>OX235271.1:45797312-46997312 GCA_944472155.2 Trichobilharzia szidati | reverse complement strand
AGAAAAGAGAGGAAGCAGATACTTTATGCACATCATAGGTTTATTGGAAGTTTGTTGCATGTTACTATTATTCTAAGTCAGTAACTCTACACCGTATAACCTCTGCTTCCTCCGTGTCAGTGTGTTTATTTATTTTATTCCTTTGCATCTCAAGTGGAATATGGGGCTTCAAACTTGAGCTATAAAGTTGCATCAACGATGGTGCTTCCTGCCGATTGCCTCCAACTATCCACTATCATCAAATCAGTGTACACCGTGATGGTGAGCGTTGGTGGTACAGTGGTTAGGACTCGCGCCGACCATGCACATGGTCTGGGGTTCGATCCCTTGCTGACGCACACCTGATATCTGTGGTCGGCCTGCAAAATTTGGGCTACAGGTATCACATGCTGAAAATTTCATACCTGTACCAAAAAATATGGTATGGAATCAAGATGCAATAAAAAAAATAGAATGGTGGCTGCATTGCAAACCTGACTGACAGAATTCAGTCTGCACCAAAGAAAGGACTACGCACATCACACTAGTTAGTTACTAGTGTCCAATGAAAATATCCACTACAGTGCTAGAGAAGGTCAGTCGCGAGCCCAAATAGCTCAGTGGTAACGTCTCTGACTGCAGCACTGGATGACGCGGATTCGAATCTCAGAAAGGGAATGAGTTCCTCCTAGACTGCAGATACGCCTTGCTGAATGATGAGTGCCAACTAGCACGAAACGTAGGTCGAAGGCTTCCTACCGATTGCCTCCAACTATTCAATATCATCGAATGATGCTTCCTTTTTACGGGGTGGGGTTGCTAGCTTCACACTCAGACTTCGTCATAACTGGGTTTACTACCGTCTAAGCAAGTTTTAGGAGTTCATTGACCAAGAACCGGATCCTAGACCACTTGTGTGGTTAGCGAATATTCTATTACTGAACCACCGATTGTTCCTAATTAAGTGTCATGTGTGTAATCAGGTTTATTTGTTTTTTCTTTCTTTATTAACGTATTTCAGGTATTGTTCATTCAATTTTATTGCATAGTGTTGCAATTGCTTTAGGAAATACTTTTTCAGATTTTAGTTTTTTGTAAAAATTGAGATTAATTTCAATGTGCCATTGAACACTTAGAAGCACTGGACTGTTGCTTCATCTTAGCAGCAGTAACAGTAGTGCGCAGCCATAACGTAACGAGAAATCGAATCCAGAAGTGTCAGATTACGAGGCCAGCAAATACATTTTCGGTGTTACTATAAAAAAGATTATAAAGCGATTAAAAATGAATGTGGCACTTTTTCATTCTATCATAAAACATTAAAAATATGCAAGTGTTTCTTTTCATAACTGTTCATAAGTTAAGAAAGGCAAGGATTGCCTTTTATTGAAGGTTTTATACACTCGAATCAACATGGATTCTTGGTTTTCCCACCTTTTTGACTGTTTTTGTAATTAAACTGTTAGTTATAAAGGTACTTTAGTTAGACTGGATACTAGTTACTAGTGTGATGTGTCTAGTCCTCTGTTTGGTGCAGACTGGATTCTATCAGTCAGGTTTGCAATGTGGCCACCATTCTAGGTAGCTCGCCATCACGATGCACATTGATTTGATGATATTAGATGGTTGAAGGCAATTGGCCACAGGAAGCCTTGAACCTAGGTTGCGTGCTAGTTTGCACTCGTCGGCAAGGTGTATCTGCAACCTTGAAGGAACTCATGTCCTTTATGATATTCAAACCCCCGTTACCCAATGCTGCAGTCATAAATGTTGCCACTGGGCTATTTGGGCTCTGTTGGACACTGCACTACATATAAGCTTTTGTATGACTTTCCGTCCGCATTTCATTCACTTTTCTTTTCAGATTTGAATCAATGCTAATAGAAACTCTAAAAGATTTTATTCAGTTACACAGTTCATTGAACACCGATGATAACAGTGATTTATCATCACTTGAATCCTACTATGCACAACAAATCAATCATCATATATGATATCATCTGATATTGACTGGACTACTGAAGATGAAAAAGGAGATGGGGAGGAAAATGAAATAGGAACCCATGAAATAAAGTATAGTCTATTCAGTTGTCTTGTAGACTTAAGAACTGGTTATTTAACACCATTTTGGTATACAGACAGCTTGGATATTTATTGGCCAGAAGAATATGATATTATTATTCCTGGAAAAAAATCACAAAATAACAGAAATCCATTTTTACCAACATTATTTCATGTAAGTTGTTATATCTTGATAAATGCTGGTTATTTACATTTACTGAAGCGAAGAGAGAGTTTTGGTAGACATTTGACTCTGTATGCTCATTCTTCGAAAATGTGAGTTGTTTATGATATTGCTTAGTATTATTTCTATCAGCAGTATGAACACACGCATTTCTTTGTAATAGATCAACAGGGGTATACAAACAATATTAATGATTGTTAATACGAACGTTTATTGATTTGATAAAATATCAAGTCGCATTTCTAATTGGTTGGAGTTGTGTGCAATTGCAGATTTGATCTTTTTCGAGGGAGGTTTTGTCATGGAGTGAAATAGTTTGCAGAATTATTAAAAAGCCATGAATAAATTTGTCTGTCAGGGGCAAGAATTAATGAGCGATTGGTATATGTTCTGTACATCTAATCGTTACCTCCTAGGCTAATTTCATGGTGAGCTTGTAAGTATGCAAGCTTGGAGAATCCCCAAAGTACTATCAAATAACTGTTTAGTGATTCATGGTTTTTAATGATTCTATGCTGATATCGGTTTGTGATGTAATGTGCCCTAAAACTACAAGATACGAATTAGAATCAACTTACTTACGCACTTTAAGTAATTATTTCACAGTGACTTATATTCCTATTAAAAGGCGACTGGAAATGTAAGAACGCTTGAGTATTTAATATCCTTGGGTAATGCAGACACCATTACACCTTATAACAGAGCAAAGAATACTTCTGATGGTCAGTTGACATGAATAATAATTGCTTAGTTTGAGTTTCAGTTGCATCGGTGGCACAGCGGTTAGGACGTTCGCCGACTATGCACATGGTCCGGGGTTCGATCCCCGGCCAACGCACTCCTTTACCTCGCCAAGCCAGAAATAAAGTTGGTGAAGAGGAAAGGTTGGGTATGAGGCTAGCAACCCCATCCTTCAGAAATAAACACTGCTACCGAAACTTCAAGCCTCTAGCTCGAAGCCCTATTTTCCACTGGGAAGGAATAAAAAAAAGTTTGAGTTTAAAAGGTGATCTGTTATCTAGATAGGTGAATATTCAAAAGCAGTTGATTACGAAACATTTGCTCAGTTTTTTTAGTAGAAAAGATCAAATGAGTAAAGTCCTGCTGCCTGACAGAATTTTTATTGGATACAGAAACTTCCTTTCTGAGTACTTATAATTTATATGTGACACCGGAAATATCTCTAGCTGTAGCAATGGTCAATGAGGGTTTAAGCCTTTGTTGGACATCCTTTCATCGGCGCTGTTGACAAATTCTACAAAAGTAAGACAACGGACAAAAATACTTTGGCCCTAGGTTTCTTTTGAGTCGCTTCCAGCATTTTAGCATCCATTCAAAGTAAATCGAGATGCTGAGTCTCATAGCTTCGAAAATTCACTGATAGGATTCTATAAGTCCTAAGGATTAGAAAATACGACCACTATTACTCTCCATTATCCATGAAGTGTGTATATACTCAGAGTTTAAGAATGAATCTTGTTTTATACCTAAATAGTTAAGACTGCCTTTTTTGTAACCGAAATTGTTAGTGGCAGAACGTAACTACTCAAAACAGGTTTTTCACGCATCAGCCTGTGAGCCACATGTATTATGTGAGGCCTTATGATACTGCCTAGTTTCGAAGACTCAATTGGGTGAAACAGGATTCGAACCCCGGATCCACTGGTTGAAAGCACTGTGCTTAAGCCGACGAATCAATGGCTGTAAATGCAGGAGTGTAAAATTGTATGCTAAGTAACACAGTATGACAGAAGTATGCATATCTAGATATTCGTTTTTTCTCAAAAACCACACAAATTGTCTTCTTGCAGTATGACATGCAAGTGCATATTCCCTTAAGTTGTTTTGATTTTCTGTTTATTTACATACCGGTTGGAATCCCTACTGATCGTTTGCCTAGTCTTAAGTATTGATGTTGACTAAATTCTACCAATCAGGACTGGAATGTGATTATAAGGCTAGATAACTCTCAGTCACGAGGACTTTTAAAATGATGTTCTATGGTTGTTGGCAAATGTCAACAAAATGTATCTTCAACCTCGAACGGAACATATATTTCCTAGGAGATTTAAGTCCGCACCACCCCCTTTATTCCCAACTCTTGCCTTGTATCTCATCAAGTAGAACCAGAAGTCAGCATAAAATAATATATGCTCGTACAAACAAGTACAGGAACTCAACGATACCATACTTGGCCTGTGTTCTAAGTGTCAGAGACAATGTTAAGCGCGAAACCTATGACTTGCTTTGTTGTTAATAACATAATTTTGGTTCTTTTATTTCTCTCTTATTTTGTATTCTATAGTGAACTCCTTCTTAAACATACTTAGCTACCTAAATTATTAACATTGGCTTACTTTTTGTACTTTACTGTATTCCTTCTTTTGTGTATCTACTGGTTCCGACTATATTAGCACTATGAGTAGTACAAAATTGTCCTGTCGTTAACCATCATGTAATTATTAGTTTTTGTCGTTGTTTTTTATTTTTTAATTCGCGAAATATACCCATTAAGACATTGAAATAAGAACAAATTAGTTCAGCGAAGAGTCTCTTTTCGGCGAATTCATTCACTTAGCTGTACAGTCGCAAATATATATACAATTATTTTGTGTGTGTGTGTACATTAGGT
This sequence comes from Trichobilharzia szidati, assembly GCA_944472155.2. NCBI lineage: Eukaryota > Metazoa > Platyhelminthes > Trematoda > Strigeidida > Schistosomatidae > Trichobilharzia > Trichobilharzia szidati. Next base: position 46,992,456 of record OX235271.1, on the reverse strand, counting down.
TTGTCAAAATCAAAATCAAAATAACAGTTAGTGTGGGTTGTTGATTATGTCATCAAAATAATGAAGAAGTTAAAATGTGTGATTAATAATCAAAGTTGTAACTAAGTGGGGTGAAGATTGGTAAGATGTGAGTAGGGTTACGTAATATAGATATGTTTAGAAAGATTAGATGCTAGTGAAGGAGTTTGGAGACAATTATGAAAATAAACTAGATAATAGGTGAAAAGATTGAATGGGTTAGTTACTAAAAATTGTTATACGAAAAATTGCAAAAAAATTTGATAACAAAATGTTGATGACAAATAAACTTGAAATTAAACCCACGGTAGTAGGAAGGGGTGGAGAAGTTTCTTCTGTGTGCATAACTCAGGCTTTTCGATCCAAATAGCTAACGCTTCAGCAATACAAAGTATACGGAAGCTTGTCGATTTTGGAAGGCTTCTTTTGACTTTATAGATGACTTTGAACGACTTCTCCTTGCAAATCGAATGACCAGTGTTGAGTATATGCTCAATAATGGCGCTCCTTATTGCTCCGTTGTTACCTTTCCGTAGCCAGGCGGGATAGTGTTTTTGAACTCTTTTAGATAGAACACGCATCAAACGACCTATATACCTCGCTCCGCAAGAGCAGGTGAATCGGTAGATACACATGGAAGTGGTCAAATGCGATAGTTTATCTTTAGGGTAGTTGAAGAACAATGGCCGGGAGGAAAATGTCAGTCGTAGTGTGGCAGCGAAGAATGTCCTTCTGATAGCAGTAGATATCCTCTTCTTCAAGGTGTCAGCCAGAAGGTCAACTTTGAAGGGTACATTCATGTAGACCATCTTCTTTTGCACTGTAATGGGTTGTTCTTTGTACGTCTTAGGCTTAATGTGCTTGTCTATAAAACGGGGTGGGTAGCCATTCTCGAGCAGTGTCTTCCTTAAGAGGGCGATCTCTTCCTCTATTGATTCAGGACTACAGATTTTTCGGATTCTAGTCGCCAGAGATATTATCAAATTTCGCTTGCGACTTATTGGTACCCAACTGTAGAAGTTTGTCAACTGACCGTTCCATGTAGGTTTTCTGTGTACTGATCTGTTTAAGGTACCATCGGTCTTCTTACTTAGACGAACGTCCAGAAAGGAGATTGTCTGATTGGTTCCTACTTCGATTGTAAATTTGATGGCAGGGTGGCAACTATTGAAAACTTGAAGAACAGTATTTTGATCACAATTGTGATCGCAGATGACGAAAGTATCATCGACATACCTTTTTATTTTATTTTTATTTTTTATCCTTTTCGGCAATATTAACTGACAATCACTGGTTGTGAAACGCCATTGTCACCCTTGAAATTTTGTATTATGCAGGATTACTCACACTAGCACTACAAACACTGCATTAGACCTGACAATAGAAAACAAAACAACAACCCTGAAATGTTATTTTATGATTGTTTAGTATTGTTTCAACCAAATTAACTGATCATCTTGGCGATAAACATTCTTAAATATCATTTCATAACTTCTTGTAAGACTATAGCTTTACTGTCACTATACATAATCATATCATAGCTTCCACTACCCAATACTGAGTTATTATTACATACTGTTTATTTTCCCTTCTTCTTCTTGGTATTTTTTCGCATTTTTTAAAATTATTGTGTTTTTCCTGTTTTTTTTCTTTTGCTGCTGGTGTCTTAATATTTATTTATTTTTTCTGAAATACTCCTTTTAAATGTTTGATAAAATTAGATGCAAATGTTGTAGATATGTGCTGAAAATTCCACACTGTACCACTAGTACTGATCTGGAATAAAGCAAATTATTTTTATTATTATTATCAGAGACTTTGGCAGTGAGAGTGTAGGCGCATCTTGCTAATCAGTGTCCATAAGCACGAAATCTGTAAGTTGGGCTTCCTAATGATAGCCTTCAACCACTTAACATATTCTATCAATCCTCGTACTCAAACTTTTTATCATAACTAATATTTATTATTGTCTATTTTAGCTTTCAGTTCATTTATTCGCTGGTGCATTATTTATACAATCTGGTCATCCAGTAATTATTACAGGTCCATATGGTTCTGGTAAATCTCAACTAGCTATTGCAATAAATCAAAATTATAATAGACAAAGAAGGCTGAATAAAAGCAAAGTTAAATCATTCCGAATAAATTCCGTAGATTTTGTCGGAAAGATTTCTTCAACACTAAAATATTCAAAGGATGGTGAAAATATCAATAAGATTCATACACTTCATGGATCTATGTTGAATGAAAATAAATTCATGAATAATATTATCATTTTGGAAGATGTACATTTGGTGTCAAAGAGGCCAGAAAGTGAGTTAAAATAACAAGATAAATGGACGATTTGGACATGATTGTGTTCTTTGAACAGAGTGATTTAATTGCATAGCTTTCATTGTTCTTCTGAAAAACATCTTCGGTGCTTACTCCGGTGTCAGGTGAGCTTTTGGAATCCAGCATGAATTATGTAACTATATCTCCTGATGATCCTAACTGTAACTGGTAGTCTTCGGAGGTAGTTTTACCCTTCAGTTTCGACTGTTTCACTGACCTGGAGTTCAACCCTTTTTGACATTTTTACAATGTGATTTGTTCTTTATTGTGGAATAAATTTAATCTGTACTAACATATATGAAGGCTGATCTGAGTACTGGGCTTCTATGAATTCTCTGTGATATTTAATATTTCTGCTGTTTGAAATTTTTACACTAGTATCCATAATTGTGTGCCTGTGTTGATATGTAAGCAAATATGTCAGGTCTTTTGACGGCCAGTTTATGTTATTAGATTCGAATTCAAGACCGACGTCCCCTTTAACCAATAAAGTGTTGTTACAACTGATGAGATGATGTTGATCAGGTCTTTTTTGCTATTGGGTCTTTCAGACATTGAAACGATCGATAACCATACAAATGAATGCAGGGATAAGAAAGTCTCTGAAGACAACTAGTCATGGTCAACGTCATCAGGATAAATAGTCACAAAATCCAAGTATAATTCAAAAATACTCACTTGTCTGTGAAGACGTTGTGAAGAAGGACAATGAAAGCTACGCAAATAAATTACTCAGTTCAGAGAAAAACATCAGTATAGATATGTTAGTACATAATTTGATCACATAAGGTTTTGGTGTACTTACTTCCTCTAAGCGGAACTGACGAGGATATCAAAGCAAGAATCGGAAAAGCAAGACAAGCTTTCACTACTCTCAAGTCTCTGTGGAGGTCGACAGCACTCTGCATCAAAAATAACATCCGGATTTTCAACTCCAATGTGAAGTCAGTCAGTGCTACTATACGGATCAGAGACTTGCACTGCGCGTCATAAAGAGCATCTCCAAAAAACTACAGACCTTCATTAACAGTTGTCTTCGCTCAATACTCAAGATCAGATGGCTGGCCAGAAAAGATCAGCAACAGAGATCTCTGGCAATGAGCGAACCAACCTAGCAGGAACCGACTGTGAAACAAATAGGCAGGAAGAAATGGAGATGGATTGGCTGGCCATACTCTGAGGAAACAATGCTTCAAGTGACATCACTAGACAAACCATTGCTCGAGTGGAACCCGAAAGGGAAGCGACGAGTTGGTCGTCAGTGCGAAGGTGGGGTGACTTGGATGAGGTCATGTGAAGAGGAGATGAAAATGTGTGGGCAGACATGGAGCCAGGTGAAGACTTTAGCAGAGAACCGAACGCAATGGAGACGCACGGCTGAAGCCCTATGTTCCTGTAGGAATTAAAGGAAACAATAATAATAATAATACTTCCTCTAAGCTAACTGATTTTATTGTGAAGCTTTCATTTCTCTTCTAAAGAGCATCTTCAAATTGAAGTCAGCCTTTAGAATTCTCCATGAATTTAATAGCCGTCTCTTCTGATGACTTTTAAAGTGATCGGTTGTCTCCGAAGACGTATCTTTTACTTATGTTCCCTTTCCATTCCTACTTATTATTTTGTTAATGTGATATTCGACCTTATTTGAAAAGCCCATTTTTTTGTTAAGATATTGTTTGGAAAGACAATGAAGTTTTTACTTTAAAATCCTCTTCGTTAGAAGACACACATACATCAGATTCGTCCACATGAGCCGCAAATCTTCTCCATCATCTTTATGTCTACAGAAAAAATGTAATGATAGTATGAACTGTATAATTCTAATAAAAATAAGGTATTGTTGTATTAAAATAAGAAGCCTAGTATATTAGCAAGGTTTGGTGAGTTGGGTTGACAGTATCAACAGTGATCACAGTTCAGAAAGCTTATGAATGTAATTTCATTGAAGGATTACAGTCACAGAAGGATTTGAGTTAACCGTTTCAAGGTTAACACCTAATGTTTATTGACTGACACATGAAATTTCACTATTCGGTGGAGCTTGACCTTCTACAACTATCAAGATGGACAACAATAGTAGTTCTTAAAACACTGAATACATTAAAGTGTATCTTAAAGTCAGGTAGTAGATGGTGGCTAGGAATTGAATGCAGGATGCGCATTTCGTCCTATTTGGGACTTGTCATCTGGATGTACCCGCATTCCCCAGTGAGTCATGACGTACCCACCGAGGCTGGAACCCAGTGTCCATAGTTTCAAACGCCAAGGCGTTATCCACTAGACCACTTGATGAGTCCCAAATAGGACGAAATGTATTCCACTGCTAGTCACTATCTACCAGTTGACTTCAAGTTAAATGATCAGACATCGTTGAAACATCTGCACATGGAGCCGAGATGTCAACATGAGACCGAGCACTTACGTCCAGTCAATCAACGGGAAAAATCGAAATTGAATTCAATAAAGTGTATGTTTGGTATTCCAGTGACCTCAGCTATATACAGTAAATGATCGCAGACAAATCACCATAAGTGGTTCATCTATAATATTAATTTGTAAAGTAGTGTATATTAGAGTGAAGCCTAATGAGATCTAAATGAAATTAATACTGTTCGCTTACATGTGTTGTATTAGATTTCTCTGTTTTTCCTCAAAATTGAACTTTTGCATACAGTGATGATGATGATGACCTTTTCATTTTATTTTCAAAGTGCAAAGAATGTGGAGTCAAGAATTACGTTATCATATGATGACAGTTAATTCAAAGGCATTTGGTTATTCCTCCCTACCTTCATCGTTGACCTCTTCATCTGTTCACTACACCTCACCATCACCATCGGCATTACTACACTCAAGCAGTTGTCAAGATAGTGTTCTACCAATTATAACAACTTTAGATAATCATCAATCTGTTCAAACACATCTCCATTTTCCAACTAAATTGAACAGTTTATCATATAGATTTGCATGTATTGCATTAACAGATCCATGCCTATTACATCATAAAGAAACAGTAAATATGAATAAATTTTGGTATGAACAGAATGTTTATGGTTTCAGTCCAGTTAGTCTGTTATGTCAGTTAATAATGAGTTATGAATTATCAAGAATTAGTGGAATGTTGATTGAAGTAAGTATGAATTCATCTTTTTTCTGAAAAGGTTTTTTTAATGCCGGTGTCTATTGGATTACTGTTCTGTCTCTATTTTTTTTTCTTATTATTATATTATTATTTCCTTTAATTCCTACAGGAACATAGGGCTTCAGCCGTGCGTCTCCATTGCGTTCGGTTCTCTGCTACAGTCTTCACCTGGCTCCAAGTCTGCCCACACGCCTTCATCTCCTCTTCACATGACCTCCTCCATGTCGCCCTTGCACTAACGACCAACTCACCGCTTCCCTTTCAGGTTCCACTCGAGCGATGGCCTGGTGTGTGGTGTTACTCACTTGATGGTTTCCTCAGAGTATGGCCAGCCAATCCATCTCCATTTCTTCCTGCCTATTTGTCTCACAATCGGCTCCTGATTGGTTCGCTCCCAGAGATCCCTCTCTGTTGCTGATCTTTTCTGGCCAGCCATCTGATCTTGAGTATTGAGCGAAGACAACTGTTAAGGAAGGTCTGTAGTTTGTTTGAGATGCTCTTCATGACGCGCAGTGCAAGTCTCTGATCCGTATAGTAGCACTGACTGACTTCACATTGGAGTTGAAAATCCGGATGTTATTTTTGATGGTGAGTGCTGTTGACCTCCACAGAGACTTGAGAGTAGTGAAAGCTTGTCTTGCTTTTCCGATTCTTGCTTTGATATCCTCGTCAGTTCCGTTCGCCTGTAGTTGAAACGATGCTTCCCAGGTAGGTAAAAGACGTTGTTTCTTTCAGGTTCCTTCTATTTATGCTGATTGTTGTTGCAGTTGGCCAGGAATCTTCATCACCTCTGTTTTATCTATGTTTACCTGAAGTCCTTCCTATCTTCCCTGGATGCTTCTTCTGACAACTTGTTGCTTTTCGCTTGCATATCTTCCAGTTTGTGGGAAATCAGACATATATCATCGGCGAAGTCCAGATCTTCCATGTTTTTTGCATGAGTCCATTTTATGCCTATTTCCTCATTGCCCACTGTTTGTTGCATTATCCAGTCTATTGCAATCAGGAAAATCATTGGTGATAGTAGGCAGCCTTGTCTTACTCCCGTAGTGAAACATAATATTGAATGTTATTCGTATGTTGGTAGTTTTCTTTCCTCACTTCGATAGTTTCCGTAAGTTACCCTTAGTGGATTACTTGGCATGCAGCATTGTCGTACAGCTGTTGGGTGAGATGTATAATTGTCGGTGGCACCCCATAGTAGCGAAGTAGTTGCGAAAGCACCTCTAACATGACTTATTTCATTCTGATGAAGCCAATTTTGCTAAATATATCGACGATCTGGCTACTTCCATATAGTTTACTTCCTAATGTGATTGTCCAGAGATGAACAGCTTTTTATTAGAAATTAGTCAATCGTTGTTGTCAAATGGTACTGAGGTAAATCCCTTCAAATGTTAGATTGTTAATTCCAGTTCCAGACAAAAAGATTACTTACAATAGACTGGTTCATTCCCGTGACTCTTGTATTATATAGAGCACTGAAGTAAAAACTAAGTCGAATGTTAAATGCCTTGGATTATTTCTTTCCTCTGATCTTTCCTGGTCTTCTCATATCATACTTATTTCTAGAAGTATATTTTGTCTAATATTGTGTGTAAAACATTTAAGACAATTAAGTATCACTCTGTCGATACCTTTCTGTCTGTTTTCGACATAGAACTTTGCACATATGTGCACCAGTTAAAGTCGCCACACTCCCTCCTTGTAGCACACAAGCAAGAGAAGAAACATATAGAGACAGTAACAGAGGTATGAGATAGAGAATAGTAATACGAAGAACAAACAGTTGATGAATCATAAGTCACAAGGGTGATGCATCTGCACCATGAGAACGATTTGAGCCTTTATAGGTTGTTAACTCTCGTATTCTACCTATTCTTCCTTACTGCTTCCCCTTAATCATTTCTGGGCTATTTGAGAAAGACTTCGTTACATTGTCGACAGCACTAAAAACTGTCGAAAGGGCAAGTGCTAAACAAACTGGTTAATATTATTATGGAAAAAATACTTGAACTTATGCAAGAAACTAAAGAAAATCATTTTGTTGACTCTTAGCACTCTCTTTATAAAAAACTGTGGCCTTGCTTCTCATCAAGTAGGATTAGAAGGAATTACAGAAGACTTTATCCTCGGATAACTAAACATAAAAATTCAGGCATATCTTATTTGGCATGCGCTTTTTATGATCAGAGAAGTGTTATTCATGCGACTATTAATTTCTAATTAGACACAAGTCAGTAACTAGTGTAATTGTAATGAGAGATGGCTGCCAGCCAAATTGGTAGACAGTAATTGACGTAAATGTTTATGTCTCAAATATTAGTCATGTGAAAACAAGATCAAAGACGGAAAGCAGACTTTGCGTAGGTGGATACAATTAGCAGATAGATGATTTGACACTCAAGAGACAGCCACAAAGAGATGAAAGATTAACTTTTAATGAGGAACAACCAATCAGAAAACTGTTTGTTAGCTAACAATAATCTATAATAATGTACACGAAAATCTATAAATATGTGTTGATTTTCCTTAATAAACGATCTGCTGCCTGACTCTTGCCTTCTGTCGTTAATAATGTGTGTCTATTCCTATCTTCGATGCAGACTGAATTCTATCAGTCACCTTTGCAATTTTAATTGGCTTGTTATTACTGTGTACTGTGAAGTGTTGGTATTAGATAGTTGGGGATAATCGGCAAGTAGCAAAAAGCCTAGTTCCAAAACTTCCTGCCGATTGCCTCCAACGATCTAATACCAACAATTCACAATGAACTATTAATTTATTGCTCTTTTTATTCTCCCTATTACCAGTATATTGTTGTTGGTCTTTGAGACTACAAGAATCATAGGGAAGCAATGTATCACCATGAATTCGAGGATTAGGGGCTACCTCATTCCTTAGCCAATGTTGGTTTGGTTATTATGAAAGTTAACAGGCTACTAGCTACGTGCTGTTTTCATGAAACTGTGAGACCCATATGCTAAGTCGACCTCAGTTCCATTTCGCTAAACAAAAATGTTATCCAGATGCTGTGCTTGATTTAAGCTAGTGAAATGAATGTTGTTCATTGTTCAGTATATGGACATATAATCTGTTACTGAGTAGATCATTTCTTTTATGCTTTCCGCAAATACAATGAGGATAAATTGAAGTGGTCAAGTAGTTAGAAACGGACTTTTACCACGGTCTTTTTTAGAATGGGATGTTCTGATACCTAAAAGTTACTTTATCCCCTTAGGGCTTAGGTCATTCGAAGTGTGACAGGTATCATTAGGTTTAAACTGTCAAGTTACTATGATGCGAAATTTCCCAAAAGGCTTAGTTTGCTAATCAACATCTCTTTAATTTATACACTGTTGGCTAATTTTGAAATATTGGTATTGAACAAATTAAGCTAAACGTCTACACCAAAAGTCAATTTAGCAATTCAGAGACTTGACTAGAGTGTCACCAAGAGCATTTATAACAGCCTGCTGTGGAAAAAAATAAATAAATGAAAATTTGCCTTTGCTGACTCGATACGGGAGTTAAGATGACCAGCCGGCTTGAAAGGATAGGCAACATGAGACTCTGGCAGTGCAGTAAACCAGTCGAGAACCTATTAGCCAACAAATATTTAAAAGGAAATGGAAGTGGAATGAACATACTTTGAGGTGATCTTCAAGTGATATTACGCACCAGAAAGCCCTCGAATAGAATATCAACCAAAAGCGGGAGTTGGTGGATGGGGGTCGAGGATGACAGTAGAGAGGCTAAAATGTGGAGGAGATGAAAGTGTGTGGGCACTTGTAGAGGCAGTTGAAATTGATGGTAGAGAACCAACTCAGAGGCTACTGCGCTCTTGCAGTAGCGCTCTTGTCCACTCAGAATGCAAGGGGTGAATAATAATCATATAAATGATACTAATCTATCATAGTGATAGGAATTACTGAGTAAATTTTCAAAAGCAGACAAGTCGTTTACTCTCTACTTCAGGATATTTTCAGACTGGTTTCTAAAAAACTCGTAAAAACAAAACTAACCCTTACAAACCAACTATAGAAAATTAATTTGATGCTTGCTAGTAATTTGCTACAGGATGGAGTTTCCTAGAGTTCTAGTGAGAAGTCGTCACCAGTGATATCCATCCAGTCACGTGTGAGGATGGATTTCCCACTGATGACATTGGTTGGTGGTCGCGCTAAATCACGAATTGGTAGAAGTTAGAATTCATGGGCTGACCATTGAATCGGGTCCCAGTGGCTGAATGGTATACGAGCTTGCCTTGTAACCAGAAGGTCCTGGGTTCGAACCCTGTTAGTGGGTGCCTACTGGCGATGATTTTCAAACTAGGATGAAATAGCTGTCCAGTACACCAGTGCTTGTTTTCAATGGTTCTCTAACTGATATCAATCCGTAATCAACTCGTAAAAGCGGAAGAGATGTGATCTTGATTATCTAGTTTCCTTTTTTACCAAGTATTATCATAATTACATTAAAGGAAAATAATGGAGATAATAAGTGGAGAATGCATATTGGTTTATATTTTGAATTATTATCAATTTCTAGTGAAGATATTCTCAGATGTTTTGCAGTAGCTCATGTGTATTTGAAAACTTACACGATAACTTTAAACTTCCTTTTATTTGCAGTCTAATCTCCCGGATACGATAAAAAGTCGACGTCTGTCAAAAATACCATTTTACATTTATATATATATAGTTTTGATATTAAGTTAATGAAAGGTTTTATTTAATTAGTGGTTAAATTGTTCAACCTGAGGCACTCGTCATTTTAATTCCGTATTAAGTAGCACTGAGAACGACACTTTAACACCCGAACCTCTAATATCAGACATAATCCAATACTCGGAGAACAGTAAAACTAAGGGTGAATTCCCTAACAGTTTCCTATATTTTCATACTACCAGTTCCCCATATTAGTTTGAATAAAGGAAGAACGAACATACTGGCAGGGTTATATGAGCTGGTCTTATTTTTAGCAGATTCTTTTCAGCAGTGTACATTCTAAACATAATCAAGTTATAATTTACGAAATTTCTGAAAATACTTCTTCATAGTGAATTTGAGTTATAAGAAGTACAAGCAACATAACTCCAAAAATGATGTAAGTAGACGAATTATCCAGTATTAAGAGTAACTATTTATAGTATAATGAAACGCAGGGAGGACGGTAGAGTTCAAATTTCTCTTGGAAACAAGGATGGACTAGGGACTAAATACCAGATGGAAAAACAAAATGAATTTACACATATTATAATGGAGAGTTCAGGAAGATCGGAGTGAATAGTGAATTAAAATCATAGCACAGACAAAACAGTTAACGAGATTTGGAAACTTAATAGTGAGTTCAGCTCACTTAGTGAGATTCAGGACAAAACACTAAAGCACATGAACAAAACAACTAGGGTTACCAGGCTAGTGGGCGATTAGTCACACACTATCTTTCTGTATTCATGCGTTGGGTTGAAGCCTTTTGATAGCATTGACTTCTGCAAACTGAAGTAAATAGATGGTTTTCTTTGTGTATTGGTTATTTCGAAAGCCTGGCTAATTTGTACTGTATGTACCGTGTCAATTAGGTGTATATTTTTGATTGAACACTAGTCAGTAACTAGTGTAATGTGTCTAGTCCTATCTTCGGTGCAGACTGAATTCTATCAGTCCTGCCGATTGCCTCCAACCATCTAGTACCAACAATTCACAGTGCCCCGTAATGGCTAGCCACCTAGCATGGTGGCCACATTGCAAACATGACTGATAGAATTCAGTCTGCACCGAAGATAGGACTAGACACATTACACAAGTTACTGACTAGTGTGCAATCAAAAATATCCAATACAGTCCTACAGGAGGTCAGTCGCGAGCCTGAATAGCTCAGTGGTAACGTCTCTGACTGCAGCACTGGGTGATGCGGGTTCGAATCTCAGAAGGGACATCAGTTCCTTCAAGGTTGCAGATACGCCTTGCTGATGAGTACCAACTAGCACGAAGCCTAGGTCCAAGGCTTCCTGCCGATTGCCTCCAACCATCTAGTACCAACAATTAGGTGTATGGCAGTTTCACTTGAGAACATTATGCTACTTTTCAAACGCAGAATTTAAGAAATATGCTTGGAGAAAACCTAGTAAGCTCTTATATTTTCAATTATTCTATTTCATTATTTCTGTTATTTTACAGAGATTTAGTTGGATAATTTGGTCAATGCATTGTAATTTAATGAAAGAACGTTGTATTCATGGAAATTCATGTGTTGATTGGTTAATCACACAGAAAATTGCACATTCCATTGGATACCATTTAAAACGATATTATTCTGTGAATGAAATCTCATTAAATTGCTCAATTATTGAAAAGAATATAAATCAACACATTTATTCAAGATGGACGCCCCTGCGTAAGTGTTCTACAAAATAAAGCATATGTACTTATCTTGTGTACAGTTTTCAAAAGACTTTGAATTTGTTGGTAATTACGGGTCAATTTATTTATTGCGATAAATTTTCATGTACCTCCTTAGTGAGGAACTTCATGTGATATCACTCACAACACGTGAAAAGCAGGAGTTCGAATGAAACTCTAATGGAAAGTAACGTTTGGGTGTCAGATAGTGACATGGAGAAGATCGTGTGAGGGTGTGAGAGGTTGCAGACCTAGTTGAAAGTAGTGGCTGAGAAGCGATTTGTGTAAATCAAGTTCCATATTCTACCTGGAAAGCAAGAAAGTTATAATAAATAATAACCGCTTAGAAGAACAGTGCCAGCGACGAAGTGCATACAGTATGTGCTTACGTATTCGCTGAATGACCGTTTCGATTAGTATAAACTACATTAAGATACGTAGTCAATTCACTGCTTCATGAAGTGTTGATGTACTGAAGATGATATCTGTTACAGAGTGGAAAGATTTGTCAAACGAAATCCTAGTCTGCAGAATTAGCTTAAAATGAATTTTCAATGTAAAGCTTTGCAGCAGTTCAAGTTGCTACACTTCAAAAAAAAGCTGGCGAAAAGACGAAATGAGAGGAAACTACAATAAAAGTTAAAAAAGAAAAGGTACTTCATGGAGAATAATAATAATTTTCAGAATCATGATGGTAACAGAGTGAATTCATTTTCTTCACAGAGGGCGATATTTGACCTATTCATGAACATTCTAAAACCATTTGTTCTTAGCATATCAGAGACCCCACTCAAGGGGTTTACAACCATCTTAATTGGCTCAAACCAACTAACAAAGTATTCACCCCTGGTATGATTTGCTCTGACCATCTTTAATTATCTTCCAAGTTAGTTTATATCAGCTGATACTACTGTACAAGAAATTCGGTAGCTGGACATGTGTTACGCATATGTTAGCCACCTCAGTCTTTGCATACTCACAGCCTCGACGAGTGCTTTTCCTTCATGACTTAACATTATACGTCAAATTTCATTGTTTCCGAACGTATTATGACATCTAACATGAGAAATTAAACTCAGACATTCATGATAAAAAAACAACTAACAGCTTTATATCACCTACCTTCAACGGTCATGCTGCACAGCTGTAATAATAGAACGGAGCAAGCAGTTAAATAGTACACATACACCCTTGAACTGATAACAGGATATCGCGCATAAACTAGAAATGGCGCAGGTTGGCAGACGTCAAGCTCAAATTGCATCATCACTTGGTGGATTACGGCTAATGCAGATCACCAAATAAGTGGAGTAGTTGACTCCCTCTACCACTTCACTATCTATCTTTACACTAGGAATTAGTTCAGACCAGTCCTACAGTCTTTGATATGACAGAGAAAATGCGGCGTTTTCTTCGTTACAGACTTCTAAAGACAGCTGAAGCCTTGGCAATTCATGACTTTAAGCCAGAACTTTGTGTATAAAAGAAATATGTACAATCCCTACTTCTGCCTTGGCCGTAGAGGGATAGACATTTATTTATTTTGTTTATTTAGTTATTCTATGTACTCTTCCCTTATTACTACAATAATTATTAATATTATTATCATTATTATTATTACTATTCTCACCCTATGATTATAATCACAAATATTTTAATTGCATTTCATACTATTATTATTTCATGTATTCACACCATTGACCTAATTTCCTCACCGGATATAATTTCTTAAAAAAAACCATATATATATATACGATTGTACAGCTTGATAACAAATTCGTTGGGAAGAGTCTCTTCGCTGAATATTGTGTTCTTAATGCTACAATGGGAATTATTAAATGCATACATGTTTCGTTTGCTTAGACTGAAGTCTAATGATGAAAAAAGTCTCATATATGCATAGCCAACTTCAAAATAGAAATTACTTCTTACCGTGAGCTAAACATTAGTTAAGTTTACAGTGATCGGTCATTGGAAATTAAGTAATGTGATGTGTCTGTCCCTCACTGTTGATCTTGACTGAATTTTATGATGGAAAATACTCATCAAAACATTAGAGAGAAAAGAACAAGAAGTTCAGCAAAAATATTTTTTCATCGATTTCATTCTCGAAAGCTGTACAGTTACACTTACTTTTCATATCAAGTTGAAAATTATCATTTCATTTATGAAAACTATTATCTCAGTTTGTTTCCATACTCATCTTGTGGTGAGAGCAAGCTGCTAGCCAATTGGTAGACATTGATCTACGCTGATTGGTAGAAATTAATCTAGGCTGATTCAAGGACCAATCACAGCTGACCTTGACATGGACAAATATGATTCGCAGACAAGTGGCTCGCATTTCCGAGAAACATTGAAAACGAGAAAGCAGAAGACTGCGCAAACAACCAATCAGAAGACCGCCTTCTTTCTCCGGGCAGAGCCTTATTGATGTACGTAAAATACATATAAATACCTGTTGGTTTTCGTAATAAAACTGATCTGTTGCCAGCCTTGTCTTCTGTTGTTACAATCTCACCTGCACCTATGTCGTTAAAAGAAACTGTTTTATCTGTAGCGCAACTATTTTCTAATTCTTTGTAATTTTGTTTCTAAACCCCTTGTAATCTATATTCACACCTTTTAACTTTCATATCAAGTCGAAAATTACTATCACCTTTAATTTCCTTGGTTATTACGTGGAAATTAAATAATAATTGTATCTATGAATTCTGTCAGTTACGTTTGCAGTATGGTTACAAAGGGAGGTGACTGGCTACCGTGATTTACTTTGAATTGATGTAAGGACGTCGGAGACAATCGGTATGGAAGCCATGCATCCAGACTGCTTTCTGGTTGCCTCTCATCACCTAACATTATTCAATTTTATTTGTACGACATGGTATAATTTTGTTATCATAAGAGCTGAAATTGTCAAAGTATTCGAAAACGTTTTGAATTAGAATATATTTTGTGCAATGAATAATGAGATATATCAGAGTTTATTTCTTAACTTCTACTGTTTCATTTTCAGTTCTAAGTGAAACTATCCAAATCGATTCAACCGGCCAGTTAAATAATATTCTGGAGTCAGTCACTATTTTATGTCATGAAATAAAACGATATTTTACTCCATTGATACCACAGAATTCAAGTTCTCAGTGGCTTTCCAAAACTTTATTGAAATCGTTGGAATACTATCTAGTAAAACCATCTCCAATGGGTCTTTTAATTCCAATTTCTTATCTTCTTTTTGGTCCAGCTGGTAGTCTTTTTATTGATTCTAAATTCACCAGGCAGTCGATGCTAAATTCACAAAGCACAACGGATAAGAGTTTGATTAAAAAATGCGACTGCAAAAATGATAATGCCACAATATCTGTTACGTCATCATCTTCTTACACAACTTCTATTACATCGTTCACAACGTTGACTAGTTCTACAAGTCTTAATTCATCCTCGCCATATTCATCACTCACGACTTCTGTCACTAATACTACATCGACTTCTGCTGGCATCTCATCATTATCTACGCTTTCTTTGCCCAGTTCATGCAGTCAACCATCTTCTTTGAATCCATCTTCTACTAATCCTTCATCCATAGTCTCCTCTTCGACAAATTCTATAACAGTCTCAACATTATCTTTGTCAAAATTGAGTTCATCTCTTATAGAGTGTGTTCCAGTGCATACATCTAACACATCCATCCACGAGAAAGTCACTTCTATTGATACATTACATATTAATGATGATTATGATGAGTTTACTACACATATTGCGTCATTATGTTCTAAACTGAATAATGAAACTGAGACTGTTCTATCAAAAGGGAAAAAACACCACAAAGTATTATCATTCTATCATCATTTAATTAATGATAAAATTATTTATAAAAGTTGGGCAAATTATGGATTGTTGAATCCACATCTTGCACCGTATATCAGTTTACCTGGATGTATTGACCTTTCAAATGATTTGTTTACTTTAGACAAAATGTCTATTACATCAGGCAGTATCATTTCGCTAAGTGATATTGAAATGAATACTGATAACGAAGCATTTCAACATGCGATTGAGAATACAATCAATTTACTTACCAGGTAGGTTAAAGCAGACTTTATTGATATCAGTAAAACGTTTGAGCATAGCAGACTGTTGTATCCCGTAATTTTAATCCTTTACAGAAAAAAACCTTTTGATTTGGCAAAAATTTCAGTTTTGACATTTAGAAGACAAAAGAAACACACGAAGTAAAATTCACTTTTCAATTAGAATCTATGAAACACAAAATAACTGAGCAAAGAATATCCTTTTCAAGAAGATGAATACTATTCTTAATGATAATCTAAAATACCAAAAAATCTCCTCTTCTCTTGATCCGATTGAAAAGATAGAGAAACAGTTAATGGAAACATTGGGAAGACTGAAAGAACAAGGCTCCGTCTCACAGAGTCAGTACACATCACTTAAACAAACTGGAACGTTCACACCAAGATTATATGGCCCGTCTGAAGTGCACAAAATCGGTGCACCGCTTCGACCAGTATTAGATATGTTAAATTCACCATACCATCCCGTAGCCAAATGGTTAGTCGAACTCTCACAGCCTTTTCACACCGAGTTTGTGAAACACAGTGTAAAGGATACTTTTGGATTCGTTGAAAGGATAAAAAATTTAAATGTTGACAATAAATTCATGATATCATTTGACGTATCTTCTTTATTCACCGATGTAGCACTTATGGAAACAGTGGACATTGCATGCGAAGAACTCATGAGACGAAACATCGATGTTGGCATCCCTATATCTTTTATGAAAGAGCTTCTCTTCAAATGCACAATGAATGTTCACTTTTCACTTAATAAGGAACTATATAGATAAATCGATGGTGTGGCAATGGAGTCACCACTAGGACCCACTCTAGCAAACATTTACTTTGCGAAAGTAGAAATTGGGCCTTGGAAGGATGTTAATAATGAACTCGAATTCTATTGTCGGTACATGGATGATACATTTTTGATTATGAAAAATGAGAAGGAAGCAAAGAACATCCTGGATGCATTTAACGAGGTTCATGCCGCAATAAATTTTACTATTGAGAAAGAAGAAAACTCTAGTATTTCATTTCTAGACGTCCTTATGACCAGGAAAGAGGATGACACAATATGAAGAAGTGTATATAGAAAACCTACATCAACTGGTCAATATACTCATTATTTCAGCTTTGTGCCCTTGAAATACAAACGCAATCTGATAAAGTGCTTGGTTCAAAAGGAAAGAGAAATCTGCCCGGATGAATGTCTTGATGAGGAACTTAATAATATTAAATGGTCGCTAAGTGAAAATGGTTACCCAGAAACGTTTATTGATAAGAATCTGAATCTGAAATCAAAGCAGCCCAAGTTACCAACAGTCCCAAAAAGGGCCTTATTCTTACAAATTCAGTTCCTTGGGGACAACATCAGTGAGTTACTAACACAGCGCCTTAGAAATGCGGTGAAAAGAGCATTCTCTGCAGCCAAATTACTCTGTGTCTTCAAAATCACTCCTCTTTTGCTTTCGGGAGTAAAAGACAAACTGCCTAATTTCGCCCCTTCCATTTGTATCTACCAATTTAACTGCTCCTATGGAGCCAGTTATTGGCATAGGCGGTACAATTAGGTGTGTTTCTCGTCGAATTTCCAAACATCACCCTGCCCAGTGGTTAAGCAAGGGACAAACAAAATCTATTCGTAGCGCTATTCTATCTCATCTTGTGTATACAGAACACACGATTGATGTTAACCAGGCTTTCAGGGTCATTTACTGCATACCTACAAATTTCAGTTTCGCCTTAAGAGTTCGACTACTACATACTGCTGAGGCTGTTGGGATCCATATTAACAAGCCTAATTTATGTGTCCAAAAGAAGCTGGTCCAGACACTATCGTTACCTTGGCCATCTACGTTGAAATGATCCTCAATGTTTTTGCAGAAAGTTTCTTAATTTTGATATTCTATTTGCTATTATATCTTTATTATTATTATTATAATTATAATTTAAGCATCTTCAATGAATTGTAATTCCATTGATCTTACCTAACGAATTGATATTATTTAAAAAACACTAATATTGTTATTGACTACTATTCTAGAATATTCTTTTTATATAAACATATATATAATTGTAGAGCCAGAAAAGGAAATTATGGAAAAGGATATTCTTTCCTCAATTATTTCGTGTTTTATAGATCTCTGAATTAGAATCTAATCTGTGGCTCTACTCCAACATATATGAGGCAGTTTTGAATTCAATATAGAAATTCACCTATGCAGTGGTGATAAGTTCGTTAACCATAACTTTCCAATATCGACATGTCAAAAGGGGAGACAACTAACTAAGAAAACTAATGCAACAATGAAAAGATAGAAATATTTGCAGATATCTAAGCAAATGGTTTACTCAGTGCATAATTTTGGAGATATAAGGGGAGTAGTCAGTTAATTAATAAGGTTTCAACTTGAGTTACTGCACGAATTTCTTCTTAACAAACAAGTCTGGCTTTTTCAGGTAGATTCCGATGACCTCAGCTTTATCTAGAGGACAAACTCGTAAAGCAAAATTGATATTGACCAGAAAGCATTGAATAAGTTTAAGTGGTTTATTACCAACACGTTTATGCTCATTGTCTACAATGTATGCTAAAACAGAGCTACGGATAGACCTTGTTTGTCCCGTGATTAATCACTCAGGGTGATACTAAAAAATCAGAAGATGAATAGGATCGGTGTAACTGGTTCCACAGAATAATGAATCAATAATGAATCCACCGAATAACACCGATTTGAGCACCAATACATTCTAATGCACGTGTAAGCCTCTGATTTATTTAAAATTAATCCGTATTTCGCGTTATTTGATCATATCTGACCGCTCTATCCCAAATCTCATTTGACACATAAGCTACTAGTAGGAACGCCTCAGTGATTTCTGAAGACTAACATGATGTTCGTTGAAGTGGAGTCTAGGACGCATTTGGCGTTTGAAAAGATGGACACTTGGTTTAAGTCACACTGGGAATATTATCATTTACTAGGGTTGTAATTACATCTAGCTACCAAGTCCAGATATGATGAAATATACATCCTAGATTCCATCGGTGGGTCTTGGGCGGAGAAGTCCAGTGTTCGATCCCTGGAGTACTAACTCCTTTACCTCGCTTAGCTGGTTATAGGCCTGGCAAAGAGGGAAGGTTGGGCGTCAGACTAGCAACCCCACCCTGTAAAAATAAACCCATTGCTACCAAATACTCAATGCTCTAGCTTGAAGCCCTATGTTTCACTGGGAACGCAAAGGAATAAATTAATAAGTAAAATAAATAAAATAAAGATTCAGATGCTAGCCACTAACTGCCAGTTAACTCTGTTTTAATGTTTATATAGTTAAATTTAATTTTTTGTATACTTGCGATTTGAAACATTGTCATTTTTTCTCTTCTGTCTTCTAATTTCATCCTAAAAATAAATATTTCAAGTGCTCTAGTACACAGTCCTTGTTATATACTGTTGAAGAATTTAACCCAACAAACTTGTGGATCATATTTCTGTGTACAAAAACAAATTATTGAATATATCAATAAATCAATGGGTTATAACAAAGTCTATTATACTCAGTGGCGGGAATATCCTGACGAAGCAGTTGATAATCATACTATTACTGAACAATTAAATGATTTATCTTCTATGCCATATGAAATTATAATCATTGACTTACTAAACAAACCTTCTAATCAGAAGTGGAGTTATTCAGAAAAAGCAATTCAACTCGTCCAACAATTACACAGGATTCGTTTTAATTTACCTTGGGAAAGTGATACTTATCAAAGTGTATTGAAAGGAGTTATTGTTATAACTTCATTGAATGGTAAGTTTGTAATTAGTTTTAAATTTTAGTCTTTCTAACTGGTATTAGTGCTGTGTTACTTCAGATTGTGAAGGTGAGTTAGATCTGTTGTGTAGAAGAGCATAATAAAAGAGGTATTTTTCATCTATGGTGGTTGAGATGTACTGTTGCGTGTCTGCCATATCCTGAAAAAATCTTAAACTTTCAAATATTCCGTTTATTTTGTGTATATGAGTTTGACCACGATCGATATCAGTTAGAGAACCACTGAAAATCAGTACTGGAGTACTGGACAGCTGTCTCATCCTAGTTTGAGAATAATAGGCAGTATGCACCCACTGGGGTCAGAACCCAGGACCTTCTGGTTACAAGGCAAGCTCGTATACCATCCAACCACTGGGACCCGATTCAGTGTTCAGTCCGTGAATTATAACTTCTACCAATTCGTGATTTGACGTGACCCCAACCAATGTCATCAGTGGGACATCCATCCTCACACGTGACTGGATGGACCTCACTGGTCACGGCTTATCACTAGAACTCTAGGAAACTCCATCCTGTAGCAAATCACTAGCCAGCATCAAGTGTGAGGATGGGGTTCCCATTAATGACATTGGTTGGTGGTTGCGCTAAATCACGAATTGGTAGAAGTTAGAATTCATGGGCTGGTCACTGAATCGGGTCCCAGTGACTGAATGGCATACGAGCTCGCCTTGTAATAGGGAGGTCCTGGGTTCGAACTTTGGTGGTGGGTGCGTACTGCCAATGATCCTCAAACTAGGATGAAACAACTGCCCAGTACTCCAGTGCTGGTTTTCAATGGTCCTCTAACTGATACCAATCCGTGGTCAAACTCATATAAACAAATCTAATCCTATGAAAAAGAGAAGACGTTCAGCGAAGAGACTCTTTTCGGCGAATTCATTCACATAGCTGTACAATCGCATTTATATATAATTATTTGTGTGTGTGTACATGAGGTTTGTCAAGTTAAGATAATTGATTAGTTAATACAAGAATGATGTAATATAGAAACAAAGTTAATCGGACAGCAACTAAAGTAAGATTGAGTTAGTAAGCTAGATGACGTAATATAACTGACCGAAATGTTTCAACTTAGATCAGAGGTAATTACAGGTAGAGACTAAAAAGAAGTGAAATTTAGCAAATAAGTTGGATGACGTAACATAAATGACTAGAAATTGAGCGTTGTTCAAGTCTGTAACAGTGGTAGTGAGGTGTAGAAATTGAATCAGGTGGGGGTAGGGAACAAGAAATTGGATCGGGTCCCAGTGGCTTAATGGTATACGAGCTCGCCTTGTAACCAGAAGGTCCTGGGTTCGAATCCCGGTGGGTGTGTACTGTGAAGAGTCCCAAACTAGGACGAAACAGCTGTCCAGTACTCCCAGGTTTTCCAATGGTTCTCTAATTGATGTCAGCTCATGATGAAATCCTGTAACCAATCAAATCCCTACAAACCAACACTTGAAAATTTGAAAATGTAAAATATTACAATTGAGAAGACAAAATAATACTAATGAAGAGACTGAAGAAAAGGTTAGTTAGAATTTACTTGTTGGCTAATAAGATAGATTACGTCCATTGCAAGTGTAGTGATTGAACGAACTTCTTCTGTATACAGAGTTAGAGATTTAGCAAGTGAATCGCCATTGCTTCTAATCTAATCCTTACAAACCAATCTCTTGAAAATTTCAGAGACTGCTGAAGATCTTCATAAATATACTTTAGTGGATAAACTACTTCTGAATCGCCTAAATTTGTCATTTTGTTTGTATTTTTTAAATACATCAGTAATCCCTCTCTGTGTATTAATGAAAGAATAAGACAAGTGAAGGAGCTCTTTATTTCGAAGAGTTCATCGTCCTCTTTAGCTGTACAATGGCATTTATATACACTTATTACACGAAAGAGGAAATTGACAAAAGTAATGAGTTGTTATAATCATTTCAGTTAATATTAATCAATACTTTGATTGGACACTAGTTAGTAACTGAGTATCATACGTCTAGTCCTCTGTTTTCTGTCAGTCAAGTTTGCAGTGTGGCCACCATGGTAATCGACGTCACAGTGCTCTGTGAACTGTTGTCATCAGATGGTTGTAGGCAACCGGCAGAAAGCCTCAGACCTAGTCTTCTTGCTTGTAGGCACTCACCGGTCAGCAAGGCGTATCTGCAATCTTGACTTATAGAATTAAGTCAGCACCAGACAGAAGGACTAGATGCCTGATACTATTTACTAACTAGTGTCCAATCAAAGCGTCTAATACAATCCTACAGGAGGTTAGATGCGAGCCCGAATAGCTCAATGGTAACGTCTCTGACGGCAACACTGGGTGATGAATGCTGGAATCTTAGAAGGGAATGAGTTCCTTCAAGTTTGCAGATACGTCTTGCTAACTGGTGAGTGCCAAAAAGCACGAAATCTAGGTCGAAGGCTTCCTGCCGATTGCCTCCAACAGCTTAGTAATATTAATCAATGCATAAGATAAGTTGTATAAGGGTACTAGAGTTACGTAAAAAGATAAATAATCTAATGAATGAGCTGTGATCAAAATGCATATAGAAACGCGGAAAAATGTTATATTACTCCAGAGTTCGAAAGAAATACTGGATGACTTGCAGTGAACAACTGTTTACGATAATTTCTCCTCAGGCTCTACAGTTATAAATCCACGAATATTATAATACAAATAGTCATTAAAGGCAAGTGAAAATTATATCGGAAACTGTACTGGGGAGCACAGGAGTCAAAATGAGCTAGAAAAACAAACAAAAAACAGGTTGTTAAAAAACAGCAAGATTGTTATCATTACAATAGAAGTGGTTGAATAATTTTGTTTTGTGTGCAGAGGTCCAGTTTCTCTATCTGAATGGCTAAAGCTTTATCAATAGAGTGAAGACGAAAGTTTTTATCTTTTTGACCGGTTGTTCTCCACATTTTAAATTACTTTGAAAGAGGAGTTTTTTGAGGCAGAATGACCAACACTGAGGTGTCAAACGACCAATGTATCTGGTCTAACCTGAACAGATGAACTGACAAATACACACAGAAGAGGTCAGATGAGGTATCTTGGTAGGCTTCTGAAGACCATCACTCTTAGCTTTGCTGTGGAAAATCTTTTTCACAAAGGTGATAAAATTCTTCTCATAAGGATATTACAGGTTGCATCTCTTTTAAAATAAGGGTTTGTGTTCATTATTTGTTCTAAAAAAGAAAACTTTGCCTTGTTGTTTAATGTCCTAATCACCTATTAAACTTATTAATTCCCTCACCCCACATTCTAACATCCATACATTCCATGTTTAACTATGATTATAGTCACAAATATTCTTGTTGCAGTTTAAGCTATTGTTCCAAAAGAAGTTATATAAAAACATGATTGTTGAGCTTGATAGTAAATATCTTCCCCTCCGCCTCACCCGAAATGTTCATGCATCAGTTGATAAGGTCATCTACCAGTGTAACGATTACATTTAATACACATTTTCAGTTGATTCTGTGTTTTTTTCATATGTTTTAGATGATATACTCAATCCGTTACTTCAATATGTATCTTGGGATTGTACCATCAACTTCAAAGAAACTTCAAATTTACAAGGGATTAATACACAATTAGAAAATATTACAAACACTGTTAATATTGAACAAAAATCAATCTTGAACAATTTCATTCTAAATTACTTGAATAATATTCACGATGATGACAGTAATCGCAGCAATAAAGTTGATCTTATTCTATGTGATGTATTTACAGAAGCACATTTACTCGCTTACCAGTATTCTCTATCATATCAAAGTCTTACAAAAAATAAGCCTTCAATCAACCAACTAAATTCCTTCGGTTATTTATTACAAACACTGAATGTTTGGTTATATCTACAGTATCATCAACAGCAAGATAATATAAAAGAAACTCTACTCAATGAATTACACGAAACATGCTTACTAACGGATTCAATAAAATCTGGTTGTCAGTCACTGGATAACCAAATTACTCAAGCGAATACTTTTCTTGATTTATTGAAAAAAGATTTAGATAATTATCTAAATATTTACTTACCAGAAGCTAAATTAAATCAGAAAAATACAATTGAACAGATAGAGAACTTAGAAAATGAAATTAAACGTAAAGAAATTGAACTGGAGCATCTGAAGAAACCAATGGATCGTGTTCAAAAATTAGCTCAAATTGAATTTAATAAAGTAATTTTTTTATTTATTATAGTAAGCCTACTGATAGATTGTTAGTACTGTGATTCGTCCTTTGGAATCCTAGTGCATTATGGGGTTTCAGCAATATGCCACCATTTCACTCTGTTCTGTGCTGTTATTTCTAGCTGACTTAACAAGCCTTCATTTTGTCTTTATGTGGTCTCCACTGTTAATCTCCATGTCTGCCGCATGATCTAGACCACCATAATTATGAATATTGTCGGTAATAGCATGCAAACTTGTATTACTGCAGTCTTCACATCAGAAGCTTCACTGGGTTTTCCGTTGTCGGTCACTTGACATATGGCATCAGCATAACGCTGTTGAATGGGGTTTGTAAGGGTTTCGGACACTCCTTAGTTTTACAGGATTTCCAATATACTTCATGGTTAACGATATCGAAGGACTTTAAAAGTTGATGAAGTTGAGCCGGAGGTTTGACTGTCGTTCTTTTCTCTGTTCGATGATGATGCGTATGGCTGCAATGTAATCTGCAGGTAATTTATTTTCTTATGAATTCCACTTGTTCCAAACGCAGTTGTGAATCCAGAGCAACTTTTAGTCTCTTCAAGGTGGTACGGTTTAATATTTTGTTTGGGGTAGACAACAGCATGATTCCACGACAGTTCTCGTGTTAGTTCATATCACACTTATTCCACACAACAAGTACCTTTCTTTCCTACCAGACTTTATGCAATATCGGCGTGAGAAAATTTACCGGGGTCTCTTTATCCGTTTTCGGTGCCTCATGGTAAATTCCATCTGGCCCTACTGCTTTCCCAACTTTCTGTAACCTCAAGGTACTGAAGACTTCTGCTTTTACAGGAGGGTTGGTGTTTACTGGTAGTTCCGTGTCTTCTGACAGTATTTCGTACGTGACGACCGATTCAACAGCAATCTGAATTGATCAGCTTAGCGTTTTCCTTATTTCACTTTCTTGCTAATTGGGTTTCCTTCACTATCTTTGATTTGATTCTCCTGCTTTGATGAGAGTTCTCTCTTAAATGCGGCCTTCTGCTTCAGCTTTTCGTCGTCTATCTTCAGTTTTTTCGTAGGAGTTTAGTTTGATCTTTAAGTTGATAAACATCAGACGGTAGTGTGAACTTCCACCTACAGTGACGTAAGATCATTCAGAATTAAGGTATAAAATTATATGCACCTAAAGTTTCGAGAAATATAATGATAATAGCTCTATTTCAGACAGTACTTTTATTAACAGTAAAGAATTATTAGTACACCTTTTTATGCGACAGTTGCCACTTGTTTAGAGTCCGTGGGCGGAAAAATTTTATGTTGTGTATCTCATCATAGAGCACACTCTAATCTTCCCCAAGTCATTTTATCGTCGGTGTCCTCTAGAAAAGTGATCAAAGGTAGATAGAAATCTGTTTAAAAATGGCGTACATGTGGAAAATATGAAATGGATTAAATGAAGACACTTTTTTGTTAAATGCAGCCTAGTAGTTAAGGCAAACGGAAAACCAATAGTCCAGCATATTTCCAGTACAGTTCTGAAAATATCAGCAGGCTGTTTAATAACTTCCAGTATTTCAACAGTTTCCTGTTCAGGATGAAACAGCAGTCTAATGAAAATTCTCTTCAATAAAAACAGTTTTAGGGACTTAATTGTTTCCTCTTAGAAGCAAAGTACCTGATGAATGTGAAATAATGGAGATTTTTAACTAAGGTGGATGATATTGAATTAGTTGTGTTCTCTGAGCTGGTTGATTTAATTGCGAAGCTATCGTCGTCCTTCTAGACAAGCTTGACAATTAAATCAACCAGCTCAGAGAACACAACTAATTCAGCACAATGAATGTAGCAGGAAAGTGATGATGAATGTATATTAAGAAAAAGAATGTTTAACCACTTAGATATTTTAACGAAATAAACTGTACTTGTATTAAATTTTGTTTAGCATTCATATCCAAGCTAATTTGCTGTATACATTAAAAATATATATATGTTTCAATACTAAGGAATTCAGTAGCTCACTGAATTTCGAAACATCGCTTGTCAGTGTCACTATTTATATATATTTTCTTCTGTTTAGTTGGTAACTTAGATGTCCTGATATTTCCCCCTTACTAGCAAAGTATTCAACCTTATTTCCTTTCCCAGCGAGCAGTGTTGGCTTAAATAAGATTAGGTTGTAACAGAGATACTGATATTTGGAGTGAAACATGACAGTAAGTTAAAATGTCTTTCAATGTTGGTTTTAACCAAGTAAGGAGGTTTACACTACTTGTTTAAGTCCTTGTGTAACTAAAAGTCGCTGGTTAGAGATTGTTAGTGATATGGCTAAAAATTAGTCTCAGTGGCGCATTTCTTATGATTACCTCATTATCTTCCCAATAAATTACCTTTTATTGCATTTTCTTTGCATTTTTTCGGTCTGCTTTTATGTGTACCATTTATGAAGTGTGATCACTTTAGCTGCTGGGCTTTTGTGAAAACTTCTACACTGACAATTAAGTTAATTGTATTCAGCCTCAATCTAGGTGTCATTTGCAATAATTTTCTCTGAGAACTAAACAGTATATCCCCCTTTTCAGCATTCATAAAGGTTATTTATGATTGACTGAATAAATAATGAGTTATTGACTAGGATTCTTTTGAGTTTATTTCTGTTTATTGCATACATCTACGATGATTTCCTTCAGGGTCAGTAAGTCAGGCAACTGGCAGTTCGAGTTATGCAAGGGTCTGATGCTTCCTTCATGAGCTTCATCATTACAGCGTAATAAAACAATCAGATAAGCAGGTAATATTCCTCAAGTAGTCATTTTATTTACCTTCCCTTTCCTTTTCCTTTTTATTTCTTGTTTTTAGTTGAGAGATTTATATCGTTTAGCTGTTCAAGGCTTACATGGCTTATCAATTGAAGATTTAGATGAGATACGCTCATACCGTGAACCACCAGATGAGGTAAAAGATTGTGTCTACATCATTTGTATGCTGATGAATGAAGCAGAAAAGTGAGTTGTAGTTTATTTTCATTTGTATTTTTATCTTTTCTCATGACTTGTTTGCTAGAAATACAAAGATTGATAGAAATACTGAAGCATTTATTTGTATAAAGTTATATTTACTTTTAGACACATTCTAATCTCTCAACATTGATGGAATTATAATATAACAGCTGTTAGCTGTTATCTACTATCTTGAAGTGGTGGTTGAGCTTGCACACTGTAATAACCTAATGACCCATAATAGCTAAGGCAAATGTTTCTTCAGGTTCTACCCTACTGGTGTGTAGGAATGTAAAGGTAGAAAGGCAATTCTCTCAGGTAACCATCAGGTTGTACATGCTGTTTCCCTTTTCTAGAGTTAAAGACTTTACTCTAAAACTTTAAACCATAGCTTACGCGACGGTAATACAAAATAAGTCATTAGGTAGTCTTTACGGATGCAGGTCCAAAAGCTCTGCCCAGAGTTGTTGCTAAACTCTTTCGTTACCTTTCCTATTCCAGATACTTAAATGAGACATGAATTGCAACAGTGTGAGTAGCAGAGAGTTAGTTACCATCCATTCACTTTCTTGTGCACATTGATGTATTGTGTTCATTACCCACTTGCTTTATCTTCTTGCTTTCCTTCCACTTTTACTACTATCCCAAGATAGTTCTATAAAAACTTTCCTAACTTATTGACTACAGTGTGCGAATTGAAACATGAAAACATCACTGTCAGTGCAATAAAACTAAACGATCAACTTTATACTGGGACTTCTAACGGCCGTATGCCTAATCGGCTACAAAGCCATTTTCATTCGAAAGCTCAGTGGTATTTGTTCACTTAGTTGAAGAGTTCTGAACTACTCAAAACTCTTTTGTGACGAAAGAAACACTAATTATTTATGGGGATTTTGTAAAGTTTTCAACATTCAGAGACTTATGTTTATAAAGACTTCGAACCAGACAGATCAAAAAACAAGGATTTTAAGACATCGTCAAAATTTACTTTTTAGTCTCGTTAGACAACATTGAAGAGGTATGTTAGTTTGGTTAAAAGTGAAGTAGTACTTCTTAGACTCGGAATCTTTCATCTCTTCAGGATTATGACAATTTAGGTAGGAAGACCATGTATTGTGATTATGAAGGAAACTAAAGACATCTCAGAGGGTGAGTGTCTTCAGTCGACAATGTTCTGCAAATTTGTGGAGGCAAAACTGCCGCTTTGGATCACTTCAACGTTTGTTTATAAATTTAATTACCTCTTTGGAGTTTTTACTCTTTGCACAAAACATACAATTTCCAGACGCATCTCAGGACACTATCTGATGTATATATGTATTCAGGAAGACAAAGGTAATAAATTGCTAGCCCAGTCTTTAAGCATCTGATGAATTTAGGCCATGCAGCTCCGCCTAAAATATCCTTTGAAACTGTGCATAAAGTAATGTCAACAGGCTCACGAGGTGTGTGGTCTTGATACTCCGGACTATGTGTGGAGCGAAAATGTATCTGGTTTCTCATCCCAGCATTGTCTTAGACTTACTCCAATTTGCTTACTTCAATTTGTTGTAGGTAATTCACTATTACTACCCTCACGTGTCACTTTTGTGCATTCCACCAGTCAGGTTTTTATTGTCAAACTTATCAAGTGAACGCCCGAAAAATCCTACTTCTCATCTAATAACAGTTTCCATCTTATAAAATTTCAAAACCATATCCTTACTGTGTTATTCATAATTGCGTAATTACTCCCACCGTTAGAGACCATTTCTGGGAAACTGTATCAATTATGTCACTGATGCTTATTGCTCAATAAGAGACTAATATGAGTCTTTTTCACTCCTTTGTTTTCCGAGTGGAGTATGAGACTGTAAGAATGATGAATAGCGGTGATGCTTTTGTATTGTGGAATTGCTAGCCTCAGGCCTAAACCTACTTCTTTGTCAGACTCACCAGAGAATAGGCGAGGTCTAGCAGCTCATTTGACGGTAACTGAACGCGGACCACATCTGTGGTTGGCTGGCATTCTACCACTGAGCATTGTAGTTAATACAAATACAACTGTTCAGTTCTTCAAAAGTAATTTCTTTTCTGAATTGTACTTTATCTTATTCATGAGTCAGTGGATTTCATCATTATGTTTCTGATAACATACAGACGGAAACTTTTCATTACAACAAAGAAGGAAGGATCCATTGTCTCATAATATATCGCCTAATTAAAATGAAATACATAGAAGGTAAGACTGAAAATTAAAAAAAAACACATTTGAACTGTACATAAACAATAATTCTTCAGCTAATTCTTTTATTCTTTTCATTTTCTCATTAACAAATTAGCTGGGAGAATGCAAAACAAATGATGGTTCCAGTGAAATTTATCAGTAAAATTTTAAAACTTCATACTCAATTACTGGACAAACGAAAGCATAATGAATTAAGACAACGTTTAAATAATTCTGTAATTATGACACCAGAATATTTACTGCAAGTAAGCAATATATTTTTTTAATAGGACATAGAACTGGAAAAAAAATATCTATCTGTCTTACACTTCTTTCAGGGAATATTGTCTTGATTTTCAGAGATTTGTTTTGAAAGCTGTTCGATTTTAAAGTGATATCATTGGTGTGTAC
The DNA here is from genome assembly GCA_944472155.2 of Trichobilharzia szidati. NCBI lineage: Eukaryota > Metazoa > Platyhelminthes > Trematoda > Strigeidida > Schistosomatidae > Trichobilharzia > Trichobilharzia szidati. The sequence continues at coordinate 46,962,868 of OX235271.1, read as the reverse complement.
TGCTAAAAATGAAGTACCCGTGATGAGAATGTGACAAATATTCAGCGCTTCTTTGTCTACATTTGTCTTATCTGATACTAGTTTATGATGAAATTCATCTTGAAAGTACTATTTAGTGACTATCATTCTGAAGTTCATAATTATAATCTACTGAATAATTAAACGAAGGCGTTCTACAAACTGAAGAAACTACTTAATTGGTTATGGTTTACACTGGAATGATAGATGCACGTTTCACTCTGTTTAAGACTCAGTAATTGGATATAACTAAGGTCCTAGGGAGTGATCTTGTTTTCGATGAGACTCGAACTTAGCACATATCGTTTGAAAGGCTAAAACGTCATTCATTAGGTTGATGAGCTAAGAGGACTACCACGGATATCAGTTGTTATTTATTAGCATGTCAAGAGGGACAGAACATTTTGGTCCATTACAGTGAATCAACTGGAGATTCAAAGCGGTTGTAATAAATAACAACTAAAGGAGTTGTAATAAATTAATTAATTGGCGTCTTATGATATGCACACTGTGGTATCTGAGCAGAAGAATTCTTTTCTCGGCTACTTGGTATAAAATTCCTTATAGATCTTCTGGATTTCTTCACAGGGGTAAGTACTGGGTGATGGTTTGTATTATGAGGAGAAACCTGTTTGGCTTCTGAAGTTGTCTTCTTCAAGAACGGCATGGTTACTGGATACGGGTGAAAGAGATGGTTGCAGAAATTTATCCATGGGTGTCTTATTTCCATTGCTGCTGTTAATTGAAACCATGTACTATATTTTTTAATTATTTATTATTCCCTTGGGTTCCAAGTGGAATATAGGGCTTCATTGGCACATCTCCACTTTGTTCTGTTTTCTGCCATCCTCTTCAGCTGGATTCACGATTGCCCATTATCTCTCATATCTTCCATGTCATCCTTGCACCGACAACCCCCTCGTCACTTCCCATTTGGATTCCACTAGAGCGATGGTCTGCATTGCGCGCGATGTTATTTGACGGTCTCCTCAGTATGTGCCCAGTCCATCTCCATTTTCCCCTACATATTTGTTCAACGATAGGTTCTTGGTTAGTTCGTTCACATAGTTTCTTGTCGCTAATTCTTACTGACCATTAGATCTTCAATGAATAAGGAAGACAGCTGTTGATTTAAGTTTGCTGTAGCCTGTGGGGAATGCTTTTCGTGATGTACCAAGTTTCTGATCCATATAGAAGCAGTGGCTGGCTTAACAATGCTGCTGAAAATCTGAATCTTGTTCCTTATGATGAGCGTAGAAGATTTCCAAACTGGCTTCAGGTTGATGAAGGTGTATCTTGCCTTTCCAGTTCTAGCTTTGACACCTCTATTCGTTCCGCCTGTGGTTGAAACAATGCTTCCCAGATAAGTGAAGAAAGTAAACTCTTTCAAATTTCTCTCGTTAATTGTTGAGGTTTCTGTAGCAGTTTGATTGGTATTCTGGGCTAGGGTCGATAACCCCACGCCCAAGGCCCCGCTTTTCCAGGGCTTGAGACTAGCTAGAAAACTAGCGAGCTAGTAAATTAGGCGGGGTTAGTTGGAACCACGTAATAAATGATATGATTTATGTCGAATGTCTACCAATGAAGGTAAATCGACTAATAAGACAGTTGGTCTAAAGCCATCAGTATAAGTGTTAGGTGATCGAATTCAACTAGCGGGAAGCCCTGGACTTAGGTTTTGTGCCTGTTCATATTCGTCAATCTTGAAGGAGACGATGTCCTCTGTTGGATTCAAACCCACCTTACTGAATCAAAGTCCTTACCAGCAAGCCATTTGAGTCCACGGTTGACCTTCTAATTCATCGTAATGGATTCCCCGATAGGTCACTAAGAAGTTACTAATGCTGTGTGTTTAGTCCATGGTGTTGATGTAGTGAGAATATGTGTCACACATATCACAGTCTTCTTCCTCGATGAACGGTGTTACTGAATTTGAGACTGTAATGAAGTTAGTTGTGGTTAGGGAAAAATATATCACTAATCAATGAGGTTTATCGGCTATTGTTCCGAAATACATGGAAAAGTGTGGATTACCTGATATACTTTTTTATTCCTTCAAGTTCCCAGCGGAACATTGGGCTTCAAGCTAAAGGCTTGAAGTTTCGGTAGCAGTGATGTTTATTTTTACGGAATAGGGTTGCTAGTCTCATTTCCAACCTTCCCTTATTACCAGTCTTGTTACTGACTTAGCGAAGCAAATGAGTGCGTCGGCCGGGGATTGAACCTCGGATCACCTGCGTGGTCGGAGTGTATTCTACCGCTGTGTCACCGACGCACACCTGATATACTAAGAATCGATATTTACAGACTTTCGGTGAAACAGCCTAAAATCATTCACCATAAAGCATACGATTTTATTTAGCACCATATCCGAAATTTTGAACGAGTTCACTATTCCAAATAAGATCTAATTCTATTTGACACATTTTCATTATTTACACTATTGTTCTATCTCTGTTTCATTCTTTTCTGTGCACCGTTCTGACGGGTTGACGCTTGAAGTAGCGCAGTCTTGTAGAAGGTTCTGTATGAATACATTAATCAGATAGTTAAGGTTTGATAAAAAGCTAACATCGATCGGAGAGCCATTAGAAAACCATGGAGTACTGGCGTGCCGTTTCGTCCTAGTCCGGCACTTCTCATCGGTACCTACCGACCAGTGTATCCACCCAAGCTTGAGCATTCATCCACTGAGACCCAACCTAATGGCCCATGAAGCAGCGTTGTTTTATTCTTGTTCAAGACTCATTAGAATTATGAATAAGGGATACTGTTGGAAATAAAATCTAAATTCATTAACTTGTCATCTGACTGTCCTAAATTCAACTACTGATTTTCCGACTTCTGTTAAATCGCATTATACAAAAGAGGGCTGTTTGCGTTTGTAGATAAGTCCCTGTTGGTAAATCTGAACTGGTTAACTTCACTTGTTAGACTTATGCATTAGGACTTTGCGTTAAATCTTTTTGAAGATAGTCAATCCGAAACGTCTTTTATCATATCCTAGGAATGTAATGTTGAAAAGTGCAAAAAAATCTGAATTAATCAGCTGCCTACAATTTCTTACTTTGTTATGATTTTATAATTGTTCTCAGTTCATAATGAAAACAAACTAACTCTTCAGCTGATTGAATCCACTTTTCTTTGTTATTTACTACTTAATTTATTCATATAAGTAGGGTGGACATCTTTTTTTTACTCTTCTTATCCTCATAGATAAGTGTAGCAGCCTCCAGATTATGTCAGTGGTTAAGAGCATTGTGTGAATGTTGTAATGCTGGTGAACGTTTACAGAATCATGTCAATAATTATGCTTCAACAGAATCTCAAGTCAATCAAATTGAAACAGCACTTGCCAATCTGCATTTATCCTTACAAATGACTAAGCTAAACTTAGAAATGATAAATAATCATGTAATGGATTGTGAAAATCAAATTAAAAATATTTCAGAACAAATTGATGTGAGTTATTTTACTTGACCATAGTGACTTTGATGTTTTTTATTATCTTCTGGAGTTGTGCTAACGGCTATTCGCCTATTTAAGAATAACTCAGTGGGTTGAAATAGTACACTCTCTGGTCAGTCTTGAAGTACATTGTCAGCTTCAAAACAAGAAGTTAATCCATTGAATACCGAAGCGTAATAACTGTCGGCTTATCGAGTTTAATAGTGTCATACAGACACAGTGACCACTGCTAAAACAGATAAATGTTAACACCTCTGTCTGTAAGTTTGAATCAATTGTATTGAGCAGAATCGTTTGTTTTTTGGTTGCCGGCAAACGTCTACCTCAACTTCATAGACTTTGAGAAGGCCTTCGACAGCGTTGACCGCGAAGTAATTTGGAAACTACTCGAGTACTGCGGGGTACCCCAAATATTCATCAACCTTATTCAACAGCTGTACGACAACGGAAAACTCAGCGAGGCGCTTGGAGTAAACACAGGAGTCAGACAAGGGTGCTTATTATCACCAATGATATTCCTAATTGTGGTGGACTGGATTATGCGTCACACAGTGGGAAACGAGAAGACAGGGATATCTTGGACCGACGTGAAGAACCTAGGAGACCTGGATTTCGCGCGTGGATGATTTATGTTTGATGTCACACAAAATCGAAGACTTACAAGCGAAAACCGACAAACTGGTCAAAGAGGCTGGCAGCAAAGACACGACTCCAGGTGAACATAGACAAGACGGAGGTTATGAAAATAACCAACCAACCAACAACAACAGCAGCAACATCCAGCGCCAATCACCATCAACGGGAGGGATTTGAAAGAGGTTACTTCATTCACTTATCTAGAGAGCATTGTCTCAACTACAGGAGGAACGGACGAGGATGTCAAATCGAGAATCGGAAAGGCGAGAAACACATTCATCAACCTGAAACCAATCTGGAAATCTTCCGCTGTCACTCAGCCTGCATCAACAACAAAATTCGGATTTTCATAACAAACGTCAAGTCAGTCAGTTTTGCTATACGGATCAGAAACTTGGCCAGTGTGTCACAAAGAATATTTCCAACAGCCTGTTGCAGACCTTTATCAACAGCTGTCTTCGTTCTATGCTCAAGATCAGATGGCCGGAAAGAATCACCAACAAGAAACTATGGGAACAAACAAAACAAGAACCAATCGCTCAACAAATATGCAGGAGAAGGTGGAGATGGATTGGACACTCACTGGCTGAGGAGGCCGCTGGGTGACATCACGCGTCAGGTCAGTGCTCGAGTGGAACCCGAAAGGGAAGGGCGGCGAGTGGGACGTCTAAGGGTGACATGGAGGAGATGGTGTGAAGAGGAGTTGAAACAGTATGGACTAACATGGATGTAGGTGAAAAGTGCAGCAGAAGACAGAAGGAAGTGGAGACGTGTAGTTGAAGCCCTATGTTCCACTAGGAACCCAAAGGAACAATAATAATAATAAAAATAAAATACATAAGTTATAGGACATAACAGAGAATTTATGAGTTTATAGGCTCGTCAGCGGGCCATGGTTGCAATAATGGTCGAACCTGCTTCGTTTGCACACTCAGCTCCGGTTAGTTTAGGTGAATGGCAATGACCTTTGCTATTAGGATGAAAACATTTTCCTATGAAATCTCCTGTCAGTTATTTCCCACAAAAGAACATTATACTCATTGCTACTAATGACTTCGCTTACTCAGATTTAGTTTGTTTAATTTTATAAATCAGGTAATAGAGTGATGATGCAACACATTTTGATCCAACTGCTTTAAGGTGAATTTGTTAAAGATTAGAATGACAGAAAACCTGTATTTACAAAAAATGACAAGCTGAATGGCTCTACATCAAGATGACATCTATATATATATAGTTTTATATCAAAATTATACCAGTCATGTGGATATGTTTTTTGATTCCTTTACGTTCCCAGTAGAATAAAAGGCTTCACGCTAAAGGCTTGAAGTTTCGCTAACAGTGGTGTTTATTTCTGTGGGGTGGGGTTGCTAGCCTCATGCTCAACCTTCCCTTATTACCAGTCTTATTACTGGCTGAGCGTGGTAAAGGAGTGCATCGCTGACCGGGGATCAAACTCCGGATCACATGCGTGGTCGGAGTATATTCTACCGCTGTGCCACCTACGTACATTGGGTTATGTTAATCAGTAAGAATTATCAGTTTAGAAGGGATGAAAATAACTAAATGAAAGTCATCAAGATAGCTGGTTAGTAGAATTTCGCTACATATTCTAAGTCACCAAGAAAAAAAATTTTCAACGCGTAAGAAGAGTGAAAATAATTACTTAATTCAAGGTCAATTAATTTGTAGAGATTAGACACAAGTTATTACACCATCGTTAATTTGTAAAATAATGATGATTAAGAATAAGTTGGTGTGATACAGACAATGTGTTCCAACGGAAAATTATTCTCACTTATTCCCACAGTTCAGTACTGCGTTAGCAACAGAATACTCTATATGTATTTGAACATTCTATTTCCTGTAGTTAAGTAAAATCACACGCTCATTGACTGGTTAAACAGTATAAACTGTATGCATATGTAAATAGCTCTCTGATAAATTAAAAATAAAAGTTTGTTTCCATGTCTTGCCTTCTGCTGTTACAAGAAGACTCGATGTATAAATTAAACATGACCCAAAGATAACCATTCAGTTCTTATTCTAGTCATTATCCAACAAATGCTCAGACATTATCGGAGTAGGTGTACTTGGGTCCGATGTGTCAACACAGATTTAACATTTTAGTTCAAAGATGATTAATCAACGAGAAGTACAAAATTCACCTAAACAAGTTAACAACAAGTCATTAAGTAATCGGTAATTTGTAAAATAATGATGACTGGGGAGAATAGATAAATGAATGAACTCTTAACATATTATGCGGATAGCCACTGCAAAGAAAAGGACAGCACAACATTTTTTTGAACACACAAATTTATCTTATGTAAATGAATTCCTATTTCCTCTGTTGTATGTAGAAGTCATACTTGTAGAATATGCTCGATGTTGGGTGAAAGATGATAGAAAAATGTTAGAATAAATCTATTTTGTCACCAATACACTTAGGAATAGATAGAAGTAGACAAAATGAAGCTATTATTATATCTGACATCATTACATATGACAAAAAGGTTGCTAGACAGTTAGTTGACTAAGTAAGATAATTAAACACTTGCTGATCGATAAGTGGATGGCGTTCTTGATTCATTTCAAGCTTGAATACTGTTTTCATTTAGGTAGACTGTTCACTTAATTTATACAGAGAACAGTGGTGAATTGTCAATTTTTGGACAATATTATAATTACAGTTTACTGTTTATAGTGAATATGGAAATCTAAATTCAAACATTAATTGCACAAATCATCCAATGGCCAAGAATTTTCCCCAAAATACCACAGGATTTCTCATTTAAAAGACATAAGGTACACAAATAACATATGTACCGAAAATAGTCGAATCTATCGATGCCAGTATACTGAAGGGCATATTTACTTTTTATTAAGCACCAAACATGCGTCAGTGGTTCAGTGGCAGAATGCTAGTCACCCACATATGTGGTCCAAGTTCGATTCCCCACTGATGTACTCCTAAACCTCGCCTAGTCAGCTAACCGGCAGTAAGCCTGAGAAAAAAGGGAGAATGGGCTAGCAACCCTATCTTTTGAAAATAACAACACCATCACTAATGGAAATTTAAAGCTTATAACCTAAAGGAATGTAACAAAAATGAATTCTACTCAGCTTATCAACTTAACTCTGATTTATTTTCAAGTGAATTCTACTCAGCTTATTAACCTAACTCTCATTCATTTTCAAGTGAATTCTACTCAGGTTATTAACTTGACTCTGATTCATTTTTCATTGAACCCTAGCAATTAGATTACGTCACCCAACCTACTTTTGTAACTTTATTTTAGTTTCTAACCGATTAACGCCTTCTAAATTACGCAATTTGTTGTCAAAAATTAACAATTGCACTAACACATCTTTGGAAATATTCCTTTTGTTGCCAAGAAAAAATTACTATAAATTTACGGTTTGTACAGCTTGAGAATGATATCGCCGAAAAGAGTAACTCTTTGCTGAACGCCTTTTCTTTTCTATGACCGAATGGGAATTTTCAAATTACAAAAATGAATAAGTAATTGAAATTTCAGTTCAGTGTACATTTTGCTTGGAAAATAGTCGGTAACTAGTGTATTGTGTGTCTGGTCCTTTTTTGGTGCAGACTGAATTCTATTAGTCAAGTATGCAGTGTGGTCACCATTCTAGGTAGCTCGCCAATACGTGAACTTTGAACTGTTGGGCATTAAATGGTTGAAGGCAATCGGTGGGAAGCCTTTTACCTGCGTTTCGTGCTGGTTGACACTCACCAGTCAGCAAGGCGTATCTGCAACCTCGAAGGAACTTATTTCCTTTCTGAGATTCGAACCCGCGTCACCCATTGTTGCAGTCAGAGACGTTACCACTGAGCTATTCAGGCCACATTACAAACTTGACTGACAGAATTCAGTCTGCACCAAAATAGGACTAGACATACACATTACACTAGTTACTGACCAGTATCCAGTCCAAAATATCAAATACAGTCCTACGAAAGTTCGATTGCGAGGCTAAATAGCTCAGTGGTAACGTCTCCGACTGTAGCAATGGGTGACGTGGTTTCGGAATCAGGGAAATGAGTTCCTTCAAGAATTCGGACATGCCTTGCTGACCGGTGAGTACCAACTAGCACAAAATCTAAGTCGAAGACTTCTTGCCGATTGCCTCCAACAATCTAATATCAATTTAGTTTTATTGGATAATTATTTCTAATACAATGAAATGTGAATGAAGACACACGGAAAAATAACTGATTATTCTTAAACTATCTATTCTATTTTGATCCTAAATGTTCACTGACTGCAATGAAATTTCATTGTTCGAAAGTTAATGACTAAAACAAAGCGCCAGCCAAATGACAGAAAGAGTATAAAAGGTTGTAGACAATAGATGAGAAATGAAATACGCAAGATAGTTTTAGTGAGTTTGCGGAAATATTTCCTTCTCTCTTAAAAAGGTACAGGATTTCAATTACGGAATCCCACCAGCTTTTATAGATAGTTTCATTTAAATGACTTGTTTTTGAGATTTATTTATTCATCCAAATTCTGTTGTTTAAATATAATGAGAGTCTCTAAATTCTTTTTTACTCATGTAAAGGGATTTGGGACTGCTTGGCCATTCGTTATCCGTGAGAGGCTGGTAAACAAAAGCCCATGAAATTCATGCCACAAATGACATTCATGGATTAATTAATAAATCGAATAGAGTGGTTGATTGTAATTAGCCATTTTTGAAATCACTAATTTGCTTGTTTAATTTATTTGGGTGCTCTTCACTTTTAATTAATTCATAGCTATACTCTATTTATATCTTGTTTCATATAGGCATTGGAATATACAATCTCTGAGGCTAAATCTCTTTTATCAACTATGCAGTCTAATCTAAACGAATTAATGAACAATGATGATGATCACATGTCAGTCGATGATTGGAAATCAATGAAATTCTGGCTTAATGTACTCGGTGCCCTAGGCGCAGTATATGTTCAAATATTTCCAGCCAAGCATAGGTAATTGTACTTATTTTTTTTAATGATATACATATATCCTAAAATGTTTAGAATACAAAGTGACGTCGAATAACTGTTATTAGTCCTGTATAATTTCCTTTTAGGAAACACCTATGAGCTATAACTGCATTCTAGAAGACAGGGTTGTTCATTTTATGAGTTCATTCTCCTATGTGAATATGAATAAAGTAAAAACAGTGGCTTGTACAGAATAGGTTGGTACCATCATTTATTTCTCCGAATTGTTATCATTTGCGTCTAACCTTAAAAAAAACATGTTTAATTAAAGCTTGTTATACTGTCAACTGGAATTTTTGAGGAGTGTATATTTAACATCATTGTGGACGATTTGTGTTGGCAAAAGCACTTTGGAGGATGAAAAAAGGACTTATATTAAAAACTTTAATAAAAAACTACCTACAACATGAGTACTACAGTAAATGAATCTATAATCTAGAGTGGCGCGTTTACAACATTAGGCTAAGTAAATTTTCATCCACAAAAATGCATCTACTTTTCTGCATTTACAGTTATGTCCTTCTCTCGAAACATGTATTATTATATGTATTATTCTCTTCGACTTCCACTGGAATTCAATGCTTAATCAGTACATTTATATTTCGTCTTTTTTTCTGCAGTCTTTATTAACCGGCTTCAGGAGTGTCCGTATCTTTCATTTCCTCCTCATATGATCTCTACCACATTACCTTCGGACGCCTGCCCAACTCGTCGTTTCCCATCCGAGTTTCACTTGTCTGTCTTCCGTTTGATTTCACTCAGTGGCCTCGACAGAGTATGTCAAGTCTATCTCCCTTTTCCTATTGCATACTTGTTGGGCAGTGGGTTGTCACTGAGTTCTTTACTGGAATTCCTTTTTGTTTGCATATCTTCTCTAGCTAATCATTTGATTTTCGGTATCGAAGGCATTTGTTGATGAATATCTTCAGCGGCTTACTGAAAATCCTTTTCGTGACGTGTGCACCATATCTCTGAATCATACAGAAGCACTCACTTTATACTGTTGTTGAAAATTTAGATCTTGTTCCTTATGCTGAGTGTAGCAGATTGCTACTAAGAGCATGTACTCAAACACATTTCTGAGTGCTTTTAATCTTCTCAAGGAAATGATGAACGAATATCATAGGGTATCTAATATAGATTCAGAAAGAGCAACTCTGAGTTATATGAAGTACTATCGACTCATTTTCTACTTGAGGGACACATATGAAGAGTAAATATTTTGGAATGAAATATGCTAAAGTTACTTTGCTGTGAATAAACATATCGTCTAGATTAAAGATGTCATTATTACTATTCTTTTACAATTATTGAACTGTCATTTAGTAAGTTTTTCTTCCTTGATTCTTACAGGTCGACTTTATGGAATCATTTTAAACAACTTGTTCTAAACAGAATGAAGGTAAATTTGATAAGGTCTTGATAGCATTTGTTTTTATAAACGTAATAAACTCATTTGGAACCGTATATACTACTAAATTGAGTGAGTATTTAAAATATTACTTACAGGCCATATGATAGATATCGTTATAGCACAGTAGATTCAATCCGAAGCATTTTAAAGTACACATAAACAAGCATTTCCACAGGCAAGCAGACACGCAATAGACATACAGGTGGACTAATAAATGCTACACTAAGCCAACAAATGAGGAATGAAAACTCAGAGTGAATAATCTAGACATGTCAGTACAACTATGGATATTCAAATGGATTTAGTTTGGTGGATTTCATCGTAATTTTTCATTATCACAAATGGCTAGCGAATTAATATTTAGATGCAGTGCTTGTGGGGATTTCATTGATCCTACTGGATATTAGTAATAATATGTAGCCAACTAACAGAAGTCAGAGTTTATGGTATTACATTTCCTCTCAATGGCTGAATGCTAATAACTTTCCTTTCTGATATGAAGGTTTTACGTTTCACCTTCATTCATCGATGACCACTGGGATAGCTGTGATATTTTGTGATTTTGTTTGAGTCACAGCATTGGATTGGGTAACTGCTTTTTTGGTGTGGTTGTGTTCTCTGAGCTGGATGGTTTGGTTGCGAAGCTTTCATTGCTCTACTGAGCAACATCTTCAGCGCATACTTCGATGTGAAGTGAGCTTTTAGAATTCTCTATGAGTTTATTAGTCATCTCTTCTAGTAACCTTGAACGTGATTGGTTGTTTTCGTGTGACATTTCATCCCCTAGTTTGCTTGTCTCGGTGCTGGCTGCTTCTTTGGTCTGAATGTCGTTAGTCATTCCTTCTGCTAACCTTGGACGTGATTGGTTGTTTTTGTGTGACTTCTCACTTTCTAGTTCACTTGTTTTGGTGTTGACTGTTTCCTTGACCTGAAGTTTGACTTTGTTTTTGTGTGAATTTCTTCGTATGGATTGGTATATTTTTGTAAGCCAAAGGACTCAACGGCAAAAGAAGACAAAACTAACGTCATCTACAAGATAAATTGCAACGACTGCGACAAACATTACATTGGTCAAAGTGGACGCCCTCTTCGTCTTCGCATTCACGAACACAAACTAGCTGTCAAAAGACACGACATACACTCCCTCATATCACTACATGCAGACAACCACGGGCACCAATTCGACTGGGACAATGTTCAAATCTTAGACAAAGGGAACTGCAAAAATGCCAGAGAATTCCTAGAGGCCTGGTATTCAAATGAATCAGCAATCAATAGACACATAGAGATTGACAAAATATACCAATCCATACGAAGAAATTCACACAAAAACAAAGTCAAACTTCAGGTCAAGGAAACAGTCAACACCAAAACAAGTGAACTAGAAAGTGAGAAGTCACACAAAAACAACCAATCACGTCCAAGGTTAGCAGAAGGAATGACTAACGACATTCAGACCAAAGAAGCAGCCAGCACCGAGACAAGCAAACTAGGGGATGAAATGTCACACGAAAACAACCAATCACGTTCAAGGTTACTAGAAGAGATGACTAATAAACTCATAGAGAATTCTAAAAGCTCACTTCACATCGAAGTATGCGCTGAAGATGTTGCTCAGTAGAGCAATGAAAGCTTCGCAACCAAACCATCCAGCTCAGAGAACACAACCACACCAAAATCATCCACCTGAGCTACAAATCTTCTCTATTATATCTAACTGCTTTTTGTCTAACCGCTATCCAAACAACCTTCCTGGCATGGTAGGACCTCAAGCGACATAAGTCTCAGCCAGTATAGCTTGTTGGGTCATTGCGGTGTTCAAGCCCGACCACCATGTCGCTAACTTACACCATCTCTGGCATTGGAGTGACATCCGGTTGTCAACCAAGGTACGTGTGTACTGCTCAGCAGTTCGCTCCATCCTTCTCTATGGCGGTGAGACGTGGCCATTGAGAGCGGAAGACATGAAGAGATTGTCTGTTTTTTGACCACAGATGTTTACGATCTCTTTCTCGCGTTAGGTGGTATAATAAGGTAAGTAATGTTGACGTTAGGCGTAGAGTGTTGGGCAAAGAGGGAAAATCAATCGAAGAGGCTATAAAGTTACATAGATTGAGATGGTTAGGTCACGTGCTGCGCATGCCTAACCATCGCCTCCCCCGACGGATGGGCATTACTAGTTGATATAGGTGCAGGTTGGAGAAGAGTAAGAGGTGGCCAAACAAAAACATGGCATCAATCCATGAAATCCCTGACAGTTAGACTGAGTCAGGTAGGGAGATGCAGACTTCCGGCTTGGGGCCCTCGGGACTCTAAGAATCAATGGCTGGAGACAATAGGTGACATGGCTCAAAATCGTTGTCAATGGTTCACGCAGATGTATCCAGTCTCTGTAATCTTTCATATTCCTTTCTACCATTACTCATTATGTTTCACTCTTATACTTGTCAAAATTCTATTGATTCTCTTCACTCATCTTCTTCTCTACCTTTGTATGCTATTTGGAACGTGGTAACTCGAAGTGCTGCACTTCGGTGCCAAGTTCTATGTTTAATCCAGACAGAGACAGACAGACTGGGACAGCTGACAAGTGTTGCAATATTTATTTACTGAACACGATTTACTTTTCATTTATTGCTGAAATGGTGAACTATATTCCCAAGGGTTGCGGCCATGGGAAACTATGGTGGAGGACCGTAGCGATTCTGACGTGCAAATAGGTTGTATAACGTGAAGCTAGGGATGAAAGAAGAATCAAGCTATCTAGTAGCTTCAGTCAGAATAGCCAACATTCTGAGAGACAAATAGTTGTATCTGACACAGCAGATGCTTAGAAGCATTGAAGGGGAAATATGCTCAACATATCCACATACTGTAAATGCCGAATTTCAAAATGTTCTGGTTATCAGTCAGAGTTAACAGAATGAAGGTGATGTTTAATTGTCAGAGTTTCATATTAGTTGAGTGCCGTAATCTCTTGATTACTACTGTGAAATGGCTATGTATTTTTCCTTCAGAATTAAACAAGTGGTTATATAATATGTAATTTTGGAGAAAAAGGAATTATTACGAAATAATGCAGTGTTCAAGCTGATTACGTAATAAACAGTTAAACACGAAGTAGGCTGATTACTATGGAAGTGAGAACATTAATAACTTGTCAGTGGGATAGGCAGAAATTGTCAGTTTTCCTACACTCATGTAATAATGACGAAGATAAGTGAAATGATTGCACAAATTTCTTCTAGACAAACGGGTTAGACTTCTTCAGGTGTGTTTCAAAGGTTTCAGCTATAAGTAGAAGATGAATTCGCAAGAAACATTAAGCTTAGTACGAATATCAACATTATGCTCACTATCTACTAGGGGGGCTAAAACAAATTCATGAATAGAACTTTTTTGTCCCCTGCTTAACCATCCAGGATGATGTTCATAAATTCGATTATGAACTTGCCTAACTGTACACTCAAGGTAACTGGCTTCACAGGAGAAGTCAGACTGGTAGATACATACAAAGGAGGCAAAATTACGCAGTTTATTCCCATATCTCAAACATAAAACTGAATTGGTTGTGAGTAGACAGTGTACACCTGCTGCATGAAGAACTGTTTTTAATGCATTCTTTAGTCGTTTTGTCATTGTTTCAGGAATGTTATCATCAATTTATTGTTGTTCTGCTAGTTACCTTATTATTGTGCCTATTTCATCTTTAATTTTATATCACGCGGCCAATCTGAACACCTCTCTATCTCAACTTCATCGACTTTGAAAAGGCATTCGACAGCGTCGATCGAGAGGTGATTTGGAAACTACTTCGCTACTACGGGGTGCCACCGACAATTATACATCTCATCCAACAGCTGTACGACAATGCTGTATGCCAAGTAATCCACAACAAAAAACTTACGGAATCCTTCGAAGTGAGGACAGGAGTAAGACAAGATGGCTGCCTACTATCGCCAATGATTTTCCTGATTGCAGTAGATTGGATAATGCGACAAACAGCGGGCAATGAGGAAACAGGCATAAAATGGACTCACACAAAAAACTTGCAGGATCCGGACTTCACCGACGATATAGGTCTGATTTCCCACAAACTCGAAGATATGTAAGCGAAAAGCAACAAGTTGGCACAAGAAACATCAAACATAGGACTTCAGGTGAACATAGAGAAAACAGAGGTGATAAAGATTCCTGGGCAACACCACCAACAGCAACAACAACAACAGACAACAATCAGCATAAATGGGAGGAACCTGAATGAAACAACCTCTTTTACCCATCTAGCTGGGAAGCATCGTTTCAACTACAGGCGAACGGAACTGACGAGGATATCAATGCAGCGAGTATCGGAAAAGCAAGGCAAGCTTTCACTACTCTCAAGTCTGTGTGGAGGTCAACAACACTCAGCATCAAAAATAACATCCGGATTTTCAACTCCAATGTGAAGTCAGTCAGTGCTACTCACTATACGGATCACAGACTTGCACTGCGCGTCATAAAGAGCATCTCGAACAAACTACAGACCTTCATCAACAGCTGTCTTCGCTCAATACCAATGAAGATCAGATGGCCAGCCAGCCAGAAAAGATCAGCAACAGAGATCTCTGGCAATGAGCGAACCAACACAGCAGGAACCGATTGTGAAAGAAATAGGCAGGAAGAAATGAAGATGGATTGGCTGGCCATACTCTGAGGAAACTATCAAGTGACATCACTAGACAAGCCATCGCTCGAGTGGAACCCGAAAGGGAAGCGGCGAGTTGGTCGTCAGTGCAAGGGTGAGGATGACTTGGAGGAGGTCATGTGAAGAGGAGATGGAAACGTGTGGGCAGACATGGAGCCATGTGAAGACTCTAGCAGAGAACCGAACGCAATGGAGATGCACGGCTGAAGCCCTATGTTCTTCTAGAAATTAAAGGATATAATAATAATTACCTCTCATTTAGTGCTCTTATTTAAACAAAATTATCCATTACACAATAACTTGTTTTGTTAAATATATGTTAAGAATCACTTATTTATTCTTTTCTAATTTTGACGGAAATCAAGTGTCAGTTAGATTGAAGAAAGGCATCTTAGTATTCAGATATCATTATAGGCGTAGTACTACTACTTTCTGAACGGGTGTAAGAAACACTCATCGATGATAGTGACTGGGGTTTGCGTTATGTACCCCTAACTGGCGGAAGCTAGAACTAGCAGCCCATTGGATTCCGTCTCAGGGGTTGAATAGTCAATGACCTCATTCTATAACCTAAGGGTCCTCGCTTTGATCTCAGGTGGGAACATGGACATTTACTGCTAATGAATCCCAAATTAGCATGAAAACGATTGTCCAGTACTCCCTGATGGCTTTCAGTGCTTCTCTAAATGATTACAGTGCAAGATCGAGCATGAAATCAAGCTGTAGTTAGTTTTCGTCCTTGTGTACCTTCAATAGGAATAAAAAACACAGAAGAACTAACGAAATCCTGGATTTAACTGCATTCAGTTTTCACCAAAGCTTGTGTCAGGTAGAACAAAGAAGAGAGGCTATTTGACTGGTCCAGACCACTGGCATGTGTGTGTATGTTCTAGATTTTATGAGGGTTCATCCTCAGTATCAAATAAATAAAGTCCAAAAACTCAATATGGAAGAAACATATCATAAGTTTTCAATACAGAAGTAATGTCAGCTTTTAATGAATTAAATGTTACAGCTAAGATTATCTTCATTACACTTTGTCATCCTACAAAAACTTTTTGATGGAAAAAGTAATAATTTAAGTTGCTCTCGAATTGGCGAATTCCTAAATTTCAAGCTACACCAGTTATTTATAGGACTATCCGAGAGATCCTTGAATTAGAAAACTCATATCATTGTAGCTCATGCTAATTTGAGAAGCGTGATCTCTCAGCTCAGTCGACTTAATTAAGCACCACTGGTTCGAACAGCACTGTAATGCATGTCTTCACTTCACCTTAATTCATCACTTATTACACAGTATTTAATTACATAGGTAAAACACTAAAACCTTTATCATACATTTTATTTTTCACACAGGAATATTTAAGCCAATTGGGAAAAATTTCAGTCTACAAGGAAAATTCAATTCAAAATGCACAATTATTTAAAATTCTTCAAACAAGACCATATGAATTATTGAAATGGTTGTCAAGTAATCGGTTTCCGTTGGAAGTAACCTTATTATATGATAATCATCAAGTTGGATATATACTTGAAGCAATTCTAGCAATACGTACAATAATTTCTTCTAATATGTCGTATAATATTGAACATCGAAATAGTTTTAATTCATCACTGCCGTTATTTATATTCATCTTCGATCCAGATATCATTGGAATGGATATGATCAGTTTACTCTTATCCAGGTGAATAAATGATGATAACGATAAAGTTAATTTTGCATGGGTTATTTTTAAAGCCATAATTAATTAAAAATAACTATTTCACAGTTACTCAGGGATTGACTTGCTACCAGGGAATAATCTCGTCGACTTAGAATATGCAAACGATATAGTCCTTCTAGGCGAGGACGCTGACAAAATGCAGAGTCCACTGAACACCTTGAGCTGCCATCTAAGAATGTTTGACATGCGATTCGCTCCCGCCAAATGCAAGATGATGTTACAGGATTGGACTTCACCGACTCCTAGATAAGAAATAGGAAGTGAAGTGGTAGAGCACGTTGACCGCTTCACTTACTTGAGGAGTACCATCAACCCCAACGGGTTGATCTCCGACGAAATCTCAGCACGAATACAGAGGGCTAGTTTCGCAGATGCCAGTTTACGCCGTCGCTGGCGTAGAAGTGACATCCGGCTGTCTATCAAAGGGCGTGTGTACTGCTCAACAGTCCACTCCGTCCTCCTTTATGGCTGTGAGACCTGACCATTGAGAGTAGAAGACATGAACGGATTAGCTGTCTTTGATCATAGGTGTCTGTGTTCTATCTCCTGCGTGAAGTGGTATAATAAGGTGAGCAATATTGAGGCTGGGCGTCGAGTGCTAGGTAAGGCGGGGAAATCAATCGACGAGACTGTGAAATTACATCGACTGAGATGGTTAGGACATATGTTACGTATGCCTAGTCATCGCCTTCCTCGACAACGGGCAATGTTAGCTGATATAGGGTCAGGCTGGAAAAGAGCTAGCGGCGGTCTAGCGAAAACATGGCATCAGTCAATGAAATCCACAACAGTTAGTCTAAGCCACGTAGGAAGGTATAGACTTCCTGGTCGGGGACCTCGGGACGGTAAAATCCAATGGTTGGAAACAATTGGTGACATGGCTCAAAATCGTTCTCTGTGGCGCAGATGCATCCACTCCTTGTGACTTATGATTTCCAATTAAACTGTTTTGTTCTTCGTTATTACCATTCCTTTGTCTCACACCTCTGTTTACTGTCTATATTATGCATTTCTGCTACTTTCTTCTCTTGCTTTGTGTGCTACAGAGAGGGAGTGTGGCGACTTGAACTGCCACACATATGTGCAAAGTTCTACGTCGAAAACAGACAGACATTCCTCAGTGAAGTGCGTCGTGTGGTCGTCGACCACGCCCCACGTGGTCTGGGGTTCGATCCCCGGTGGACACATTCCTTTACCTCGCTTAACCAGTTAGTAAGACTAGTAAAGAAGGAAGGTTGGGTGTGAGGTTAGCAACCCTATCCCGTAAAAATAAACACCACTGCCACTGAAACTTCAAAAAGGTCTAGCTTGAAGCCTTTTATTCCACCGAGAACGTAAAGGAATAGAAAATTTAAAAAATTCCACAGTGAAACGTATACTGCCTATCGCAGTTTCAATCTGA
Source organism: Trichobilharzia szidati (assembly GCA_944472155.2). Lineage (NCBI taxonomy): Eukaryota > Metazoa > Platyhelminthes > Trematoda > Strigeidida > Schistosomatidae > Trichobilharzia > Trichobilharzia szidati. The sequence goes on along the minus strand of OX235271.1, from coordinate 46,944,499 downwards.
CAATAGGTGCTAGAACACAATTGAGTTGTTAAGCAATAACTTCCTAGTGTAAAAACAGTGATGAGAAGTAGCCTAATGACTGATCAACCTTTGTACTGAGTTTATTTACTATCTGACCTAAAATGGTTAGACTGTGACGTACTTCTGATGATCTAAGTTCTCCAACTATTTTAATTCAGCTATTGTGATTTCGCAATCATAAATTATTTCAATGCAGATTTCATCATGAACTGATAATAACCAGAAATTCTTGAAAACTAGTGAGCAACGGTTGATTGTTGTAGAACAGTTCGAAACTCTTCAAAATTTCCCTGCCGGAAATGAATCAGTGTCTGAACTTGAAGTCTTCGCGTTACAAAATGAGCACCACTATGTTAAATTCCAGTGGGCTATGGATCAAATCTTTTACCAATTCGCATTTCAGCATGACGACTAGCTAATGCCATTAGTGACAGTCTTGCCTGACCTGTATTGACTTTTGTTTCCAACTGTTAGGCTTAACCGTATATAGAAGAATCCGTTATCCAGCCAGCTATTTAAACTATTATGGCTGTCTTTATTGTTCTCAGTGTTTTGATTAAATCCAATGGGTTTTTTCTAATCACACATTTTCTCATACCTTTCGATAGTGATCTTATGATCTCATTTACTTGTTTTGTGTACGTCAGTTTAGTAATCAGTGACACAGATTATTCCCAATTATCAAGTAAACAGGTGACGCGTATTTCTCTCCTCGACATTATTACAATAGATCCTGAGCTAGATGTTGTCGCATCGATTTCAGGCATAATTATTTAGAAATAGAGAAGTAGGCCGTTGATTGATTGTGAGATTCCGTGAGGTAGTCTAAAATGGAATGGTGATTTATCGCGAGATGAAAGCCTGGTTCCCTGGGGGATTTAAACTGGATCATCAGTTTATATTCCATCATCATCCACAATGTCAATATTAGTCCCATCAGTAATACAAGTTAGTTGATTAGATCACGCTGTAATAATTTCATACACAAATTTTCACTTTATGCAACTGAAAATAAGCAATAAGAACAATCGAAGTTAGGAAAAGACGAATACATTCTGCTCAATCAGAATACTGTCAACTTGGAATAACAGAGTTAATTATTGTATTTCGAAATTTAACTTACTAAACTTCATTGAAAGAAGCAAAATCTCATTTATTAGTGAAGATGAACAGAAACATGTTATAGCATAATGATAAATCATAATTAAGCTGATGGGAATTTGATGAAATCTTATGAATAGTGGAAATCATATGGAGATTTTAAGTAGGGTTTATAGAAAGAGATGGGTTAGCCTTGATATAACCACAGATGTGACCTAGCAGACTGTGAGCAATACAAACCTGACGCAGGAAGGAAACGGTTTCAGTCTTTAATTACAGAGTCAGCCAACACAACAATAAAATCGCTAGCATGAGGAGACAAAACTGGAAAGACAGAATTTACACAGAGAGCTTTTAATGTCTCAGAAAAGCCCAGTCGAAACAGTTACAACAGTCTAGAGTTATATTAAGGTTATGGGCTAATATCAGGCGACAGTTAGTCCAAATTAGAGGTATATATGAGTGATTTAACTACATATACAGAATATGGTGAGTTACACCTAAATTAGATCAATCCTTCTGTAAAAATCGAGGTTTCAACAGATGATGATTTGACTTATTACGAAAGTGAAATATACATTTATACACAAATGTCTGACATTCAAGAATTAGAAAAACATCTTCACATACTCCTCTTTATTTCCAGTTCATTTGGATAAAAAGATTGACTATGGGAAGGCCCTCTTAGTCGAATTATTTACAGACATATCCCCAGCTAATTTAGAGAATATCAAAATAAACAATGCAATAAAAATGGCAAAAATATGCACAAGTTTTCATCCTGTTGTGTTTTTAGAAAATTAAGAAGTCATGAAGTGAGAGGGATTAGTTTTGTCCCACACTGTTTGTCTTGGATACTTCAAAAATATTTCTTTAAATGCAAAGAAGTTCAGTGCATCAAAATATGCACTCTTACTATTTTATATGCTACTGTATTTATCGCGTTAATCTACGTTTCAGATCAACATGAGTTTCCTGTTTGTCTACCTATCCACCTCATTATGGTTAGTCTGGAACATGGAAGTTTTGAAGAGAGTAAATTCTACATATGTATGTGCAAATATAGTATACCCTGCTGCATTAGCTGCGTGTACTTTAAGAGTTTAGCAGTTGCTTATAAGAACATCAAGAATACCTGTGTCAGTGGTTAGCAGTTAATTTAATCTATATAATTTCCATATATTCTTATCTTTGTTTTTAGGAAACAAAACCAAGTGATTTCAAATCTCCGTATAGACTCTGATGACTTTATCAAGCATTTTAACAATGCCATTACAAAAAGTAAGCTCCAATCTTAAAATCACTTAACTTTATCAAAATTATGTTAGTTTTATGTGTCAGCTGGTAGTGATTTGATTAATTCCAAGTCAGATATGGTCATAAATCCATATGAGTTAGAGAACCACTATGAACACTAATGAGTACTGGGCAAATGTTTCGTCCTCATTTAAGACTCCTTGTCACATAGTTAATGAAAACTTCCTAGAAAATTATTTCATTTCAGTCATTTAAATTCTTGAAGATAAATGGTGTGACTTTTGGTTGGTTTCATAAGGTAAATACTGATTTTGAAAACAAGTCAACTTTTGATATTCTGTTGGAATAAAACGGTCATATATTCCAGTGATGTTTGGAATGGATAGTCATCTTTATTGATTTCGTTAGAAATATGTTTAGTAACATTTATATTGGCATCCAGACAACTTAACGGCCAATACAAATACATCCAGATCTTAAAATCCTGAGAGGAGACTCATTTCAGAGGATTGATTATCAAGCCGCTCAATCGTATACGTAAATGATTTTTAAGAAACTATACCTACCCATTTGTGAATACTTATAATAGTAATAGTCCAGTATCAAGCGATGAAACAAGTTATGTAATGTATTAACTAGTTCATAGAGTAGACGGCCTGTTTAAATCACTCGGTTACCGAAGTTACTTACCACCAAAATGCTTAATTTCATCTGGATTTATCATTGTTTTAATCGTCCAGTTATATCGTATGACCCATACATGAAATTGAGCATTGATTTACCTTGCTTCCAAGTAAACGCTGTGCGATTCTTCAACGAAATGTAGGTAGACTTCAAATTATTACTTTATATGTAAATCCTGTATGAGGAAAAAACGTATTTTGGAACTAAATACTCCGTCTGAAATAAAGCTTATTATTATTATTATGCATGTACAGATTTTGGTAAGGAGTGTAGGATTAATATGACCACTAGGCGAAATACACTTTACGTAACGAGATGGGAAGTTTGCTCAGATAGAGATTAGCATTGCAAGGAATATACTGAGTTGAAATAATAAATGGGACAAGTAAGAGTCGCAATAATATCAGAAAGTCACATAGATTAAATAGGCAAAACGAAAACCTATAAATGTTTTATCCTTCCTCTCTATTCTATCCACCGAAGCTTAAAATCTATTTCACCTAGTGAATAAATTTAACGAAATAAAGGTAGGACTGAACCTTATTCATCACTTTTGTTTTATTCGTTTGAAAATTTCAACGACAACAATAAATGGGAGAATAATAGTTGGGACTGATGGAAATAACAGTTTGAGTTCCTAGATTATCAGTGATTTTCTAGTCAATATCAACTGATGACTACACATTAGTTCGTAAAAAATAGATTCTTTTTAAAAGCGTTATTATCAGTGATGAATGCGCACTAGAACAGCATTGTTAAACAAACGGCTGATTTTTATTATGATTTGAGACTTATTTAAATTGCACACTGAAAATCCTGTGTGCTAGTCTGTCTTGTAAGGTATACCTCATCAGATTTAGAGATTTCAGTTCATTCGTCATATAACATGACTGCCTTTTTACACAACCAATGAGTAACAACCCTGACACATAACATAGATAGAATACTAGTTGTGTTAAAAACAATACTCACTGTGACTAGCGGCTGAATCCGGCAAATTTGAAGCTCCTCAGCTGAATGTAACTGCATCTCAGCGTGTAATGCTGTTCTCATTAAAACTTAAATTGAGATGCCATTCTTGGTTACTAAGCTACTAAGTCTAGTCGTAACTACTAACCACCATTTATCAAAGGACGTCAAATTGATACAAGAGACATTTCTTAGTGGTGAAATACCAACAGAGATGGTTTATTTCGGTTCATTGAGGATAGATGACCTGTGAATATAGACTTTCACTGGGTTTGAATGTTTGCTCTTTGAGTTGAGTTTGTCAACGTACGCCTAAGACTACTTTAGCGCCAAACAAATAAATTCCACTTTCGTCTAATATAAAACTCGTTAGTAGTATATCTGCATATACTTAAATATATTCCAAAGTCACATAAGTATTTTATTAGACATTAAACAGAGTTACGTGTCGCTTTTCTCTTTCTTATTTTAGACAGTATAATTCAAATCAATGTCGATGAATTTCATAGTTGTAAAGCTACAGAAAATATAAAGTATTTACTAAACTTTTATTGTATTCACTTGTTCGACAAAAATACTCATTTGAATAATTGTCAAATTATTCTATGGACTACTTATAGTGCGACCACTGAAGTCGGTAAGTAGTGTGGATATTTTTCTTCTACCTTGATTGTATGCTTTGGTTTTTTGTTCTTTACATGTTTATTCATTATTCATAAATAAACGTTATCGGCTTTCATTCAGGTTAATTCTAATATAAACTTTGTAACTATCTGCTTAGCTAGACATTTCAGCAGAGTGTGTTGACCACTTCACTCATTTCGGAAGTTGCATCAGCCAGCCCTAGCGGGTTGATCGCTGACGAAATCACAACACAGATGAAGAAGGCTCGTGTGGCATTTGCCAACCTGCATCATCTCTGGCGTATACATGATATACGACTAGTTATCGATCAAAAGACGTGCGTACTGCTCAGCAGTTTGCTCTATCCTCCTTTGTGGGTGTGAGTGAGACATGGACATTGAAAGTGGAAGACATAAAAGGACTAGCTTCCTTTGATCATAAGTGCCTGCGTTCCATTTCCCGTGTTAGGCGGTAGATGTAATAGAGTGAGCAATATTGAGGTTAGGTATTGGTTGAGCGCTAGGTAGGTGGGAGGGGAAATCAATCGAATAGGTAATTGTAAAGTTAAATCGACTGAGTGAGATGGTTAAGACATGTGTTACAATTGCCTAGCCTAGCCTTCACCTTCCTCGATGGGTAGTGTTAGCTGACTGACATAGAATCAGTTTGGAAAAAAACCAGTGATGGTCTAACGAAAACATGGCTTAGCCAGTCAATGAAATCTTCAACAGTTAGTTTAAGCCACGTAGGAAGGTGTAGACTAACTGACTGTTTGGGGTCTTTGGGGTGGTAAAAGTCAATGAATGCTGGGGACAGTTGGTGATATGGCTCAAAATCGTTCTCAATGATGGCTCAGATGCATCCACTCCTTGTGGCTTATCCAATAAAACTATATGGTTCTTCGATATTACTACTCTTTTTGCCTCATATCTCTGTTTACTCTTCCGGTTTTGCATTTGTTTTTACTTTCTTCTCTTGCTTTGTGTGCTTCGTAGAGTGTGGCGACTCGAACTGCTGCAAAGTTCTTCGTTGAAACCAGTCAGCCCAGTAACATCTGTGGTGGTTCTTACTAATTTGGATCCTTAAACTGACTTATTCTGGGTACCTCATTGATAGGCTTGGTCCCGAACGTGAGGAATGTTCTTTTGGTGCTCAGATCATTTCACTTTTGCTTGCAGTCATAATCACTCGACGTAAATGTTTTCCAACTGCTCATTTCAATCAGTAATACATCCCATTATGCTATATTGCTTGCTTTCTTAATTACCATTCATGGTATCAAACAGATCACATACTGTGATCTTGACAGTTTTGGTTTTTAAAGAAAATTCCGGTAAATTTTCATCTCAAACTGTATAATTTACCAGTTTTGAATTTGAGTCCAGCTTCTAGTTGGTAGGTCACAGAATTTGAATTGTGTTCTTGCCAATTAGCTTTGAGAGTTTACAAACCTGGCACACTAACTCCATCGTATAATTTATGAAATATGATCGACTTAATTTTATTCGTGTTGTTAATGACGTAGGTGAGATATCCAACTATATTTCAGAAGTTAGGTTTATGACATATTCAGTGCGTTAGTACAATTCAAAGTATGCGTTTTCGCTTATCAGTAAATGGTTTTGATATCAGTCAACAATAATGGGGGAAGTCTAAACGAAGGTGTTCGTTACACTGAATTCAGTATGTACGTCGGCGGCATAGCGGTTAGGACGCTCGCCGACCACGCAGGGGGTCCGGGGTTTGATCCCCTGCTGACGCACTCCTTTACCTCGCTAAGCCAGAAATAATGCTGGTGAAGAGGAAAGTTTGGGCATGAGGCTAGCAACCTCATCCTGTAAAATAAGCACTGCTACAGAAGCTTCAAGCGACTAGCTTGAAGCCCTATTTTCCACTGGGGAACGTGAAGGAAAAAAATGTTCAACCAGTGTCTCTATGTTGTTTCAGAGACTTGGCGTGCTCATTACCGAAGACATTTCCACCAGGTACCGTAGACGTTCATCAACAACTGCCTTCGCTGGATAGTGAAGATCTGATCACCAGCCGGAATGAATAAGCTTGGAAGAATTGTTATTATGATAAACCAGCCAAGAACCTATTGCCCAAAATGTGTGCAGAAAGGAATGGAGGTGGATCAGACATACGTTGAGGGGGTGGCACAGTGGTTAGGACTCTCGCCGACCATGCACATGGTCCGGGGTTCGATCCCCTGCCGGCGCACACCCGATATCTATGGTATGCCTGAATTTGGGCAACCGATATCCATGCTGAAAATTCCATACTTGTACTGAAAATACGGTGTGGAATCAAGCTGTAAATCAAAATAAATAAATAAATAAATAAATAATAAAGTGACAATATACTTCAGGCCGTCTAGTGGAACCCAAACGGTAAGCCATCAGTTGGGTGTCTATGTACGACATGCAGGAATTCATTTAAAGAGGAAATTAAAGCTTTCAGACAATCGTAGAGTCACCGAAAAATGACAGAAAAGAATCAAGTGAAATGAAGACATTTTAATGAAGTCCCATGTCTCGTCTGAAATACAACGGACAAATAACAATAATAGATATTCATAACATTCCCTTTCTGAGGACTTCTGGCAAATTCAAAGCCTAATTTGGGCTAAACTTCCTATAGATTAACTTCATAGCTATCTAACAACACTGAAAAGTGGTCAGTATCTGCACGCTTATGTTATCAAATAAATTTCCTAATATTAATTTACACCGAATACTATTCACAAGGTATAGTTATTTATTGCTTTTCTGTTTCATATTCTTTCTCCATTTATACACAGGAAATCAATGTAGACAAGTTTTCACTGAAATCGACTTTATATCAGTTGACTTATGCTTGACACATTTTGAATCAGGCAGTGGAATAACAGGATGTCTATTAAATTTGCTGCCTAAAAGTAACTTATTCAACACACTTCAAGAAATACGAAAGAATGAAATTGAAACCTTTGAAAAGATATATGAAGATCAAGTAAATTTGAAATTTGTATTTAAATTAAATGTAGATGAAATTATTTTATGATAATTGGTATATATTTGGTGCATTCAATGTATTCAGTTGTATTGTAAAGTGACTGAGAAGTCAACAGACATTTGACACTGTATGACTGAAGTCTAGAACTTGTTAGATTCCTCTAGCAGACTTATTGTGTGCACCATTGAGGAGGTGAGCGTCTCCTCTGTGTTTCAAAGCTGCACCAGTCACTTTACCAATAAGCTATTCTCATACCACCCGTATGTAAAAGAATCCATCGTAAAACTGGTACGAAGACCTTATTTAAGGTTCTACTGTAGTTTATTCACCAGTGAGGTCTACCGAGTGAAGTGTGAGAATATTTAGACAGTGATAGCATTGGATATTAGCGGTACTATTTCGCTGATGACTGTATTCAAAAGAGATGGCTGAATGATAATGTAATCACCTCGTAATATGATTATCTTGGGTTCTATCTCTGGAGGAACTACTGCCAAAGAAGCTCTTTAATTCTCTGTGGCTTTTAGCGACATCTTGACTCAGTCCAGTTTGTGACAACATACACTATGAGATGGACTAAATTACCCCATATACAATACCCCTTTTATACGAAGAGAATCGAATATTTTGTTACAGAGCTTCCAAACTCACAACTTTTTCGCACTAATCGTTAATAAAAGACGAGAATTGAACTAAGACTAATGGAAAACAGCAGACAACTTTAAATAAAATGTAGAGTACACCACTTGCTAATCCAGTTTTCTTTAACTTTTTTAAATGAGAGTATAAATGGTCAGAAAAAATGTACTGAGAGGAATCGGCTGATAGAATAAATCATTAGTTGAATGCCTGCTAACTACCTGAAAGGTCAGGGTTCTATTCCTGGTCGATACTTTTGTGGACCTCGCTCAGTTTGCATGCTGATAGTAAGCTCAGAAAAGATGGAAGGTTAAGCATGGGGTTAGCAACCTCACTTCATCAAAACAAAATGACTGCTATCGAGACTTCAAAGCTTGAAGTTCTGTGTTCCACTAGGAATTAAAATTATGGAAAAACTGAATTGGCCACAGAACATAGGTGGAATTCAAGTATATACTAATAACTTGTTTATGACTGATTTCTTGATATCTTATTCGTTTCTTCCAGGAGGATAATGTATTTTAGGCTGGTAGTCATTGGTATGATAGATGAGTACTACTATCTATGTTCAGATCGAAATGTGCCTCATAGTAAGAGGCTGCTTGATACCCGTAACATACGCTCTACTAATCTTTATCAGCGCAAGTTTATGGTCGATAATTATAACTTTTATTTAGATTAGAGTAGTCATTTAAATGTGAATTATTTTTGACTGGACACTAGTTACAAATCGAAAATATCCAATGCAGTCCTACAGGAGGTCAATCGCAAGCCTGAATAGTTCAGTAGTAAGGTATCTGACTGAAGTACTGGGTGACACGGGTTCGAATCTCAGAAGGGTCATGGGTTCCTTCGAGGTTGTAGATATGCCCTTACTGACTGTTGGGTGCCAACAAGCACGAAACCTAGGTCCAAAGATTCCTCCAACCATCTAATACCAACAAATATGAATTATTTAAGTCAAGTTTGATCACGAACTGAATTCAATTAGAGAAAGACTGAAAATCAGCAGCAAGTGATGGGCAGCTGTCTCGTCCTAGTGTGAGACTCTTCAAAACTATGTATCCACGACTGCACTCGGAATTGTATCCAGGATTCTCAGGTTACGAGGCCAGTCCATTATCCATTCAGCTATTGGAACGAAATCAGATAGCTCATGAATTCTAACTTCTGCCAATTCGCCATTATTCAGCAGAAAAGGTTTACTGTACTGAAAACTTTCGAACATTTTCAGACACTGATGATATTGATGCGTCACCAATAGCTATAAAAATGATGAAACTCTTCCTTAAACTTATTGGACTCACTGAATCTCAACTTAGAACTTCGCGCAGAAATGCAGCAGTTCAGGCTGCTAACTGCATGTACCACGCAGGGTTGGCGAACAGAAAAAAAAGATTCAAAGGAGTGGTAATATTTTTTCAAAGAAATGGTTACTGAACAAAGAATTCTTTTTAGGATAACTTCATCATCAGGCTCTACGGTTAAGTACACATAATAGTGAATGAATTAGTGTTGTTGACAACATTAATGTTGTTTAAATAACATTGAATCAATAATAATATCAATGGATTATATCATTAACATAACAATACGCCGAATATCAGAGAAATTAAGAAAGATAACAATACAAATTCATGAATTCATAGTATCCACTGGAGGCCACGGCGGTAGTAATGGCTGGATTTGCTTCTTCTACACACGAAGCACCGGTTGTTTAAGGTGAATCGCGGTAGTCTCTGCTGTTTGGAGTATTCGGTGCCTATATGTCTTTATCAATTTATTAGGCACACGGTAGACGATAGAGAAGGACTCCTCAATGCTGGCTTTGTTGCGGGTTTGGACCAGGTGGTCTAATATCGAACTGTTGATAGGTTTTACTACACCTTCACTTAGCCACTTGATAGATGTTCCCAAGCACGAAAAATCAAGTTCCTAGAGCAACGGCCAATATAACTCGCTCCACAAGCGCAGTTGAATTGGCAGATACAATTTGAAGTGGCTAGTCTAGGTAGTTTATCTTTCGACTGAGGAATCACCACCGGTCGTGCAGAAAATAAGGCCTGTAGTTTGCTAACATTAAAAGTTCTTTGAACTGATTTGTTCAACTTTTTCATAGTTATTACGCTAGGTATATCGCCCTTGAATTGTACGTATGAAGGCTTCTTGTTTACGGATAGTGAATAGTCCTTTTCAACTTTCTTAGTCATATGTTTCCTTGAGAATTTGTCTGGGTGGCTATTTTCATTCATGGTATCATCTTCAGTTACCTCTTCTGAGCATGTGGCTCTAACCCCTAGGCTGTAGGTCGTTACTAAATTTCTTTTGTACCGGAGAGGAATGAAGCCATGAAAATGTGTATATTGTCCTGTCCATGTACTTTACCTATGCACATTTCTCTTAATATTACCATCTGGTCTTCTTGTAAGGAAGATATCTAGGAAGGCAATTAATTCTATCTTGGGATTCCTCTTAGCACGTGAATTTCATGGAAGAATGTACTTCGCTGAACTGAGTTATTATTGTGTTCCAACCCGAATCATTATCACAAAAAATAATAATAAGCAGAAGTGTAGCATGTTTTTAATTCAGTCAACTCTTCGTTTAACTAATATCAATAATCTTAATTTCATTTAATGCACAAACTATTTTGTTTATAGATTCATTTGTTAAATATATCAAAAGAGCTTATAAAATTAGAATTATTCCATTGTGATTTAAACGAACCGGTAAAAAACTTTAAATCGATTAAACTGAATAAATCTTGTTTAAATTTAACAAGTCAACATATTGAAGCGGTTAAAATATATTCAAAATTATCAAATAAATATATGCAATTAAAAGAGTGTCAAATACAACGTGAACACCTAGATAATCAACTTAGTATGTATGCATCACAGAATGGTGCAATCGGATGTATTGCAAACTTTACACGTAAAGTTTCATTGCTACTGAGTGTTTTGGAAGGAGAAGGAGACAAGTCAAGTGAAGATTATATTACTTTCCGTTGGCCATGCAAAAGACTATATCGATACTTATCATCAAAATATACTCTTAATTCGAATCAATGTTTTTCACTGGGTACAACTGGATCCACCAATCAATCTGATTCATTTTTAACTCGAGAAAATGATATACGGGTAAGTGTGGATTGTATTTCACTTTTCATTTCATTTCATTTGCGTTCCAAGTGGAACATAAGGCTTCATGAATGAGCTTTGAAGTTCCAGTGGCAGTGATTTTGTTTTGACAGTGTAAGGTTCCTAGCTTCACATCCAACTTTCCCTCTTTGCAGGGCCGAGGTTTAGGAGTGCGTCAATCAGCGATCGAACCCGGACCACATGAGTGGTTGGTGAGTAATTTACCACTGAATCGCAGATGCAGTGTGCACTACATGTTGTTTGTTAGATCCTTAACAGTTGGAAACAACTTGAAGCCAAATGGATATAAAAATGTCATAAATTGAATTGAATTTTTAGTGCAGAGATTTGCGCGGAAGCTCAATTCAAATGAAGTTTGCTGACATCCTAAAAACATAACTAAAGGTAAAATAAAGAAGTGCGAAAAGCCGTATAAACGGAAATGCTAGGGAGAAAGAATAGCCTCACATAGGATGATAAAAATTTAGCGGAACAGACAGATCTTTAGGTGTAAATGCATACACGCTACTGAAAGTGATTTTAAGCAACGTCACCAACAATCTCCAGTTATAGATTCTTAGGTAGTCTGCACCTCATTGGGTAGCTCAAATCAACTTTTTAAGACTAGATGGATTGATACCGTGTTTCGGTTTGACCATGTGTATCTGTTTTCCAACTCAATCCTACGTCGTATTAGGCAATTCTTAAAAATAATTTCATTAACACGTACTATCTTTTTTTGTTATTGTATCGGATGTACACAAACAATACAAATGAAACTAGTATATTACTTGATTTTTACATTTAAAGAAAATGAAGTCGTTAGAAAGAGTCTAAGTGCGTTCTTTTCATTCAGTCTTTTCATTATGGTACGTACAATACATTCAGTAATTCGTGAAAATGAGTGTTAATTGAAGTAGGATAATGTTGCAAAACCGTAAGTAATGATGAAACTAAAACATGGTATCAGTCCACGAAACCACTGAATTTTGGTGTGAGATAACGGAGTGGATTGTAGTTACTTGGCTGGAATTTTAAAGATACTAAGAATCCATATTTGAAGACTCTTTGTAACATGCATCAAAAAAGGTTTAAAGTGATACACATTCTTCTCATTATCCAGATTCTAGAAATCTTAAATTCTATAACTACTCCCTTTGGTTTCAGGTGGAACATAAGACTTCAGCAGAACATGTCCATCTCACTCTGTTCTCTTCGGTCTTTTCTAGCTAGCCTCACGGTTACCCATAAGGTTTCATTTCCTCATCATACGATACCCTCCACGTCACCTTAATACTCAAGCCCGACTCATTGTTTCCCGTTAGGATTCCTTTTAAGGGCTTCTCTTTCGTGCAACCTCACTCAACGGTCCCCTCAGTGTATGTTCAATTTATCTCTGTCTCCTTCAGCATATTTGGTGGGCAATGGGTTCTTGGTTAATTCACTGCCATCAATTCTTGTTGCTTCTCCTTTCCGACTGGCTATCTGGTCTTCAATATGGAGTTAAGGAAACTGTTGGTGAAGGTCATTTTGTGATGTGTGCACCATGCCTCTGAATCAAACAGAATAACTGACTAATTGACATTACTGTTGACAATCCAAATCTTGTCTTTTTATACTGAATGCAGCCGATTTACATACTGATTTTATAGTAATGAAGGTCTATCTTTCATTCCTAGTCCTACCTTTGAAATCCCCATCTGTGCAGATTGTAGGTAGAATGATGCTTGCAAGATAAGAGGAAAAGTGACTTCCGTAAGATTTCTTCCGCTGATGGTGATTGGGGTTTTTCGCTGCTGGTTAGGTATCTTTACCACCTCTTTCTTCTCTGTGTTCACTTGAAGTCCTATCTTCGTTGACTGTCTGTTCTACCAACTCGTCGGTTGTCGCCTGTAGATCTTCGACTTTCTGGGACACTAGACATAAGTCGTCCTATGAGTTCGGATCATCCTGTGTCTTTTCATTGGTACAGCGTGTTTACATCTTCTCGCTCACCGGGGTATGTTGCATGACTCAATCCACTACAACCAAGAGTACCATAGGAGATGATTGACAGTTGTGTCCTACTCCTGTCTTCACTTCAAAGGCTTCACTTAGCTTTCTGGGTTTTTTTCAATCACTTGGCATGTAGCGTCATCAAGTAGCTGTTGAAGGAAGTTGACAAAGATTTTGGGCACTCTGTAATGTTGAAGCAAGAAAACATCAGATAATTTTTGAATTTCTGTGCATAGTACAGCGTTACTTCATCATTCAGAATCACTATAACTTCTTAAATCTAAGTGTAACATGATATGACCGGTTAAAAGTGATCATGTATGAAAGGCACTCATAGGTTACCTAAGAAGTGAATTACAATTTTATAAAATTTCAAAACACTCCCACTTATTTTGCTTCTATTTAATTTCTCTCTATTGAAGGATTTAACCCAATGGATAATACGTAGTCTTCTTGAGCTTCAACTGACACCTTTAGACAAGTTGGATAGCACTATGAGTTTAATTTTACAAATAAAAATATGCATATACTTTAATCTGCTTCACTATTCAAAGTTCACTAGTCATGAATTACAAAATTTGGAAAATGTGAGAGAAATTAAATTATTTAAACAAATAGTATACAATAATATATTGAATAGTGTGTTTAATGTTCAACACAGCTCTAGTGTCAATGATACAGATGTAAGTTTAAATTTAATAACGATTATACCCCACTGTACCTGTTTCTTACATGTGTAATGTGTATTTCTACAAAACCCATTAGGTGTAAACCCTTATCTGCACATTTAAGTGAACAAAATGACATAGAGAGTAGAAATACTGACTGACTACTTGACTGGTTTTAGTATAGAACTTATGACATATGTGCAGCGTTTCGAGTTGCCACACTGTACGTAGCATGCATAGAGGAAATAGTAATGTCGAAGGACAATGTAGTTTTATTGGATATGATAAGTCACAAAGAGTGAATGCGTTTGCGCCAGCCGTTGAGAACGATTTTGAGCCATATCACCGCTGACTGTGTCCAGACTTCATTGGTTCTTACCATCTCGAAGACGCCAACCAGTCAGGAAGTCTACACCTCCTTACGTGGCTGGCTTAAACTAACTGTTGAGGATTTCATTGACTGATGAAGCCATATTTTCGTCTGATCACCACTAGCTGACTCTTTCTCAACCTGATCCATCTTATGTCAGCTAACATTTCCTATTAGTCGAGGAATACGATCAGTGGCTAGGCATGCATTTGTAACACATGTCCTAACCGTCTCACTCAATCCATGTAACTTCACAACCACCTCGTCGACTGATCTCCCCTCCCACCTACCTAGCACTCACTTGATGCTTAACATCAATACTGCTCATCCTATTACATCAACCACCTAACATGGGAGATAAAACGCCGACACCTGTGATCAAAGACAGCTAGCCAGCCTCTTCATGTTGTCCAATTTCAATGGTCATGTTTCACTCACAGCCAGGTGGACAGAGAGAAACGCTGAGCAGTATACACGCCCTTTGGTCGACAGCCAGCCGAATATTACGTCTACGCCAGAGATGGTGTAAGTTGAAGTATGTCAAACGAGCCTTCTGTATCTGTGATTTCGTCAGCGATAAACACGCTGGCGTTGGCTGATGCAATTTCCGAAATAAGTGAAGTGATCAACACGCTCTTCCACTTCACTCCCTATCATTAAACTTAGAGTCAATGTAGTCCATTCCCTTAACATTATCTTACATTTGATGGGAAAGAATCGCAAACCAAACAATCTAAGATTGCAACTCAAGGTGTACAGAAGACTCTGCATTCTGTCAGCGTCTTCACCTAGAATGGGTGTAACGTCTGCATATTTTAACTCACTTATTCCACCCATTTCTCTGTCAAGCGTTTTACAGTAGAGTAACCTTTTTAAAAAATATGCGAAAACACGTGTAAGTGAACAATGTTGCTTTCAGTTATATCTCATCAGATTTAACTCTTATATACATAACTTTACAAGTAAATGTTAAATATAAACCAATCTTGGTAATTTGCGAATGGGATGATAAAACTGAGTATATAAATTGTGGC
Organism: Trichobilharzia szidati; assembly: GCA_944472155.2. Classification (NCBI taxonomy): domain Eukaryota; kingdom Metazoa; phylum Platyhelminthes; class Trematoda; order Strigeidida; family Schistosomatidae; genus Trichobilharzia; species Trichobilharzia szidati. Next base: position 46,929,003 of record OX235271.1, on the reverse strand, counting down.
ATTAGTCATAATAATTATAATTCTACTTATAACAAAGATGAAACGAAGTGGAGCGATTTGTGATAACAAGAATAAGGGGAAAAAGCGTCATGATTAAACAAACAAATGTTCAGGTAGACGTAATAGATGCTGGCTAAGACAAAGAAATGGTCCGATTAAGCAATCCAACTTTGTAACAGAAATAAATAAACTATGTTTTTTAATGAAGATGTAATAAGATGGTGAGGTATAGTAAGAAAAGGATTAAAATTATAAATATGGAGTGTAGTGACATCGTCAGTTAGTTAGGTCTTATTTGACCAAAAGAGGAGTAATGGCTATAAGTACGTCTTCTGAATGCATAGTTTAGGCTTAATATTTCGAATACTAATCGCCTCAAATCTATGCAGTAAACTAATATGGAGTTCATTGGAAAGATATGATGGGTTACGATGCATCACTTGAACATTTTCTTTTCCTCTACTCAATGACCAATTTCAACCAAATGTGGCAAAATGGAGCTTCTGACGAATTTGATCTGTCCTTTACCGAACCACGATGGGAGTTGACTGTTTAGATCAAGTGTTAAGGGAAGTATACAGTCAGTCACTGGGATGAGAGTACATCTAACTGACAAAAGCCAAACAGGACGAAACAAGCATTCTGAAATCCTCTACCAGCCACCAGATGAAGTTATAACAACAGTTAAAGAAGAATGCAACCTAAAATGTGAATAAATTTAATTTTCAGTATTTCGTGAAACAATAAGCAGTAAGAAAGATAATTTAGTGAATTTTTCAAACTGTGAGACGTCAGTTACCATTGGATAAGAACAACTTGAAACAAAATATTGAGTTCAATACCTAATGCAGTAATAGTAGAAATTTTTACAGCAGTAGGTCGTAAACTTGGTAAAGAGAAGGATTACTGCAGCTCACTTGTTATACGGATTACCAGGATAAAATAAGCATGATTACAAATTTCGTTCGAGCACACAATTTTGGCTTATTCAAGATAATTGCAATGGTTTCTGACGTCAGTAAAATCCAACTAGTAAAGTATGAGTATAGTTCGAGGAAACAAGAAGGATAACATTGATAAGCTTTGACACCAGTTACTGAAGGACTCGTATTAACGTGCCAAGCTAGCAAAGAGCTTCATGTCCATATTTTCCGCCTAATGTTTAACTGTAATGAATGGGTTTTCAGAATTCACCTTTGCAATTGCACAATGTAAATAGCCTGAGTGGAACTGCTAGGTGTTATCTAGAAGGACGACGAAAGCTCCGAAATTAAATCAACCAGCTCAGAGACCATAACTAATTCATTGACAACCTCTTCTCTCTATCCTCCTTATTATTATTGTTAAATGAGGAAATTATGCCACCACATATATGGAATAGTGGTGTTATATGGCACGCTGACAGATATTAAGAGCCTACGTACCAATGCAGTGTGCAAATAGTGAAGTGCCTATCTCGTAAACTGGTTATCCTGCGTTTAATCACTTGTGATATCATGATTTTCCACTGCTAAAGACTTCCAACCTCCAGGGTAAAACAGTGCATATTTATTTTCTATAATTTTTATAACGTCGAACAATGAAAAAATTCCCTTATGAAATTTTAACGAATCCCTTACAGAAACCAACGCATCAGTAAATTCTTTTTCTATTTTTCTACTTAAGGTTTTGAATCGTATTCAACTTTTAGAAGAAAATCTACCATCATTAAAAGGTTTGCATAAATCATTACTGGATGAACCTTTAATATGGAATGAAATGCTTGAGGTAAGTATGCAGTTTCACTTTATTCTTACAACTGTTTTATTTCCATAATATCTTACCATACAGCAAAGTGATAATTGGGTGGAACAATTAGTGTACAGAATGGAGTAGTCAAGATTTATTCTGTTTTCCTAACTACAGCTAATAGTTGAACTGACATATCACCAGTTACACTTTCCCCATTTTTAAGCCACTACTATCTCGGGCTAGTCTCATAAACTATATCTGGCTGGCTTTATGATGCAGTTTGCTGGTTTGTTCAAATATATTTCACCAAATATGTCTAAGTTCTAGTTCATTAATAATCCTGTAATAAAACGCCTAATTTTATTAGCTATATTTGTCGATATTTTCAGTTACTATTAAATGTTTTGGGATCTTCTATCTAAGTATGCGCTGTACTCGAAGCAGGGTACGTTCCATATTATTGAGCTGAATAATTCCATCCTTTTCGTAGACCTCTGTTCCTTATATGAGTGATGTCTTTTTTAGAGGTATTTTGCTGACCAAGCCTGTCGTTCATGAGTAATACCTATTGTTGATGTCTCCTAGATAAATTTCATTTTCATCCTGCCACCGCTATTCACATTACTTATGAGGATTTCTCTCTAGTCAGCCCTACCCTTCTACAGGTTTTGAAACATAGATTTACTTACTGTTTCCAACAAGTGACACGTTTCTTTGTCTGAAAGCTATAGGGTAATATAGTAAGTGATAATCTAGTTAAGCATAGTATTAGGTAAAGAAGAATGATTGGTTGGAGGACTTTATCATCAGGTGACATCAGTTAGAGAACCACTGGAAAACCCAGGAGTACTGGACAGCAACTTTGTCCTAGTTTGTCTTAATGGTCTACGAGCACGCCTTGTAACCGGAAGGTCCTGGGTTCGAACCCCGGTGGTTGCGTACTGATGAAGAGTCCCAAACTAGGACGAAACATCTGTCCAGTACTCCCAGGTTTCCTGATGGTTCTTTAACTGATGTCAACTCATGATGAAATCCTCCAACCAATCAAACAAAAATCCTTACAAAACCAGTATTTGAAAAGAAGAATGAAGCGTCAAATGGTGAAGTTGTGAAACTAATATGACTGAGTCACGTACTACGCATAATAAATCGTCGCGTTTCTTGTTGAGCAGTATTAGATGATGTATAAATTGATTGGAAAAAAGGTAAAAGTGACTAGACAGAAATGTAGCACTGATCCATTGTTCGTTGACTAAAAATTAGGGGGTTAGGAACTACTTGTGAGACGGCTTAAAAATGCTGATAGTGGCGTAAATGTATTTATTCTTTTAAATTATGAAAATCACCGCTACTATTGAATAAATTGTTTTTTTCTCTCAAACATCTTCATCCATTGTAGTTCCATTAAATTCCTTTTCAATTATTTATTGCCTGAGTTAATGAAGTGTCATAACTTGAGCTAATTAGATGCTATCCAGAAGTTTTCAATGTCTTTTTTTCAGTGGGTCAATTAGTCATACCACGTTAGATCCAAATTAATGGGATAAATTAGCTACTGATATTCTAGGATTTCACACAAATTATAACACATTACAATTGTATTCCTCTTTACTTTTAACTAATCATACACTTTTTAAAATTCTTGCTTATTCCTAACTCTAATCACTGTACAGACAAGTCTGAATTTCCTTCGTCCTTTGCCTGGATTCTCCGCCACAAAGATAATACCTGAAGCGCATATATTTTTAGTTTGGATTTCATTAAAACCAGAAAGGGTAAGTTGGTGCATTTATCCTATGTTTTACTTTTACATGTATTCATAATGTTTTACATGAAAAACTTAGGAAGACTCTACTCAATTAGTTTTTGTGATAAATTCTTGTCTCTTAGAAACAGTATACATTACGGAATGAAGTGAGTTCATTCCATGTTCTTTCCACCTTAAACAAACATATATATATGGGAAAAACTCAGCTGTGCGTATATTCGAGGGTAACACTGAGATCCTAATAGTAGGAAATGAAGATTCATAGGCTTTTGTGAAGTTATCTAAAAAGGACTTCAGAGAAAATTGTGAAATGGATTATTGATATAAGCATAAAACTCGGGCACTGTGTTAGAGTATAACTCCATAATGGTTAAGATTTTAATTTGATAAATCACACAGTGTTGTGCAGTAATATTAACTGATGACGTTTCGAGCATAAACTATTGCTCATAATCATTATCAAGGTACTCACATAAATTTCTTGCTTCGTTTATATACATGAGTAAAAATTGACTAGACATATGAATAAAATCAAAATAAGACTTGTGTGAAACAGAAAGCAAGATAAGGTACTAACAAAATAATACAATTTAGAAAATACCTTGCAGTGACTGTGAATGTGGCCAACTACATAGGTCAAACTAGTAAGTAGATCCAGAGTAGTGAGATTATCAGAACATAAGAATTTAGCTAAGGTTAGAATGGTAGACCCCGCGAAGATAAGAAATTTAGAAAAAAGCTCAGCGACTGCACTGCATGTATTAACATACAACCACACAATAGAGTGGGATAGAGTCAACTTTCTAAAAAGTAATATAGGTAGGTGGAGAGAGAGATTGATAACTGAATCCATATTTCATCGAGTCTACACCCAATACATGCAGTAGCAGTGACCCAACACGAATACCAGAGATATGGAAGATATTATTACCACCAGTCAAATCAGAGGATAATGAATAATGTTATAATGTATTCATTTCAATTCACATTATAACATTCTGACAAGTTATTTATTTATTTTACTATGAAAACATCTTATTCCCCATCTTATTGACTTACAATACTCGTCGTATTTCCTATCCTATTGTATTTAATTGATAACACTACTATTATTTACCAGTGTACATTACCTTCCTTTTTGTTTCACACAAGTCTTATTTTGATTTCATTCAAATGTCTAGTCAATTTTTACTCATGTATATAAATGAAGAAAGTTATGTGAGTATCTTGATAATGATTATGAGCAATAATTTGTGCTTGAAATGTCATCAGTAAATACTACTATACGACACTGTGTGACTTTGTCAAAATAAAATTTTATCCATAGTGGAATTGTAAAGTGGACATATGACACAGACAGTTTTAACCTTATTAGGCAATGTGGGGAACATGTACAGCCAATAGTAATAATAATTAGTTCATTTTAAATCATGACTTAATATCAAATGGAACTTTCACTATCTTCATATTGCATTAAATTTTCTCTCCTTATAAATGACATCTAACGAAATAGCTGCCAAAATCTGTAGGTTATGCTAACTAATGCAGGGGGACAGTCATTCGCTTATGCTCTTTGTACGCTTCATTGCTCATTGCCATTGACTTGTAAATTTTCTTTCAAAGTTATGGGGTTAGACAAAAAGCGATACATGAGTGACAAAACTATGATTCGAGGACGTCTTTGATTAATTAGAATTGAAAACGAGTAATTTGATGCCATTCGCACTTGATGGAAGGGGAGGGGTATTTTGATAACTTTAAACTCAAGTAGACCTTTAAATGAATTGAATGAAAATGAAGTGGGAAAAATTCTAAATATCTTTATTTAAGAAGGGATTTTACTCAAAGTTAGATGATAAGTAGTGTCTATAGTATTTTGCTACGTTACCTTTAGTAGAAGACGGTCGAGGGTTGAGTGGTTGTCAGTGAGATATACAGTACAATTACATAATATTACTCGAATATGTACAGAAATCCTGGTTATTTGTTTGAAGTTCACATGACAGTCGGAACATATGTTTGAAGACTGCATGTAATAATGCTCACTAAGAAGAATAAAAACGGATTCACTACTTTGTGTGAAGCGGTGCCCAGTGGGGTAAGAGAGACAAAAGGAGTTACAGTCCTAATATCTAATACAGTTAGGTGTATAAAAAGCTTAGTCATTCAGTGTTTATTGTTCGAATCAATATCCAACAAGTTCAGCGATGAGTGACGATAAATCAGAAATTTTTGATGATACGTTGATATGAATATTTGGAATGATTTGTGCAATATACAGCTTCAATGAATATTACTGTTTCAAAGTGTGATAAATTATCAGAAAGCAATATTTATTTCAATATATCACCTATTTAATATTTGACTGGGATAAAAATACTTGGAGTCATCCCTCTATGTATCACCTAAGTTTTAGTTATTGGTCGCAAGTTGAGGATTGTCAACGAGGTCACTGACTTCATTCCTCAATGAACTTTGTACACACTTTTTAATAAAAAATTTATTAAAGGTTCTAACTGTTTTCAAATATTAGACTGCTCCCGAATAACTCAGTGGTAACGTCTCTGACTGCAGCACTGTTTGATAAGGGCTAGAATCCCCAGGGAACTGTAATTCCCCTGAAGTATATAGATACGCCTTGATGTCGAGCACCAACAAAAGTGAAACCTAGGTTTTAGGGTTTCCTGGTGACTGACTTGAACCCGCTAATACCAGTTCAATGTGCACCGCGACAGTAAGTCATGTAGCTTGGTGATTACGGTGCAAACTAATCAGAAATTACTAGAAGCATGACATTGGTGACCAGCTTATGTATTGAATATTTTGCTTCCGTTCATAAAAACTATTTTAAGAAACACCGAATGTTATTTTTTTCCCTTTTTAGTTCTTCACCATTTCAAAAACTTTTGTAAATTTCATATTGGCTCAGTATATCATTACAAGTGACAGTATAAAATATTTTAATGATTCATTTGAAACTGAGAAGCGTCTACGTGTCAGTGGATTATTTCAACCACAAATCCAGAAGCAATCCCAAGGAGGATATTATTCAAATCAAGATAATTTTACATCTTCTGTTGTGTATTGTAAGTATTTTAAGGACTATGATTCCTGTATGTTTCTCTAAAGTATTTTATTTGTGAGTAAAATATACAAATTTCTTTATTTGACTATAAATCAATTCCATTGCATGAAGGCTATTCAGATATCCGTCAGTAGAGTGAGTCCAGTTCACAGAGTTCATTTGTTGAATGTCCAGTGTTTAAATTAATCCTTCTTTGTTCTAGACTGAAATTCAGGAACAAGATTATCAGTAGTATATAGTGAGATATATAGACAATACTTGGATTCATTGTTTGTGAAAGGAATAAATGCACACATTAGGAAGACACTATACCACCGTTTAATTTAACTAAGCTATCGATTACGACAGTTGAGCGATGGAAGCCAGCTTGCAATCACTTGATTATTTCAGTGAAATTATCATAAGCCACATTCAGTCATCTTGTGATTGACAAATATGTAACTGCCTGTCGGGATCTTTTACCGTCAGTTCTGATTATACTGTTACAAGAAGTAAAACAGGTTTTTTGATTGCCTTGATGAAACCGCCTGTAATGGTCTACGGTTAGCGGATGTAAGAATAATTGAAGCTAGACATTTTATTTTATGCAAAAACCACTCCTTATTCCTATTGGCTATCTCAAGGTCAATCATACGTTCAAATTGCTTGAATCGCTGTTTTTTGAGTTTGCTGTGCTACCATATAAAGAAGGAACATAAGAAGCCTTACGTAAGTTTCTAAGAAAAGCTGGAATTAGGGTGTCTTTTGGATAAACCAATACACTCAGAGAAAACCTTTGTCGGCTTAAGTGTCGGACAGATCTAATTAAGAAAAATGACATAATTTGCTAAATGCCATGTAATAACCGTGAGGTTAGTTACATAACTTCAACTAGTAGATCAGAGTCAGTTAGATCATCGGAACAGAGAAATTTAGGTAGAGCTAGAATGATTGACCATGCTAAGTTAAATACTCTGGAAAATACTCACCCACTGCTATGCATTCATTCACTTTCATGTACCCACACCATAGGGTGGAATAAACCAAAAAATATTATATATATACATATATATATATATGTATGTATAGATTAATCACCGAATCTTTGTTCATTGAACCAACACAAAACACGAAATAGAAACGACGTAACGTCCATATCCGATACATGGAAAACTACAGTGAATAACTAAGGGTAATGAAAAAATTTATAAAGCAAATTATGAAGGCATGTGAATACATGGATACTATTATGATCAACAAAACAAACAACCACGTGTTATCCAGGATACAACATCAACAGACGATAAAATAGAATACATCAAGGATTACGTGTCAAATGGAATATAGTGATATTTACGTGTAATACGAGTTCAGCCGATTGCTTAACAAATATATAGGGGAAAATGGAGATAGATCGGGCATACGTTGAGAAGGCCGTTGAATGACACTACGCACCAAGCCAACCCTTGAGTACAATCCCAATGGGAAGCGAAGATTGGCTTGTCCATGTCCAAGGGTGACATGCAGAACATCGCACAGGGAGGAAGTGGGATATTATGGGCAATCGTAGACCCAACTGAAGAGGACAGCACCAAATAGAACAAAGTGGAGATGTGTTGTTGAAACCCTATGTTCCACTTGGAACCCAAGGGAATAATACGAGTTCTTCTTCTGAATATAGCTGAAGAGATGGTAATCTACCCGAGAAAGCCCAACCTGTGTGTTCAGAAGAAATTCGTACGGTAAATTTCTTAATCTATACCATCAGTACCTGAATGTAAAAACACCTGACAATTTCCCCTCCTCTTAAACCATTCAAAAGTTATTATTGTTCCAAGTATCTTAATATTTTACCCCTTAATTGTCTCAATTAGTTTACTTACTAATTTTATCTGGTATTCGATTTAGTTTTCTTTTATTTTTGATTAAAGCTTGATTCCACACCGTATTTTTGGTACAAGTATGGAATTTTCAGCATGGATATCCGTAGCCCAAATTTTGCAGGCCGACCATAGATATCGGGTGTGCGTCGGCAGGTGATCGAACCTCATACCATGTGCATAGTAGGCGAGAGTTCTAACCACTGTGCCACCGACGCACTTATGCTCACTGGAAATTATGCATGTTGTCTAACTGTAACCTATTGATCTTAACAACTCAATAATATCTAAAAAAAACATCATTTTTGCTGTTATAAACCCCGAATTTTGCCGAATTTGTAAACCAGATGAACACCCACCCAGGAAACTTAAGCTAGCAAACAAATAGTTTAATTGGTTACATAAGTTCGGGCTTCAACACTGTCAGATCGTATTATAACAAATATCCTACCTCAGCCCGTTGGTTTGATTTATCCAGTCTGATTTAAGATAAGGCGAAATCAGGGATGTATAAGTGTTGTCAACAACAACTATTATTTACATATAAATGTCGAACATGTTCATGAAATTGTAGAAAAGATTATTCTTTGCTTGATATTTTAGTCTCTATGAAGCTTAGTGAATACCTATTCTGTACGAGGGTTCCTTTCAGTTGTTTGGGTTCATCATCGACATTATTTTCATTACAAATTCTCCGCATCCATGCTGAGAGAAAAATGGATTAGATTCCTTTTTCTGTCTATGGGGACAAAACTGTAAGAATTGGTCAGTTGTCCTGTCGACATCGATTTTCTGTAAAAAGATGTTTTCAAAGACCTGTCATCTCTCCTTGTGAGTAGCCAATAGCAAATTACGTAGAAGAAATACAGAGATTGACAAGGTAGCTAAACAAGTGTCGCACCTAAACTTAGAATGTAGTTTGTTTATTAGATGTATCACACAGTAAAACAGTATTATTTAGTGTAAATAATACTGTTTCACTGTGTGATAAATCTAATAAACAAACTAATTTGGAATTACTTACTACCACAGTTTCCAAGTTCTACACATATATTAGAATTTAGGGGTGACAGTGAAAATGAGATACTTAAAAATTGTCTGAATAGATCATTGAGAAAAACGTTCTTTGCTGCCAATTTACAAATAACCTACTCTAGCCGTCCACTGGTGCACTTTAATGTCAAGGAAATGTTACCTCGATTGTCTAATTGCATGTGCATTTATATGTTCATCTGGTCTTGTGGAGCTAGGTACATAGGATGTTCGTCGAGAAACCCCGCCGAGTTCGAGAGCACCTCTCAGTTTAGCTGAGCAAAGGAGAACGTAGAGGTAATAATTCATCTATATTGCAACGCAGCATCTGACACATCGTTTCGTATAGTCTACAAAGTTCGACGAAGTTTGTCGAAAGGGATAAGAGTGCATTCGCTTTGTATAGCAAAGGCTTTGGCAATAAGTAACATTAAGCCAGAACTTTGTGTACAAAAATAATTTGTACAATCTATTTCATTACCATGGTCTTGATTTAACTATGTAATCCACATAACAACTTTGATATCCGTCTTTATTCCACGTTCAATTTTTGTTTCATTTTATTCCACTTTATGTTATCATATTCTAAAAATTTTATCTAGTCTTCTGTTTTGACATTTCACGCATCTTATGTCGTCTCCATCATATTATATTCACATATTTACATTTCTGAATGTACTTTATTATTGGATCATATATTTCACATTTGTTTATTAAACTTTAGGTTATTCATTCATATATCTAATCAATTGTGATTCATAATCATAAACACCAATATTATCACACTTTAGTATTTCCACTCACTGTCAAACTTTAACAAACACAAAAAACTGATTGTTATTGTCGATTATGATTCATATATATCTTATCGTACAGCTTTGAAAATGGAATAGTCAAAAAGAGGTTGTTAAATCCCAAATAAGGAATCGGTTTACCGAAATGAACCACAACGAAGTACAGTATTCCACAATATCTCATAATACACTTGTCTGAAGTGTTTCTTAGAATTTTATATTGTGATGAGATGATAAGTTCTGTCACCCCGAGTCAATTGGTTATGCTCTTCATAAACTGTTGAATAAACAGTGAATAATGATGGCGTTATACAAGTTTGTCTATTTCACCCATGATAGGGTAAGAGGTATTCACTAGTAAAGTGTCTCCAAGTAGAATGAAATATCTAACAACTGCATCTTGATTCTCAATGATTCTTTGATTGATAGAGAATCACAACACCAACAAAGAACCATCATCAAACAACACAAGAAAATTCATCCTAGAATACATAAAAAATGTCTCTGAAATAAGAGCTAGAATATTGAAACCGAGTCGGAAGTTAAATACCTAGGCGTCATTCCATCTGCTGATCATTCCTGGTCGTCTCATATCTTGGCGATTTCTAAGAAAATATTCCGTCTTACCTTCTACATTAAGAAATCAAGACATTCTGGTATAACCTAACCCTTACTTTTACGATTCGTGAACCCTCGCATTCTGCCTATTATTCTCTATTGTTCCCCCTTAGTTTTTCCTGGGCTACTGAAGAAAGACTATAACACATTACGCAGGATGTTAAAGATTGTCAGCAGGGTAAGCAACTTGCCACTTAACCAGCTTAATAATTTTCTGGTCGAAAGGCACATGGACTCGTGTGAAAAGTGGGCCAAATCTATTTTATCTAACTCACATCACCCTCTTCACTCACAACTCTCTCCTTGCATCTCATCAGGTAAAACCAGAAGCCTATGTAAAAAACTATATGCTCGCACCAGCAAGTACAAAAACTCAACCATACCCTTCTTAGCTCGTGTTCTGTGTGATAAAGAAATCATTAGGCGTGACACCTATAATTCATTAAATGGTCAGTAGAACAATTGGATCTCGTCTTTCCAACTCATATCATTTATAGGTACAACATTTTCTTTCTTTCTTTTCCTTTTCACTCACTCTCTCTTTTTCCGTTATGTGCTGCTTTGTTTCCTTCTTCCGCTTACGCCAGTAAATATGATAGCGCCTACTTTTCTAACACCTTCAAACACTGTTCAGCATTGGCTTTGCTAGTGACATGCCAACATGTTGTTGTCATAATGAACTGAGATTTCCTTAATCTATGTAAAATTCTATTTATTGATAATGTACTAACTGGATATAATACTGTAGTAAAATTGCTGAGAATTCCATTCTGTATCACAAGTACTGTTTTGGAATAAAGCAAATTATTATTATTATTGATATAGATATAGCACACAAGCCAGTCAAATCGCTTAATCCGATATTATGCAAACCGAAAGATTCAACAGAAAAAGGAAATAAAATTAACACCATTTACAAAATAAACTTTGTGAACTGTAACCGGCATTACATCGGCCAAAGTGGGTGTCCCCTTCGAATTAGAATCCAGGAACACAGATCAGCCAGGGAATTCCTAGAAGCCTGGTAGTCAAACGAATATGTGATTAACAAACACGTTAATATAGACCAAATTTACCAACTAATAAAAAGTAAATCATGCGACGAGAAAGTTTCAAATCCAAGTCAATAGAAAATGGTCAATACATATGTAAAGTTGGTAACCGGGAGACGGAATTCTATCACTTATGGAGAATTTAAATCAGTTCGTTTTTTACTTAAACTTGCGCTGAAGGGGGATGTTGTCCAGAAGGACGACGAAAGCTCCGCAACTAAACCAATCAGCTCAAGGAACACTAATAATTGCAGATTCTTTGATTGATGTTGGATCATACCAAAGTCTAACATTAACATAGATTATGGTCGCCTGTTATGTATGTTTATACCATTTTGTGTTACACATTATGTTTACATTACATGTACCTATCATTAATAAGATCGCTACATTGTTTCTTTCACATTCCTAGTAATTCTTCCAAATAAATTAAATGAATATACAACTGAAGATTTCTTCAACTCAAATTGGTCAGGAATAGAGTTGAATTCAAATAAATTATTAAATGAATTACGCAATATGGCGGTTTATCTAAACAGAACTTTATTTTGTATCGACTGTGCAAGCACAAGTGATATTTCACACTGGCATTCATTATGCGGTAAGTTATATGCTAAGTACAGAATGTCTTTGTTGTCACTTGATAACTGAAAGGTAATTCACATGTTCTGCATTGATTATTATCTAAATCTTGACAAAATTGTAGAATAATATCAAAAACATTTTGAACGATGAAGTGAATGATACTTTGCGCCTAAGGTTTTATGGTAGAATGCTGGTCAGCCACAAAGGAGGTTTGGTTTCGGTTCCCAGCTGATGAGCTCCTAAACTTCGCCTAGCTGGTGATAGACTCGGAAAAGAGGGAAAGGTTGGGCATGAGACTGGAAACTCTACAGCTACTGGAACTTCAAGGCCTGAGGTGCTACATTCCACTTTTAAATCAAGGAATTAAAGAAGAAGATGCGATAGTTCCTTTTCAAATGAAGTTAGAATGTTCTGCTGTAAGTGGACTATAAGTTCTCAGTGGAATCTGACAGCCTAGGCATTGGTGCTTCGGTGGCACAGTCGTCAGGACTCTCGCCGACCATGCACATGGTTCGGGGTTCGATCCCCTGCCGACGCACACCTGATATCAATGGTTGGCCTGCAAAATCGGGCTACCGATATCACATGCTGAAAATTCCATAGTGGTACCAAAAATACTGTGTGGAATTAGGCTGTAATCAAAAAAAATCTGACAGCCTAGGCCTAAGCATTGGAGATTAGATAATCTTCTATCTCATCAGAATTTTTGATACTTTAAACAAATATTGAAAAATTTGTTTGATAGCAGGCTATCTCCACATGTTCACGTGAAGATATCCATTATCCTATGTCTCCTAGCCTTGTGACTGTCTCCCGCAAACAACTTTGTATTGAATTCGATCAGAAAAAGCTTGACCCACCTTTCTATCGTATTGTAAAGGGCAAGGTTGCTTAATAAGGTATTTGCAATGGCTTCAGAAAGAACAGTAAAACGCTTTAATCAACTGATACTTACATGTCAGTGATAAATGCTAGAAAAACAAATTAGGAATCAAAATGAAGGTTGAAATCAATGCCATGTGAATGTCATAGAATATAATACATTAATTCAAAGTCTTCTGAGGTAAATGAATAGAGCCAAATAGATTTCACTTCTGTGAGGTTCATACTTCCCTTTCTTTTTGGCATTTAAAGGAGAGAATCCTAGAACCTCAAACTGCTCGTTGGCAAAGGCTATCAATGCTTAATTCATAGATTACTAAACTAATATCTTGTTTATAAATGAGAGCCAAACCACGTAATACTGACTGACTGAAATGTTCGAGTCCATTTGAAATCTTATCTAATTAAGTCATCCTCACGTCTGTTACAGAAGAGTGACTTTAGGAAAGAAGGGAAAATCAGTCGATGAGACTGTGAAATTACTTTGATTGAAATGGTTAAGATACCTTTTATTCATGCTAAGCCATTGGTTCCTTCGACCAGTGGCGTTGGTTGATGAATGATCAGTTTTGCAAATATTTTGGTGTAATCAGACCAAGACATGGTGCGCTGCGAAGAGAAGCAACATGGCTTAAAATTGTTCTCAGTGGTGCAGGTGTATTCACTCTTCCTCATTTCGCAGATCCATTAAGTTCACATTAGTCTGCACATAATGATTCTTCCCCGTATATTTCCGTTGTATTTCTTTTCTCTACCTTTATGTAAACTTTCGTGAAGTGTGGGGACTTGAACAGATGCACTTTTGTGAAGTATTATGTGTTGGGAATTCAATTAGTATCATATCACTTTGGTATACTTACTTTCTAATACATAATCAGATTTGCCCAGGGAAACTTAACACTTCTGAATAATTTGAAATAACTGTCCTAAAATCTTCATATTTATTATCGTGATTTAGTTTGGTTAGTCTGCATTTGAACTCATGGTTAATTTGATAACCATAGAAAATAAAAGAGTCATAATGATCATTATTGTTTCACTTCACTGGATAAAATGAAGTCTTTCCGTTTCATGTGATCCTAACACTGTTTAAAATATGTTGACTACAATATATATATACCAACTTCCATGAGCTTGATTTTTGTAATACTGGTCCATAATGATCGATTTCTTTTCGTATGTCACCCTCTTAAAAGAAGCTTCACGACATTATTATTATATTTTTTTTATTATTTTTTATTACAGCTTGATGCCACACCGTATTTTCAGTACAAGTATAGCATTTTCAGCATGGATATCGGTAGCCCAAATTTAGCAGGCCGACCATAGATATCGGGTGTGCGTCGGCAGGGGATCGAACCCTGGACCATGTGCATGGTCGGCGAGAGTCCTAACCACTGCGCCACCGACGTACATCACTCCAATGAGGTCTTTACTGTGAGACTGTTTCTCCAGTATTTGGTTTATCAACGTAATTTGGTGCACTCTAGTTAGCACTTTTATTTCAGTTCAGATTATAAACTATCATGAGTTAAAGAACCATTGAAAACCATGAAGTACTGGCAGGTATGGTGTCCTAATTTACAACTCTTTGGCAGGACGACCGTTGACCCAACTGACAACCCATCGCTCACACTGGTGACTGACTACAGGATGAAGTTCCTCGGGTTTATGGTGGAAAGTCGTGACCGGCAAGGTCCAGCAAGTCGGGTGTTAGGACGAATACTCACTAATGACATTGGCTGGAAGTGACACTAAATATGGCGAACTCGAAGAAGTTTGGATTCATGGACAATTTAATTCCGTCCCAGGGATAAATGGATACCCTTGTAACATGAAGTTCTTGGGCTTGATTCCCCGTTAGGGTTTCAAACTTGGAAGAAACAGCTGTCCAGTACTCTCTGGTTTTCAATAGTTCTTTAATTCATGACAGTTTATCATCCAACTTGAAACCAGTCAAATCTCTGCAAATTAACACCTAAAAGCTTTTATTCCTGTTGAATTAACTGAATTAAACAGTCACAATCGAATAATCTTTAAGTATTGTAGGACTAAAATACAGGCGATATTTTATCATCAACATTTTTAACTAGTTTTTTTTAAAAAATTTTATAAGACTAAAAAGAAAACATTGGCATCTTTTTGTTTAACACTTCAGGATCCAGTACAAATACATTTCCATATCAAAGAGTTTTAATCTGTCTTCGAAATATACACATGATGGAGAGAAATTTGTCTAAAGAACTTCACGAATTACTTCACTATGGACTTTATAATTTAAGGGAACAATTTATGCATAGTGGACAACAACAGAAGGAATTTCTATTGAGTAATAACAATAATAATCATAATAATAAACTTGGAATAAGGTTTGATATTTTAATCGATTTCACATGTTGTCACTCAAAGAGACAAATTTCATCACTGTATAATAGATTACCAAGTAAGTTCTTTTATTCTCATTTTTATCTGGGTATAGATATATATGTAATTCTTCTTAAAAATGCCTCAACCTAGTATGATAATCTGTATCTGAAATTGAATGCAATTAACGTCTAAGAGAATGCACAGTGAAAGATTAGAGTTCCCCGTGGTTTGTTCTGAAAATCAGAAGTTTTGAGATTATAGTATGTTAAGAACATAATTTGATGTATATGAGAGTTTAAAACCACTCATATCAACCTGTCGTGTATGACAATTGAATATAGATAATCTTGACACGGGATGGCTGTTTCACTTATCAGTAATGTAGCCGGACTTACATAACTCAAAGAGCTGAGTGAGTGCTTTAAATGGTAGAATGCTTGTCAACTACGTGAGTGGTCCGAATTCGAACTCAGGGCGGTGCACTGCTAAACCTCACCCAGTTTACTAGTAAGCTGTTGCGGGGGGGGGGGGAAGTAAGGTTGGATGTGAGGCTGTCAACCTCATCCAGCAAAAACAACATCACCTTTACTGAAACCTCAAACAGCATGAAGCGCTATGTTTCGGTAGAAATTTAAGGAATGGAAAAAAGTATGGCTAAATCAGTTTACAGCACCCGAATTTTTGACATAGGTAAACTGATCAGTTCACGTACAGAGCAGATGAAATGGGTCTCAAGAGAGTAAGATGGTCTTCTGGTGTTTGGATAAACTCTGTCTGGCTAGTAAGCACTAATTGTTGATATGAGTGATCAGTAGTATATACTAACTTGTGTAGTTGGTTGAAGGAGGGTGGAAATCATATATTATTAAATACTGACTCGTGGACTAAATACAGACCTCCTCAGTTTTAGACCTAAGTGTGGTAGATTACATCATTGTTGTGTATTGGTGAGGCGGTTAAGTGTAGAACAAGATGTTTGTGTAAATAAACCCTACATTTGCTTCGTTCGCCTTCGCTTATCTTGTTTCAGCACTTACTTACATTATAAGACGGACACCATTTCATTCTCCTTTTATCTGTATTGGAATTCATGCATATCAACTTTGCTCTCAGAGTGAACAATTACCAAACATGGTGTTATTTGGTTGATAATGATCAGCAGTGGGATTTAGGACCAGCATTTAGTTGTATTTGGGACTTGTCACCTGGATGCACCTGAAATCCTCAATGAGTGATGCTGTTCCCACTAAAACTTCAACCCAGCGCCTATTGTTCCAAAAGCCAAAGCATTGTCCACTAGGCTACTTGGGTCATGAGAGCCACCTCTCGTGCAATGGATATCAGTTATTATTTGTTCTAATTATGTATTTTCTGATGACCTAGCGAATAACGCTTTGACATCTGAAACGATGAGTGCTAAATTTCATAAAATGATTCCCTTTTATAAATTTGAACAAAGAAAGAAGAAACATTGGAGCAGAATAATCTGGATCCATTTTATTCCGTTGGTTCCTTGTACACAGCTGATGAGAACCAACGAAATAAAATAGATCCAGATTATTTTGCGCCAATGTTTCTTCGATGAGTGTTGAGTTGATAATCATTCCTCGCTAACTAAAGATGCAGGTATATCGATCTCAGGAGTCTAGAATAGAACGAAATATGCATCTTGAATTCCACTACTAGTCACCATTCACCAAATGGCATCATGTTAATCTTCAGACGTCATAAAAGTGTCCGTACTAGGAGCCACCGACACGACAACAGAGACTGAATATTTCGGCCCAGTAAAATCAGTTAAAGGGTAAATACAAAATTTACCTTAACAAATTACAACACATATTCAATAGTATGGGATGACTGTTGACTGTCGAAAAAACAACGTGAGGTATATGATGCAAAAATACTCTGTTTAATATTTACGCTTATTATAACGCTTGTGAGGACTGAATCAGGTACTGTATGGGGATATAAAATTTTCTGTTTGTAACCAATTGTCATTAATAAAGCTTTAACCGCGTAATACGAACTCCTAAGCATAGAAATCGGGAAGAAAGTTGAAAAATAAAATGTATTTTCCACCCAACAATCTGTGGTTGAAATGACTATTTAGAGTCTGCAGAAATTCAATTGTGCATTTTCAAATAGAATTCGTTAAAAATGGAAATTAGGAATGGAATTATTTGAATTATTCACCGGTGACCATTTGCTACACCTTATCTTTGCAACTGACAGTCCTCAGCCTCATACTTTCTTGAGTTGTGGGCGGGAATTGCTGAGAAATCATAAGCTAGGGAGAACTAGTTAATTGGCTCTCATTTATCCTCTAATTGGTATCTGCTCATGGTAAGCCCACCTCTAGGTTAGTAAGTATTTAAACTCATGTATTTATGCATATATATATTCTGTTTTCATAAATTATTTTTTTCTGTAGGTTGGTTGCGGTTATACTGCTTGCCGTTATTTTTCACTGACCAGGATGACCAGTCATCATTCGTTTCCAGTCGTCTGGCAATGGTATGGTTAATTACAATTATTCATTAATCAAACTGTGCTAAACAGAAAGTGTATAAGCTACTGTTACTATCAGTTTGTATCAATAAATCACTTGTCTGATCACATTCACATATGCACTTTTTATATGTTATTATAACTAGTAGACAAACTCTATAAAATATTGATTTAAAAATTTAACAAAATTTTAATAACTTATGTAACGATTTAGATACTGTTCTCATTGTTCAGCCATAGGAAATATCTATCTTAAGGTGCCGCTACTCAAGGCAATGACCTGAAATATAATAATTAGAGCAGTGTGACAACGTCGGATGCTGTATCCTAACAGTTATGGGTGATTAGATCAGGTTTATCTAACACAGACTATGGATTTGAAATCTCGGTTTTCAGCTGCCTTCTGTGAAACTCCTTTACCCATTAGTTTGATGTTAAGCATCAGACGTCTTCCTCTTCTATTTCAACTTAAAGTTAGCAGTTTACCTTACATGAAGGTGCACCTTCTCCCTCTGCAAAGAGGAAACTTTAGAGAGGAATTACCACTTCACTTGTATTTCGTGATAACGAGGTATTTACAGAAATCTTATTTATTAATTTTCTTGACTTATATACTCTTCTTTCACTTTAGATGTCAAAACAAGATAAATGGAGAAGGTCAAATTTTCATTCCGTAGAAAATTTCAATCAGTCTTTGGATAAAAATATT
The DNA here is from genome assembly GCA_944472155.2 of Trichobilharzia szidati. Classification (NCBI taxonomy): domain Eukaryota; kingdom Metazoa; phylum Platyhelminthes; class Trematoda; order Strigeidida; family Schistosomatidae; genus Trichobilharzia; species Trichobilharzia szidati. Next base: position 46,910,010 of record OX235271.1, on the reverse strand, counting down.
TCATGTTTATGGTTAAAAGAACATGACAATATATTTGAAAAATTAGAATCTGAGTAAGTGTTCAAGATAGAAATTTTTTATTCTCTAAACTTTCATTTATTCTAGTGTATAGTTAAAGGGTAATTAATCTCTTCGGATAATTTACCGCTTCATCGAATTAATCAGAAAAGAAATCTAAATTGCTAGATATCAGGTGGTTTGAACTGATTCGGCTTTCTGGTCCGAGACAAACAGAGAACACCGTTGATGAGCTCAGCCCCGAAAGAGAGAAACCGCCTACCGATGTTTAGGTCACTTTGATATTCTGACTAGTAAGCACTACTGGCTAGTGTACACAACTACTAATATAAATGAAATCAGTAGTATGTAGTTCCATATAGATTACTTCTATTTGTTAAAAATATGCTCCATATTTTGTTGACTCTAATTAACATTGTATTTATAAGGTTGCTTAAAGTTTACAGGGGCATGTATACATGAGCAGAACTAATAAAATATTCCAACGTTGACGGCATGAACACATATTCACGGAGTAATTAAATCATAGAAAATTCAAGTGTTCTTAGTTCCAAACAGAATTCCGGGATCATCCATTGAGAAACATTTATTAATGACTGGTAATGAAATCAATATTAATAAGAGTTTCTTAATTACCCTACATAATTTTAATTTAAGCTTGTTAGGGCGGGGGTGGAACTACTTCCAGCTAAATACGTGAACTGCACGTTACATGTACAGAAAAAAATGAATTTCACCATTCACCTAGCCTAAGCTGCAATGGAGTGGAATGGAATGTCCTTCAACAACCAGTTACAGTTCCATGCAGCTGACAGTGAGCCACACCTATCGTGTGAGGGTTATTGATACTACTTGGCTGCCCAAACGTCGGTAGGCGGAGCGACCCACTGGTTGGAATTTGAGCACCTTGAGCCACAGCTTTACTAATCTGAAGTACTTGACCTATTTAACTACGGTTGATTATCGTGCTTTTATCTCGGACGATTAATTGATTAGGATTTTAGGGATCCTGATTAGTTTCGACATAGCTTTCGTCACGAACTAACATCAGTTAGAGGAACATTGAAAACCAAGGAGTGCTGGACATCTCCTTAGTCCTAGTTTCGGTCCCTTCAAAAATACAGACCCATAAACCAATCAGGAACCGAAACCAGGACTCTTGGGTTACGAAGACAGCCTGTTGGTCATCCAAACACTGGATTGGAACACAATGTCTGCCTTTAAATCTTACTTGTACAAACTCGTGGGTTGTTCGTTTCCAACCCAAATACTCAACGGTAAATGGGCTCTTCTCATATTCTAACTTTCTAGAGACCAACTGTAGTATAGCCGTTCATGTGCACTACTAAAGGAAGAAGCAACTGGTTTTCAATGTTCGTTTAAGACTGATGTCCATCACAGACGAAATCATCCTTGAAATCACTCGGGTGCCTACAAATCCTCATTCTGAATAAATAAGAAAGTAAATGACACAATGAATTTAAATGATTAGTAATCAAGAGGATTTCTCGATAAATTTAAAAACTATAGTAATCAAACTGCATTCAGTCCTTGTCATCCCTTTTTGTTCCAATTTCTCACAGTAATTTGTTTAAATGACTCTTGAGGGTTTATGGAAATATTTTCTTCGAATAAAATTTATGTTACCATAATTCTTATTTTGACTGTTATTTATTTACTTGTGGGTAGACGTCAGTTTACTTTAATAAATTAAACAAATAAAAAGCGAGCAGCTTACAGAATGTCTCAACCTTTTGCTTGGACACTAGTCAGTAATGTGTTTAGTCATACCTTCTGTGCAGACTGAATTCTATCAGTCATGTTTGCAATGTGGCCACCATGCTAGGTGGCTTGCCATCACAGTGCACTGTGAATTGTTGGTATTAGATGGTTGGAGGCAATCGGCAGGAAGCCTTGGACCTAGGTTTCGTGCTAGTTGGCACTCACCAGTCAGCAAGGCGTATCAGTGGTAACATCTCTGACTGCAGCACTGGGTGACGCGGGTTCGAATCTCAGAAGGGACATGAGTTCCTTCGAGGTTGCAGATACGCCTTGCTGATGAGTACCTGCTAGCACGAAATCTAGGTCGAAGCCTTCCTGCCGATTGCCTCCAACCATCTAATAATACTGTATCTTCTGAGGTTATAACTGGTATACTCTATCATAATCGGAAAAATCCCTATTTATTCCAGCAGAAACCTGTGCTACCAGTGAGTTGAAAAAGACACTAAAAGAACACCCCTTATCTATTATCTCACTGAATACTATCAAATGAGCTGAATGTATAAATATTATGGTGTTGGATGCGTTACTAGTTTGGATTTGTAGGTAGTATGTTGTGTGTGATATCTGCTTCAAGAATCTTAATTAACGAAGTGACAGATTCCATTATGAAGAGAAAAACATGAAAGATCCTAGTGGAACAATACAGGAAGCATGTAATGAAGACAGTGCAAGCAGAATGCGAATAAATTCTGCAAATTCATATTTGAATGAAGGTTTTTGTATATCGCCGTATTATTATTATTTCCTTTAGTTCCTAGAGGAACATAGGGCTTCAGCTGCACGTCTCCATTGAGTTCGGTTCTCTGCTAAAGTCTTCACCTGGCTCCAAGTCTGCCCACACGTTTTCATCTCCTCTTCACATGACCTCCTCCAAGTCACCCTCGCTCTGACAACCAACTCGCCGCTTCCCTTTCGGTTTACACTCGAGCGATGGCTTGTCTAGTGATGTCACTTGATGGTTTCCTCAGAGTATGGCCACCCAATCCATCTCCATTTCTTCCTGCCTATTTATTTCACAATCGGTTCCTGCTGTGTTGGTTCGCTCCCAGAGATCTCTGTTTCTGATCTTTTCTGGCCATCTGATCTTGAGCGAAGTGTTGAGCGAAGACAACTGTTAATGAAGGTCTGTAGTTTGTTTGAGATGCTCTTTATGACGCGCAGTGCAAGTCTCTGATCCGTATAGTGAGTATCACTGACTTCACATTGGGGTTGAAAATCCTGATCTTATTTTTGATGCTGATTACTGTTGACCTCCACACAGACTTGAGAGTAATGAAAGCTTGTCTTGCTTTCCCGATCCTCGCTTTGGTATCCTTGTCAGTTCCGTTCTCCTGTAGTTGAAACGATGCTTCCCAGATAGGTAAAAGACGTTGTTTCTTTCAGGTTCCTCCCATTTATGCTGATTGTTGTCTGTTGTTGTTGGTGGTGGTGGTGTTGCCCAGGAATCTTCATCACCTCTGTTTTCTCTATGTTTACTTGGAGTCCTATCTTTGATGCTTGTTCTGCCAACTTGTTGCTTTTCACTTGCATATCTTCCAGCTTGTGGGAAGCCATGGCAAGTGAAGCAGAATATATCGCCATAACTTTATATTATTTTGATATATAGACAATTCTGCCACCAAGTAATACTGTGTTCTGCCATTGAAATGCCAAATATATTTATACGAAAATTTCTCCTCACGACTGCTTTACTTCTTGTTTTCCTTTTCAAAGCAAACTTTATGAATGTTTGTTTAATATGGAAGATTTGGAAAAACGAATGAAACCGATTGATGCATTATGGATTCAAATTGAAGAGCAATTAAGGTGAGTAAATCAATTAGTTACATACTGCTGATGATTTTAAAACTAGGATGAAACAGCTGTCCAGTATTCACTGGTTTTCAGTGGTTCTCTAACTAATATGAATCTGTGATCAGCTCGTAAAAAACAAAACTAATCCTTACAAACCAACTATAGAAAATATGTAATATAATGTTGAAAATACATTGAAACAATCGTAATACTGGCACGTCAGAAAATATTGATCGCTTTCCGCTTGTAAATGTTGTCAGTCGTCTGACTGTGCTTTCTTGTTGTGTTTTCTAAAGATGACTCTTTTAACATCTATGTGTATGTAACCTCTGGCTGTGTTACGTAAAATAATACTATTATGATTGCAATTCAAGAGAATGAAAAACACTAGACAAACAGGAATAATTTTTTTCGACAATGAAATGAAACATGTAAAATTCTTGACGATTCAGTTTGTTTAACTCTAGTAAGTTATGACCTCCAATGGAATTATCTACTTTCGTGAGTATTCAAAATGTTCACAACCTGTAGTTTCGCAAGTTTCTAACAAACATGAGAAAAAGCATTATGATCGATGTCAGCTTATCCCAGTACACGAGATGATCATTCCTGTGTGGTGTCATTGGTTCACGAAATGTACTCTTGAACTTTTTATAATTAGCATTCAGCAAAATATAGTGTATTTCTCAAAAAGAAGAAGAAGAAGAGATATCATAATGGCGGATTGGTTTCCTCGTCAGGTCAGAAAGAACTGTGTCACACGATCTACTGTCAATTAGTCTTTTATTCGAAGATCCCGGACGAAGAGGAAGTATCACTGAATAAACTCCGCTGAAAATTCTGTACATAATGTAAACATCATTCAGAATAAAGTTATTATCACTCAGTTGTACTTTAAAGAATTAACATCTCAGTTAATGTTTCCTCCTACACATAATTCTGCCATAGTCTTTATTATATGCATTTGTTAAAGTTATTTTGCATTTATCGTTCACTGATCATGTTGAGTCAAAATGTACTGTCTCGGCTGCTATATTGCTTCCTATTACAGAAGCTTTGATGATACCTTGAGATAAATATAATATAGATTTCTTGTTGGTGGCTAGAAGTAAAATTGGTGGGTACTGGGATCAAGTATCGGAGGTAATACGAACACTCACTGGAGATTATAGGTGTATCGAGATGACAAGTCTCAAATAGGATGAAACACACATTGTCGATTCCACTTCTATCCACTGCCAACGGAGTGAAATCCTGTTGAAGTTAGTTAGCCTTTCCTGTTGATTGATTTTACTAGACCAAAATATTCGATCTGTGTTGACATGTCAGGGGCACCTACCACGGACGCTTTGACGATGTCTAAGGATTATCACTATATGGGTCTAGGAAGCTCATTCAGTCCTATTTGGGATCCGTCGGTTAGATGTACCTGCAATCTGTAGTGGGTGATGGTGTTTCTACTGAGAATCAAAACCAGCGTCGATCTTTACGAGGTACGCCAAAGCATTATCCATAAAAGACTGCGGGAAATATAAAATCAAAACAAATACAGGTTGCATCAGAATTGACTCTTGTGGTTTAAGTAGTCTAGTGGATAACGCCTAGTTATTTGAAACGATTGATACAGGGTTCGAGTCTCTGCAGGGCCACGATCAATCACTGAGAATGCAGGTGTATTCAGGTGACAGATTCCAGATAAGACTAAATGTGCATCACTATCAACCAAAGATTAATGTCTGATTATTAACAAATCATTTACTTGTCGATACAAATTTTTACATGCTATGTATGTCGCCATTCTAAACATATGCTGTCTTACAAGAAATTATACAAAATGCGTAATTCCATTATGGGTAAATTTTGTTTTGATAAAGTCTCACAGTGTTATACAATAATGTTTACTGATGACGTTTCGAGCACAATTTTTTGCTCATAATCATATCATAATCATACCACAGTGCACAAGTTTTATTCTTATATACAAAATGCGCATCGTTGAGTCCACCGCTAATCACCATTTATCAAGTGGCATCGTGTTTATTTTATTCATTTGAATAGGAGTAGGAAAAAGGTATTCTAAACACCACTGACTTAGGGCTAAAACAACTTATTTAACAATAAAGTTTGCGGTGATTGAATTATTTTATCACGAATCAACATCATCATGGACAATCTCTTGAAAAGGGGCTAAGTAGACCAACAACTCTCCAGTCGATGTCATTTCATAACGAAATCTAGTTTAAAATTAGCAAATTAATTATGGACGAGAACTTAACAGTTAGATCACGGTTCTTATTCTCATAGACGAGAAGTGAGGTAAAGTAGCTACGAAAAATTGAAGATATTAAGAAGTTCCTGACAATACTGAGAAATGGTGATTAATTTGAGGTAGTTTGCAGTTGATGAGAACCTGTGAAATAGAATAATATCCTTTTATACTGCAAATCTGGTCTTTCTTTCTCTGTCGAAATTTATCAAGGGAACTAAATGTATGAAATGGTGATTGTGTTGCATATAGGAGAGTGGTTGCCAGTCATGGGCAATTACATTTTGATTGTGACCCACCATCTGATAGTTAATGCGTTTAACACAAAAAACTGGAGATCTTTAAGTCGTACATAGACACTGCTGACGTATTTTAGACTAGAAAGAAAAATGAACAGCGGTTCAATACTACTTAGCTTCAACATTTCTGTAGAATGATGCCCATTCTTGACACAAGCAAGTGAAGAAGTTCAAGTTTAACTAAGAGAAAAATTGGGGGAATTCATACACTTTTTTCCAAAAACCAAAACTTCACGAAAGCAAGAATCAAAATGCGGTGAGATTTTCTGCTCACCTATTCACAAACTATACACACTACGAGTATGCATCTAACACAAAGAATTAGATATTTGGTTGTTGATGGGTATAATCATATCTAGACTGTACATTTCGTGCTATTTGTAGGACTTGTCTATTGAATATAAGTGCATTTCTAGTAGGTGATGTTGTTTCTGCTGAAACCTGAGCCCAACACCGATCGTCACAAGCGCCAACGCGTTATCCACTACGTTATATTGAAAATTTCAGTGAAATAAAATCAATTAACGGGAAATTCAAAATAATACTTTTATTAAGTTTTCATTATTATTCCTTAGCGCGTCGGTGGCACAGTGGTAGAATGCTAGATAACCACACATGTGGTTCGGGGTTTGATCCCCGGCCGACGCACTCCTAAACCTCGCTAAACCGGTAATAAGACAGGTAAGGAGGGAAGGTTGGGCATGTGGCTAGCAATCCCATCCTGTAAAATAAAACCACTGCTACTGAAACTCCAAGGCTCTAGCTTGAAGCTCTATGTTCCACTAGGAACGTGAAGGGTTCCAGTTGGGATATAGGGCTCCAACAACACATATCCACCTTTTTCTATTTGTTGCTGTCCTTTTCAGCTGGGTCCACAGTGGCCCATAATCTCTCATCTCCTGCTCGCACCATATTCATAGAAAAATACAGTGGTGAGCGCGTCGGTGGCACAGCGGTTAGGATTCTCGCCGACCGTAAACATGGTCCGGGGTTTGATCCCCGGCCGACGCACTTCTTTATCTCGCAAAACCAGTAATAAAAAGCTGGTGAAGAGGAAAGTTTGGGCATGAGGCTAGCAACCTCATCCTGTAAAAATAAACACTGCTACCGAAACTTCAAGCCTCTAACTTGAAGCCCTATGTTTCACTGGGAACGTGAAGGAAAAAACAGTGGTGACCGATTAATGTATCCATCACAGTCCTACAGAAGGTCAATGGTGAACCTGAATAGGTCAGTGATAATGTCTTTGACTCTAGTACTGGGTGACGCAGGTTCAAATCCCAGATAAACCTCTCTGATGAACGCTAACAAACACGATACCTAGGTCCAGGGCTTCCTGCCAGTTGCCTGCAGTAATTTAACATCAGTTCAGAGTGCATCGCGATGGTATGCCACCTAGCTTGGTGACTGCATTTCAGACTTGACCGATAGAATTCAGTCTACGCCAACATCAAGGGTTAAACTCATGACATTGGTTACATCCTAGTAATCAATAAGTATAGTAGTGTAAATAGTTAAATATCAAAGAAACCTTTAAGGTTGCTCTAAGAATTGATTGTTTATAAGATAACTGCATGAATATTCTTTTGAAAAAAAGAAAGGAGCTTAGATAATGAATGGAAATATCATTTAACTGAAGACGGTAGGCCAGTATAACTGGCTACATTATCTGTATAGTATTTTAGAACAGCGTGAAGGCTAAGGTGAGCTATATTCAGATGACAGTAAGTTTCCAGAACAAAACAGAAGTAACAAAGTTGTGTTTAACAGATCTGACGTGAACGTTTTTCTATTAATCGCATCACCTACTGGTTACTTTGAAGACTTTCACTTTGTTCACATCGTGTCCAGAATTTATCAGTGACATGCCGTCAGACTGCTTGATATCTCCAAACTATTGGTCCTGATTTCTTTGCGGTGTGTTCATAAAAGTATGTACCACAAAACATAAACTATAGACGAATTTTATGTTCTAAATTCATTATTAGATCAACTTTCAGTATACAGTTATTCGCTAAAAACTGTCTTTTTGCTTCTATCTAGGCAACTTGAAACAGTCTTTATACAACTGGAGGCACAAAGTAATTCATCAAATATCCCAATAAAATCTCAGCTTACTTCGCCTTTCATTTTACTGAAACTACAATACTTTAATTATTTAAAGAATATAAAAAATTATAAAAGTCAATTAAAACAAAGCGTTTCATACAATTTCAAATTATACACTTGGTTAAATTGTCAATTGACGATATCAAAACATTTTCATAAATTAATGAATCAGTGGTTAACTAATGGTCTGTCATCATCATTGTTTGAGGTATCTCTACCATCTGCTGTAATCATAAATTCAAAATTATTATTTAATTGGATTATTAAATGTTCAATGATCAATTCATCAGATGTACAATACAAATTAATAGCATCTGTAAGTTATTTTTACAATAGTTATTTGTTGATGTTCACATTATTGGGTTGAATAGGGATTTGGGTTAATTTCAACCCCGATTTCATTACAAACCAAAATTAGCTGGTCACTAAAAACCAGGCTGCACGGGATAGCTATTTCATCCTAGTTTAGGACATTTAATCATTTTGCAGCCATGATCACACGTAGAGTCGGTACCAGGACTTTCAGGTGACCAGATGAAAAGAAACAGCTGTCGAGTGGTCCCTGATTCTCTAACTGATGCTGGTTCTTGAAAAAATCTTTACTGAAACTATTTGTTGATATCAGGATTTCATCATGAACTGACAGCTGTCTCACCCTAGTTTGGGACTCTTCATCACTACGCATCCACTGAGGTTTAAACCCAGGGCATCCTGGTTACAAGGCGACCTCGTAGACTTCTAGGCGGTTCAGTACTCACAGTATTGCTAATGATCCTCTAACCGATGTCAGTTCATGACGAATTCCTCGAACCAACCAAATCCTTGCAAACCAACACTTGCATATAAATCTGATGCTCACTTTTCACTGGCCCTAGGTACCTGGGTTCTAGTAGGAAGCCATGACCAGTGGGGTACAGCAGATCGGGTGTGAGGAGAAACACTTGTCGCCAATGACATGCGCTAGTGGTCGGGCCATATCAAGGATTAGCAAAAGTTGGGATTCATGGGTTGGTCACTGGATCGGGTCCCAGTGGCTTGATGGTCTACGAGCTCGCCTTGTAACCAGGAGGTCCTGAGTTCGAGCCCCAGTGGGGTAGTTGCGTACCGATGAAGAGTCCCAAACTAGGACGAAGCAGTTGTCTAGTAAACTCCGTTGGTTTTCCAATAGTACTCTAACCGATGTTAGCCCATAATGAAATCCTGAAACTAATCGAATCAAATCCCTGTAAAGGAACACTTGAAAATTTGTTGACAATTAGGCATTGTCTGAAAAAGCTGCTATCACATCAATGATCAATCACTTCTGTTCAGCAGAATATAACGATGAGAAATTACAAGCAAAAACCGATAGAAACTGATATTTCTTGTGCTTCAGTGTTTCAATAGCTTAGTGAATAACTTTATCGAATTTAAGGTGATAGTTATTTGTCTCGAGTCCCACTAGAAAAATAAATTACTTAATTTTGCTTTAAAAATTTCATTTATGAACTTGAAAACAACGAGAACGATCACTGGAGTATAACAACAGTTCCCGTTTATTTCAAAGGTTCACTTCCTCTGTGTACAGCGTGTAACGATGAGTACAGCCGGCTGCAATACATCTTTGACATAATTCAGTTCATTAAAGGAGGAATTAACCCATTGGCAGTGAACCATGTAATGTCGTCATAGTGAAGTAAAACAATGAAATGATAAGTGAACTAATGTATACAGCTGAAGGTGAAGCGCAAGCGGTAGGTGTTAACTTTTTAACGTGGCCAAAAACAAGATGTTCAAGGCAAAGAAATTAAATTTGCTACCATATACTTCCTGAATGGTGTGGTATTTGAATGCTAACTTCTTATTCTTATCAACCATAATTTTAATCTTGTATATACTACTGATTGATTGATATGAGTAAACAGAAACCACTCATATCAACCAGTAGTACTCGCCAGACAGATAAAAGTGATCTAAACCCTTGACGGTCAGTTGGGTTCGTGCTCATCAAACATGCACCTAGTTAAGCCTAGCTCAAAGAACCAAATCAATTCAAACCGCTAAAATTCTGACCAGCTACTTCAGTGAACTGGTAATATATGGAATCAAACTGACAATTTTCCAGTTACAAATTTTGAGGTGTAATTTTACCGTGGTTTACTTGTGAAACTAAAATTATTGATAACACAACATGTGATCCACCTGATACTGCTGCTGCTGCTGGATTCAACATAGAACTTGGCACCGAAGTGCAGCAGTTCGAGTTGCCATGTTCCAAATAGCACACAAAGGTAGACAGGAAAATGAGAGAAGAGAATCAATAGAATTTAGATAAGTATAAGAGTGAAACAGAATGAGTAATGGTTGGAAGGAATATGAAGGTTAAAGAGACTGAATACATCTGCGCTACTGACAACGATTTTGAGTCATGTCACCTATTGTCTCCAGCCATTGATTCTTAGAGTCCCGAGGGCCCCAACCCGGAAGTCTGCATCTCACTACCTGACTCAGTTTAACTGTCAGGGATTTCATGGATTAATGCCATGTGTTTGTTTGGCCACCACTTACTCTCTTCCAACCTGCACCTATATCAGCTAGTAATGCCCGTCGGGGGAGACGATGCTAGGCATGCGCAGCACGTGACCTAACCATCTCAATCTATGTAACTTCATAGCCTCTTCGATTGATTTTCCCTCTTTGCCCAACACTCTACGCCTAACGTCAACATTACTTACCTTATTATACCACCTAACGCGAGAAAGAGATAGTAAACATCTGTGGTCAAAAACAGACAATCTCTTCATGTCTTCCTCTCTCAATGCCACGTCTCACCGCCATAATCCACCTGATACCGTGAATACCAATCAAGAAAGCAAACGATATAGTATGACCGATTGTTATGAATAGTTGGAAACCACTAACATCAACCGAGGTAGTTTGGAATGATTCAAATCTTTCACTTGAGCCAAACCTTTAATGTATCTGTCGCCGAACGAGTCAGCCGGCCTTCCGATGTTTAGATCAATTCGATCATAGCTAGGACGCACTACTGGTTGATGTGAGTGGTTTCCGACTACTAACACTGTGCACCATCATTAATTATTAGCTATAATGTAATAAGATGAATTCAACTGAATAACTTCTGACAGTATGAACCATATGCATCTTAGACTAAGTCATTAGCCGATATCCAATAAATAACATTTCAGTTAAACTCTAGACAATGTTAAGACATTTATTAAGGGAGCATATACCCAGTGTCTTCATATAATAAAATATTTGGAATTATAGCCCGATGGTCATCAATAAAATTGCTGTACACTGACATCTCTGAAAATACGCTGTCTCATTTCCCATCATTTGAATCAATACAATGAGTCTAAAGATGGAATGTTGATAAGAACATTTTCTAATTTGTTCATTAATATTCGGAACATAGTGGAATTAATTGAACTATGGAGGAAATAAGAAATAATGCTCAAGGATCCAAGCAGCTTACAAAAGATTTCTACAACCGAAGGATTCATTAACTTTAAACACAAGATTCCTGTGTGGATAGAAACACTATCTAGAAGCGATCAAAGACTGAAAACTAGTCTATACTGCTGTCATTACTGATGAAAGTAATTTGATGTTTGGCAGAGTTAGCACATGAGAGTAAAAGGGAAAAAGAAACATCAGTATGCTCATTCAAGTAAAGAGTGATGACAAACAGAAGTGGTTACCACGGAAACACCGATTTCCCTATTTGTAGTAGATATCTTTTGGGCCTGTAGTAAATGCAATAAATTTTAAAGCAGCCTACGTCACAAATCAACATGGGATAGAAAACCATTGAAAAATTGACAAGCATAAAAAGGTTGTTTTCTATGATATGGAATCTTACAGTAGTGCTCAGTCATGACTCATTCTCAGATTTGGAGTAGGATCACTCCGCACTACGGTGAGCATATTGGTTTGGAATACAGAGAGGCAAGAATTTCAGCTTCTGCCCGTTCACGGTATAGCATTACCTCATATCTTATTTGGTTTACCCTAATAGTCATATCTTTTCACTGGAACTTCTGAAGATCCCTCTTAAAATCAGTCATTAATGAGAATTGTTTAATTATTTATGTATGAGGTTTAGGGAGAATTTTTTGGTTTTAAAGCGGTTCCTTCACAGTGATTATTCGCCAAGAAAACATGGCAGCTAAGGAATTATGGTACTTTATGCCACGTTTGGTAATGAATAACCTTGTAGATAGCCTCTTAGAATATGATCTACATCGATGCAAATACGATGAAGAAAGGATTTCATTAAAACACAGGCTAGGCACATTACGGGTACGAATGCACCACGCAAATTCCCATAGTGTTTGCAAGGACTTAGATACTGACCGAACCACCAGACAGAAGCAGGTGGTTGTCTTCAAGATCCAACCTCATGGAGTCATTGACTTGAAGTATTATCCACAAAGCAGTAGAGTGGCATCAGGTGCTACCTTTCCAGGGTCTCCGGTGACCAAAACAGCTTAATACACCATACAATCTGTTCAGAATCTTGAGCCCAAGTGCACCACAGGTTTGAAGTCAAGGTTTTCCAGCTCTCTTAGGTAGACCAGCATGTCCACCAGTCTGGTTGTAAGCGCGTGACGTTCACATTCGTCCCTTCACTTTGTGAGGAACACCTGTGCCACGTGTAGGCAGTGGACAGGCCTTACCTGGCATAGGCTATGAACGTGTGGTCGCATGAGAGCATTTCGAAAGGAAGACCGAAGTTAACCCATCCTCAGCAGAAACAGGTTGTCTATGGGATCCATGAGGAAAGGAGGTCTTTTCACAGCCTGTTTTAATAAAGCCGCAAGTCATGGAATTCATACTTGGCTATAATGTTATTTAACATGTGATTTACATTTGTTCTCTAGTGTTTTCGGCTTCTATTTTCTAAATATTTTCAGATAATTAAACCAGGAGATAGAAGTATATTCAACAAAGGAGTAATCATCACATCTATTCGTTTACTTATTCATCAGAAACAGGTTACAAATAAAAATGATGAACAAGTGAATATTAATTCAAAGAATCCTTTAAAATTTACCGATGTTGTACATTTACGGCTAGCTGTTGTACCTATTGAAACCTTTAACACAATGAATAATATCAACGCTATATGGATTGAATCATGGTCATTAAAAGAAGAGACAGTTTGCACAAGTATACCGTTAGTGCTAACAAATGATCAGAATTGGTACCTCAATGATTCTTTACAGATTTACTTAGTTACTGATTATACCTTGTAAAGAACACACTGTTTATTTAATTTACTATAAATTGATCAAATTCTGTTTATTATTCACAAATACATTGATCAATCAACGAATTTTAGTAAATAAAAAAAATTATTTTCATTAAAATTTGTATTTTATGAATTAATTCATGTGTTTCCGCGTAATACGTGGTTCATTGTCCGGGAATCGAGCAAGGTTGGCGATTATCCCACCAATGTAGTGCTAAACCTCGCGTAGACAGTAGTAAACACTGAAAAGAGGGAATGCTAGCGTGAGGCTGGTAACCTCATCCTGTAAAAGAATAGCGCCGCTACTGAAACTTCAATGCTCCAACGTGAAGCTCTGTGTTCCACTCGGAACGCAAAGGAGTAGGAAAATAATATATATATATATTGTTTCATAATTAAATAAGACTGTGAAAGTTATCACATTACTACTACTGAATAGAGTGAGTAGTTTTAAATTACTTAGTTTAATCAGTTTTGATCATCGGTTTGTAGAAGAGCTGATTACAGTCCCATTCTTTACTTATGGTTTACTTTATTTACGATGTACTCGGAGTGACTCAACACAAAAGATCGAATTATTTTAAACGACTTTAATTCTCGGTATGAAGTTGATTGAACTAAAGGATGATACGTTGTTGCGCTTAGTTCTTCAATAAGTATGAATCAACAAATTTGAATAATTAGCTGTGGTGAATATAGTTGGAAACTACTCACATCAAACAATAGTACTTGGTAGAGAGATGGAAGTTATTTGAACATCGGAGGGCTGATCTTCTCGTTTCGAATCCTTGTCCTTCAGAGGTTTCTTCCTGACTAAGTTCAGAAATCTGAATCTCTTCAAACCACCCACATTCAGACCGTCTACCTTCACGAACTAGTAACACACGAAATCAAATTCTCAATTTTTTAACTACACACTACGAGGTAAGAGTTCACTATGCATTCCTTTGGAAACTGATATTACTCAGATCCGAATATATGATCTGATTGACACAAGCAGTGGCAATGAAGAATCATCCTGGAGAGACTAAAAGATGCACCGGATGCAAAACTCCACCGAGAGCAAGCTGGCTTCAGGAAAGACAAGTTATGTGCAGATCAAATTGTAGTGCTGTGTATCCTTGTCCAACAGAACGTAGAATAGCAGTCAAATCTCTTGCTCAACTTCATCGACTTCCAAACGTCCTTTGACAGCATCGATGGTCAAGTAATTTGGAAACTACTTCAACACTATACGGTGACCCATATCTACATCATTCAACAGCAATATGAAGGTGTCTCATATAAAATGCTTCATGACGGGAAATTCGGCTATGACTATGTGGTGAAGACAGTCATAAGACAAGATTACCTACTATCTCCTGTGATATTACTAGTTTCGTTAGGCTGGATCTCGCGCCAGACCATGCGATAGGCATACATTGGATCAATCTGTACTTCTCGGATAATTTATGTCTGATGTCGCATAAATTCAAAGACCTACAGGTGAAAACCAACAAGCTGGCAGTGAAGACAGGACTTCAAGTGAACATAGGGAAGACAGAAGTTGCGAAGACAACCAACAAACACTAATTACCGTTGACAGGAAATTTTTAAAGGTAGTTACCTCTTCCACTTATCTAAGCAGCATCGCTTCGACTACGGGAAGCACGGATGAAGATGTCAAATGCAGGATTGGGAAGGAAAGGTAGACCTAAATCACTCTGAAATGAGTGTGAAAATCTTCTGCGCTCATTATAAGGAACAAGATTCTAATTTTTAACACTAATGTCAAGGTAGTGATTCTATATGATTCAGAGACATGACGAGTTACAAAAAAATATTTTCAACAAACTGCAGACTTTTATCAACAGCTGCCTACACTTCATACTGGAGATCAGATAGCTAGAAAGGATTAGGGACAAGGGACTCTGGGAAAAAATCAACCAGGAACCCATTTACTAAAACTTTTCCTAAAGGAAATGGACTGGAAATACTCTGAGGAAACCATTGGGTAACATCACACTCAAGGCAGGCCCTAGAGTGAAACCTGAATGGGAAACAAGGAATTGGGTGTGTGTGTAGGGTAGTGATATGGAGAAGATCGTGTAAGGGGAATATGAGAGTTTATTGGAGATCGTGGAACTAGCTAAAGAGCGCTGCAAATAATAGAGTGAAACGGCGATATGCTGCTGAAGCCTTATGTTCCACTCGAAACCAAATGAATTAAAAATAATAATCTACTGCTTTTCGATAGGAGTCAGTGCTAATAGAGGCAGCTTTGTATCTTGAGGTTAATATCAATCTAGTAGATAAAAGACAAGTAGATCAGCGAAGAGTTACCCTTCTCAATCATATCATTCTCAAAACGCAACAATCGCATATATTAGTAGATAAAAGACAAGTAGATCAGCAAAGAGTCTCTTTTCGGCGAATTCATTTTCAAAGCTGTACAATCGCAAATATATATGGTTATTTTGTGTGTGTGTGTGTATACATTAAATTTGTCAAACAAAATACGGTCAGTAAGTTCAAGTGAATTGGATGTTGATAAGAGGATAGCAACAAAAGTGATGAGTTGTCGTAAATGATTGTTAAATAAGAGTTACGTAATGGCAGGAATAGTTTGATGAATGAGTTGTAGTCAAAGGGTGAGCTCACCCTTACACAACATACAAGCATGGCTCGAGATACCAGAGTTCTTGCTATCGATGCGTGTTGTCCGATTTGGCAGAGGTTCGTGACGTTGAATGCTGCTATATGAAGTTGGCGACGTGGCTTTAAGAGGCTGTTGGGGTTGTTTCTATGGATCTCATGGTTGTTTGTGGTCATAGAGTGAAGTGAAGATGACTAACTAGCCTAAAGAATAGTACCGACTGTAGTAGGGAAGTAAGATAATGAAGGTGATGTGGGGAATGGAGAATGATGCCTAAAAAGCGTTCGTGTGCATTTGGAAGTATGTGGGCGGTTGTTACTTCATGGCTGCCCACATCGTGGAAGTTGATTGGTGTTGTACGCTGCGCCAGTTGGCGACAACCGAAAACATACATCACATTTCATACATTTTATCCAGACATCAGTGCGTAGAATGCACAGGAAAAAAATACACCCGCGCATCACCCCCAATGAAAACGTTTATCCACAGGTGAATGATACTGGAGACCAGAATGCTTGTCACCACCTGAAAATGAATAGAGAAAACACACATTAGGCATCATGTCTCAGTCTGGTCCACATTTGTGCAAGTGAAATTCTCGTCTGTTCGGATAGTGAAACTGTCGGTCGTCATTATAGAATTTCACAATCATGCAATAACAATGTCAACGCCATTGAGAAAAGGACACGAGTATTTCATCAATTCACAACGTATGACTTCCAACTAATGAATACGTCATTTGAGTATGGCATTGTGCAAACAAATCAGCTAGCGTACATACACGTATCAGGAAGTCGGTGGGGCGAGATCATATATATTGTCACGAAGGTGGAAATACCGAGCATTTTGCAAATACACGCCTAACAAAGACAAACATTGAGTGGAGACAACCTACTTCATCAATTCAAATAACAGCTGGTGTGCATAGAGAAAACGAGATATTTCACATGCACAAACGATTGCGAAAATGTGAAGCATATCTCACCTTGAAGGGATGAATGTCGGAGCAGGTCGACTGTGGTTGGATAAATCGCCTTTATACGTGCATTGTCGACAGCTGAAATCACTAGAACTGTCAGAAGCAGGTAGCAAATCTGAACAGAATGAAACATGAACATCACCGTGAAATGTCACACACAGACTCACCATTCTCACTGAGTGCCAGTGATACCTATCGATGGTGAGGATGATGATGATGGAAACCCAGGAACACGGGCACGTATTTATAGTTTGCGAGAAGATTGTGATGCAAACACATGTGGTGGTCGTTCAATGAGTGTGACCAATAGAAATAATATGATGTGCACTGTTCATGTGTTTGGATGAGTGACGTAGAATGTGAGTGTTTCGTTCGTGTTAATGCATGACATATCAGTGTTTAATTCAGAGTGTGAAGGGGTTATGACGATGATATTTTGTTGTATCTGTGTGTGTATAGTTTTTAGTTGACGTGAAAGAGATGAAGACATGATCAACCAATCTACAGATCACCCACTCACACTGTACATCACAATATTTCTATTGGTCATACTCATTGAACGACCACCACATGTGTTTGCATCACAATCTTCTCGCAAACTATAAATACGTGCCCGTGTTCCTGGGTTTCCATCATCATCATCCTCACCATCGATAGGTATCACTGGCACTCAGTGAGAATGGTGAGTCTGTGTGTGACATTTCACGGTGATGTTCATCTTTCATTCTGTTCAGATTTGCTACCTGCTTCTGACAGTTCTAGTGATTTCAGCTGTCGACAATGCACGTATAAAGGCGATTTATCCAACCACAGTCGACCTGCTCCGACATTCATCCCTTCAAGGTGAGATATGCTTCACATTTTCGCAATCGTTTGTGCATGTGAAATATCTCGTTTTCTCTATGCACACCAGCTGTTATTTGAATTGATGAAGTAGGTTGTCTCCACTCAATGTTTGTCTTTGTTAGGCGTGTATTTGCAAAATGCTCGGTATTTCCACCTTCGTGACAATATATATGATCTCGCCCCACCGATTTCCTGATACGTGTATACAGGCTAACTGATTTGTTTGCACACTGTCATACTCAAATGACGTATTCATTAGTTGGAAGTCACACGTTGTGGAGTGATGAAATACTTGGATCAGACTGAGACATGATGCTTAATGTGTGTTTTCTCTATTGATTTTCAGGTGGTGACAAGCATTCTGGTCTCCAGTATCATTCACCTGTGGATAAACGGTTTCATTGGGGGTGATGCGTGGGTCTATTTTTTTTCTGTCCATTCTACGCACTGATGTCTGGATAAAATGCATGAAATGTGATATATGTTGTTGGTTGTCGTCAATCGGATAGTGTACAACATTTATCTTTTTATCTAATAAAAGAGGTTATAATTTAAATTCAAGTTAATTTTGTTTTTCGTCAGAAATCTGTCCTGTAACAGGCTTGAATGTGTGAGCATACCAGTGAACCAGAGCATGACAACGACTACGATTAATTATCGTAAGCGATGAGATGAAAATAAGTATGTAGTGATAATTGAAGGAGATCAAGTCAGGTACTGAAGCTTAGAAATAATCGTAGAAGTTGAACGGTTATGTAACTCAACGCAAAATTCTGGTTGCATATGAGAAACAATTGAGTAGTGAATGTCGATTCGAATTGATAACATAATAAGCGATTGAAGATGAATTATTGCGAATAATGAAACGATTAGATGAATGATAAATTGTAAGCGACATCAGGGTTTCAGGCATGTCGCTGTGTTGGTAGAACTTTGAATTCATGGGTCATAAAAACTTCGCTGAGCTCTCTGTTGGCATGTGTCACCACCTTATACCTCATGATCGTGGATGATAGTTATTCGGAACACTGCATTCCATAGTGTTGAACTCGTTTTCAAATTCCTTGCACAATAGTTTCTGAGCCGCTTAGAACAGGTGACTGACATACAATTAGTGTTGAATTTCCAGTGCTCTTCGTTATGCTGAGTGCAGTAGATTTCTAAAATGATTTCAGAGTGATGGAGGTCCGTCTTGCCTTTCCGAATCTGGTCTTCGTATCAGTGTCCGTGCTGGCACCCTGTAGTTGAATCGATGCTGCCTGGCGAGATAAGTAAACGAAGTGACCTGTCTCAAACTGCTGCTGCTACTGCTGAGAGTGACTGGTGCAGGTTGTTGTTGTTGCTGTAGTTGGTCGACGAAGGCGAGACACTCAGCATAACTTCATCCTCTGCTCTGTTCGTTAATGATGTGCAGAGTGGCAATCTTGCCCGCGTTCGGCTTCACCTTCGCATGTGGAGGCCACATTGAATGATAGATTTCATTCAGTGCATCTTTCAGTTTAACTAGGATGATGTGGCCTAATGTTTCACTTGGAGTGGAGAGAAAGATTTTTAGGAGCCAGGTGTCTCAAGAATTTAATCACCTTACTTGACAGTTTGACAACTTATCTCTTCCGTTAGGAGACAAGAACCCTCCCACTCTTCCACAGTCTCTCCGGCGTGGGCGTAAATTATCCCAGTCAGGTGGCTGAATCAATTTTCAATGCTTCTTGTATGAAACACAAAATAATTGAGGAAAGAATATCCTTTTCGATAAATTCCTCTTCTGGTTTTACAATTACATATATTTATTTATTATTTTATTTTATTTTGATTACAGCTTGATTCCACACCGTATTTTCAGTACATGTATGGAATTTTCAGCATGGATACCGGTAGCCCAAATTTACAGGCCGACCATAGATATCGGGTGTGCGCCGGCAGGGGATCGAACTCCGGACCATGTACATGGTCGGCGAGAGCCCTTACCACTGTGCCACCGACCCACATATACATAGAATATTCTAGATTAGTAGTCAATAACAATACTAAGTGTTTTTTAAATAATATCGATTTGTAAAGTATGGTCAATGCAATTACAGTCCATTAAAGATGCTTAAATTATAATAATAATAATAATAAAGATGTAGTAGCAAAGTGAATGTCAACTAAAACTAGGAAAATTCCACAAAAATTCAGAATCTTTCAAACCTAGATGGCCAAGGTAATGATAACATCTGAACTAACTGCTTTTCGATGCACAAATTAGGCTTGTTAATATGGATCCCCACAGCCTAGGGAATATTTAGAAGTCGAACTCTTAAGGCAAAATTGAGATTCATAGGTATGCGGTAAATGACCATGAAAGCATAGTTAACAACAATCCTGTGTTCTGTATCCACAAGATGAGATAGAATAGCACTGCGAATGGGAATTATTCATGAATTAATATCAATCTCTCTACGTTTCGCTGATAAATGTTGACTACTGCCCACGCAAGGTATATCTAGTGCATCCTGACAATTGACTTCTTTCAGCACTTAGTGTTCAAGTATATCATACTGTTCAATGAAAAAAAAGAAATTATCAGCTACTTTAGGAATGTTGAAATCGTGCATAAAGCAACAGATTCAGAAGACGTTATCATAAGATTTCAGAAATGAAAATAAAATCAGGATAAGCTACAGGATTTCACCACCAGCTGACAACGCTGGCTGGTTTCAACATAGAACCTTGCATGGATGTGCAGCAGTTCAAGTCGCCACACCCATTCATGCTGCACACAAAGCAAGAGAAGGAAGTAAAAAGAAATGTAAAATAGAGACAGTAAACAGAGATATGAGGCAAAAGGAATAATAATATCGAAGAACAGTAGAATTTTATTGGATATTATAAGTCACAAGGAGTGGATGCATCTGCTCTGTTTAGAACGAGTTTGAGCCATATCACCAATTGTCTCCAGCCTTCATTGGTGTTTACCGTTCCAAGGACCTCAACCAGGAAGTCTACACCTTCCTACGTGGCTGGCCTAAACTAACTGGTGTGGATTTCATTGACTGATGTCATGTTTTGGTTTGACTGCCACTGGCTAGCTCTTTTCCAGCCTGACCCTATGTCAGCTAACATTGCTCGTCGAGGAAGGCGATGACTAGGCATACGTAACACATGTCCTAACCATCTCAGTCGATGTAGCTTCACAGCCTCGTCGATTGATTTCCCCTCCAACCTACCTAGCACTCGACCGAAGCCTAACCTCAATATTGCTCAACCTATTGTACCACTTCACATGGTCGCCAGGTTACGCAATGTCTGTTTTTATACCCAAAGTTAATACGAACTAGGAGCAGATCATTATCTGAATGGAACTGTGGAAGACGATCATCGTTGTCGGTTCGTCGGCAGGGAACTCCATACGCATCACCTACATACTTCTTAGTCTGATACAACCTTCCTACTTGGGCATTGAAGTCGCCTGCTAAAACAACTATATCTGAACACTTTCCTTTTTGCAGCAAATTAGACAGTTTCAGGTAGAAATCATGCTTCAGTTCATCTGAACTGCAGTCTGTTGGGGCGTAAGTGGAGACTACGAAAAAACAACGACGGGTTACGCCGTCCTTCCCTCTTATAACGGATCCCTTCAGACGGACCACACATATATGACTATCTACTGAGGTCCAGTCAAGAAGTGATTTTTCTGCCCTAACACTCAGAGCTATCCCCACATCTGCGAGTCCTCGCGAACTAACTGAGGAGACACCTGACGCCCTTAAAGTGAATTTTGCAGATTCCCCTAGTTGGCCGGATGAGGTTTAGTGAATAACCACACTCGTTTCTTGTATGTGTGTCTCCGAAACACAACACACATCCATGGCTCGAGATACCAGAGTTCTTGATATTGATGCGTGTTGTTCAATTTGGCAGAGGGTCCTGACGTTGAATGCTGCTATATGAAGTTGGCGACGTGGCTTTAAGAGGCTGTTGGGGTTGTTTCTATGGATCTCATGGTTGTTTGTGGTCATAGAGTGAAGTGAAGATGACTAACTAGCCTAAAGAATAGTACCGACTGTAGTAGGGAAGTAAGATAATGAAGGTGATGTGGGGAATGGAGAATGATGCCTAAAAAGCGTTCGTGTGCATTTGGAAGTATGTGGGCGGTTGTTACTTCATGGCTGCCCACATCGTGGAAGTTGATTGGTGTTGTACGCTGCGCCAGTTGGCGACAACCGAAAACATACATCACATTTCATACATTTTATCCAGACATCAGTGCGTAGAATGCACAGGAAAAAAATACACCCGCGCATCACCCCCAATGAAAACGTTTATCCACAGGTGAATGATACTGGAGACCAGAATGCTTGTCACCACCTGAAAATGAATAGAGAAAACACACATTAGGCATCATGTCTCAGTCTGGTCCACATTTGTGCAAGTGAAATTCTCGTCTGTTCGGATAGTGAAACTGTCGGTCGTCATTATAGAATTTCACAATCATGCAATAACAATGTCAACGCCATTGAGAAAAGGACACGAGTATTTCATCAATTCACAACGTATGACTTCCAACTAATGAATACGTCATTTGAGTATGGCATTGTGCAAACAAATCAGCTAGCGTACATACACGTATCAGGAAGTCGGTGGGGCGAGATCATATATATTGTCACGAAGGTGGAAATATCGAGCATTTTGCAAATACACGCCTAACGAAGACAAACATTGAGTGGAGACAACCTACTTCATCAATTCAAATAACAGCTGGTGTGCATAAAGAAAACGAGATATTTCACATGCACAAACGACTGCGAAAATGTGAAGCATATCTCACCTTGAAGGGATGAATGGTGGAGCAGGTCGGCTGTGGTTGGATAAATCGCCTTTATACGTGCATTGTCGACAGCTGAAATCACTAGAACTGTCAGAAGCAGGTAGCAAATCTGAACAGAATGAAACATGAACATCACCGTGAAATGTCACACACAGACTCACCATTCTCACTGAGTGCCAGTGATACCTATCGATGGTGAGGATGATGATGATGGAAACCCAGGAACACGGGCACGTATTTATAGTTTGCGAGAAGACTGTGATGCAAACACATGTGGTGGTCGTTCAATGAGTGTGACCAATAGAAATAATATGATGTGCACTGTTCATGTGTTTGGATGAGTGACGTAGAATGTGAGTGTTTCGTTCGTGTTAATGCATGACATATCAGTGTTTAATTCAGAGTGTGAAGGGGTTATGACGATGATATTTTGTTGTATCTGTGTGTGTATAGTTTTTAGTTGACGTGAAAGAGATGAAGACATGATCAACCAATCTACAGATCACCCACTCACACTGTACATCAGAATATTTCTATTGGTCACACTTATTGAACGACCACCACATGTGTTTGCATCACAGTCTTCTCGCAAACTATAAATACGTGCCCGTGTTCCTGGGTTTCCATCATCATCATCCTCACCATCGATAGGTATCAGTGGCACTCAGTGAGAATGGTGAGTCTGTGTGTGACATTTGATGGTGATGTTCATGTTTCATTCTGTTCAGATTTGCTACCTGCTTCTTACAGTTCTAGTGATTTCAGCTGTTGACAATGCACGTATAAAGGCGATTTATCCAACCACAGCCGACCTGCTCCACCATTCATCCCTTCAAGGTGAGATATGCTTCACATTTTCGCAGTCGTTTGTGCATGTGAAATATCTCGTTTTCTTTATGCACACCAGCTGTTATTTGAATTGATGAAGTAGGTTGTCTCCACTCAATGTTTGTCTTCGTTAGGCGTGTATTTGCAAAATGCTCGATATTTCCACCTTGGTGACAATATATATGATCTCGCCCCACCGATTTCCTGATACGTGTATACAGGCTAACTGATTTGTTTGCACACTGTCATACTCAAATGACGTATTCATTAGTTGGAAGTCACACGTTGTGGAGTGATGAAATACTTGGATCAGACTGAGACATGATGCTTAATGTGTGTTTTCTCTATTGATTTTCAGGTGGTGACAAGCATTCTGGTCTCCAGTATCATTCAGCTGTGGATAAACGGTTTCATTGGGGGTGATGCGTGGGTCTATTTTTTTTCTGTCCATTCTACGCACTGATGTCTGGATGAAATGCATGAAATGTGATATATGTTGTTGGTTGTCGTCAATCGGATAGTGTACAACATTTATCTTTTTATCTAATAAAAGAGGTTATAATTTAAATTCAAGTTAATTTTGTTTTTCGTCAGAAATCTGTCCTGTAACAGGCTTGAATGTGTGAGCATACCAGTGAACCAGAGCATGACAACGACTACGATTAATTATCGTAAGCGATGAGATGAAAATAAGTATGTAGTGATAATTGAAGGAGATCAAGTCAGGTACTGAAGCTTAGAAATAATCGTAGAAGTTGAACGGTTATGTAACTCAACGCAAAATTCTGGTTGCATATGAGAAACAATTGAGTAGTGAATGTCGATTCGAATTGATAACATAATAAGCGATTGAAGATGAATTATTGCGAATAATGAAACGATTAGATGAATGATAAATTGTAAGCGACATCAGGGTTTCAGGCATGTCGCTGTGTTAGTAGAACTTAGAATTCATGGGTCATAAAAACTTCGCTGAGCTCTCTGTTGGCATGTGTCACCACCTTATACCTCATGATCGTGGATGATAGTTATTCGGAACACTGCATTCCATAGTGTTGAACTCGTTTTCAAATTCCTTGCACAATAGTTTCTGAGCCGCTTAGAACAGGTGACTGACATACAATTAGTGTTGAATTTCCAGTGCTCTTCGTTATGCTGAGTGCAGTAGATTTCTAAAATGATTTCAGAGTGATGGAGGTCCGTCTTGCCTTTCCGAATCTGGTCTTCGTATCAGTGTCCGTGCTGGCACCCTGTAGTTGAATCGATGCTGCCTGGCGAGATAAGTAAACGAAGTGACCTGTCTCAAACTGCTGCTGCTACTGCTGAGAGTGACTGGTGCAGGTTGTTGTTGTTGCTGTAGTTGGTCGACGAAGGCGAGACACTCAGCATAACTTCATCCTCTGCTCTGTTCGTTAATGATGTGCAGAGTGGCAATCTTGCCCGCGTTCGGCTTCACCTTCGCATGTGGAGGCCACATTGAATGATAGATTTCATTCAGTGCATCTTTCAGTTTAACTAGGATGATGTGGCCTAATGTTTCACTTGGAGTGGAGAGAAAGATTTTTAGGAGCCAGGTGTCTCAAGAATTTAATCACCTTACTTGACAGTTTGACAACTTATCTCTTCCGTTAGGAGACAAGAACCCTCCCACTCTTCCACAGTCTCTCCGGCGTGGGCGTAAATTATCCCAGTCAGGTGGCTGAATCAATTTTCAATGCTTCTTGTATGAAACACAAAATAATTGAGGAAAGAATATCCTTTTCGATAAATTCCTCTTCTGGTTTTACAATTACATATATTTATTTATTATTTTATTTTATTTTGATTACAGCTTGATTCCACACCGTATTTTCAGTACATGTATGGAATTTTCAGCATGGATACCGGTAGCCCAAATTTACAGGCCGACCATAGATATCGGGTGTGCGCCGGCAGGGGATCGAACTCCGGACCATGTACATGGTCGGCGAGAGCCCTTACCACTGTGCCACCGACCCACATATACATAGAATATTCTAGATTAGTAGTCAATAACAATACTAAGTGTTTTTTAAATAATATCGATTTGTAAAGTATGGTCAATGCAATTACAGTCCATTAAAGATGCTTAAATTATAATAATAATAATAATAAAGATGTAGTAGCAAAGTGAATGTCAACTAAAACTAGGAAAATTCCACAAAAATTCAGAATCTTTCAAACCTAGATGGCCAAGGTAATGATAACATCTGAACTAACTGCTTTTCGATGCACAAATTAGGCTTGTTAATATGGATCCCCACAGCCTAAGGAATATTTAGAAGTCGAACTCTTAAGGCAAAATTGAGATTCGTAGGTATGCGGTAAATGACCATGAAAGCATAGTTAACAACAATCCTGTGTTCTGTATCCACAAGATGAGATAGAATAGCACTGCGAATAGATTTTGTTTGTCCTTTGCTTAACCACTTGGTAGGGTGATGTTCGAAAATTTGACGAGAAACACGCCTAATTTTACGGTCCATGTAACTGGCTCACTTCACACAGGAGCAGTTAAATTGGTATATACACATGGAAGAGGCGAAATTAGGCAGTTTGTCTTTCACTTCCGAAAGCAAAAGAGGAGTGGTTTTAAAGATACAGCGTAATTCAGCAGCAGGAAATACTCTTTTTAGTGCATTTCTAAGGCGCTGTGTTAGTAACTCGCTGATGTTGTCCCCAAGGAACTGAATTTGTAAGAATAAGGCCCTTTTTGGGACTGTTGGTAACTTGGACTGTTTTGGATTTAGATTCATATTCTTATCAATAAACGTTTCTGGGTAACCCTTTTCACTTGGCGACCGTTTCATATTATTAAGTTCCTCATCGAGACATTCATCCGTGCAAATCCCTCTTGCTCTGTGAATCAAGCACTTTATCAGATTGCATTTGTATTTCAAAGGCACGAAGCTGAGAAAATGAGTAAACTGACCCGTCGATGTTGCTTTTCTATATGCACTTCTTCTTATTGTGTCATCCTCTTTTCTGGTCATAAGGACGTCTAGAAATGAAATACTAGAGTCTTCTTCTTTCTCATTAGTAAAATTTATTGCAGGATGAACCTCGTTAATATTATCCAGGATCCTCTTTGCTTCCTTCTCATTTTTCATAATCAAAAATGTATCATCCATGTACCGACAATAGAATTCGAGTTCATTAATAACATCCTTCCAAGGCCCATTTTCTTGTTTAGCGAAGAAAATGTCGGCTAGAATGGGTCCTAGTGGTGACCCCATTGTCACGCCGACGATTTGTCTAAATAGTTCCTTGTTAAACAAAAAGTGGACATTCACTGTGCATTTCAAGAGAAGCTCTTTCATGAAAGATATAGGGATGCCAACATCGATGTTTCGTCTCATGAGTTCTTCGCATACGATCTCCACTGTTTCCATGAGAGGTACATTGGTGAATAAGGAAGATACGTCAAATGATATCATGAATTTATTATCAACATTTAAATCTTTTATCCTTTCAACGAATCCAAAAGTATCCTTTACACTGTGTTTCACCAACTCGGTAAGGAAGGGGCTGTAAGAGTTCGACTAACCATTTGGCTACGAGATGGTATGGTGAATTTAACATATCTAATACTGGTCGAAGCGGTACACCGTTTTTGTGCACTTCAGACGGGCCATATAATCTTGGTGTGAAGGTTCCAGTTTGTTTAAGTGATGTGTACTGACTCTGTGAGATGGAGCCTTGTTGTTTCCGTCTTTTCAGTGTTTCCCCTAACTGTTTCTCTATCTTTTCAATCGGATCCAGAGAAGAGGAGATTTTTTGGAATTTTAGATTATCATTAAGAATAGTATTCATCTTCTCAATGTAATCCGCTTTGCTAAGGATAACCACTCCTGAGTCCTTATCCGGTCTTGTTATTATTATGTTATCAGTTTGACGGAGAACATCCGAATTGCGGTCACTATTCATGTAATAATAACAACAATCGACCAGTGTAGATTTAAGCCTTTCAACATCTTCAGTTGATGAGGGTGTTAGGACTTCTATTGGAGTGTAGAGGCCTTCGAACTGAATTCATGAATCTATTTTGTTCATTTTACATGTCTATCACAAAATTTAGGGTCAAGTGATAAAACCTGTAGATCCACTTCACTAAGTATTACATCCGAAAAATTAAACACAAAAGATTTGGGTTCGGAGGAAATATTGTTTCAGGTGCCTTGTTCTCCAAACTCTGTACCAGCTTCATTCGTTTCTTTCCTTTCCTATTACTCACAATTACATCCACATAATCTGAAAATAGTTTCTTTAGGTTTTCTGCTAATTCGTCGAAAGCATAGAACCTTTCTGTTGCGTTCTTCGATAACTCAGTAATAAACGTTCGAATTCAGTCTTTACGCCGTAACAGAGTCTGACCTAATGATGAGACACTCAAACGCCATGCACGTAATCAAACTGACTCAAATATATCGAAATAAAAGTCAAGTAATCCTAAATATCCACAACATCTCACTCCATTTAAGTATAAATAACTTATTGATTAACTGGGTAATTGAGTGCAGTATGCGTAGTAAGGGTAGAACAGTTTCACATTTCAACACGACAAGCACTCTTTTTCAATGCAAATCAACTCCATAAGACAACGTGATAATTAATCAGAAGTTGCCCCACCGTATGTATACCTAGGATTTTCAACTGACTCAATAAAATTTCGAAAATCAAATAGTACTGACATGTGTTCTACCTGGCGTTCCAGATGACGTGTAGAATTTCAAAACATCTCCACGCAAAGATGTGCAAAACAGCAAATATATATTGTGGAAAACATTACAGGACTTACGGATTTATAGATAGCAAGAGAGCATGGACTCATTACATTCGAACGCAGAGTTACGGTTGTTTTAAGCAGAATATTATGGATTCCTTTGTTTAAAATATTTGGTATTTGGTGCACTTTGGTAATTTATTCCGCATCTCATAAATGATGGGAAAATGCTTTTTCAATGAAAGCACATTCTAAAACAATGTGCAGATGAGTTGTGTTCTCCCCTAACCAACATTCTAAATGCTTCTTTCTCCAAAAATATCGTACCTGATGCACGGAAAGACATCAAAATTTTCCCTGTCCCTAAACCTGGAAACGGCAAGAACGTAAAGTTCAGACCCGTTGCCATCACTTCGCCGTTTCTAAAGCTTATGGAAAAACTAATACTTCTTAAACTTGAACCCTCCCTTAAAAACTTCGAAGACCCCATTGATAGGATCCCACACACTTTGTTATTGTTCAGTTATCTTAACGACTGTTAATCTCGCATATGTGGTATATCATCATTTCCCACGCATTTTGTTATTGACTATTACGACCAATTATTTCAAATACTGTTAGCTGTCTGTATTAGTTGTAAAAATGTATAAATACCATTTCCTAAATAAGTTTATTTGTCGTCGTAGTTTGTCGTAGTTGTTGTACTACAATACACAGTCACAGACCAGACTTTGTCTTTTGATATTTGCGTGGTTCGCTGAATCGGAAGGTACCAGAAGCAGATAGGCATATCAGTCAGGCGCAGATAGAATAAGGCGACAACGTCCTCATTTTAATTCCGATACAGATATAACACCCATACAATTTGCCTATAGACAGGGTAGGAGTACTTTAGACGCTGCAGCTGTCTTACACAACAACATCGTCTCATCATTAGATAAAGGTGCCAAATACGTCCGCTGCACGTTTTTCGACTTCACTTCTGCTTTTGACTCTGTACCTAGATGTTTCCTGCTAAATAAGCTCTCTTACAAAAACTGAGTCCTGGGTCACTAACTGGCTGCATTCCTACTTATCTTACAGAATGCAGTACACCGTATACAAAAGTAAATCATCCTCTGCTGTACTCACTGAAGCCGAATTCCCCTAAGGTGCTGTACTCTCCCCACTTCTCTTTTCTTTCTTTCTACATGACTTACCATCTTCAAATGACATTAATTTTGCCAAATATGCTGACGATCTGACTGTATCTTTTCCTGTCAAATGTCAAAGCGACTGCTCTAAACTTAATGGCTTTCTGTCAGAAATCAGCCAGTGGTCCAAGGAAAACGGTCTTACCTTAAACCCCTCCAAATGCCAAACAGTCAGTTTCACCTTTAGGCATAAATCCGACCTAAACAAACTGGTTGGCTCTCACGAGGTGTGCAACATAGATGGCACTGAAATAGAAACCAAATCGGAAATGAAATACCCAGGCCTCATTCTATCTGATGATCTCTTCTGGTCGTCTCATATCCTAGCAATTTCTAAGAAAATATTCCGTCTTACCTTCTACATTAAGAAGTTAAAACATTCTGGTATAACCCAACCCTTACTCCTACAATTCGTTAACTCTCGAATTCTGCCTATTATTCTCTATTGTTCCCCCTTAGTTTTTCCTGGGCTACTGAAGAAAGACTATAACATATTACGCAAGATGTTAAAAATTGTCAGCAGGGTAAGCAACGTGCCACTTAACCCGCTTGTTAATATTCTGGTCGACAGGCACATGGACTCATGTGAGAAATGGGCCAAATCCATTTTATCTAACTCACACCACCCTCTTCACTCACAACTCTCCCCTTGTATCTCATCAGGCGAAACCAGAAGCCTATATAGAAAACTGTATGCTCGCACCAACAAGTACAAAAACTCAACCATACCCTACTTAGCTCGTGTTCTGTGCGATAAGGAAAGCATTAGGCGTGACGCCTATAATTCATTAAATAGTCAGTAGTACAACTGTTTCAACTTTGGCTTTACTACCGACATGCCAATATATTGTTGTCATAATGAACTGAGATCTCCTTAATCTATGTAGAATTCTATTTATTGATAATGTACTAACTGGATGCAATAGTGTAGTGGAATGCTGAGAATTCCATACTGTATCACATGTACTGTTTTGGAATAAAGCAAATTTTTATTATTATTATTTAAAAAAAGCATTGTGACGTGTTTGAATCAGTGTGATCCAATAATAAGCTGTTAATAGTTTTTCTGTGACTTCATTTAGGTGTTATCAAGTACCAACAATTGATTCTCTTACAGCCACTGCCAAATCTTGCTTCGTTAACTAGCTTTCTAGTTTCCTAACCTGTCCCGATCCTCGATGAATGTTACTCACCATGTGATTTACATTTGTTCTCTATTGTTTCCGGCTTCTATTTTCTAAATATTTTCAGATAATTAAACCAGGAGATAGAAGTATGTTCAACAAAGGAGTAATCATCACATCTATTCGTTTACTTATTCATCAGAAAAAGGTTACAAATAAAAATGATGAACAAATGAATATTAATTCAAACAATCCTTTAAAATTGACCGATATTGTACATTTACGGCTAGCTGTTGTACCTTGTGAAACCTTTAACACAATGAATAACATCAACGCCATTTGGATTGAATCATGGCCATTGAAAGAAGAGACAGTTTGCACAAGTATACCGTTAGTGCTAACAAATGATCAGAATCGGTACCTCAATGATTCTTTACAGATTTACTTAGTTACTGATTATACCTTGTAAAGGACACAGTGTTTATTTCATTTACTATAAAGTGATCAAATTCTGTTTATTACTCACAAATACATTGATCAATCAACGAATTTTAGTAAATACAAAAAAAATTATTTTCGTTAAAAATTTGTATTTTATGAATTAATTCACGTGTTTCCGCGTAATATGTGGTTCATTGTCTGGGAATCGAGCAGAGACTATGTGTGTGGTTGGCGATTATCCCGCCAATGTAGTGCTAAACCTCACGTAAACACTGGAAAGAGGGAATGCTAGAAGTGAGGCTGGTAACCTCATCCTGTAAAAGAATAGCAGTAGTGGTGCAATAAGGAGTGCGATAATTGAACACTTGGTCAACACTGATTATTCCATTTCAACAAACGCCTCCTTCAAAGTAATCTACGGAGTCAAGAACAACCCATCAAAGGCAATACGGTTTCGTCTTCTTTGTATCGCTGAAGCTCTGGCCATTCACATTGAAAAACCGGAGCTGTGCATATAAAAGAGGACTACTTAACCACTTCTACTGTCTTAGTAACAACTTTTTTGATTTGATTTTTTGATTTTAATGACTTAATTTTTTTTCTTTGCCTGTTCTTTAATTGCTTATAATTCTTGTATTCATTTAGAACTTTTACGTAATTTCGTATTATCTACTTTGTTCCTATGTGCATCCTGAGTAAAACTCACTCATCAAACTATTCATATTATTACATAACTTCTTTTAACAACTGTTTGTGACAATTCATCACCTTTGTTACTACCCTAATTTCACTAACGCATAATTTTCTTGACTGATTTTGTATTACGTAACTCCAATTACCAATCTTCACCCGTTTAGTTTAAATAAATATAACCAATTGTATTTTTGTTTGATAAACTTATTGTACACATACATACAAAAAGTAACACATATATATTTGCGACTGCACAGCTAAGAAAATGAATTCGCCGAAAAGAGACTCTTCGCTGATCGACGTGTTTTGTTTTCATTAATGCCTGGATGGGGATTATACATAATTGGTATGTCATACAGTGTTTCACGCAGATCATAATAATCCTCACCTTTCATCGGACATACTTAATTAGGTTATTGGTGAATGCTTTCTGTGAGGATTGTAGATTAAACCTGGTAAGCAAACGTGAGTTAAAGTCCATGAATATAATTTGAGAGATTTCCAGCCAGGAACTTGCATAATTTACATGAAGAAATACACGTCAACCAAAGTGCTTAAGTTCTAGGTTTGATCTATTTGTTTGTCACTCATTCACGATAAACTTTATATGAAATGAGGAATACACCTGATACCGACTAGTTGAATTTTTCAACCAATGAGTATTTCTGAAGGTTATTAATCAGAATCAGATGGAACGGGAATAGACTCACCAAATTGTCAACGGGTGAGTCAGTGATCTACTCCGGTCACCCAGAAGATAACCACTCATAAACCGAGGGCGTGGCTATCATGATGTCACCAACGGTAACGAAGGCCCTCATGCAATGGGAGGCGATCTCGCCCAGGATAATAACCACCAGATTCAACTCCAAAGAAAGGAAAGTGTCAATTATACAATGCTATGCACCCACAAACAACGCAGACCTCAAAAAGACAGAAGTATTCTACAGACAACTACAGGCAACAATGGAAAACACTGCAGTCGGCGACATTAAAATACTAATGGGAGACATGAACGCCAAACTGGGACCAGACAACATAGGAAGGGAACTCATCATGGGTAGAGAAGCTCTCGGAGAAATGAATGAAAACGGAGAACTCTTCACCGACTTCTGCGCTTTCAATGAACTAGTGATTGGTGGCAGCGTATACAATGACAGGGATATCCACAAGGCTATATAGGTGTCACCAGAGGGGCAAACCAAATTGACTTAATCTCAATGCTGCTCAAGGAAGTGGAGACACAGCTTACTGGACACAAAAGTAAGAAGAGGAGTAGACGTTGGCTCAGACCACTATCTCGTGCAAGCATAAATGGGAGAAGCCTGAAAAACAAACTCGTTTACCTACCCGGGAAGCATCGTTTCAACTACAGGCGGAACTGACGAGGATATCAAAGCAAGAATCGGAGAAGTAAGACAACCTTTCAGTACTCTCAAGTCTCTTTGGAGGTCAACAACACTTAGCATCAAAAATAACATCCGGATTTTCAACTCCAATGTGAAGTCAGTGCTACTATACAGATCAGATACTTGTACTGCGCGTCATAAAGAGCATCTCAAACAAACTACAGACCTTCATCAACAGTTGTCTTCGCTCAATACTCAAGATCAGATGACCAGCCAGAAAAGATCAGCAACAGGGTGGGATCTCTGGGAGCGAACCAATTGTGAAACATATATGCAGGAAGAAATGGAGATGGATTGCCTAGCCATACTCTGAGGAAACCATCAAGTGACATCACTAGACAAGCCATTGCTCGAGTGGAACCCGAAAGGGAAGCGGCGAGTTGGTCGTCAGTGCAAGGGTGACATAGAGGAGGTGATGTGAAGAGGAGATGAAAGCGTGTGGGCAGACTTGGAGCCAGGTGAAGACTGTAGCAGAGAACTGAACGCAATGGAGACGCACGGCTGAAGCCCTATGTTCCTCTAGGAATTAAAGGAAACAATAATAATAATAATTACTCGGAATAACCACTGCGCTACTTGGCAAGTAATCTCAACTGAAGTATAATTAAAACAGAAGAGACAGTGGTGGTTAGGTTAGATTTAAACATAGTCACTTACTGCGATAGCAAGCTATAACTTTGCACAAAAAGGCATCAATTCAAGTCACCAAACTTCGAAAAATTATACTTAAAAGAGAAGAATTAAAATTAAGCTTCTATGGATGAGGATTTACGGGAGAGAACTTTTCTGAAACTTAATGATAACAAGGACAGTTTTGAACCATGTCAACGATTGTCTCAAACCATTACTTTCTGACATCATGAAGGCCATAACCAAGCATTGTACACCTACTCCTTAGTTCTATTTTCATCTGACCATCCGAAACCCTTTTTCAGCTTAATCCCACTTCAGCTAAGGTAACTTGTCTAGGAACATAATGGCTTCATATGCAAAACACATGTCAATCGGCTCATCCTATTATTATTATTGTTCCCTTGGGTTCCTAGTGGAAAATAGGGCTTCAACTGCACATCTCCACTTGCTTCTGTCTTCTACCATACTTTTCACCTGCATCCATGTTAGTCCATACTGTTTCAACTCCTCTTCACACGATCTCCTCCATATCACCCTTGGACGTCCCACTCGCCGCTTCCCTTTCGGGTTCCACTCGAGCACTGGCCTGACGCGCGATGTCACCCAACGGCCTCCTCAGCTCAGTGAGTGTCCAATCCATCTCCACTTTCTCCTATATATTTGTTGGGCGATTGGTTCTTGTTTTGTTTGTTCCCATAGTTTCTTGTTGGTGATTCCTTCCGGCCATCTGATCTTGAGTATAGAACGAAGACAGCTAGTTGTTGATAAAAGTCTGCAACAGGCTGTTGGAAATATTCTTTGTGACCTGTGGCCAAGTTTCTGATCCGTATAGAAGAACTGACTGACTTGACGTTTGTATTGAAAATCCGAATTTTGTTGTTGATGGTGAGTTGAGTGACGAAGATTTCCAGATTGGTTTCAGGTTGATGATGAATGTGTTTCTCGCCTTCCTGATTCCCGATTTGACATCTTCGTCTGTTCCTCCAGTAGTTGAGACAATGCTCCCTAGATAATTGAATGAAGTAACCTCTTTCAAATCCCTCCCGTTGTTGGTGATTGGCGTTGGATGTTGCTGTTGTTGGTTGGTTATTTTGATAACCTCCGTCTTGTCTATGTTCACCTGGAGTCCTGTCTTTGCTGCTTCTTCGACCAGTTTGTCGGTTTTCGCTTGTAAGTCTTCGATTTTGTGTGACATCAAACATAAATCATCCACGCGCGAAATCCAGGTCTTCTAGGTTCTTCACGTCGGTCCATGATATCCCTGTGTTCTCGTTTCCCACTGTCTGACGCATAATCCAGTCCACCACAATCAGCTCATCCTCCTTAACTAAAACTATGCATCTAACTTTATTATTGCTTATCATTACCTGATTTGTCTGACACGAGTAACTAAACGAAGTCACTTATTCCATTATGGGTAAAATTTATTCTCTACCTCAGTGCACAAGTTGTCTTCTTATATCAGAGTCACCTATTTTCATATCTTATCGTAACATGTACCACGGACACAAAGTAGGACAGAGTGAACAGTACACATGACCACTGACGTGTAGTAGCCGGATTTCATAGCTACACGAAGGATGACGTAATTTAGCAAATATCAGGTGAACCTTCTACATCCATCTTGATACTTTGTTAGCAGCTAGTCTATTAGAACTGGTAAAACTTCTCATATAAGTAAAGCGGTCAACATATTCGCATATTACACTCTGTATCCTTGAATTGGGAGAGGGTGGGGACTAGTATTGCGGTAACGTCTTACATTTGACACAGGCAAATGGCATGTCAAACACATTCCAATTTTTGTTTAGGTTATATTTAGAAGACTTTATGTTTCTTTGACACGTTCACCTAAAACGACTGTATTACACCAAAACTGTTAAGTTTGTAGTTTTTGGTCTCAGTAAAACAGCTGACTGTAGTTTATCTGACAGGTATCCTCATGATGCTAGAAATCAGTGATTGGAGACTTGTCTTCAAAAGTCTCACAATCATTCACTAATACATTTATTCTGTATCACTAGAGAATTCTCTAATTATCCCCTTCCATTTTCATGTTTATCTACTGCAGTACTATTACATTTATATTCTTTTATTTTTAAGTATATTTTCTAAGTGTAGCACTTTGTTCTAATGCCCTTTTGTACATGGTTATAAGTTGATTTATCTGTCTAGCTGACTAATTTCCCCATAATATGAGAGCAGAAATTCATTATTCGCCGGTATTAGTTCCAGAAGAATCAACAAAAACGAGAGACCTTGGATTAGGTTTTCCATACCAAAGCCTCCGCTGAAGATGTTGTCTAGAAGGACGATGAAAGTTTCGCAGTTAAATCAACCAGCTCAGAGAACTCTACCAATTCAAAATCCAACTGTTAACACAGTTTCTAACGTCTACCACATTGAGAAAAGGTCCCACCACTATCCATCATCATACATGCGTTCACACGCTCAGTACCACTGACTCCTGTGGTCACTGATTCACACTGGAATCATAAGCTGCCATTCATGACAATAATAAGGAATTACCTTGGAATCCGTTATGAGATTTATTGAAGACAACCAGTTATCTGTTTTTAAGTCAATTTTGATTTTCCTGTTGGTCGATTGGACTGAAATGTTCGGCCTCTGTTGACGATATCTGGGAGTTAACTTGAATTAATTTGGTGGATGGTGACCAGCATTTTACCCTATTTGGGACTTATCACCAGGATGTACCTGCATTTCCCACTGAGTAATGGTGTTCTCGCTGAGATGTCAATAGTGGTCGAACATTTCAGTCGTATCAATCAATAGGAAAATTAAAAATGACATAAAAACGCATAATAACTGATATGAGTTGCACAAGAGGTGGCTCTCTTGGCCTAATTGGTTGATTAGATAAAGCTTCACTATTTGAAACCATGGCTACTGAGTTCCAGTCTCACTGAGAACACCACCGCTCACTGTGGAATGGAGATACATCCAGACAATGAGTCCTAAAATAGGATGAAATGCGTATCCTGGATTCCACTTCTAATCACCATCATCCACCAAGCTACTTCAATAAATTCCACAAAAGCTTAATTCCAGATAAGATAAACAGCAAAGATGAAAAGATGAGAAATACAGAATTTATTCACTTAAACTTGAAAATAATTAGTGAAAAAAAGTCAAGGAAAATAAGAAGAAAAAGAAGGATGTTAAGTGGCAGGAATGCGAAATTAAAAAACATTCTCTTTAATTTCTCTTCATTCCTCTCACCCTCCTCCAGCTCCCGCCCCTCCACCAATGGCGCCACGCATGTCACTTCTTCTTATTTATCAATTACATAAAGTCCTGTGTTAATTTTCCACTCAAAATTTCAATATTTTTTCTATCCAAATAATTAATATTCCATCCTTCGTGTATTGTATCATCAGTGACATTCAATTGTATCAATTTTTTAGCTAATGAAATCCCTTTTAAACAATCCACATCCAATGAATCAATATCGTACACATCACCACATGGCACCTCCCAGACAAAACCGCATAATTCAGGGACTAATTGACTCCATAATTTTACACGTGACCATATATATCGTTTTGATAGAATACTTAAATCTCCAACAAAATCAGTAAAATTTAACATTGGACCAAGCCAACAACATACATAACATTGTTCAACATATATACACATTCCTTTATAATTATGTAATTCATCTTGTGAACATTTTACGCCATTGACTTGTAGTGGTGAACTGTCAGGTATATTATTCAATTCATAGCAATTATTTGTCTTTGTATAACTTAATACTATTACAATCTGTGCCTTAGGAAAACGTAAATCATTCACTTCAGTCGATGGATCACACCAAGAAGGTAAAAACGTTGACAGTTTAGAAGATGATGATTGATTATTGCATGGAAAGGTTAGTATACTCATCTTTTGTTCTTGTTCATGCTGTCCCTGGAATTCACTTTCATAATTATGTAAAAAATCAATAACTTGTGATTTCCCGTACAATTCAAATATATGTAAACCATGTTGTCCATGAGAATGATTTATAAAGCCTAAATCGGTATAGAATCTCTCTAAACCTCTTCCTTCTTGATAAGATAATTTAATATAACTTCCATTGATTGCAATCACTTCTTTACACAATCTATTCATCATCATATGTCCAAGACCTTGACGACGAAATTCTGAGATAATAAAAAATTGATCCAGCATTATTCCATAACCACCGTGTAATGGTGAAATGTCTATAAAGTATATCATACAACCAATTGGTATACTTTTCGTCTTGTTATCTTTTATCACTTCATTTCTATTCGTATACTTATTATTATTATGGTTATTGTTATTATTCTTAGGTGTATACATTAGAAGTAGGCCTTTTAAAAAGTCAATATTGAATAGTCTTTCAAATTCATCTTTCTCTAAATAACTTTTCATTTCTGTACCATAATGATGTTGAAACAGATTGACTGTAAACTCATAAGCTTGATTTATATCTTCTGCTTCAATAGATTTTATGCGAAACATAAACAAACAGTTATAGTGTGTAAATTGAATTTTGAATATTGAAATAATAATTATTATTATTCGTAGACATGTAGAAGATATTTAGAAGTCATTTATTTATTTATTAATAAAATTATAATAGAAAGAGAAGTTAAATAAATTGTATAAGTGCTATTCTTTAAGTCAGTGAATTAATAATTACCCGCCACTATGCATTTAATCATTTATTTATAGATCGATTGACTTAATCAGGTGACATAAAGATAATTTATTGAAAAGATTAGTTGCCTGTTTATTTTAGAATGGATAGTACAATGAATTGTCTTTCATTTGGAAGGAGCTTAGAGAATGGTCCACTGAAAGAAATTGTCTCTTTATAATGAAAACTAGTCATCTGTTGACCTCCTCAGACAAATTAATTATGACCACTATCAAAGAAGAGTCAAATTCTACATTTCATATCTTAGATATTATGTTGTAAGACATTATCACCGATGCTATTCTTAATTGTGGTGGACTGGATTATGCGTCAGACTGAGCATGGGAGCGAGGAGACAGGAATACGCTGGACCACCGATAATAAAACCCTAGAAGATCTGGATTTCATGGATTATTTATGTCTAAAGTCACACAAACTCGAAGACTTACAGGCGAAAACCAACAAACTAGCTGAAGAAGTGGAGAAGACAGGACTCCGAGTGAACATAGAGAAGGTAGAGGTAATGAAGATAACCGACCACCAACAACAGCAAAAGCAACCAGCACCAATTACCATCAATGGGCGAGATTTAACAGAGGTTACTTCCTTCACCTATCTAGAAAGCATCGTTTCAACTACAGCCAGCGGAACGGATGAAGATGGCAAAGATAGGCAGAATCGGAAAGGCGAGATACACCTTTATCAACCTGAAACCAGTTTGGAAATCTTCTCCACTAACTCAGCATAAACAACAAGATTTGGATATTCAACACAGATGTGAAGTCGGTCCTTCTATACGCGTCAGAAAGTTGGCCAGTGTGTCACGAAAAGGATCTCCAACAGGCTGCGTCAGACTTTTGTCAACAGCTGCCTTCTCTGGCTCCATACTGAAGATCAAATGGCCAGAAGGAATCAGCAACAAGAAACTCGGGCTGGGAACGAACCAATCAAGAGCTGATTGCTCAACAAATATATCGGAGAAAATGGAGATGGATCGGGCATATGTTGAACAGGCCGTCGAATGTGATTTTGTTAGACAGGAGAGGTGATGAATCATCACAAGAGTTGATCTATTGAAAGCCATCCTCTACAGAGTGGTACACTAACTCCAACAACTGGGTACCTTTAGACAGAAGAAATAAATCTTATCCGCTCTCTATATCCTAGATTTCGATAAATCTGTTCAAAGGATGTATATTAATCACACCTGATACTCTTGCTTTGTCAATACGTGAGGGATAAACTACTGCTTATGTCCACTTCTACATGCATCAACTCTTTGACATGCTCTTGTAGAGCTAATTACATTCGATATTGAAAGCGTAGTTGAACACTATGACGATTGGTTGATGAAAAGTGAACACAGGATGACGAAATCTTCTAATTTGTGAACACCTTGCTGAATAAAGCTGTTCAGCCCGATGTTATCTACAGAGGAAAAGGCAGTCACTCTGAAAGTTTGCATTTACACCATCTTGCAAAGGTGAATCGCTTTTTATGTGTTAATTGTCTATTTATACTGATAATTTTATAAGATAAGGAGTCCTCAGGATCAACTGTCTCGTTTTCAGTAGCATGAGGATATTTTAACTTCTGTATATAGGGTTGTTATTACCTCCTATGATCAGAAGAATTTTGCCAGTTTTACACTTGGATTCTATACCGTCTTATAAGTTTTCTTTGTTAGTAATGTTCAACACTCCACTCTGACCTGTTATCTGACTGTCAAAATATGATCAATGAAGGCGTTTGTGCAGAACTTTTGGGCATTTGAAGTCTTGCTTTTGTACGATGGCTCATATGTGGTATAATCAAGTAAGTATTAGAAGGGTTAAACACAGATAAAATTTGTAGATCTCCATGAAATGAGATGACGGGCATGTGACAAGAATATTAGTCAGGTGTTGACTTTAATGTGTTATGATATAATGGAAATACGATGACTAAGCTGAAAACCAATAAATAGTATTTGTAAAGATGCATCTGTAATGTCCATTCTTCTTTAGCCTGGTAAAATCTTACATTTCCATTTCTCTCCCTTCCACCTCCTTAATTTTTATATCCCTTTAACTTTATGCAGAAGCAAGTATTGTGACAGGGTGAATCACTGCACAGTAATGTTAGGTGGTATCTTTCTCTTTATTGCCTGCAATTTGTATCTTTCTGAAAGATGGACCTCGACTGATTGGATAAACAGGTGCCTCAATATTTTCAGTGACTCTCGTTCGACTCTTAGAGGGGATATCAATTCCTTCAATGTTGTAAGTATGCCTTACCGATGAATGGTATCAAGCACCAAACCAAGGTCCAGGGATTTCTGTTGATTAGCTAACGCATTTTCAGTTCCAGATAACAAATTAACAGCTAGCATAGTGGTTGAATCAGTATATACGTCTTTTGAAACCATACGGCGTAAGTGTGTGAATTTATGAGGTTGATGTTCATTCTTTCCTTTTATGCATCCTTCGTGTGTTCCATAATAGATATGGAATTACTTACTACCACAGTGCCCAAGTTTTACACGTATATGAATCCTTCACGTGATTCTTTTAATCTCATTAGTGAATATGTAAAGAAGAAAAGACTGATGAGGCTTGAAGGCAATATTTGCACATCATTCGCAAATTGGCCGAGTATTACCACATCCTATAGCTTGCTGAATTCTGCACAGTGTTTCTAACTTTGTTCTCACAGTTCTTCTTTTTCTTCGATTGCTTTTTCCAGTGTACGAAACATATTGTTGCTTTTCTGACCTCGTTTACTGATATACTACTTATATATTATTATAAGTAGCACTCTCCATAAATATACCATTAATTGGAAACTGTTTTTTTTGTTCTACAAGCTTTAGTATTTGATTGTGGACGTGTCAGCATCACACTCAACAGCATCTTTCACATTAACCTCGTTAAGAAATGATGCATATTGAATGATGAGAATAAATGATATTGACTAAAGTTTAAAAAATGAACCGTGGTAGTATATTCGTCCACCTTTCGTCAATGAAACTTAATAACGTTCTGCAATGTATTTCCCGGGAACTAACAACATTCATTATAATCCGTATCAGAGAAGAATGTGAAATATAAATTGCCTATCTGAGTGACTGAATTTCTAACATTAGAAAATTTGCACAAAAGTGCAGCAGTTCAAGTTACCACACTTTAAAGGTACAATAAAGAGAAAGGCAATGCAGAAAGAATAATTACATAGAGAACAATAATGAATCCACGAATCCGGAAGATAACACAGACCACCAATTGCATCCCCGTGTAATTGTGTGCGATTTTAAGCCATTTCATTAACAGTTTCCAGTTACAGATTCCCAGGGTTTCAACTAACCCAATCAAGCCAG
This sequence comes from Trichobilharzia szidati, assembly GCA_944472155.2. Taxonomy (NCBI): domain Eukaryota; kingdom Metazoa; phylum Platyhelminthes; class Trematoda; order Strigeidida; family Schistosomatidae; genus Trichobilharzia; species Trichobilharzia szidati. The sequence goes on along the minus strand of OX235271.1, from coordinate 46,868,108 downwards.
TTTTTCTATCTAATTGGATTAAACGGACTTTCTTCGAAGAATGATTGAACAATGTGTGCATTTTTATGCCCAGCTATTGTTTTACATGATTTTCTGGAACTGATTACTCTAGACAATGTAGGTAAATACTTCGGACAATATAAAGTTTGATTGACGAAAGCTATGCATAAGACAACCAAGCTTTACCTTCTATTTACGAACATTTTCTTCGAGTCGATTCATTTAACTCCTCGCTCATTATTTAACAATTAGAGTTTTCTACCTGACTAAAATTAAACTATAATAAAAGTTTACGTTTTCATTACCTATGTATAGCTGAAGTAGTTGCCACAATTAAACAAAAACCTGAGCTATGTAGTCAAAATACCACTTTATTCACAACGGAAAACTCAATGAAGCCTTTGAAGTGAAGAGAGCAGTAAGGCAAGGCTGGCTGTCTACTATCGCCAATGATACTCCTAAATGTGGTAGAATGGACTATGCTACACACCGTATGTGGGGAGCAAGAAGAGAGGAATACGCTGAACCACCCATCAGAAGACTCTAGAAGATTTAGATTTCACGAATTATTTATGTCTAAAGTCACACAAACTCGAAGACTTACGGGTGATAACGTCAAGTCCCCAAATGTATTCTGGAACACTGTCCAGCTTGGTTAGCCAGAGGAGAAAAGAAAAATAGCAGCAGCTCTATCCTCGAACACCTTGTCATCTTCGGACATAGAGCACCCCCACATGAATGCTTCACAGGGTTACACAGAGCCCCTCAATATTGTACAAAGGGACTTCGCATACGCCATTTGTACATAGCTAAAGCATTAGCTATTCGAGGTCTGAAACCGGACCTCTGAATTCAAAAGCGATACATACATTCTCTCCCCCTACGGTGGTCAGAGTAAAGTTCTTACTATAGTTTTGATTCTTTCTTTTTTATTATGTAAGTTCACTAATATCATTATTATTGTTATTACTACTATTATTTTATTATCATTATTATTCCCATCATCCATATTTTATTACCACTCTATTATTGTTTATCAATAACATTGCTTTTCATACAGATTTTATACAAAAACACTTTATAGGCTTTCCACTAGTTCCTGTCCGTTCTACACCAGCTTATTGATTAGTCATTATCTCACACTTATTACGTCATACCAACTTCTGCTGCCTCTTTTCTTTTTTTTCCTTCACGTTCCCCAATGGAACATAGGGCTTCAAGCTAGTGGCTTGAAGTTTCTGTAGCAGTGTTTATTTTACAGGATGGGGTTTCTAGCCTCATGCCCAACCTTTCCTCTTTACCAGCATTATTTCTGGCTTAGCGAAGTGAAGTAGGGCGTCGTCCGGGGATCGAACCCCGGACCATGTGCATGGTCAGCGATCATCCTAACCGCTATGCCACCGACGCAAGCCTCTATTCTAACTTACAATTAATCATCCCTTCTTACACCTCACATTACGTAGTGCATTTTTCGAGGAAAAAGTTTACCAGTATGTGATTGGTATGTTGATATGTTGATTGCTCAACAAATATGTCGGAGAAAATGGAGATGGATAGGGCATATGTTGAACAGGCCGTCGAATGTGATTTTGTTAGACAGGAGAGGTGATGAATCATCACAAGAGTTGATCTATCGAAAGCCATCCTCTACAGAGTGGTACACTAACTTCAACAACTGGGTACCTTTAGACAGAAGAAATAAATCTTATCCGCTCTCTATATCCTAGATTTCGATAAATCTGTTCAAAGGATGTATATTAATCACACCTGATACTCTTGCTTTGTCAATACGTGAGGGATAAACTACTGCTTATGTCCACTTCTACATGCATCAACTCTTTGACATGCTCTTGTAGAGCTAATTACATTCGATATTGAAAGCGTAGTTGAACACTATGACGATTGGTTGATGAAAAGTGAACACAGGATGACGAAATCTTCTAATTTGTGAACACCTTGCTGAATAAAGCTGTTCAGCCCGATGTTATCTACAGAGGAAAAGGCAGTCACTCTGAAAGTTTGCATTTACACCATCTTGCAAAGGTGAATCGCTTTTTATGTGTTAATTGTCTATTTCTATTGATAATTTTATAGGATAAATAGTCCTGAAAATCAACTGTCTCATTTTCAGTAGCATGAGGATATTGTAGCGGTAAATAATTCCCCAAAATTATTGACCACAGCAATCATCACTCAACATTGGATGCTGACCATCACTGTTTAAGTCGACTTGTTTAGCTGAAGGCTTACGGTCAAGCATCCCGGCCATTTGGTGCTTCGTCGTGTCACGTGCGTGCACGATTACTAGCCAGCTAAGCATTCACCTCTATCCGCGATTTTGTCCCGAAATATAATACGTACTTTGGACGACAAAATCTGGTCTTTTGCTTTACCATTTGGTACTCGAAGAACGAACACTATAGAAGTTGTTGGTATAAGATCTTGCGTTAGTATAATCCGTACAACTCGCGAACGTCGATACCGTCAATCTCTAAACTGGTGAGCCCGACCACGAACTACATCTTCAATTCACACGCAGATAAACCCGGTGAGTTCGTTCCTTTTTGTGTTTATTCTTGTACTATATTGTTATCGGCATACTTTTCGTCATGAGTGATCCTAGCCCCAAGGTTATTCAGATTCGCTCAACCGCCAAAACAATCCAGCTAGTACCATATTGGCCAGATAATGCTGAAACTTGGTTTCAGATTGCTGAGTCTGATTTTTGTGAACATGGCATAACCGATCAACGTTCACAGTTCCTTGCAGTTATTCACGCCCTACCGCGGGAATTCAGCAAGTGCGTAACTCTGCAGATGTCGGTAAGTAACTCGTACGAGTTGCTCAAAGCATCCATCCTCAAGAGAAACGTTCTCACAGATCGACAACGTCTGGATGAGTTAGTTCGTAACATCGAGTTAGGAGATCAGTCAGCCGTGAGCATGCTGGCAAGAATGAAAGAGATCATTGGCCAAAGTCAGTTCGATGAAGGACTGTTCAGAGAACTATTTTTATCCAAACTGCCACAGTCAGTTCAGACTGTACTTGTGACACTTCAGGGTGTTCTCATAGATAACTTAGCAGTCTCTGCAGATAGAATTCTAGAGGTAACGAAACGGCCAGTTACCGAAGTATACTCTGTTACCGAACAGACTTCGAAGAAGGATTCTGCAATGATAGAGCTAATCAACTCCGTCCAGCAGATGCTTAGGTCAAACAAGCCTAGCAATTCCTCCTATCGTCGTTCTAAATCCCCTCAACGGCTGGACGCACGTGGACGATCTAAGTCCAACACACGTTCTCTCAGAAATCCTGACTGGTGTTGGTATCACAACAGCTATGGCAAGGAAGCGAAATGTTGTCGAAAACCTTGTGATTTCGGCAAAGCCTCCAAGTCTGTGGGAAACTATCCCGCCGGCACTAGCCGCTTACTTTACATCCATGATGTAATTAGCCAGACTAGATATCTAGTCGACACAGGCGCCGAAGTCAGCGTCCTTCCTGCTACAGAAGCAGATCGACAGAAGGATCCTAACTTCAACCTACAGGCTGCAAATGGAAAACCAATTGCAACCTATGGTCGGAAATACGTCTATCTGAACGTAGGTTTACGCAAACCTATTCAGTGGATTTTCCTAATCGCTGACGTCACAATGCCCATCATTGGCACGGACCTACTTAATCATCATGATTTGCTCGTAGACGTCCGCCGTAAACGACTAATTGACAACACTACTAGTTTGTCTATCAAAGGCACAACTTACGTAGGCCCCAGCTTGTCACTCGTTAAGATGAAAGCAATCCTCGATCCAACTTTTCAACCGATTGTTGACAAATATCCGGAACTCAATTGCCCATCTAACGATCTCCCGTGCATAACCAGCAATGTCATGCACCACATCATAACCTCAGGACAGCCCGTGACATCTAAAGCACGACGACTGGCCCCTGATAAACTGAGAATTGCTAGAAACGAATTCGATCATATGCTCACCCTTGGCATCATTCGACCATCGAATAGTCCATGGGCATCCCCATTGCATATGGTACCGAAAAAGGATAGTAACAATTGGCGACCCACTGGTGATTACCGGCGAGTGAACGCCAAAACAACCCCTGATTGCTACCCTTTGCCTCACATACACGACTTGACGGCAACGTTATCTGGAGCATCTATATTCTCCAAAATCGACTTGGTTAAAGCATATAACCAAATCCCAATGGCAACGGAAGATATTCCAAAAACGGCTATCATCACGCCTTTCGGACTTTTTGAATTCCTACGTATGCCATTCGGCCTCCGCAATGCGGCCCAAACATTCCAACGCTTCATCGATGAAGTATTTCGCGGTCCCGACTTTGTATACGCATACTTAGACGATTGCCTCATTGCCAGTCCAGATAAGGAAACTCACCTTAGACACTTGGACTTGGCATTTGAAAGGTTACGCCAACATGGTGTTACCATCAATATACAGAAGTGTCAAATAGGCGTTGACTCACTCGATTTTCGGGGTCACACTATTGACTGTCAGGGCATTCGCCCACTGGCTACTTCGGTCGATCACTCTAAGAAAACGCGTTCTGGACGTCACGTTAGATTCCCAGAATACCTTCACACCTATTTCACATAACTGAGTGACACATCAATTTTTTTCTATGTTGCGTCATTTAACACAAGTAAATGATATTTTTCCTATAACCGTACATAAAATTAAATTAGACGTATATTTTTTTCCCGATATTTTGAACTTTACATTATTTTACTGTATAGTAGATGCATGTCATTTTTTTTGGTAAAAAAACGCTTATTTGGTACATTTTTCTTGACAAGGTTCTCAGCATTCTTGTTTTCTTTTCCAGGTGCAACGGGCACTGGACAGGAAACAAACGAAGCACGGGATCCAACAAACAACATTGAGGAAGCTATGTACAGACACCCTATTAGCATAGGCAGACAGACCAGCAGGCTCTCCATCAAGCCGCTCGGAAGATTTTTTTCACCTATCAGGGAACCATCGAGATTTTTTTACTTCCAGCTGGTCATGTCTTAGGGTCCTCACAAACCCACTAGGGGGGGAGTGAGCTGTAGCGGTAAATAATTCCCCAAAATTATTGACCACAGCAATCATCACTCAACATTGGATGCTGACCATCACTGTTTAAGTCGACTTGTTTAGCTGAAGGCTTCCGGTCAAGCATCCCGGCCATTTGGTGCTTCGTCGTGTCACGTGCGTGCACGATTACTAGCCAGCTAAGCATTCACCTCTATCCGCGATTTTGTCCCGAAATATAATACGTACTTTGGACGACAAAATCTGGTCTTTTGCTTTACCATTTGGTACTCGAAGAACGAACACTATAGAAGTTGTTGGTATAAGATCTTGCGTTAGTATAATCCGTACAACTCGCGAACGTCGATACCGTCAATCTCTAAACTGGTGAGCCCAACCACCAAAATATTTTAACTTATGTATATAGAGTTGTTATTACCTCCTATGATCAGAAGAATTTTGTCAGTTTTACACTTGGATTTTATACCGTCTTGTAAGTTTTCTTTGTTAGCAATGTTCAACACTCCACTCTGACCTGTTATCTGACTGTCAAATATGTTCAATGAAGCTGTTTGTGCAGAACTTTTGGGCATTTGAAGTCTTGCTCATATGTGGTATAATCAAGTAAGTACTAGATAAGTACTGATAAATCAACAGATAAAATTTGTAGATCTCCATGAAATGAGATGACGGGCATGTGACAAGAATATTAGTCAGGTGTTGACTTTAATGTGTTATGATATAATGGAAATACGATGACTAAGCTGAAAACCAATAAATAGTATTTGTAAAGATGCATCTGTAATGTCCATTCTTCTTTAGCCTGGTAAAATCTTACATTTCCATTTCTCTCCCTTCCACCTCCTTAATTTTTATATCCCTTTAACTTTATGCAGAAGCAAGTATTGTGACAGGGTGAATCACTGCACAGTAATGTTAGGTGGTATCTTTCTCTTTATTGCCTGCAATTTGTATCTTTCTGAAAGATGGACCTCGACTGATTGGATAAACAGGTGCCTCAATGTTTTCAGTGGCTGTCGTTCAACTCTTAGAGGGGATATCAATTCCTTCAATGTTGTAAGTATGCCTTACTGATGAATGGTATCAAGCACTAGACCAAGGTCTAGGGATTTCTATTGATTACCTAACGCGTTTTCAGTTCCAGATAACAAATTAACAGCTAGCATAGTGGTTGAATCAGTATATATGTTTTTTGAAACCATACGGCGTAAGTGTGTGAATTTATGAGGTTGATGTTCATTCTTTCCTTTTATGCATCCTTCATGTGTTCCATAATAGATATGGAATTACTTACTACCACAGTGCCCGAGTTTTACACATATATGAATCTTTGAATCAGTAAGAGGACATATGACAAAATATAGCTTCAGCGATACATTTGATTTCATCGACTCAGTGAAGGATGTCAATGTGTTTGAAAGACAAATGCTTTCACTAGATGTCACCTCTCTATTAACAGGCATCCCCCTGACCGAAACAATATGCTTCATTTGTAACTTCATCGAAACCAACAACCTAGAAGTTCCTCTTCCCATAAACTACCTAAAGAAACTACTTCTCAGATGTACGTTCAATATACAGTTCAAATTCAATGAACAGCTCTATGTACAGAAAGATGGTGTAGCCATGGGGTCTCCCCTCGGTCAACTCCTAGCAGACTACTTTATGGCGAGTCTCGAAAACAACATCCGCGACCCCTTGATAAGTCAACTGCACTTATACAAGAGATGCGTAGATGATACGTTCATAATTTGTGATGAAAAAACTGATTTTGATTATCTTCTTAAACGCAGCGCACTCATCAATAAAATTCACCTTAGAACGTGAATCGAACAAAGCATTTCCATTCTTCGATGTACTACTTACCAGAAGACACGTGTGTACGATCCAAAGATCAATATACCGCAAGCCCACATGGACGGGACAGTCTATCAACTTCCACAGCTTCGATACACTGATCCAAGAGCAAAACCTGGTACGTACATTAAGTTCAAAGATAACAAAAATCTGCTCGGAAGACATGATAGAGAAAGAATTATATTTATTACGTGAAGCCCTACTAGAGAATAGGTAACCACCAAGATTCATAGACAAAAACATGAAAGAGCAGCCTCCGTCGCCAAACATGGCAACTGTTCCTAAGAAAACTCTCTTCATGAATCTAGAATTCAAAGGTGACATCGCAGCGGAAATTCTCTGAAACCGCTTTTCTAAATGTCTGAAGAAGACATTTCTAACAGTCACCTTACGTATCACATTCTCCAGCAGATAGTTAATCCAGTCTAACGTTAAGGATAAGCTACCGCTTTTGGCCACTTCAATGTGCATCTATCAATTTACTTGCTCGTGTGGAGCAAAGTATATGGCCGTACGCAACGTCAAGTCCACAAACGTATTCTAGGACACTGTCCAGGTTGGTTGGTTAGAGGAGAAAAGAAAAGTAGCAGCAGCTCTGTCCTCGAATACCTTGTCATCTCCGGACATCGAGCACCCCTGCATGGATGTTTCATAGTGATACACAGAGTCCCTCAATACCGTACAAAGGGACTTCGCATGCATCATCTGTACATAGCTAAAGCATTATCTATTTGAGGTCTGAAACCGTATCTCTGCATTCCAAAGCGATAAATACATTCTCTTGCCCTACCGTGGCCAGAGTAAAGTTCTTACTATAATTTTGCTTCTTTCTTTTTTATTATGTAAGTTCACTAATATCATTATTATTGTTATTACTACTATTATTTCATTATCATTATTATTCCCATCATCAATATTTTATTACCACTCTATTACTGTTTATTTATTACATTGCTTTTTGATACAGATTTCGTATAAAACACTATATCGCCTTTCCACTAGTTCCTGTCCGTTCTATACGAGCTTATTGATTAGTCATAATCTCACAATTATTACGTCATGCCAACTTCTGCCTCTTTTCTAACTCACAATTAGTCATCCCTTCTTAAACCTTATATTGTGTAATACATTTTTCGAGGACAAAGTTTACCAGTATCTGACTGGTCTACAGATTTCTTTGTTAAATGTAATTACGATTGTACAGCTCATGAAAATGAATAGTCGAAAAGAAAATTTCCTTCACTGTTTGCGCCTTTTTCTTTTGACCCAATATGGGAATAACCATCAAGTTAACAGAAGAAACAGGCAGTGAAGACAGGCCTTCGACTGAACATACGGAAGATGGAGGTGATTTATATAATCAATCAGCAACAACAAGCACTAATCCCTACCAGTGGGAGAAATCTGAAGTAGGTCACTTCCTTCACTTATCTAGGCATCATCATTTCAACTACAGGCGGATAGCACCGATGATGATGTCAAAAACAGAATCGGAAAGGTGAAACAGACCTTCATCACTTTTAAATCGGTTCGGAAATCTTCTGCACTCATCATAAGGAGCAAGATTCGGATTTTCAACACAATGGTTAAGTCAGTTCTTCTATATGAGTCAGAATCTTGACGGGTGCGTCACCAAAAGCATTTCCGAAAGCCTGCTGCAAGCGTTTATCAACAGATGTCTTCACTGGCTCCCTATTGAAGATTACATGGCAGCTCAGAAAGAATTATCAACAAGGAACTCTGGGAACGAACCAACCAAGAAACTATTGCTCAACAAATACGTAGAAGATGCGTTGGGCATACACTGAGGAGGTCGTCGAGTGACATTGTGCGCAAGGCCTTCGAATAGAACCCGAATTGTTCATTTATCCAAGGGTAACATGGAGGAGATCGTGTGAGAAGGAGATGAAAGCTTTTGGGCGATCATGGGGCCAGATGAAGAGGACCACAGGGAATAGGACAAAATGAAGATGGGTTGTTGAAGCCCTATGTTCCACTCGAAACTCAAGGGAATAGTAATAAAAATATGTATTGATTAAACCGCTTTCTTGCCTCGGTCCTAATAATATTGCTTTCTGATCAATTCCATCCTAGTTCACTTTGTCTTTCCTACCATTATTATTAAATCAAATTTGCAATTTTGAGAATTAATTAGCAATTTACACAGTTCGGAGTGATTATTTCACCACAGTTTTCATTAGAAACTCAGACTATTCATATCACAATATATGATCTGACTGGTATCATAAGTATTGATCAAGAAACCAAGCATATTTGCATAAAACCACACACTACTACTGATTGATTAAGATGAGTAGTTATATACCACTCACATCAACCAATAGTGCTTGTTTGTTGCTGGCCAAATCGAAGTGATTTAAACACCGGACGGCAGGGTTGTTCAAACTGATTCGGCTTTCTGAGCTTAGTCAAACCGGGTATACCAAACAAGCGAAACAACCATTTGCTGTTTAAATCAGTCCCGTTCTTGAATAATCTTTTTTGTATTTCATCAACTTCAAGCTAATACCAATAAGAATAATGTTGTTAGTTAACTGGTTTGATGATTTGTTGTTTACGAAATAACCATAATGCAGTTTATATACATATTGATTCAATCAGCATAAATGGGAGGAACCTGAAAGAAACAACCTCCTTTACCCAACTACTTGGGAAGCATCGTTTCAACTACAGAAGGAACTGACGAGGATATCAAAGCAGCGAGGTTCGGGATAGTAGGGTAAGCCTTCACGTGTGGAGGTCAACAGCACTCAGCATCAAAAATAACATCCGGATTTTCAACTCCAATGTGAAGTCAGTGCCACTTACTATACGGATCAGAGACTTGCACTGCGCGTCATAAACAGCATCTCAAACAAACTACAGACCTTCATTAACAGTTGTCTTCGCTCAATACTCAAGATCAGATAGTCAGCCAGAAAAGATCAGCAACAGGGATCTTTGGGAGCGAACCAACCAGGAACCGATTGTGAAACAAATAGGCAGGAAGAAATGGAGATGGATTGGCTAGCCATACTCTGAGGAAACCATCAAGTGACATCACTAGACAAGCCCTCGAGTAGAACCCGACTGATTGGAAAGCAGTGAGTTAGTCGTCAGTGCAAGGGTGACTTGGAGGAGGTCATGTGAAGAGGAGATGAAAACGTGTGGGCAGACTTGGAGCCAGGTGAAGACTCTAGCAGAGAACCGAACGCAATGGAGACGCACGGCTGAAGCCCTATGTTCCTGTAGGAATTAAAGGAAACAATAATTAATAATAATACATATTGATTATTTAAGTAATATGTATACATATATATATCTTACAAATTGATAGAAGTTAAAAAATCCATAGACCACTGGATTCGAACTCGGCAGTTGAATAATCAACGGACTCCTCTATTAACTTGAAGGTTCTACTGAGAAAATCCCAAACTAGAAAGAAACAGCTCTTCAGTGGGCCCTACGGCTTTTCAATGATTCTCCAAATCATATCCGTTTTTGATAAAATCTAACTTATTAAACAGTGAAATAATTCTGATGAAGAAGTTGTGCTTTACACAATGAAATATTCACAATAAATCTCCTTTTAGCTTTTCTTTGATAAATGCACGGGAATTAATTCACGATAGTCCTCAACACCCATGATATCGGTATTTATAAAACTTGATCCAGTTCAAAAGTCCACTTCTTCTACACTCGATACTTTGTACTAGGGGTAATCAGAGTAACAATTACTCAAAGACGTATGCATTATTAATATTACTATTCCCACTGGGCTCCGAGTGGAACATAGGGCTTCAAAAACACATCTCCACTTTCTTCTATTTTCTGCTGTCCTCTTCAGCTGGTTAGCTCCACGATTGCCCATAATCTCTCATCTCCTCCAACTCACACGATCTCTTCCATGTCAACCTCGCACCGACGACCCATTCATCTTTTTCCAATGGGATTCCACTCGAGACATGGCTGGCATTGAGCGCGATGTCATTCGACGGCCTCCTCAACGTATGCCCGGAACGTACACATACCCACACTTTAAGTAAATAAGTAAAATCAGTGTAAAATAATACTTTTTTTAAAAATATTTCGGTCTTTTTAAAGTATATACACAAATATATATGCAAAACATATTTTATACAATTTTCTTGACATGTACAACCCAATTTCCTTGTTCATAGAATGATTTTTCAATTTTTAAACTAGGTACTTTAGCAATAAGATCATCTAATTCTCCTTGAATAAATAAATGATAATACCGACCATACATTGATTCTGGTAATGAATCCTTTGTATCTATAAGTAAAAGATAGAAAAATACAATCAAATATTTACATATAAGAGAGAGAAAGAGTACAACAAGGCTATCAGATAAACTAGTGGAAATATGTAACCATCAAAAGAAAAAGAAAAATGAAAGGTTTATGTCATCTGTCGTTTTAATCTTGATGTCAGTTGAAATTATATTTCTGCTTCTAATTGTCATTCATGAATTAAGCTGTAACTCATTTGTCTACTACCAGCTTTTCCAGTACGAAAAGGCATGTTGTGTTGTGCAGCTGAGTTATCATCACATGTGGGTGGTCTCACTGTAAGTGGGAAACGTGTTACGGATTGCAGATAGAATTACGGAGATTCAAGTGTCAGATATTCCTATATCACGAATTACAGTCAGTTTGAATGAAGAATACTTATTTCAGGTTCTTACGGTTATAAAATGAAATGAAATACGATAATAACCAGTTATGTAGTGGGCACATTCTCTACGTAGAATAACAGATTAGTAGTCGAATAAATAGTATTTGTGTGACTAACCTGCCGAGTTTAATGCAATTATCAAATGTAGTGAAATAAGAGACGATGATATTGATTAGGCAGAATAAATCCATACAGTATCACGAAGGGAGACTGGCAAACTAGTTCACGGTTGTAAAACGTGTCTGGTGAGTTCCTCGTATAAAACAGCATGCATTAAAAAGGAGACAGTACGACTGAGTTGATTATTTCATCATGAATTAGTCAAATTGTGAAATGAATGAGGTTTGAACTGCTCCTGCTACCTCCATGATCGCCCCTAAGTTTTCATCTTCTCTTCAGGTGATTTCTTGCTGTCACTCTCGGATGCCTAAACAGTCACCTACCTTTTGGATTCTACCTGAGGCCCTAGCGTGTGATATCATTCGGGCCTCCTCAGTGTACTTCCAATCCATCTGCATTTAATGTCACTTATTCGTTTGACAAATGAGTACTAGGCTGCGACGAGTTAATATTATGATCATTATTAAAAAACAAACTTAGTTATGATGGAGAAGATATGTAGCTCAGGTGAATGATTTTGATGTAGTTGTGTTCTCTGAGCTGGATGGTTTATTTACGAAGCTTTCATTGCCCTACTAGGCAACATCTCCAGAGCATACTTCATTTGCAAGTGCATGTTAGGCACAAAGAGACATACCTCGTAAAATCTCATAGTTTGTGCGATGGCTGGTATACTGCCCGGACGCCTCTTTCCATGCCTTTAGCTTGAAGTCTGATCCCACAAAGGAGTAGAGCAGAGTCAGGAGCTACGTTCCCATGGTTGCCAATGACCGAAACAGGTTCAAACACCATTCGATTCTTGAGTTCATGTACACCACAGGTTTGAAACCAGGTAGACCTGTATGTCCACCAGACTGGTTGTAAACGCCCAACGTTTTCACATTCAGCCCTTCACTTTTGTGACAAACACTCCCGCTGTGTGAAAGTAGTGAGTAGTACTTACCCGGTACAGGCTATGAACGTGTGGCCACACGTGAACATTTTGAAAGGAAGAGAGAAGTCTACCAACCTTCAGCCGTACAGGGTCGTTTATGCAGGCTAAAGCATTATCCACTAGTCTACAGGGGCCACAGGCTATGAATAAGAGTTCATAAATGCTGATTTGTAAGACTATCCAGTTATTTTCAAGTATTGGTTTTGTAGGGATTTTGTTTGATTGCATGGAGGATTTCCTCATGAGGTGACATCAGTTAGAGAACCACTAGAAAACCTGGGAGTATTGGACAGCTGTTTCACCCTGGTTCATGACTCTTCAACAGTACTCACCTACCGGGGGTCGAACCCAGGACCTTCTGGTTACAAGGTGAACTCGTAGACCATTGAGCTACTCGGACCCAATCGAATGGCCCATGAATTCTAACTTCTGCCAATTCACGACATAGCGAGACCATTTCGCAATGTCTTCTTCGATGAGTTACTGCCTCATCTTCAACCTGCTGTACCCTACTGGTCACGGCTTCCCACTAGAACCCCAGGTCACTGCCTGAATAGAGCCAGTCGCTAGTTAGCATCAGATTAATTTTCAAGTATTGTAGATGAGGCAGTAACTCATCGAAGAAGACATTGCGAAATGGTCTCGCTATGTCGTGAATTGGCAGAAGTTAGAATTCATGGGCCATTCGATTGGGTCCGAGTAGCTCAATGGTCTACGAGTTCGCCTAGTAACCAGAAGGTCCTGGGTTCGACCCCCGGTAGGTGAGTACTGTTGAAGAGTCATGAACCAGGGTGAAACAGCTGTCCAATACTCCCAGGTTTTCTAGTGGTTCTCTAACTGATGTTACCTCATGATGAAATCCTCCATGTATCCAGTTATTCAAACGAAAGTGAGTGGAGTTGAGGTCTGAACTCAAAATCTGTTTTTGGACGTCCAGTCATTGAGAAAACAAGTCACATTTTTAAGAAAACTTTGTATTATATAAGTGAATTAACTGAACTGAACTATGTACTATATCATTAGCATAAAAGTCTTTATACTTCAAGAGTGTGAGGATATTAATGTTGAAACAGTAGGGGAATATTTGTAGCTCAGATGAATGCTTTTAATGTTGTTATGTTTTCTGAACTGGATACCATAACTGAGGAGCTTTCACTATCCTTCTAGACGACCTCTTCAGTCCTAATTCCAATGTGAAATCACATTAGTAAGACCAGATAAATGAGGAAAACAAAGCGAAATCGTGTATCACACATAAAGACTGTATAGTTCGTCAACACCTATGAGGCATAAATGTTTTAGGAATTTAAATAAAGCAGGAATAAATCATTGAGGATAATATGATATATATTGGAATTTAGGTAAGCTTTATTCCAAAATTTCAACAGCTTTTGTCCAATAAGCTTCAAAAATAGTCCAGTGAGAACATTATTTAACAGTGATGAAAAGCCTTTACAAAGGAAATACTTGATGAGGGAATTGCCATTATCTAAAAGCACTAACAAGACAATAATTACTCTCAAAAGTTTACTAATGATAAGCACAAAGGATCACCGATTATGATTGCAAAATCCTGTGCAGTGAATAAGAAACCAGTCTTCTAAAAACTTGGATTCAAGGGTAACGAATTATTCAGAGGAATCAAATACAGGATATATGTTGCGTCGAAGAGGACTTATCCACTTGATAAATTAATCACACTCTTACAGAACAAGTTACTTATTAAAACAGTCGAAAATTGACAAATCCCCCTTTCATGTTACCTCTAACTGTGCCTTCCAATTTAAATGTACGGGCCAAAATACAAAGAATGGACGAGATGAAAGAAGTTTTCTAATCGCATATCTGAATGGATTCCAAGTAACTTATGTCTGAAAGGTGAGGAAGGTTTCAGCAGTGCAATCGGTCACCACATAATAAATTGTGGTGATGAAAGTGATGTTTTTCAATCATTCAACATGATCACGGCTCAAGTTCCAGTTTACTATGTATCCTTAAAACAGTAGCCCGTAAATATTTAAACCTTATTGTTAATCTCGCCCTACTATTGTAAATATAATTTATATTATTGTTTATTATTATTATTCCCTTGAGTTCTAACATCACATCCCCATCTTTTCCTGTTCTCTGCAATTCACTTCGTCTAGCACCACAATTGTCCATAAGTGTTCATCTACTCTTCTCACACGACCTCCTCCATGTCATACTCGGACAAATGCACAACTCGTTATTTCCTATTCGGGTTCTACTCGAAGACTTAAATGTCTCCTGACGGTCTGTTTCCTCAGCGTGTCCAATTCATCTCTATTTTCTTCAGCATATTTTTTGATCAATAGGTTCTTGGTTGGTTCTTTCCCAAAGTTCCTTATTGCTAATCCTTTCTCTGGCTAGTCATCTGATTTTCAGTATGCAGAGAAGTAATTTCATACCCTTAATTTTGTCAACTGTTCGTTTGCAGGGATTAGATTGGTTACAGGATTAATCACTAGTTGACACCAGTTAGAGAATCGTTGCAAAACCTTGGAGTACTGGACAGCTGTTTCGTCCTAGTTCGGCATACTTCATCAGTAGTCACCCACCGGGATTCGAACCCAAAACCTTAAGATTACAGGGCAAGCTCGTAGGCCATTCAGCCACTAGGATCTGATCCAATGGTTCATGAATTCCAACTTCCGCAAATGATATATTCAGCGCGACCGCCAGCTAATGTCACAGGTGAGTAACTGCCCTCTTGCTTGACTTGATGGACCCCTTAGGTCTACGAGCTCGCCTTGTAACAGGAACGTCCTGAGTTCAAATGCCAGTGGGTGGATGCTGAAAGAAAAATCCCATACTAGGACGAAAAAGCTGCCCAGTACTCCTAGATTTTCCAACAGTTTTCTAACTGATGTCAGCTCATGATGAAATCTTGTAACCAATCAAATCCCTGCAAGCCAACACTTGAATATTTTAACTCAACAAGACTATTCCAACACGACTGAATATTAAAACTGTTTTAGGTTCGATTCAATTGATAAGAATCAATGGAATAAGATGACATCATATTATCCTACTCATTTTGATGTTGTTTCTGTGTTCAAGTTCATCAAGGATAAAAATAGAATTGTCTGATGTTTACCAATCTGTAACCAGAGAATTTCTGAGATAGCGAACAATTTACTGAAGGCTGAAGATACATACGCACCTTACCGTAGAACCTCAAAGTATGAGAAAAACTATCAGGAGAGGTTCTTGCTGACACTTTTCTCAATCAAAATAAAAGTTTTATCAGAGAAATATATTACTGTATTATATGAAAGTAGCACATGTGTTATTAGGTAGAAATTCATATTTTACAAACTGATAACACGAAAATGACTGATTAGCCACAAATAATGAATACAGTGGAACTTTACTGATACAGTCCTAACATATGTCAAACACAATATGATGCCGAATCAAACAGTGAAGTTAGTTCCCTACGAACTGTCTTATTTCCTTTGATCATAACATTAGATCAAATGACCAGGAATAATCAGCAACAAGGAACTGTGGGAACGGACCGATCAAGAAACTATTGTTCAAAAGATATTTCGAAGAGAATGGAATTGAATCTGATACAAACTGATGAGACAATTGAATGACACTGTAGTTTCTTTGTTTATTCTATAATCGAAAGGAATCAGAAGTAATGAATGCTCCCTTGGATTGTTTCATTCTTCTACCCATCGACTACTTTATTTCTTTTCTTATACTATTTCTCTTCTAGTTTCCTGAAACCTATCCCTTCATTATGAGGGCATCAAGTACTTTTTTACCAAAAATAAGTAATCACTTACACAGAGATTGGATACATCTGCGCCATTGACAACGATTTTGAGCCATGTCACCTATTGTCTCCAGCCATTGATTCTTAGAGTCCCGGGGGCCCCGACCCGGAAGTCTGCATCTCCCTACCTCACTCAGTTTAACTGTCAAGGATTTCATGGATTGATGAGGCCATGTTTTTGTTTGGCCACCACTTACTCTTTTCCAACCTGCACCTATATCAGCTAGTAATGCCCGTCAGTAGGGGGAGGCGATGGTTAGGCATGCGCAGCACGTGACCTAACCATCTCAATCTATGTAACTTTATAGCCTCTTCGATTGATTTTCCCTCTTTGCCCAACACTCTACGCCTAACGTCAACATTAATTACCTTATTATACCACCTAACGTGAGAAAGAGATCGTAGGCATCTATGATCAAAAACAGTCAACCTTTTCATGTCTTCAACTTGTATTGGTCATAGAGAAGGACGGAGCGAACTGCTGAGCAGTACACACGTCCCTTGGTTGATAGCCGGATGTCACGCCTACGCCAGAGATGGTGTAAGTTAGCGAATGCAGCTCGAGCTTTAAGCGAGGTTTAGGAATACGTCGACCGGGAATTGAACCCATACCAAGTGCGTCGTCGGTGAGCATTCTACGACTGAGGAAATAACGCACAATGAAGTGTCATATTGTAGTATAAGTATACAATATCTGTGCTTCACACCACTAAAATAGAAAAAAAAACATAAAACAGTTAATTTACTTACCATCAGACTGTACACTGGGTTTATGATTCTTTTTTTTCCATGGGACAAGCATATCTGTATTACGAAATTCTGTTCCATTTATATGCAAAGGTAAATGTACACCTGGAACAGCTTCAATTATTCGTTCAGAGGTTTCTGATGAATTGTTATCACAGGATGTAGGTTTTGTTTTACGATTTACATAATATGTCGGTTCAGAGTTTGATATACCATGTTGTTCTTTAGCCCAAACCTTAAATAAATTAAGTAATAAACAATAGGAAATCAAAAAATTTATTGTAAAAATACCGTAATATACAGTTTGTTACGAAGTGATGCTAATTAGAGATTCTTTGAAAACCAAAGGACACTGGACAGAAGCATTTCGTCCCATTTTAGGACTCCTTATGAGATGAACATGATGCTATCCAGTCAATAAATCAGAATCTAATGAGACATGAATTCGAACATCTACAAATGCATGAGTTATTCCCACCACCATTCAGTGCAGTCCAAGATTATCTCTCTACACACTAGACAAGATGATCCTTACCAGTCAAGACTTTTTTATTATAACTTCATGGAGCCCATTTTATAACTAATCACTAGTGGGCAGTTAATAACGAAATATGCATTGAAATCCCTAAAAATTTAAGATCTGAATCAGTAACTCAAGAAATTATCAACTATGGTGAACATGTTGCGAATTCCCTACCTTCCTCTCTTTCTGAAAATAACATGAAGTATTGAATGCTTCTTTAAATATCACTTATAAGTAGGCTTGGCTGTTTTCAGAATTCTGTCCCTCAACTATTCTATTTCTGTCCGTGTATATTGATTGTATTTTAATGTTTTTGTATGATGCAACCTCTTGGTGCTCATATCATAGCAAGTTTCCTGGATGTCCTACTTACAAGAAAACCAGACGGTAGTATAAAAAGAAATTTGCATAGAAAAAGTACTTGGACGGGACAATATACACACTTTCACAGCTTCGTTCCCATCAATTACAAAAGAAATTTAGTGAAGACCCTCAGCCACAGAGTTAGAGCTATATGCTCTGAAGAAGTAATTGAAGATGAATTAAGCATTGTATATGATACTTTGATCGAAAATGGCTATCCCGACAAATTTATCAAGAAACACATGACAAAGAAAGCGGAAAAGGACTACTCACTGTCTGTAAACAAGAAGCCTTTATATATACGACTACAATTCATGGGCGATATACCAAGCGAGATAATTACGAAGAAATTAAGAAAATCAGTTCAAAGAACTTTTAATGCTGGCGAACTACACGTATTATTCTCTACACGACCGATGGTGCTACCTCGACTGAAAGATGAAGTACCCAGACTAGCCACTTCAAATTGTATCTATCAATTCAACTGTGCTTGTGGAGCGAGTTATATTGGCCGTTGCTCTAGGAACTTGATTTTTCGTGCTCAAGAACATATCCCACTATGGCTAAGTAAAGGTGTAGTTAAAACTATTAACAGCTCGATATTAGACCATCTGGTGCAAACCGGTCACAAAGCCAGCGTCGAAGAATCCTTCTCCATAATCTACCGGGTGCCAAATAAATTGCCAAAATCATCGAAGCACCGCATGCTCCAAACAGCAGAGGCTATTGCAATTCACCTCAAACAACCAGTGCTCTGTGTCCAAAAGAAACAAGTCCAGCCCCTACTACTGCCCTGGCCCTCAGTAGAGACTATAAACTCATGAATTTGTACTATTACCTTTCCTAATTCTTCTGACATTCAGTTTATTTTATGTTGATGCTGTTCAGCTGTAATTTATCAATATTATTGATTTGATGTTATTTAAACATTAATGTTGTTCATAAGACTAATTCATTCATTCATTATAATGTGTATATATAATTGTAGAACCTGATGATGAATTTATCGAAAAGAGTACTCTTTGTTCCGTGTCCATTCTTTTGAAAATAATAATAATAATAATTCGTCAAGCGTCGAGTCTCATAGACTTAGTGAAACGATTATCTCTGCTAACAACTCATATCACACTTTGATTGGAGGACACTAGTAACTAGTGTGATGTGTCTAGTCCTTTCTTTGGAGCAGACTGAATTCTATCAGTCAGGTATTTGCAATGTGGCCACCATTCCACTAGGTAGCTCGCCATCACGGTGCACAGGAGGTCAATCGCGAGCCCGAATAGCTCAGTGGTGGTAACGTCTCTGACTACAGGCGGCATTGGGTGACGCGGGTTCGAATCTCAGAGGGGTGGGACATGAGTTCCTTCAAGGTTGCAGATACGCCTTGCTGACTGGTGAGTGCCAACTAGCACGAAACCTAGGTCAAGCAAGGCTTCCTGTAGCCGATTGTCTCCAACCATCTAACTTATATCACAGCTGATAGTAAACTGATATTCTGTAATTCCATCTTATAATAACACTTGCATTTTTAATCAGTTGACTCCTTAAATGTATTGATAACACCAGTACAAACGACCGCATAGAACATTCATTAGACATTAATTAATAGCATACTTGTATTAATCCTTCACCTCCAACACGTAGAATCCGTGCCAACTCTTTCACTGCTTCAATACGTCTAACCAGAGTAGATAAATGATGAATAACAGCTATGCATATAAAAAAGTCAAAACGATTTGAACAATACGGTATCTGTAGGATATCACCAACTACTACATCAAAACCTAAAATATGAAAAGTAAAATTAACAGTAGTATAAGTCAGAGTAGGAGTTTCAAGGGAAAACACAACAAATCAAAACTAAACAATTAAAGTGAGCACCTATATATGATCATTCCAAATGTATAAAATATATTTTAAAAAAAATTTGTTTAAACATGTCTCCTCAATGGTTTAAACGGTACAATACTTACCAACTACTCAGGAGATCAGGGTTCGATTCCCAGCCGGTGCACTCCTCAACTTCGCTGGGACCAAGTCCAGGAAATAAGAAAGGTTGGATGGATGTGAGGTTAGCAATCTCATCCTGTAAAAACAACACTACTCCCTATTAAAACTTGAAGGCTTGATGTCCTACTTTTCACTTGGAGGGCATAGAATGTGAAAAAAGTGGTTAAAAGTTGAAAAAACATTTTTCTGAACATTTCTCTCTGTAAACCACAGCTGTTTTTAAAACTGAAATAAGGAAATTTTATTGTACACCATGATGATTAGTTCATTTAATAGTGCGACACCCCCAGGAACAATTTAACTACCTGTATTCAATATACAAATCATTGTACGGCTTCTGATTACCATTATTTTAGTGGTTTAAGCTGATTTATGCTAAACATTCATGAACAGCTATATTGATAATCAAGATTTATTATTTTGTTCACAGAAATACTGAAAGGGATATAGTTTACGAATTATATGATAATTATTTTAAAAATAGAAACAGGGCTTTTCTTGACACATAAATAGAGATACTATAACAAATAACAAATTCACCCATAACGAATTTACGCTAATCTGCGAATTAAATATTTTACAAGTGTAGATTTAGCCACAAGCTAATGTCATCTAGAGATTTCGATAACTTATGATTCTCAGGTTCTGCAGATGCATTGACTGGATTGTAACATACTCTCTTGAAAACCCAGTAGTATATAAAAGTAGAACTTCACCCCCCCCCGCCCCCATAGGGTAGTAGACTTGTGCTAATGAAGGGTTACAATTGTCTAGTGCCCTTTAGTTTTTACTAGTCCTCTGGGTTACTTCAAATTATGATAACTAAGCGACCTGACATATTATTATTATTGTTGTTCCCTTGGGTTCCTAGTGGAACATGGGGCTTCAGCTGCACGCCTCGACTTGCTTCTGTCTTCTGCTGTACTTTTCACTTGCGTCCATGTTATTCCATACTGTTTCAACTCTTCTTCACACGATCTCCATGTCACCCTTGGGCGTCCCACTCGCTGCTTCCCTTTCGGGTTCCACTCGAGGGTCTGACGCGCGATGTCACCCAACGCGCATATATATATATATATATATTGCACTAGAAAGTGAACAACACACAATGCGTAACAACTGTTTGTCTGTCTGTTTTCAACAGAGAACTTTGCACCGATGTGTAGCAGTTCCAGTCGCCACACTCCATGTAGCAAGCAAAACAAGATAAGAAAGTAGAAGAAATGCAAAATACAGACAGTAGACAGGGATATGAGACAAAAGGAATAGTAATAACGAAGAACAATATAGTTTCATTGGAAATTATAAGACACGAGTAGTGGATGCATCTGCGCCAGCCACTGAGAACGATTTTGAGCCATTTCACCGATTGTCTCCAGACATTGCTTTCTACGGTCCCAAGGACCCCAACCAGGAAGTCTACACCTTCCTACGTGGCTGGCTTAAACTAACTGGTGTGGACTCCACTGACTGATGTCATGCTTTGGTTTTACCACCACTGGCTAGCTCTTTTCCAGCCTGACCCTATGTCAGTTAATATTTCCCGTCGAGGAAGGCGATGACTAGGCAGACGTAGCACATGTCTTAACCATCTCAGTCGATGTAGCTTCGCAGCCTCGTTGATTGATTTCTCCTCCAACCTACCTAGCACTCGACCGAAGCCTAACTTTGATATTGCTCACCCTATTATACCACTTAACACGGGAGATAGAATGCAGGCACCTATTATCAAAGATAGCTAGCCTTTTCATGTCCTCCACTCTCAATGGCCAGGTCTCATAGCCATAAAGGAGGACGGAGAGGACTGATGAGCAGTAAACACGCCCTTCAGTCGGCAGCTAGATATCCCGTCTACTCCAGAGACGGCGTAAACTGGCATATGCGAAGCGAGTCTTCTGTATCCGTGCTGAGATCTAGTCAGCGATCAACCCAACACTTGAAAATCAATTTATTGTTCATTAGCGACTGACCACATGATGAAGTTGCCTGAAGTCCTAGTGAGAATTCGTTACCAGCGGAGTCCACCAAGTTGGGTATGAGGAAGGACACTCACCGATGGCATTGCCTATATGTCACATTATGTATCGGAATTGGCAAAAGTTAGAACTGATGGGTTGTAGGATTCTGTCCCAGTGCCTATATGATGAACAAACTCGCCTTGTAGTAGTGGAGGTTCTGGGTTCGATCCCCAGTGGGTTCGTGAAGTGCGTACTACTGAAGAGTCCCAAACTAGGGCAAGGCATCTGCCCAGTACTCCCTGGTTTCTAGTGGTTCTCTAACTTAAATCAGTTCATCAAACTTGAAATTAGTCACATCCCTTGAAACCAACACCTGGAAATTTGTTTCAGGTGGTTGAGTCCCGACAGGTTTACTGAAAGACTGAAAAAAGACTCAGTTAGGCTTTCAATATAAGAATAGTATTAAAAAATTTAGCAAACTGTTCTAGTTTTAATAGTTTCAATAAAATAAAACATTGAAAAGAAATAACAGTTTACCTCTATCATAAACAATTTCTGCTAGTTTTGAACTTCTCTCCAAAGCAGCGATAGGAATAAAATTAACACGAGTTAGTGGATCATTATTCTGAACATTAACAGATGAATTATTAACTTTTATAGTAGAATAGTATTTTGATGATGCAAGCAAATACTTTCCATTTCCACAACCGATATCAGCGCCTAAACTATCGATTGGTTGTGATTCAATAAATTTCATAACACTAGACCATGGTGAATGTCGTGTAGAGCTGAATTCACAGGCTATTACGTCA
Source organism: Trichobilharzia szidati (assembly GCA_944472155.2). Lineage (NCBI taxonomy): Eukaryota > Metazoa > Platyhelminthes > Trematoda > Strigeidida > Schistosomatidae > Trichobilharzia > Trichobilharzia szidati. Next base: position 46,845,203 of record OX235271.1, on the reverse strand, counting down.
TATACCTATGTCAGTAATAAACAGGAAGATTAAGAAAACTGTTACATTATATCATGCAATGTAAAATATGCTATTGACAGAAATTAGTCCACTTAATAAAATTTAGATAGCTGCATAATGAGACGAAGATTTTTTAAAGGGAGGACACTTAGAACATGATTAGGACGAAGTGATTGTCCAATCGTCTCCAGAACTTAGTTACCTAGAACAGATTTTCCATGTAACAAACTGAGACACACCTGTGTTAAGGGGTAATTACCCCCAGGGCTGAAGTAATTGGAGGGGAACCAACTGTCCGAAAGTGGGATGTATAGTGGTCCTTGGTGCTCAATGATTCTCTAACTGACTTCAGTTGGTGATTAAACCTACTTCGACGTGTAGAATATAAAATAATTCACTGCGTTTTCAACATGATTAACGTGCACCTTGATTAGCGTAACAAGATTATTAACAGTTAAAAGGAATACCGCTTGAAATCACAATGTAAACAATAATCATCGACGCCTAATATGCATATCAATTAAATCTTCCTAGTGTTGTAAGTCACTTCACGTTGAAAATGAAAAGGTGAAGATATTTATTTTATCATATCAATATGGAGTGCTTTTACTGCTCAAGGTGTTACTGATATAAAGTTATATTATCTCCGGTTGAACTAATGACCACAGTTGTTTTTAAAGTCCTTGGTTCCACGAAAACACGAATAACAATGGTATAAACGTAGGACTAAAATCAAATTTTAAAATATTTCCAACCCTGAACATATCATGATGATTTTCACATTTTAGTATACAAGCGAAATTAATTAACAGCATGATAAATTGGTGTTATGCTCTGGATCTGTGGTTTTCTGACCTAGACAGTCGACTACTTACTACTGGGTTGTAGGTTAGAACTAAACTCTTCCTTCCGATGTTTGGGCGGACAGGTAGTATCAGTAGTCTTCAGGCGATAAGTTTGGTTCATCAGCAACTGCATAAAAATGCAAGTGGTCTCATACTCTCATCATTCGAAACTTTTTATGGCTATTTAATAACATTTTACTGCTCAGTTATTTCATTTATTTTTAAACACAAAAACTTGGCACAATATGGTAACTTGAAAATGCACCACACAATAATAATAAAATAATACATGGGATAATAAGTAAAAATGTAGGTAGAGAACGGATAAAGTACTTCATCTGCAAGGAAAGCAGTCATATTTAACAAGTTCAAACATCATTCGTCAATTATTGTCGGGAAGGGAAGAAAGAAGGAAATTGCAGCACGTTCGACAATGATTGAGATTTTTGGCCATATCCGATAACGTTTCGAGACACCGATTCGAGCTATCTCTCGGATACCAACCAGGGAGTCGTAACGCACCAACCGATGCTAACCTGACACAAATATCCTTCTTCCCACGACGCTACATCATGGGCTAACCACCTCTCTGCTTTCTCTATCCTGTCCTAGGGCTAGCGAACAGAGACCTGTATGGAAGCTTCTGGGATGGCATTTGTAGCACATGTTTGAGCCACCAAAGCCGATCTTTCCAGATGACGACAGTCAACGAATAGTGATCTCCACTGTATTCAAACACACACCGCTGGACATCAGAACTACTCATGCGATGATGCCATCGAAGGTAAGCAGTCCTACGGCAACAGTGATCATCGAATACGCAGTGTCGCCGAACATCCTCAGCTCGGAGAGGCCAGGTTTCACATGCGTAGAGCAAGACAGCACGCACCGAAGCATTGTAAACCCGACCTTTGACAGCCAGGGTAACGTCGCAACGGCGCCAGGAGTGGCTAAATTTGACGTATGCCATCCTAGCTTTCATGATACGATTGAAAATTTCATCCGTCACGTCTTTGCCAGCACTCACACAACTACAACTCAGTTATTAGGTATACAGTGTCGTTTTATTTAATACAGATTTAGAAGTTCACTAGAAAATGCTCTCTACATATCTATCTAGGGATTCTAAGATTTGTCTGAGATGTATGGCATGAATTTGCAGTTAAGCTTAAAGAGTCTTTATCTTCCGCCTTTGATGATCACGCATCTATAACTCCATAGTTAAGTACTCTAATGTTGCATATCATTTCTAGTGCCTTTAAATACAAAGTTTAGTTAAAATCCACTGATATCAGTTACAAGACCTCAATTATTTAGCAAAATAACTTTATAGATATTGCTGTATACACTTACTTGATGTACATATCGTTTCTCCAGTTCATTTGGGTCAAAATCTTCATCTGCCAATAATTTATTGTGTTGACTATCAGATTTAGTACTGGTCATTTGAAAGCATTTGGAGGCTTAAAATAATGAAAACAGCTTCTTATGAAGCAATTATACATATTTATAAAACAATATGCCTATTTTTAATGAAGAAGAGTAATTTTTACTCGGATATCACTAAATGTAATGACTCTTTATTGTCAAAGTCAAACAGCCAAATAGTATTGTTCACCTTCAAGTCAGTTATGCAAATTATGCAGTGTATGTGCAAGTAGCAATTAGGTTACCGATTCTGCGACTTAAAGATCCGCATTAATTTATTACCATCCTTCATCATTCTTAACTTTGATAACAATTTAATACCCTCGGTGGTAAGCTTGATGTTCTATTGGACGTATAGAGAATAAATTAAAATGCTTGAGAAGCTTGTATGTATGTTTCCAATCATCTAGTTTCACAAGTTTATCAAATGAATGAGTCACTGTGAGGTCAATTTAGTCAAGTAGACTTAACATGCACAAATTTGAAATTGAACACACTACTACACATCTAGATGCTCATTTTAACGTAAGTTCTAGTTTGATTAGATGCTTTTTACAACCCGTAGTAATGGTTTCCATAAAACCAGAGCGTTCGGCTACGTACCTGTGAAAACAATAATTAATCCAAAGAATTGGGAGTAATGTATTGTTAAAAGCCGTTAACCGGACAGCATGGTTATGCGCAGCTTAGCGCCACATCCAGCTTGCATTGAAAACATTGATAGCAATAGTTGGCGCCGGTGTGATATACGGTTGTCTATTGAAGAAAGTCGACAATTCGCTCCGTCTTTTTCATGGCTGAGAAATGGCCGTTGAATGTGAAGGATATGAAGAGATATTCTGTCGTCAGTGTTAGATGGTACGATATTTTTATTCCTTTGGGTTCCGGGTAGAACATAAGGCTTCAAAGACACATCTCCACTTTGTTCTACTTTCTGCCACCCCCTTCAGCTGGGTCCACGATTGCCCACAATTTCTCATCTCCGACAACTCGCACGATAACCCCATGTCACCCTCGCACCGACGACCCACTCGCCGATTCCCGTTTGCAATCCACTCGAGCTATGGCTTGGTGCGCGATGTCATTAGACGGTCTCCTCAACATATGCCCGATCCATCTCCATTTCCTCCTACATATTTGTTGAGCAATCAGTTCTTGGTTGGTTCGTTCCCAGCCAGAGTTTCTTGTTGCTGATTTCTTCTGGCCATTTGATCTTCAGTATGGAGCCAGCGGTGCGTCTGTGGCACAGTGGCAGAGTGCTCGCCGACCACGCAGGTGGTCCGGGGTTCGATCCCCGGCAGACGCATTCCTTTACCTCGCTGAGCCAATATTAAAAAAAGCCGATAAAGAGGAAAGGTTGGGCATGAGGCTAGCAACGCCATCCCGTAAAAATAAATACCACTTCTATCGAAACTTCAAAGCTCTTACTTGAAGCTCTATGTTCCACTGGGGACGTAAAGGAATAAAAACATGGAGCCAGCGAATGCGGTTGTTGATTAAATGTCTGCAACTTGTTGGAAATCCTTTTCGTGACACACTGGCCAAGTCTCTGACCCGTATGGAAGAACCAACTTTACATTGTTGTTGAAAATCCCAATCTAGTTGCTTATGCCGAGTTAATACAAAAGATTTCTAAACTGGTTTCAGGTAGATAAAGGCGTAGGTGATACGATATGGTCAGCAATAATGAGGTTAGGTTTTGTTTTCAATACAAAGGGGAGGTCAACCAATGAGGTTGTGAAGTTGCATCGATTGAGATGGATAGGACATATGTTACGTATGCCGAATCAACTTCCCTTTACAAGCAGCGTTAGTTATTGTGGGATTAAACTAAAGTGTTACAGGTGGCCAGACTATAACATGGAATATATCCATGGAGTTTTGACTGTCGGCTTGAGACATTTAGCAAGGTGAAGTACTTATATACTGTGACATATTACGTATATGTGCTGCTCGTAGATTCGCCGTAATCATTTACTTCTTGTTACATGGAATATTTAGATTTGGAAGCATAATTACATGTATATATATAACGGCTCTAAATACAAAGTGAGTTATGACCTAAACCTTACATTCAGTAAAAAGGATTACTCTTACATACAGTGTAAATTACATCGTGTACCACTGGCACTTGACTAGATATTTTATTTTATTTTTTATTTTGATTTACAGCTTGATTCCACACCGTATTTTCAGTACAAGTGTGGAATTTTCAGCATGGATATCGGTAGCCCAAATTCAGGCCGACCATAGATATCGGGTGTGCGCCGGCAGGGGATCGAACCCCGGACCATGTGCATGGTCGGCGAGAGTCCTAACCACTGTGCCACCGACGCGCATACCTACACATCACTAAGGAATAATAAATTCTTTACACTTCGTAGGATGCTTCTTAAACGCACATGATGATGTCTGTAGTGAACGAATACAGGAAATTCTAACAATTGTTGGAATGATAAGATTGCAATCTTATCATATAAACTATGTTGTTTGGTTTACGTAAAAGCTTTTGAATTAAATATATTACTCAAACATATCCCAATTACCACTGGTTAAAAGAAAACCAATATCTGTGAGGAGATAAATGCAAATCTTAGTTTACTTACAATAATATATGTTCAGTAGGCTCAGCACATGTGTGAGCCCCCTCAAGGTCGAACGATACGTTTCAAATCCCACTACCGCTTCAACCTTGAGAGAAATATTTTTTGCTTATTACAAACCAAATATAAAATTTTCCAAGTGCATAATGTAACAAGTCGAACTGCTGCATTTCTCTGCTGATTTTTATGTTAAAACTCAGTCAGTCAGCATTTGTCGCTGCAGCTGCTTATTGTCACAACTCACTACAGTGTTTATTGGCTTTGACAGTTATTAATGCCGTTTCCTAAGTACTCTATGCATTTTCCCAATTCCTTAAATTATCCGGCTAGAGTGCAGCGAAGAAGAAACCATGAACCAGACGTCAGTAAGACGGACATGAGAAATAGAGTGAACAGAAGTGAATGAGATGAGTGACTTTTTTATCCCTGTGGTACGCTTAACTAAAATACTTATGCTTTACGTGTCTCCTAATTGTTTCATTTTTGTCTTCCTCACTGCAGGTTGTCAGTTTTCGTAGACACTTTATCATACATTTATCACACATAGTGTCTGCAAGCAGTCTTTCAATACTTAACTTGGTGTGTTCTGTTTCTGGGATCCGTAGGCGCTTAGTTTTGAATTAATATCATGCATCTAATATTATAAACCTATGGAATTAGTTTTTCCTTAGTGGTACACTACTATATCTAGAAGTTAGGAGCACACTGTCTTACTTAGATCTAGTTCTACTTTGTGACTAATTGGTGATTCAGCTGGTGTTGTGGTAGTAGGAAAAACAACTCCAAATCTAAGTAATTTCTAGATGTGAACATATTCACTTACCCCAAAGACAATTTAATCTTTTTATCAAGAAACCCTTAGGGATGTTCACCTTCAATCAGTAATTCAAAACTAAGAGTAAACGCCATGTTGCTAAGTTATTCAAAAGAGGGAATTATGACTGATCTAGTATTTGGTTGCACTTATTCTAACATAATTGGACATGATAATCACTTAGCCTGTCAACAAGCAGTTTACTTTCACCCTAATTCAAAGAAAAATTTAGTTACTCACTGAATCAGCAGTTTTAGGGGACTGCTCTACTCTTGCCTTCGAAATACTTTGCCCGATTTTGTTCTGCACCAACATATGCGTGTACTGATCAGTTGACGTTGCTTATTCAAGAATCAGTTATACTGTCCCACCAATGTTCCTATCAATCAAAACATCCCTTAAACTATCAACAAGTCACCATTATTTCTAAATATATAACTTTATCTGTGCTAGTAACTTTGCAAATTATTTGATGTTTCTATTTTCTAAGTATCAACTTTCCCTCATGTAAGCACCCGCTTCAATTTTAACAGATAATTCTAACCTTTGACCACTGTATTAGTAAGATTCGATACACACAATCTTCCCTAATATAGGTACTGATAATAATTACTGCTAACAAATTTATCACGATAACACGAATGTACTGCATACTGACGACAGTATAACTCATAGGCGGATGTCTGTTCTAAATGCACTACTCAATACAACAACTAACCCTTATCTCCCAAACTCTGCAGCTTACAACATTCGATAAAGTTAGTATTCACTATTAACAAGTTGGATGTCCATTTGAGGAATTAGGAATACATTTATTAGTGATTCAACACAGAATACGAAGTCAACGATGCTGGAAACCACTTTTTCAGCCATGAATTTCATGAGGTCACCGGAATAACAGAGCAGCTAAAAAAGAGTTCACAGGATGTATGCATGAATATAACTAATAATATAATAATTAACGAGTTAGCCCAGTAAGGATTAACAGAAGTATATATCAGTGTACGATTACGTCAGCCAGTATTTTAGACACAGGTGAAAATTTAGACAAAGCAATAAGGAGACGTAATTTGCCTGAATCCTGCAGTGTATTTGTGCAACACATTTCGAACACTTTGATCACACACGGACTTGTCATAGGAATATATATTTGCTTCTAGAGCCATGATTCTAAGATAATCCTGCGAGTTGTCGTTGTACAAACGCATAAAAGGTAGCTTCAGGATAATAACAAAAAGAGGGAAGTCTATGAAAGCAAACCTGATAATAGGACAAAACAGCGCGCACATAAGATATCTTTACTTGTCTGATCATGACGATGTTTAAGTTATTTAAATCCAGCAAAGCACTAGAATATGTTGTAGTGTGCAGTTAACATTTTTGGGAGAAGATAACGAATGTTGCAAGTGTTCGAGGAACTTAATGTAATTTCTGTCCGAAGATGAGCATTAATTTTTGTTTGTATCTATAGATTCCACTGATTTTTTGGCAATCGAAACAGCACACAAAAGTGCAGAAGCACGAATTCGATATCAGCCATATTCTTCAGTTCCTGCAACGGAAATAGGTAACAACTTAGCTGCTTTTATCAATATATTTACGCTTGAAGCCCTCAATATCCTACGTAATATGACGTGGTCTTTCTCGAGAAGCCTAGGTAAGAATTAGTAGAACAATAAGGAAGAGTGGGCAGGATATGCGATTTAATAAACTGCAAGAAAACAAAGTTACGTCATAAAGTCTCAACTTCCTCATATAATATGTCGCTCGAAAACTTTTCTTAGTTATCTTTCCTAAATGGAGTGTTACCGCGTGACTAGAAAGACGCAATAGGAACCCCCCATACACACAAAGGATAATGAAGACAATGACCTTCAAACTACAGGCCTATTGCTCTCACCAGCACCATCAAAACACTGGGAAGATTCACCGAATAAGCTACCATGGCATATCTAGAAAACAGCAGCTAGTTGTCCAGAACACAGTTAGCTTTCGAGAAAATCTCTCATGCCCGTTAGATCTTTTCACAGCAAGAGAAAGTCGGGTCAGATCAAGAGACAACAGAGTGCTCGTCGGTGTTGTCTTTCCAGACTTCAGCGAAGCCTTCGATGAAGCACCTCATAAAAGACTGCCCACAAATCTGAAAGGTCTTGGACTCAAAGGCAGCCTACCCAACTGGATTAGGGAATTCCTCATAGGTAGGGGGTAGGGAGTCAGAATCAACCCAAAACTCTCCTCCTGGACAACAGTACGTAGTCCATTGCCACAAAAGAACTGCACTCGGGCCTCCCTTATTTATTTTTTACATGAATGAGTTATCTCCGCTCACCGATTCGCCTATGGTCCTATACGCAGATGACTTAAAAATGTGGAGAGAGCTGAAGGGCAACAGTGATACGCTCATGTCTCAAGAGGACCTCAACAAATTGTTAGGTTGGTCCAAGGAATGGATACTCCCAATCAACGTAGCGAAATGTGCAACTATGCTCATCGGACAAGCATGCATCAGCTCCTACGAACTAGAGGCAATAACACTCCCATCAGTTCGGGCTCATTTGGATTTAGGTCTCATAATAAGTCACAACTTGAAAACTACGGCGGGGTGGCTGCACGTAGTTTCAGATCCTTAAGGACATATCGTTTACTAGAATCACCATAGATATTTTCACCTCCTTATATACATTTCTGGTGAGGCCAAGACTGGAAAACTATATCCAGACAGCCCGTTCTTGTCTTCAAAGGGATTCACATATTCCAGAAAGGGTTTGACGGAAGGCAACACGAATGGTTCGTGGTATAACCAATTTGTATATATCTTGTAAATGTACTTTCAATGATGTATTATCTATAATTGTATTTGATACCAATTTGCAGCCTCCAAGGACGTTCTTTTCCTCCTGAAATAGCGTTCACTCACGTGGCAGCATGGCACTCACCCAAATATACGCTGTTCACTGGTCAACCATAACTATCAGCAGGAAACGGAACGAAGTTTGGGTCGTTGCTCAACTTTGATGGTGATCTTAGTAAAGGGTTTACGATTTATCATTTATAAGAACCTTTTCTGATTGCTTGTACAATAATCGAAAAATTTAAACTTTTGAAAAATTATTAATTTATGACACTTCAGGATTGTAATTTATAATATAACTGATCGTGCCTGTAAAAGTGGCATGCATTTCTTGTAAACTTACACGTTTGTACGAAATATAAATTATTATCATTATAATCACATGACGAAAGACAAAACAGTTTGTCTCTTGCTCTGTGATACCATAGGTAGAGAGGAGATTTTATTACAGTTCTTGAAATTTTAAATAATAACAACAGGTTCGATCTATTCTCTTTTCCTTCCCACCAGATCGGAACACCTTATGGGAAATAGCAGGAGAGTTCAAAACCAAAGAGAAACCATATTGCTGTAGATTTCTGGTTATTACACCGAGACACTAGCTCCTGGAACCGACTCCCAGAAGAAGTGATGTCAGTGGCCTCGGCCTACTCATAAAAGAAGGGTTTGAACAAGCACATAAATTTATTAGAAAAGGAATAAAAAAGGCTTCAAGCCTTCTATCCTCAATCAGCAAATATGAAATCTGAAACAAATCTTTGTGACTTTTCACTTCCTTGGTAGAATGCTTACTTTTTGTGGTTTGCGTGACTTGAAAGTGGCATGTTCTTACGAATTTTTGCGATTTGAAGGTTCTCAAATACTGTTGTGCCTTCACTAGTACTAGCTCAAGAGCGGGTTGGTTGATGCATGCGTTACAATAAGACTCGGTGTGATTTTTGTCAGTAAGCAGCCAACATTATATATGACCACATATGTACAATGTTATAAGGATACAATATTAACTTATCACTCGAGTATAACTTGATAATGTAATAAGTTTACTGGGTATAGCTTACAGTGGTTCAGTATTACTCATTTCAATATTGAAATACATCCCAGCTAGCATTTCTTCGGGGCAAAAAACTTTGGGCGCATTGCCGTTCTTGAGTATTCGCCCCGAAGACTGCCCCAAAAAGTCTGCAATGCACCCCAAGTCTGCTACAAAAAGTCTTCAATGCCCCCGAAGTCTGCCCCAAAAATTCTGCAATGCGCCCTAAGTTAAAGTCGGAATCGGGAATGTGCCCTAAGTCTGCCCCAAAAAGTCTACAGTGCGCCCGAAGTCTGCCCCAAAAAGTCTGCAATGCGCCCGAAGTGCCCCAAAAGATCTGCAATGCGCCCTAGGTCTGCCCCAAAAAAATTGCTGGCTGGGATTGGTTAACCAACGAAAAGATTTTCCTTCCAGTTGAAAGTCATGTAGCTATTTATCCGTGTTCATGTTTTAGTTAAAAAATAAGTTTAATCCTCTTCACTATAGACTTTATATGCGTCAAGAATTTAGAGATATATACAGTTCCGTCATCGATTAAATTTATTTCATTAATTGTAAATAACACTATGTAACACTGTGATACTTTATCAAATAGATTTACTTTATGATGGACTTATACTCCACCACAGTGCCCAAGTTCTATTGTCATATCAGAGATATATACTTTTTGCAGCTCAGTGATTGTCATACACATATTTCCACCACTAAAGAACCATGCACCAACATCTTAAAAGACGACTTGGATTCATCATAAAGTATTCCATAGTGCTGACTGCGAAAACGAACTTAAATGAAATATCTCCTGGAATTGCCATTTCTTCAAGATGTAAGCGAAACCTGTAGTTGGTGTTCATAAGCAAATATAGACTCAAGCTCATTTTCATCCCTCGTTGTTCTATTGGATAAGCTGTAGTCTTTAACCTTACGGGTCGAAATGAATAAGTATTTCACTATCACTATTGTCGTTCGTAACAAGTGAATGTTAATTCCAGTATTCCGGTGTGCATGCTTAGTAATTTCTTTAGGGTGATCGGGTATGGACTTCAACCTATTATGATATATGCGATTGATAGAAGCAAGCTTTTCGTTTAGAAGTCGATGTACAGACATTTGTCCCAATGGAAAAAGAATAGTGAAAGTATATAACTTGACGAATCCTTAGAAATAATAGCGTCATTTTGTGTCTACACTTGTGTATGGGTGATGACTTCTTGTCCACAGAAAGCAATGTTCTGTATTGTGGCCTGCTGAACGTAACGTGGTGTTCTTTAAGTTGAACTCCTATTGAATCATATGGATCCGCATTCCTCCTTTTCCTTGACCAGGAGAAGAGGATGGTCAAAGGGCTTTGTGTACTTTCCTAGGCCAAAAAATTATTATCATCCTTTTCTGTTTGCAATAGGGTGTCTTCGTTATTCTCTACTTCAGTGTTCTTGCTGGCCTTCTACTAAGATCTTCACCGGATTATAGCCCTTATCTTCCTGTTTATCTTTAACTGAAAACTGATGGCACGTTAGCATTTACTGTTCTGGCTCAGTTGTCACATTGTCTGGAGTCTTTACAGGGCTGGTTCGCAAATGCTGATTCTTCCTTATTGTTCATTTACTTGGAAACACAATTTGTTCATAATAAATTAAAGGATCATGAAAGTGCTTACATTCTAAGCGTTGGTTTACGCATACTATCCCTTTTCCATATTTATTAAAACTTTCACAGAACTCAATAACATGCAACTTTGTAAGTTTATTGGAGATATAGTTTGCCGATGTTAGTGGTCGGTTTTCAGCCGATGGGCCATGTGTTTGAGTCCTGTCCCACCTACTTCAGCCTGGGCAAATGGGTGCTATTATCGGCCTTCGCACGATAAGTTTGGCTCTTAGCTTGGTATATGAGAAATTTGTTCCGGGTAATTTAGCCTAAACAATCCTAGTAAGTTTGGAGTAAGCTATCACGTAAACAGTGGTATGATCATCGGTTGGTGGACAAAATATGTGTCATCTATGGCTTCACTGTATGCGTGAAATTCTGTTCCACACTTGTAAAACCTGATCTCTTAGTTGTGGATATCAGGGAACTCTGTGTTTGGTCACTACTGTCTCCGAAAAATTGCTCGCACCCAGTAGCGACATCACTAGCTATCCGTAGCTCCCACGGTGAAAGATCATGTTATGTTGGTTGAGCAACAATCTTCGTATGTTTGGCATGCGATTCGCCCCTATAAAATGTAAGATGATGCTGCAGGATTGGACTTCACCGACCCCTAGATTAGAAATAGGAAGTGAAGTGGTAGAACACGTTGACCGCTTCACTTACTTGGGAAGTACCATCAGCCCCAACGGGTTGATCTCCGACGAAATCTCATTACGAATACAGAGGGCTAGGTTCGCATATGCCAGTTTACGCCGTCTCTGGCGTAGACGTGACATCCGACTATCGACCAAAGGGCGTGTGTACTGCTCAAAAGTCCGCTCCGTCCTCCTTTATGGCTGTGAGACATGGCCATTGAGAGCAGAAGACATGAAAAGATTATCTGTATTCGATCATAGGTGCCTGCGTTCTATCTCCCGCGTGAAGTATAATAAGGTGAGCAATATTGAGGTTAGGCGTCGAGTGCTAGGTAGGGTGGGGAAATCAATCGACGAGACTGTGAAATTACTTCGACTGAGATGGTTAGGACGTGTGCTACGCATGCATGCCTAGTCATCGCCTTCCTCGACGGGCAATGTTAGCAGATATAGGGTCAGGCTGGAAAAGAGCTAGCTGCGGTCAAACCAAAACATGGCACCAGTCAATGAAATCCACAACAGTTAGTCTAAGCCACGTAGGAAGGTGTAGACTTCCTTAGTGGTTGGGGTTCTCGGGACGGTAAAAACCAATGGTTGGAAAAAATTGGTGACATGGCTCAAAATCGTTCTCAATGGCTGGTGCAGATGCATCCACTCCTTGTGACTTATGATTTCCAATTAAACTGTTTTGTTCTTCGTTATTACTATTCCTTTGTCTCATACCTCTGTTTACTGTCTATATTATGCATTTCTCCTACTTTCTTCTCTTGTTTTGTGTGCTGCATGAAGGGAGTGTGGCGACTTGAACTGCCGCACATATGTGCAAAGTTCTATGTCGAAAACCGACCGACCGACCGGTTGGTATCATCTTGTGACATCTGTTGAGGTGCCTTTGATGTGTTGCTAATGTCATCGAAGCGTCTTTCATGCGTTCAATTTTTGGAAAAGTGGTCAGTCCATGATTTGACTCTGTAGAATAAATATTGCTTGTGTTATTTAGTATCTATCGATACATCTTGACACCTTGGGTGGGTCTCAAGGGGCTATGTAAGTTGGTGACTCCTAATAAGCTCTCAAATTACTTCAGTTCAAGATCAAAATATGTATGTCTTAATGTGATTCATTTTTTTGTTGTAGGTGAAGGTACACCCCTGAAGAATCAATCTGTCATTTAACTCAAAATTTCAATTTACATGCACTACTAAGGAAGCAAATCAACCCTATTGATGGCCTTGCATTTACGTTCATCAGGATTTTATCCAGCTGTGTTGTCTCGATTTTTTTCCTGTACTCTTGTTAGGAATAAAAAAGAAGGTTGGTTATTGTTTGTCAAATGTTGTATACTTTTGTATCCATTTAGTGAGGTATACAGTAAATAAAAACGTCACAACAGTAAGTTCTATAAATTTTACATAAGTCGCTGAATTTTTTTAAAAACAAAAACAAATAGGTTGAAGGCGTAATTGTTCCTTCAGAACGTAAAGGAAAAGTTGTATGTTTAGACGGTTTCGGAGATCCTCGAGATACTGACCCTATCACACGCTTAGGGTTGCAAATACGTCATACAGTAAGTTTTAGTTTCTTTTCTAAAATTATCATTATTATCATTTTAGGATGTACGGATTTTATCACAATTTTTAAGACCTGATGGAAGTGTTGTACCCAGAAGTGTTAGTGGTGTAAGTCTTAGGTCACAGAAACATATAGAATTAATGATTGAACGTGCGAGAAAAGCCGGTGAGTTCATTAATGCAATATGACTTAAAATCTTTTTATATTTTATATGAAGATAACCATTCAGTATAATTTTTTAATTATGGGAATGTTATTTTATGATCTAATAACTTGTAAGACTATGAATACCTTGTATTTAAAGATCTCACACAGTTCTTCTTTAAAAAAACAGGAGTAACTAATGTAGCAGGATAATATGGACTCGTTTTTATTATTTTGCTGATTCCTTTCTGCGATACCAAAACATTTAAATTTCAGAACGATTTTAGCATACTCTTACTACATTCACAGCGAGTTTTCGGTTTCATCTGAACGTAGGACTATGTATAGAAATGTAACAGTTTAAGTTGTCACACTGCATATAACACAAAGGTCAGGGGAAAAATCAAAGAACTATAATGACCAGGAAAGACGGGAGGAAGAATGGCTACATGGGGAAACAAGGACTTAATCGATATTGGAGATTACAAAGAGTGAGTGCATCTTCACCAATGGGAACAGTTTTAAGCCATATCACTAAAAGTCTCAAGCCATTTGTTCTTAGCTTCTCGTTGACCCTAACCAAGCAGTCTACGCCTTACCTAGATCAAACTGACAGTCGACAACTTCATGGATCACTCCTAACTCTTCCCCACCCGAATTCTGTGTCAGCTAACAAGTTTTGGGAAGAAAATATAAGTAACATAGGTACAGAATAACGTACGTAGTTAAATTACCAAGTGTTAAATGTGTTGTCTTTTAATAGTATAATTAGGCGAATATTCTTGGCGCCGTCGCGACGTCAGCCTGGCTGTCAAAGGTCGGGTATACAATGCTTCGGTGCGGGCTGCCTTGCTCTACGCCTGTGAAACCTGGCCTCTCCGAGCTGAGGATGTGCGGCGACTCTGCGTGTTCGATCATCGCTGTCTCCGCAGGATTGCTTGCGTTCGATGGCATCGTCGCATGAGTAATTCTGAGGTTCGGCGGCGTGTGTTTGAACACAGGGGAGATCACCATTCATTGAGTGTCGTCATCTAGAAACACCGGCTCCGGTGGCTTGGACATGTGCTGCGAATGTCATCCCAGAGGCTTCCGTACAGGTCTCTGTTCGCTAGCCCTGGGAGGGGATGGAAAAGGCGGAGGGGTGGTCAGTCCATGATGTGGCGTCGTGGGATGAAGGATATTTGTGCTAGATTAGCATCGGTTGGTGTGTCACGACTCCCTGGTTGGGGTCCGCGAGATAGCTCAAATCGATGGCTCGAAACGTTATCGGATATGGCCAAGAATCGTAATCAATGGCGAATGTGTTGCGATTTCCTTCTTTCTTCCCTTCCTGATGATAGTTAACGAATACTGTTTGAACTTGTTAAACATGACTGTTTTCCTTCCTGATGAAGTTCTTTATCCGTTAATAAAGTATAATTATATTTTAATAGTTTACACACAATGATAAGTTTTGTTATTGGTAATATTTCGAGCAAAATTACTGCCCGTGTTCACACCAGTTTTGGAATTGTTTGATTCACATATTTATGATTTGTGCTCGTATATATAGTTCATTATTTTTGCTCATTCATATTTTTTTTTCGTATTTGAGTTGTATTCCAAGTTCATTCATGTTTTTGTATCCAGAATTATATTCCAAGTTGTCGATAGTTGTACTGAGTCACCATTGTTACATGTATCCGGTGTGACTTTAATGAATATCGATTCTGTTATAAGTCTTTCTTTCCATTTGTTCATGTTAGTTTTTAGAATACACACATTGTCCCAATCGATATTGTGGTTTTTGTCCCATGCATGTGCAGCTATCGATGATATTCTTTATCCGTTTTCTACCTATATTTTTACTTTTAATCTATGTTGTTTTATTATTATTGTGTGGCACATCTTTCTTGGTGCCATATTGTACCAAGTTTTTCTGCGTTTAAATAATAAATAATAATAATAATAAAATTCTTGAGAAAAAAAATGTAGACAGAAATACAGTTTACCTAGGGAGTGCATTAGTATGATGGTCAATCCTTTTAACTTCTGATAATTTAACTACTTACTTCATTCTAGGCTTATTTTACTTATAGTTCCTAACAATAACTCGTTGTCAGTGTAATAAAAGTATGCCTAAACCTTTGTAATTTAAATATTTCCACTAAGGAAATTCCAAAACAAGTCTTAAGCAAGCGAATACGTATTTTCGGTAAATTCCCACCTAGCTTTACAATTACATGACAAAATATCCGTCACCGATATTTGAAACAATGTGGATCAATAGAATCACATATAATTAAAGACAATGAGGGTACAATAAAAATAATAATAAATTTTGAAACTAAGAATAAAATATGCACCTATTGCACAGTTTAATATCGACGATAAAGTTAGCAGTACAAATAAAAATAATATTTACAATTATCCGCTGTCACCGGGATAAATATTCTACATAGGGGTTGAAGGCCATGAGAAGCAGAGGGATTGAAAAATCTTTTTCTGAGCACAAAGATTAGGCTGAAAATTTTTTACGGTGACTGCCTCAGCTATGCTTAGCAATCGAAGGCCTACAAGCTTAGGGAATTGAAGTGTGGCATTTTGTATAGAATTGTAAAGGCGGAATTTTTTCATCAGTCTTGTGATCCGTATTCACAAGGTGTGCCGACATTGAAACTTTATAGATCCTTTGCCTATCAACTTTGGACATTGCTCAAGAAGGTGACGGTAGGCTGGTCGAGTCGTTCTACCTTTCTCCACAAGAGCAGTTAAATTTATAAATGCACATTGAAGTGGCCAGACTCGGTAGCTTATCCTTCACATGCATTTGAATTATACAATGAATGGTGAACTGTAAACATGGTGTTGCGGCAAAAAAAGTTTTAGCTACTATTTTTTTCGATTTTCGATGCCAGTAATTCGGTGGTTGTGTCTCCTTTGAGCTCATGTCCTGCTTCATTTATTACTCTCCTCTTGTATTTAATTGACAAATTCATTTCTTAATTTATTATTATCATTATTCAATCCGTCTTCTGGAATAGTTGTGAAGCATTAAAATCAACGAGTTCAATAGAGTGTTCTATAGCTAACTGACTGGTTAACTATTGTGCTTTTACATACACTCATTTTTCAGTTTTATGAGAAACACATCGACTATCACATTGTCAAAAATGTAAGGGTAGAATTTGGTTGCTACGACAGAGTGTAATTCTATGTTAGAGAATTTGCTGGATAATTGTTGTTATTATTATAACTTTCCAAGCATAATTTATTGCTCCTAGTCATATCAGGGTATTCATCTGACTTCTTAACTTGGTTCGCACTACTTGTCTCAGTATTTTCCAGATTGTTTTGTTACTTCTGTTACAAAGATTGAGTGGCTAACCTCTCCCTACCTCTCCGACTGGTATTATTTTCTAATACTTTCGTCTTGTCCCACACTGTTGTGTGTTTGTAGTCTTATAACTGCAAAGAAACGGTTAAAGATTTTTTTCTACATTACTTATCTTAGTGGGGTCTGTCATTCTAGCTAGATCACTATGTCCTTATAACTTAACTGACGCCGGTCAACTGGTTTAACGTACGTCTCTTAAACCACAGTTATTATATGACATTCAGTAAGAAAGTGGTACTAATATCTCAATATAGTTAAAAATTCTATAAATAACACTTAGTACTTCGTGTTTTTATACTGGCAATAAAGTTGTAACCAATATAACGTGACAGATCTATTTATTATGTGCAGTATAGGATTTTTAAGAATATTTAATCAGTGAATGATGATTGGTTCCTTCAATGTAATTCACATTTTCTAACCTCTGCCAACACTGGTTGAGAAACTGAATTTCAACAGAGAAAACTTTGCACAAAATTGCGCTAGTTCAAGTTGCTACACTCTACATAGAGGTAGAGAAAAGAAAAAAACGAAGTTCAAAACAAACTTTAATGAACAGAGATATACGGGAGGGAGAATAACATGGGAAAAACATGAGGATTTAATGGGTCTTGGAGATTACAAGCAATGGATGCATTTACGGCATTGGGAACGGTTTTGAGCCAGTATCACCAATCGTTTGAGGTGTTCTTGGTATTTCGAGAATTCTAACCAGGCAGTCCACATCTCTCTACTTGGTGCCAGGCTTTGGTTTGACCACTCCTCACTCTTTTCCAACTTAGAAATGCGATGGCCTGGTATGCACAGCATGTGTCCTAGCCACCTCAATCTACGTAGCTTCACAACGTCCCAACACACACTATTTAACCACTTTTTATTAGATGGTGTAAACTAGATGGCAAGTAGAATGGAAAAATAAGAAGCTTATAGTGTTGTCAGAAGTCAGTTACCGGAGACAGATTTTTCATGTACCAGGCTATGAGCCACAAGCTTTGTTATTTCAGGACTGACGGTGTTACCCAGTAGCTCAGTCAAAAGTAAGTGGAACGAGATTCAAACCTGTGACCACCCATCGGCGGTAAGTCGAGTGCTTATGCCAGTGGGTCACATCTATCTATTGATAAAGAATAGAACGCAAACAGAAAGTCAATTCATCAGTTAATTGATAATAATAAGAATGATAGTACAAGCGAACAACCCATGTGATTTCTAAGGCTATTACAGTTAGACCTACAGGTACATCTAAAGCATACAATGGCTACTAAGAAATGTCATTTTCAAATTTTGCACCAAACTCTGAGTTACCTTTCATTCCTAGATAAAATTAATTCTAGTGTTGGTTTGTAGGGATTTGATTGGTTACAGGAGCTGACATTAGTTAGAGAACCGTTGGAAAACCTGGGAGTACTGGGCAGCTGTTTCGTCCTAGTTTGGGACTCTTCCTCAGTACGCACCCACCGGGATTCGAACCCAGTACCTGGTTACAAGGTGAGCTCGTATACCATTAAGCCACTGGGACCCGATCCAATGACCCATGAATTCTAACTTCTGCCAATTCACGACATAGCGTGACCCCTAGCCAATGTCTTCGGCGAGTATTTGTCCTCACACCCGACCTGCTGCACCCTACTGGTCATGACTTCTGTTCAGAATAACTGAAAGTTATTGTTTCTTAATGAATACTGGTATTTTTTAAAAATTATTATTTTGAATTTCTTGTTAATTCGTTTTATTTGGTCTAAATGGCATCATGTTGATCTCTAAGGCATCGCTTAACCTTCCGTGCACTGGAAGCTGGAATGTCAACTGAGACAAAATATTTTAGTCCAAATAATGACTGATACATGTTGCAATAGAGGTGGTAGCTCTCTTTGCCTAGTGGGTAACGATTTGTAGTTTGAAATGATGGGTAATGGTTTCAAGTGTCAGTGGGGACACTATTATTCACTTATGGTGTAGATACATCCAGTTGAAGAATCGTGAATAGGAATAAGTGCACATCTTGAATTTCACTGGTAGCCAACATGAAGCGTATGAAGTAGAAATGGTATCAACTAGTTAAATTAAATACTTGACGAATCTGTGTTGAATAGCCCAGAACATATCGCCCAACAAATGTGTAGAAGAAAATGGAAATGAATTAGACATACTCTGAGAGTACATTTCAGTGATACCACATGCCAGGCCCTCGGGTAGGACCCGAAGGGGAGACAACGAGCTGGGCGTCGGTCTGATATTGTTTGAGAGGGAAATGACAACCTACGGGTGATCATGGAGCCAACTAAAAAGGATCAGAGAACAGACAGAAATGGCAATGTGTTGTTAAAGTCCTATGTTCCAACCGGAACCCAAAGGAATAATAATAAATAAATAAATAATTATTATATATTCCGAACAATTAATTTATCCCTTTTTATAATTTTACTTAGGTTTATTACCTATACGAATTGAACCAGATGGAACCCATGTTTATGAAGAACGTGGACGTGATCGATTTAATGTGTACTATGATAGTGAAATGATAGGCCTACCGAAAGCATCTAAAAAAGCAGTTGACTATATCCCTCCTGAATAGTGTGATAGCAAAAACAAACAAACAATTATAGTATCTAGAAAAAGTTACTTATATATTGTGTATTCTTATTTCATAAAATTCTGTATAAATGATACACTCTTATCTTTTATTGTACACTTCCAGTATAAATTATTATTTTCTCAAAATACGAGTTATCTGTTGTGATTATGTTGTTTTTTTAGTTATTCAAAGGTTAAAACGATATTGAAAGAAAATATTGATCAAAGATACTTAGAGTGTATAAGACAGGCTGGTATTATTAAAGGTAAATTTACAATTGTTAAATAACGATCCAACTAGCTCTGTTACATCATTCTATAAAGGCATGTAGGGATACTCTTCATCAGTTAGTGGGTCCCTAGTTCAAATCCCACCTGATCTATTTCAGCCTAGGAGATCAGATAGTATCATGAGGCCTCATACAATAAGTGTGGGGTGTAATAGCCTACATGATTCATGGAAGATCTGCACTCAGCAACTCAGTTGGACTTTGAGTTAATTAAGCAATAGAGGAATAATAAAAATGTAAAGAATAGTATCAAAGTCCTTAAAATATGAAAAGTCATTAAGAAAAAAAATAAATGGAAGACAAAGGATGTCTGCATTTGTTGTGTCGATTTGTTCTGAGTCATTTCATCTAGTCTTTAATCATCAGTTTTGGTTCTCGCGTGTGTAGTCAATTCAATCAATCATTCTCTGCTTGGTGCCAACGAATACCGAATAACTTCAAGGATTATTACCATGTCTTAATTAGCCTACCCATTCTTCCCTGCATTACAGATTAATTTAGCCTAGGATATTAGGGTAACCCTTGGTAGTAGATATGCGCTGTATTAGCTTAAGGACTTGATTTTCATCCGATGGATCACAGGTTAAAACTCCTCTCCAAAACTACTTCAGTCTGGGTAGCATCATCAGCCTTCACACGATAAGTGTGCTTCATAGCCTGGTACATGAAGGATTTATTTCAGGTAAGTGAGTGCGACAAGTGAACAGCTTATCGAACAAAGTAAAGAACAACCTTCCAAAAACAGTACACTTTCATCTCCTCTGCATCGCTGAAGTTCTAGCCATTCAGATGGGGAAATTGGAGCTCTGCATACAAAAGAGAGAGAGTTATTCAGCTACTTCTGTTATCATGGTAACTATCTTATTGTTTTCTTCCAGCCTGGTGTTTCGTTTTTTTTCAAACTCTTTATAACTCTTGTATTTCTTTCGAACCCTTATGTGATATCACATTCCCCCTCCTTTCTATGTGTATCCTGACTAGAACTCATTCACACTAAATTATTCATGTTATTACCTAACTCTAATACCCTTATTCAACTCATCTTATGTATTGATCAACGTTAACTATGATTATGACAACTCATCACTCTTGCTACTATCCGCTTTTGTGAAAAAATTATATATTAATACGGCTGTACAGTTAAAGAGGAAAGTGAATTCGCCGAAAATAGCAATTTTGCTAGGCTGCTTGTTTTATTTTTCATTAAGGGATTTCAAACAATTCGTGGTTCAATTAGATGTCACATGTGTGGATGGATATCCCACCAACGACAATGGTTGGGGTCGCGCTAAATCACGAATTGGTAGAAGTTAGAATTCATGAGCCATTGAATCGGGTCCCAGTGGCTGAATGGTATAAAATAGTTGTTATTATTATCTACTGTTCCCTTCCGCTCCGAGCGGAACATAGAACTTCAACAGCCCATCTCCATTTTGTCCTATTTTCTGCGATCCTCTTAAGCTGGATTCACGTTTGCCCAAAGTCTCTCATCTCCTCCTTCATATCACCCTCGGACGCTGCACTTGCCGTTTCCCATTCGGGTTCCACTTGAGTGATGGCCTGGCACGCGATGTCACTCAACGGTCTCATCAGCGAGTGTCCATTTTCTTATACGCATTTGTTGATCAATAGGTTCTTGTTTGGTTTGTTACCAGAGTTTTCTGTTGATGTTACAGTTGTTCTGGCGTGTTGTTTGAACTTCAATATGGGGTCAGTCGAGGCAGCTGTTTATAAAAGTCTGCAGCAATCTCCATTATGGATAAAATTTTATTTTGATAAAATCATATAATCAAATGGATATGATTATGAGCAATAATTTGTGCTCGAGACGTCATCAGTAAATATTACTGTACAACACTGTGTGATTTTATCGAAATAAAACTTTATCCATAGTGGAGTTATACTCTATCACAGTGCCCAAGTTTTATACTTATATCAATCTGTCGGAAGTACTTTTGGTAACGCCCGCTAAGTTTCTGACCCATATAGAAGAACTGACTTAACACTGGTGTTAGAAATCCGAACTTTGTTGTTTTTGCTGAGTGCAGAAGATTTCCTGTTGATAACGCTCTGTCTCGCCTTTCTGATTCTAGTTTTGACATCCTCATCGGTGCTATCTGCCTATGGTTGAAACAATGCTTCCTGGATAAGTGAAGGAAGTAAATTCTCTCAAATTTCTCCCGTTGATGGTAATTGGTGCTGGTTGTTGTCCATCCTCTTTAGGCTCACTTGAAGTGCTGTATTTGCTAGATGCCTCTTCAGCCAGTTGTTTGTTGGTTTTCGCCTGTAAGTCTTCGGGCCTGTATGACATTAAACATAAATCATCTGCGAAATCCAGATCTTCTAGAGTCTTCTCCTTGGTTGAACGTATTGCCATCTAGTTGTTATTAGTGGAAGTTTTGTTTCATTTAACATGGAACGTAAAATCAATAACCCTCTATTTTCTGTCAGTTAAATTCTATGCTATGAGTATATTAAGTAGATATGAGTAAGTTTTAGTTACTGTGATAATAGACGTAAATAAATTGATAATATTTATAAATAATGTTGTTTAAGATCGATGATGCCTTTGTGTAGTACCATGGAGTTTCAGTTTTGGTTTGGCTCGTTGTTAGTGCTCGACTTCCATCTATTTAGTCACAGGTTCGTACCCTAATCCACTTATTTAGGTTTAGGGGACCATGTAATATCATTACTTCTAAGGAAATAAATACACGTCATCACTAACTGGTTATTGGATGGTATGTGTAGTAACTTTCCATGCAATATGTTGCAATTTTTAGTGAAAGGTTTGATGACTGTTCGTTTTCGCTGCTTGCATTCTGAATTTTTATTCAGATCTTCGAGCTTTTAAAGTTTCAGTAGCGGTGTTTTTTGTTTTTACAAGATGAGATTTATCAGGCTCACACCCAATATTCCCTCTTTTCTGGGCTAACTATCAGCCAGTAAAATAAACGGGATTGAGTAGTGCGCTGGTCAATCAGGAAGTCAACCCGGACTTCGTACATTGGCGAGCATTTTGCTATCGAAAAGCCGACATATTGGTTTAATGTTTAAAAAGTATTATTCTCAATTCTCCCCATGTATTCCACCCTCAAGTTTATAGACTTTGAGAAGGCCTTCGACAGCCTTGACCGCGAAGTAATTTGGAAACTACTCGAGTACTACGGCGTACCCCAAATATTCATCAACCTTATTCAACAGCTGTATGACAACGGCACATGTCAAGTGATCCACAATGGAAAACTCAGCAAAGCGTTTGGAGTAAACAAAGGAGTCAGACAAGGGTGCTTATTATCACCAATGATATTCCTAATTGTGGTGGACGGACTGGATTATGCGTCAGACAGCAGGAAACGAGAAGACAGGGATATCCTGGACCGACGTGAAGAACCTAGAAGACCTGGATTTCGCGCGTGGATAATTTATGTTTGATGTCACACAAAATCGAAGACTTACAAGCGAAAACCGACAAACTGGTCGAAGAAGCAGCAAAGACAGGACTCCAGGTGAACATAGACAAGACGAAGGTTATGAAAATAACCAACCAACCAACAACAACAGCAGCAATAACATCCAGCGCCTATCACCATCAACGGGAGTGATTTGAAAGAGGTTACTTCATTCACTTATTTAGGGAGGATTGTATCAACTACAGGAGCAACGGACGAGGATGTCAAATCGAGAATCGGGAAGGCGAGAAACACAGTCATCAACCTGAAACCAATCTGGAAATCTTCGTCACTCAGCCTGCATCAACAACAAAATTCGGATTTTCAATACAAACGTGAAGTCAATTTTGCTTTACGGATCAGAAACTTGGCGGGTCACCAAGAATATTTCCAACAGGTTGCAAACTTTTATCAACAACTGTCTTCGTTCTATACTGAAGATTAGATGGCCGGAAAGTATCACCAACAAGAAACTATGGGAACGAACAAAACAAGAATCAATCGCCCAACAAATATGCAGGAGGAAGTGGAGATGGATTGGACACTCTCTGAGGAGGCCACTGGGTGACATCGCGCGTCAGGCCAGTGCTCGAGTGGAACCCGAAAGGGAAGTGGCGAGTGGGACGTCCAAGGGTGACATGGAGGAGATCGTGTGAAGAGGAGCTGAAACAGTCTGGACTAATATGGACGCAGGTGAAAAGTACAGCAGAAGACAGAAGCAATTGGAGACGTGCAGTTGAAGCCCTATGTTCCACTAGGAACCCAAGGGAACACTAATAATAATAAATAATAATAATTCCACCCTTGCATAAATGATAATTTTATAAAATAATTAGTTAATTATTGCTTCATTTGCATAATAAAATTTTGCAGATTTGCAAAATACTTTATGAAAATATAATGCTTCAGTTGCCAATCTACAGTACTTCTTAGAACTAAAGTTATTTAGTCTTACTGAGGTAAAAATGTTCAACGGAGTGAAATCAGTGCAAGGGTAATCATTGACTTCCACAATAAAAGACTGAAAGTAGTTTAAGAGTTGTCTATTTATTTAATTCCTTTACATTCCCAGTGGGACATGGGGCTTCAAGATAGAGCTTTGAAGTCTCGGTAGCAGTGGTATTTATTTTTACGGGATGGAGTTGCTAGCCTCATGCCCAACCTTTCCTCTTTACCAGTCTTATTATTGGCTAAGCGAGGTAAAGAGTGCATCGGTTAGGGATCGAACCTCAAACCACCTACGTGGTTGGCGAGCATTCTGCTGCTGTGCCACCGACGCCCCAGTTTAAGGGTATGCTGGTAAAAAATAGTTTAGTAACACAAATATAGCAATAAGCATATTGCCTAGACATGAAGACGTCCTTAGTGTTGGCGCCAATTGAATATCCGTTAAATTTGCATTATGATCAGTAAGCTTTGTGCCAGTCACGTGCAATATATAAATCAGGAGACTGAATCATACCGTCCGTTTATATTGTAATAAACGTGTGTGTGTGAATTCAGTTACGTGGAGCAGATCTTCTGCACACCACTTAATGAGTTATATTCATTATGTGTAGGTTGATGATATCATCTAATGACTCAGGCTGAAATAGGTGGAGTTAGACTCGAACCCAAGACGTGAAGGTTGATGTCGACTACCTAAGCCAATAAACCACGTATATTTTAATAAGGAAGACATTCACAATGTAGGGGAATTAACTAAAAGTTTTAATTTCGAAAACTAGGTGATCTGCTATCACTAAATATAAAAGCAGAACATAGTAGTGTCGGGTGATGGGATTGTTTATTGGCAAGTCGATGTAAGATAGCCAAAATACATCTACGATATGTCAAAATCACAATTCGCGCATGTCTTCCACACTGTGCTCTTCTCATGTTTTTCCGTGTTGTTTCACAAGCATCGTTCTTTTTTTCTCTACATCATTAAATCCATCCTTCCGTTTTTCAATATTCCGCCAAATGATATATATTCATATTTTTGTTAGATACTACTTACAAGTATTGTTAGCGGCACACGCCACAAATAAACTATCATTTCTGAGCAGTAAATTTGATTATTAAATCAACAGAACACGATTGAAGCAAACATATATTTTTGGTTAATTCTGATTAGGCTTTACATTTACATAATGAAACATTAGTAATAGGCTATATATGTCCAAACCAAGTTCACTTTTAACAGTTTGAAAAAATTTGGGCATTTGAATATGATGCGACATATATCGGACAGACATCTCGAGAAATCAAAATCAGAAGAAATGAACACCGTAGAGCATCTGTTCGACCACCGAGAAATCCAGTTGAAGTAGAAAAGCTTGAAAAATCATCAGCCGTAGGTCTACACGCTATAGAATCAGGCCACAAAATTGATTTTGACAATATTGAAATAATCCAGAAAAATTTCAGAAATCACATCTAAGAACGTCTAATATCAGAAGCACTTCATATCAAGTGGAATCCAAATTGTTTGAATAGGAATGATGGACTAAAATAGAATTTGATCTGGTTACAACACCTGCCTCCCCTATGAGGTGACAGAATCAACACGAATGTGATAAACAATTTCATAATGTAAACACATGTTGCTTTTATAATTATACATGCCTATCAAGTCCAACAATCTACACCTGGTTTTGTTATCTTTACCAAATGGCCAGTTTAACAACGAAAAATGACCCCATACTGAGGAACGATGATTAAGTTGTTATTTATAAGCTGAGATTTTGTAAATTCTGGTTTAATAATACTTTGATAAAGCTATTAGCAGTAGCATTAAATAGCGAAATGTCAGTAAAAACAATATCGTTTTGCTTTTCATTCATTGGGAAATACAAAAAACCTTTATTATAATTGGTCATAGGAATTTGAAGTAATGTGGTTAATAAAATATAGGATCAGAGATGTCAATTGACGGATAACAATCGTGGTGATCATCATAATAATAGCCACGATAAATTCATTCAAGTGTTTATATAATCTAGGCAACGGTGAGTGCATAGGTAGAATGTGCATAATAGTAGGGGTAGAGGGGAAAATAACTATTGTCGCATAGCGATTAGGTAATATAACAATAGATTGTGAAACCGTGAATAAGATGTGCAGCTACAACACAGCATGATATTGATAATACAGTTAGCATTACAAATAAAAATTATCCAGTGTCACCTGGAGAGATAACTACTTTAGGTTAGGGGCGAAGGCCAAGGGAGGGAAAGAGGTCAACCGACCTCTTTATGAACACAGAGATTGAGTTGAAAAATCTTTATGGCAAATGCTTCAGCTATACTTAGCAACTGAAGAGTTGAAGTAACTCCTTGTATAGAATTTTAAAAGATAAATTCCCACTAATCTTGTGCTGCATAGACACTAGATGTGCCAGTATGGAACTTCTGATTGATTTTACGACTCCTCTGCCTAACCACGTTAGATAATGCTCCAAAAGGTGGTGGTGGACTTACTGAGTCATTCTACTAATGCAACTGTCTCCACATGAACAATTAAATTTATAAATGCATACTGAAGTGGCCAGACTCTGTAGCTTATCCTTGACGTGCATTGACACTATACAACGAGTGGTGAATTTTAAACACATTGTTTTAGCTATTATTTTTCGACGAATTTGCTTAAATTCTGTAATTATCATTATGAGAATATTTGAATTATTAAATAAATAGGATCAAAAGTACAGATATTAAATACATTGCTGTCGTTTCCTTTAATTCCTAGAGGAAAATAGGGCTTCAGCCGAACGTCTTCACTGCGTTCGGTTCTCTGCCAACGTTTTCACCTGGTTCCACGTCTACCCACATGCTTTTATCTCTGCGCATGACCTCCTCCATGTCATCCTCGCATTGACGACCAAACGCCGCTTCCCATTAAGGTTTCACTCTAGAGCTTGTCGTGTGATGTCACTTACTTGATGGTTTTCTCACAGTATGGCCAATCCACCTCCATTTTCCCTGCATATTTGTTGTACAATTGGTTCCTGCTGGGTTGGTTCGTTCCCAGAGATCCCTCCCTGTTGCTGATCTTTTCTTGCCAGCCATCTGATGTTAAGTATTGAGTGAAGACAGCTGTTAATGAAAGTCTATAGTCTGTGTGAAGTGCCCTTCGTGAAGATCTGGATCATATTTTTCATGTTGAGTGCTGTTGATCTCCACTCAGACTTAAGAGTAAAAAAGTACAGATATACTTTAATTAATTACTTATTTGAGTCTTTGAAAAGGAATGTGTTATTTATGCAAATATACTTGTGTGAATTTCTCATTTCCATCATTGAAATGACTAACAGAAAATTGTGATGAGTACACATGCAGTAACAGTAGCAGCAAGAATTTAAAGGAAATATGTACAGGCAAAAAGGATCAACATGGAAACAGAATCTTGTCTTCGTATCAAACAATGTGGATAAAGTTAATAGCACTCAAATAAGACAGTATGAGCTTTTGGTGTTGTTGTGTTCTCTGAGCTGGATGATTTAACTGTCTAGCCTTCGTAGAGAGAATTCCTACAGTTCACTTCACTCTCAAGTTAACGCTGAAAATGTTATTCAGCAAAACTACGTGAGCTTCACAACTGAACCATCCAGCTTACAGAACATAGTAACATTAAAATGTTGAATAAAGTAAGAACAATAAACGAAACAGGATAACAAGATGACATTTACAACTCTATACAACCTTAAATAACTTTTAATATCAGTATAAAAAATGATCAAATACTTTAGTTATTAATCATAAATGGAAAAGATATTAACATCAGGTGATTCAATGGCATAATGGAAAAGAATAAAAGTTGGTTTTAAGCTTGTTATCATGTATGGAAATAGTCACAAGAATATTCTAGAAATTAGAAGGAATATTATAAATTGAAGAGGTGTACAGCCTACAGTATTTATCACTCAACATTGGATGCTGACCTTCACTGTTTAAGTTGACTTGTTTAGTTGAAGGCTAGCGGTCAAGCATGCATGCCGTGCATGTCGTGTAACGTTTGTTCATTCATGCACGATCTGTGGCTAGTTAAGCAATCAAGGCGGCACTAAAATTTGATAGCGAAATATACTTCCTATTTTGGATGGTCGATTTGGTATTTTGATTTGCTTTAGGTCTACGCAGAACAAATACTATAGAAGTTGTGGGTATAAGAATTTGCGTTAGTATACATCGTACTTTCTGTAATCGTCAGCACACCCCACATAGACAAAAAAAGCTAAATAATTTAGTCTAGCAGAGGCCGGAAACGGACTGGTGAAAAGAACAGGTAAAGACAAAATCAAGAGCATGGAGTCAAGTTGGGGGAACATAATACGATCAAAATAAGAAAATAAAAAACTATGTATTCATCATGATAGGAAGACATTAATAATGGTCTTTATTCTGAATGCATATGTTTAGTTTTAATCTTTTAATGTCAACTGCTTTGGTTATATGTAGAAAACTAGAACTACCAGGAATACTAATTATCTTGTAGCGGTAACTAATTCCCCAAAATTATTAACCACAGCAATCATCACTCAACATTGGATGCTGACCATCACTGTTTAAGTCGACTTGTTTAGCTGAAGGCTTACGGTCAAGCATCCCCGCCATTTGGTACTCCGTCGTGTCACGTGCGTGCACGATTACTAGCTAGCTAAGCATTCCTCTCTATCCGCAATTTTGTCCCGAAATATACTACGTACTTTGGACGACAAAATCTGGTCTTTTGCTTTATCTTTGGTACTCGAAGAACGAACACTATAGAAGTTGTTGGTATAAGATCTTGCGTTAGTATAATCCGTACAACTCGCGAACGTCGATACCGTCAATCATCAAAATCTCAAATTATTTTAATCCATTACTTTCATGGAGCACTGCCTTTCACAAGTGGCAAGTGATGTCACACTACTCAGTTTATTGTTCTAGCTTCGTTCAAGTTCATCATGGGGAAATAACTGTATGAAGCACCGAAATCATCTGTCAGAGTTATTAATCTTTATTGTTATTTCAAAACATTAAGGGTGTTTGGGAAATTTATTTTATTTTTTTCATTATAGCTTGAAACCACACAGTATTTTTGGTGCAAGTATGGAATTTTCAGCATGTGATATCGGTAGCCCAAATTTTGCAGGCCGACCATTGATATCGGGTGTGCGCTGGCAGGGGATCGAACCCCGGACCATGTGCATGGTCGGCGAGAGTCCTAACCGCTATGCCACCGACGCACAGTGAAAAATAAAATCAGTAATCTCTGAAATGACAATTTGGAAATTCATGAATAATTCCCATGCAGCCATTAATGAATTAAACGTAGCAAGGACCCTTCTACAGTCAAGGAACTGAATGGGTTTCTGTGGTACTCTGTCAAGCTTGTTATGAGGAATGCGAATGTTGGTTTTTTCGAGGATTGTGTTACTAATCATCAGGTGAACTGTGTTTCATTTTCATTGAATTTGAAACAAATTGATTTCACCATACTTCTGTTACCAAATAATTTTTTTCACCTACTTACCCTTAAACTAAATTTGGTCTTTTATTCTAGAGGTTGTCGATTAGAATCTTAATGATACATTTTCACTTCAATTGCAGTAATTAACTTTGTATAATTTTCAGTCTGTTGAATCTTTCAACCTCTGTAAAACAGAGTTCTTTTTTAGTTCTACGAAGTACTTATCTTATTACATTTCTATATATTAATTGAATGTTTTATACCTTTGCAAAGAAAATGTCTTCAGTGAGCTTCATTGGCATGTGCATTTGTCCACTACATCAAATAGCTATAACTTGCCCTAAATCCATCAGTTCTGTGGTACACATATTTCAAACAATTAGTTCCCTCTGTGAATTTTGACAAAAACAAGAAGAAGACGTAGTTAATATGAATCGTGTAATGTATTTGCACAACATATTTCCGGCAATCTGATCACTCACACACATACCTGTCACAGGAATTTACATGAAAATAATAAAGTGTTAAAAGGTGAGAGAACAGTCAGTGGTCAAGTTGAAAGGCTATGCTAAAGTAAAAAAATATATATGATTATGAACAATATTGGATAGAAGATAGTTAAGTGGAAGTTTCTGAAATTTTGGGACATCATGGACAATGTGTAACATTTCCACTCTTAAGATCTATTTTAAGTGATACTAGGACGAAGTGGAGATGTACTGATGAAGCTCTATGTTTCACTCAGAACAAAGTAACTCAGCATCACTCAACGCTGACACGATCCGAGTATACTGAACTTGTCGAGATGGACCTGCAGGTAGTGATTCCATAGAGAATTTTTACAACTCGTAGTTGTTGATGTCCAGGGGTGGCGGCCTTCACACAGGGAGAGTGTGTTCTGTGGATGAAGCATGTGAGTTGGCTTTCTGGGTGGAGCATATTGCAGGAGGTTCATGTGAGTCCAATTTCATGTTTAGAGCGAGTTTCGAACACCTCCGACACCAATTTGTAAC
The DNA here is from genome assembly GCA_944472155.2 of Trichobilharzia szidati. Lineage (NCBI taxonomy): Eukaryota > Metazoa > Platyhelminthes > Trematoda > Strigeidida > Schistosomatidae > Trichobilharzia > Trichobilharzia szidati. The sequence goes on along the minus strand of OX235271.1, from coordinate 46,814,494 downwards.
AAGCACAGCAGCAGACATACAGGTAATGAAAAAAGAACACGAGCTGTGCGGGGAACGTTTATTCCTCGAAGTCAACTTTTGAAACGCGCGGGAGTCCAGTCTTAGAGTCTAACAGTCTTACTGGCCTTCGTTAAGGTTTAGGTCCTGCAATTCTTGTATCTCCTGGTCCAGGTAATCGACTCCCTAGTACCTTCCTGCGAGTGAAGAAAACAAAACGTTGATTAGCGTTTGCAATATAGGTTTTGTTTATATTAAACTGCTCTCCTTCCTCTGGAGGCACTGTCCGTGGTAGCGAAAGGCGGAACTCGGTGGCCTGCACCCCACTGGCTGGAACTTCATATTGACAGGTGGGGGTTGGTGGTTCATCGGGGGTACAAAGACTGTTGGAGAGAAAGATGCGATGCGCCTTAAGGTGATTGTAGTGGGTAGGAATAACATCGGCATTCGGTTGCTGAATGTTTTCAGGAAGTTGTAGGAGGACATGTCCGCACAGTCACAAAGAGTCCTTGCCATGGGGAGTAGAATTTTGAGCTCAGTCCAGGGGGACGCTGAAGCCAAGTATGAGAGCCGACAGAGTATGCTGGGTCACGAAAGATACGATCGTACACATTCTTTTGATGATATCCTGATGACTTTTGTTGAGTGTGCGCCAGATCATAAGCGATTGCCAAACGGTTTCGCCATTACCGGATACGAGCAACATGGTTGATTTGTTCAAAAGGTAAGAGGGGTATTTGAACTTCGATAGGGCGACGTAATTCTTGACCGTACAAAAGTGACGTAGGAGAGAAACCCGTGGAGGAATGTACAAAAGATTGGTAGGCCAGGAGGTATTGAGGTAGTATCTCATCCCAGGCATCAGCTGACAAGCGGTTGGGGAAAGCGCGTATAATATTCTTGATGGTTTGATTAGTACGTTCCACCAAACCGTTTCATTCTGGGTGGTAGGAAATCGTGCATGTTTTCAGAGTGCCGAATACGTTGAAGGTGTGATGAACAAGCTGGCTCTCAAAAGCAGCACCTTGATCCAAATGCAATGATTGTGGGGCACCAAAGCGTGTAATCCAGTTGTCAATGAATGCCTTGGTCATGCTGTTTGTTTCCTGTTGTTGCAGAGGTACCGCCACACACCATTTTGTAAAATAATCATTTTCACTAAGATATATCGGTAACCTGTTTTTGAGGTTGGAAGTGGCCCTTTTATGTCAGTGCCGACATGCTGATTCGGTGCTTGGGTTAGCATAGATACAATGGCTGCACTAGGCGTTTGTGTAGGATACTTGTTGGGGCTACAGGGATCACAGTTTTGGCAGAACTCGGTCACATCTCGATTCGGCAAAGGCCACCAGAGACGCTGATGGATGGCGTGTTCCGTTTTCTGTCAGCCAGCGTGCCCAAGTTGGTGGTATACCTGGCTGATAGGTTCCTGTACTTTGGAACGATTGGAACTAGGAGTCGGGGGTTGAAATTCGGTTCCACTATGTAGAGTACGTCATCTATTAGTCGAAGCAGGTCCTATTTACCTCAGATACACCGCGTTGCTGCTGGCAGATCTCATAGTTCCTTATACGTCAATTTATTGTTGTTATTCTGTCGTAGTAAATAGACATGTTGTATATCTGCGTCCTTAGCTTGCGGGGAGGCCCAGTCAATATCAACTGCTGCACCGAGTAATACATTCGCTGCGGTTTCACAATTAGGCAGGAGTGAGAGAGCATTGGTGTTAGCATGTCGTTTTCCGAGACGGTATTCACAAGTGAAATCAAAAGCCTGCAAACGTTCTTCCAGCGAGCACGTTAGCCCTCTGCATCACGAAAATTCTGAAACCACTGTAACGCCTTGTGATCAGTCTGGACCCGAAATTTACGCCCCTATAAATGAAGGCGAAAGTAAGTAAGAAAGTAGACAAGAGTCAACATCTCATGATGAGTCGTAGAATACCATGTCTCTCTCTTGTCCAGCGTCCGACTAGCGTATACTACTGCTCGCCCCTCTCAGTCAGGCGTCATCTACGAGAGAACAGATCCTTTCGCCCTTGCACTGGCTTCAGTATCCAGAATAAAGGAGCCGCTGCCAGGCAATGTATCTTGGAACGCTATAACAGTAGGAGAAGTTAAACATGTGTTAAGCTTATAGAATGCTACCTGGCACTGGTTAGTCCAGCCGAATTTCGTCCTATTTCCGTTAATCGATGAAGAGGGGCTGCTACAGTGGCAAACATTTGAACGAAATGACGGTAGTAAGAAGGAAGCTCCATGAAACCACGTATGTCCACTACCGATTTGGTGACAGGCCAGGTGGTGATCGCTTGTACTTTGTTTCTATCTGTGTTAACTTCTTGTGGATTAGCCTCATGACCAAGGAAGCTAACAGATTTCTGCAGGAAATGAAATTTCGGAGCTTTCAGCTTAAGATTACTCTCACGTAAACGTTGGAATACGGCTCGGACGTTGGCATGGTATTCTTCAAGGGACTGTCCAAACACGATGATATCGTCTAGGTAAATGAAGCACTATTTAGATACTGACCCTGCAAGCACTGTTTGCATGAGCCGTTGAAACGTAGCAGGAGCATTAGACAGGCCAAATGGAATGGTTTCGAATTCATACAAACCAGAGAAACACAAGTCAGTATCTTGATGAAGTAAAAATTGACATGACATCTGATTTCTGTCTCGTGGATCATAACTTAAAGTTCCTTGGACAGCAGTTTATTGATATTAGGGATAGAGGTTGCCAAAACCTCTCAAGCTGGAGCACGGGCTAGCACAGAGTAATTACATTCCACCCCTGGTTGTACAGCAATCTGTCAAGGAAATGTAACAGTGTGTTTACCATTGCTAATTGCTTACCTGTGCTAGGAGCTCACGTTATGCGTCTACCATTCACTTCTAGTCGATAGTGGAGGACAACTAGGGAAGGCTGATAACTTTATTCACCACAACTCCTTCAAAAACAAGAAAGACTAGGGGAAGAAATAAGTATCGTTAAAAAATAAAGTAGTTTAGGGCGTGTACTGAGTGGTCTGTGGCCAGTAATTCGGTACCAGGAAAATATAAGTTGTTCAAAACGCTCGTTGTGGGTAAGTGGCGCGAGACGTTCGCTCATTACCTCTGTACGGTGGCTACATATTTTTGAGCACTGCAAGGCAATACACCACAATTATATCTTTGAAATAGGTTCCATGGAATAGATGATGCATCTTTTAAGGATGCATCAACTTAATGCATACATCACGCTCAGATTTGTAACAAATATTGTACCCATCAGAGTTATAGTTTTAGGTAAACGTTGAATTGTTTCTGCAGGAGAAATTTTAACAAACTTTATCTAAAGCTCACTCTCCAGGATTTGTTGAGTCATAACTAAAGATATCTTACAGTAATTTGGGAAATGAAAATATACACTTACGACTAGATTAGACAATTAATTGATTCTTCTAAAAGACTTCTAAACGTCATTTTTCAAGAACACAAAAGCAGATGAAGGTCCTGATGAAGACCAGTGTTCAGCACCAGCTACGTCAAATAGCTCAACAATCGGTGTTCCATGTGAAAGATAGATGTCAGACAAGTCAACCGGCGAATTTTTAAGAGGTTTGGTGATGCTTACAGAAAGTGTTGACGTCGACTTTTCTGTTGAGAAGGCCGGTAAGTTATCTCAGCGAACTCTGCCACAACACACTGTGGTTACAAAGTTGGTTACAGCCATCTGAAAAGTTCTGTCGATAGATTTATGGTGATGGAAGTATATTTAGAATTTTTCTAAGTCAGGACCTATGGGTACGTAGCAGATCACATAGCGAATCACTATGAATAGTGGCCATTATTCTACTAATTAAAAATTTTAAAGAGAAGCTAGCAGGATTGTGAGGTGTTGAAGTGTCTGCACTATCCACACGTTAAGTAGTCTAGTTGCAGTTTATTTCCTTTCTATAATATTAATGCGTCATTTCTAGCTCAATTCTAGATTATATAAGGGATTGTTTAGTGAAGCAAAATCAACGAGTCCCAGTGGTAACACTATCCTTGGATAAATTGTACACTTTCACCAGTATGATAACGGCACTTAGTGGTCTCAAAATATATGTACCTACCGGGCACTTACACCTTACGAGAAGAGGCTTTTACGGCCTTATCACACCAGGGGAAAGTGGAGTGGAAAAGGTCGTCGATTTGCAATATGTCTCACTGACACTGAATTTTTCACCCAACTTATATCTCACGTGGACAGTGGACGTTCACAGAGAAAGTCAGGTGGAGAAGAGGGATAAGCTGAATGGCAAGAAGCAACCTTTCTCAAGAAGGCGAGACGTAGTCACTCAACAAGACGTATGGCCTTTAAAAGACGGGAAGACACCGTTGTCCCGTGGTATAAAAGTTGGCTGCAGAAAACCTGAACTGCCCGACAGGTCGATCATTTCCACCAAGTAGAGGAATCAAGGGATTCGGATCATTTGGAGAGGTTCGGTCACGATTTCTGTTTAGCTAAACTAGTTAGAGAAAAACTACTTAGCCTTTCAGTGCTAGACATAAGAATTCGCAGTTTGTACAAAGTCAAGCAAAATACCATCACATAGCAGGCCAGTCGGCGCGCTTTCTTAGACAAACAGTAAACTAAGGAAGATGCAATTTCGATCAGTGCTTACACACTTGAGACGTTAGACATTTCCATCCGCATAGACATATATCTAGCAGAGCTTGTCTAATGAGCTGGGGTTAAATAAATGGCTTCATGATGGCTATACAAACAATGTGTAAGGGTTTTTAAGTAGCGAAATTATGAAGTTCTGCGATTCTCAAGTCTTTGTGGCCGGAACGCGGAATCGTAATGTTATTTAACATTTTGCTACATTAGTGGACGCAGTCTCTGAGGTGAATGGACTGAGTTGCGTTGTGTGAATGACTTGAAGCACTCAGATATCCTCATCACTGTATAATCGTGCCTGATGCCACCCATCAGCGAAAGTGAATTTAGACTTCAGAACTCCAAAGTGGACAGGGGAAATGTATTAGATTACACAGTATGATTGATAGTCTTCTGAAGCACAGAAAACTCTTCTCTGGAAAGCGTATCGTGCCAAATTCAACACTGTAGACTAAAATGCGAACAGAGAAGACGTTAACTTATTCCTTATATGTCACAACTCACAGTGCACGATTTTCCTGTGGTCTTCAAAGTGTTCGAACCTTGTGGTCCACCATTACAACACCGCAGTAGTCATACAGAACAATCTCCGCAGACAGCCACTCTGATCAAATGCTGGTGGAATCCTACACTCCACTGGATCCATTCCAGCCCGCCATGAAACTAACATAATATGACTTTTCAACACCCATAAGAAATCGTCGACCTTTTTATCTTCCACGATGGAAATATGAACCCGATATAAGAATTGTTTGCGATGTGCTCACCGTTCAGCTCACAGCTTTTGCAATACCCTGGGGACTAATGCTTGTGTGGAAAGCCTATATAAATGCTAATACCTCTGCAACCCTACCAGGGGACTGAGCTGTGGACTGTAGAAATCAAGTAGAAGATGCTTCGAGCAAATTCAAGCAACTATATCCCCGGATAATCTAACCATACAGCTTTTGGACAGTTCCTAAATGTCGAAAACATAGCTCACATGAATAAACCCGAGTATTCGTGGACTACTTGAACGTAAACACAAGTGCTGCAAAATTTTTATGACACTTTTGAATTCAGAGGTTAGAATGCCACAGTCTTCAGCAAGATAGAAAGATATTGCTGGAATTCAGAAATAACGAGTGTAATTCGACATACATCTGGCTCAAAGAGGAACCCAATTAGTGGAACCCGACTATTTTCCTGAACCTCAAGATTTATACCTCCAACTGAATCTCAGACTTGATCTCTAGAGAAATTGCACTTTTAATGGCTCAACAAAATGCTTAGAGATTGGTATACTGCTTCTCAGGAGTCTTCAGAAATGAGTCGTCACTCCTTGTTCCTTGGCCAGAGCTCTAGCAGTTGTAAGCTGGGAAATTGTACAGTTTAATCCGCCAGAATGCTTGAGATGTTTAAGAAAACTGTGAAAATTCTAACTAGAGATCTAAAGTTCTATACTTGCCCAAATTATAGATATTGGATATTGGACCAGTGTAATTGTTTTGTAACAGCAAACTATCATTTTTCGGACTTTGCTATGACAACGGGAAGCGTGTTTGGCTGAATTATAAAAGAAGTATGTGTTTATAAGTAATATATTTTTTGCGATTTTGATAAATAAAATGAAAACGGAATTGTTCTTAATTCGTTTTATTCAGTATTTCTATGAGTTAATTTACTTAGTGAATATTTGTCACATATTTGTCTCTGTTTAATCAACAACGCAGTTATTTGAAAGCTGCATGTTGGTGGCTTGTAAATCGAATGTGTAAAGATTGTTGCCCCTTTTCATTAAATATTTCATATTTAGTTATGTAAAGGTGAACTTTACGCTGGAAGGAACTGTTCAACTTGATTCATGTACGTGTTTTTAATGACAGCTCACGATTCACTCTATGATGATTAAGGAGTAGGTTTCATAAATTTTCTCTGTGAAACAAGCTTTTTTCTTATCATCGTAGATATGAAGTAATCTAAGGAAACCAGATGTAGAGTAATATCATGAACGATAGGCCCTGTAAATGCTCAGTTTTTCCATGTATAATGCTGTTTATCAAATGAGATAGGTGCAGTTATTTCCATTTTGATTAAACCGCATTATGTGGTGAGAACGTATTTTGATGTAGTTGTCAGTCACTTTTTCCAAAGAAGGCCTAAATGTTTTGTTTTAATAAATGTTTTCCATGTATATATTTTCTCCTTACGCCTAAAATAACAAGTAAAACGAAAAAGCAGGCATACGATCAACAAATTTTGTATAAATCACTACTTAAACACTTTAGGGACGTACGTCTTTTCTGGGAGTCTTAAATCATAGATATAATAAAATGTAGGGACAACAATGAATGTTGCCAGGATTTAAGAGTTGTGGACAAATAAAAACATATTCTGCATGTGAAATTCATTATTGTTAGTGATAAATTTGATGTGAAAGAAGCCCTAATGTATAGATGTCATGTGAAGGATACTGAAGTTTTAAAAACTATTCCAGCCATCATTTTGTAACGACAGGAGGCAAGAGTCAGGTAACAGATTGTTTATTGATGAAATCAACACATATTTATAGATTTTCGTGTACATTATCATAGATAATTGTTAGCTGACAAACACAGTTTTCTGACTGGTTGTTTCTCACTAAAAGTTAATCTTTCATCTCTTTGTTGCTGCCTTTTGAGTGTTAGATCATCTATCTGCCAATTGTATCCGCCTACGCAAAGTTCGCTGTCCATCTTTGACCTTGTTTTCACATGACTAATATTTGAGACATAAACATTGACGTCAATTACTGTCTACCAATTTGGCTAGCAATCATCTCTCACCACAGTGTCACGTATGCCTCTCTGTCTTTTACCAAATGAAGGTACGAGGGAATTTTACTCTGTTATCATCAGTTAAGAAAGTTATGTAACACCCTACGAACAATGTTACCTAAATTATTGAGTTATCTTTGATGATATCGTGATATCGTGGCTGATTAAGATTTCGAATTTATTGGTTGAAGATAGAAGGCTTGGAGCCTATGTCAATCCTTTTCTAGTAAATTTATGTGCTTGTTCGAACCCTTTTTGAATGAATCAGTTGAGATTGCAGACACCACTTCTTCTGGGAGTCGGTTCCAAGAGTTTATGACTCGGTGTGAGAACCAGTACCCCACAGCATTATGGTTTCTCTTTGGCTTTTGAACTCTCCTGCTATGTCCTATAAGGTGTTCCGACTTCGATAATAATAATAATGGGAGAATCAAATAGGATTCACATTCATAAGCTGCTGAGGCAGTCTCATTTTTCTCGAGATAAATTTTTTCCCGAAGTGACATCATTTGCAGTATGTTTGAATACTAAGAAATCCAAGAGTACATCATAAAACTTTACAGTTCTGATTGTACTCCATAGGAGTCCTGAACGAATAAATAATAAATACAGAAATTCAATATCCTATTTATTACACACATCACAATTTATTAAAGAACAACAGTGAATATTCAAATATATTTTTACTGCGTGGGAAGCTAATAGCTAGTTACACAGACAGAAACGTAAAAACAGCATATCACCTGATACAGAAATGTGCTATGTACTATCACTTTGTATCAATAAAAATTAAATGGTGTCACAGTAGACAATTAACATAACGTGACTTAATATTTGCACACTGATTACTGAGACATTCATAAATATGGAGAAGATAAGTAATGAATATCAAACATTCAAAATGAACAATTTTTCCGTTGTTATTTGAGTTCTTGAATTTAAGATTTCTAACAAATCTAGAACTAAGATTAAATAACTTAAGCAATTTTATTTTTTTAATGTATTGCAGTTATTCCACTGCAATTTAGGATTTGTCCACTAAAGTCAAGACTTGGCAAGAGTGATAAACAACAGAAAGTCATATTATCATTGGTTATTGATCTTTTCGATATGAAAATGTGTGCGTTACCTGTTGAAGAAGCATCTGTCACTGAAAATCGATGGCCAGTGACTACACATAATATGATTCACAGTCCGTTTTATTGAGAAACAGAGTCATTCATGTTGAATGGTTGTAGGTAGTAGGTAAGAAGATGTAAATCCAGATTACGTGCTTATTTACAATCTTCAGCAAGACGCATCTTGATCTTTGAAGGAACTGATGTCTGTTTGGAGATTAGAACCCACAGAGATGCATTCATGGACGTTAGCACAGAGTTATTCGGACCCACGATTGAGTCATATGTAATTAGTCTGTTTCGCAAACGCAATATCAAAGTTTGCCTTTTTTATTCCTTTACGTTTCCAGTGGAACATAGGGCTTCAAGCTGGAGAGATTTGAAGTTTCGGTAGCAGTGGTTCTTATTTTCACGGGATGGGGTTGCTAGCCTGATGCCCAACTTTCCCTCTTTATCAGTCTGATTACTGGCCTTGCGAAGCTTAGGAGTGCGTCGGCCGAGGATCGAACCTGACCACATGCGTGTTTGGCGAGCATTCCACCGCTGTGCCACAGACGCACAAAGTTTGCCTTACTCCACCTTTTCCTTTTTGTTTTATTGATTTATTTTTACTAATACATATGTGGTTTGTAAAGAATGTGTCACAACTACGTAATAGTATTTAGTCTTCTATTACTAGTCTCTATCTCAATCAACTCACCCATACTTATATTTTTCTTAGAATACTACCTTAATTATAAGCGAATAGTAATTCGCGTACGCTATACAGCCTACTTGTTGTGTAGATTTCGCTTTTATTTCAGTCACTTAATGTATTCTTTCTATTCAGATGCTAAATAATTGGGTAATCAATCACTATTACTTACACAGTTCCTCTCACTCAGAATGTAAACGGCTCCAAAATAAGTCATCATATCATGCTGTTGATTATTTGTGAGAGTGAAATAACTACGGTTTTAGATTTCCGAAGTTATTCAAAACGAAGACGCGCATAAATTAGGCTTCTCATATCTTCCTGCTCATCAGCAAAAGCTTATCTATAACTCCGAGAAATTTCTCAAAAGGATTACATCTGACAATAGTATTGTGATAAATCATAATACAATTGTGGCAGTACATACATTAGCTGAAATCCTTGTATCCAAATGAAAAAATTTACAACTGATAGATTAGATTTCTTTAAGTGCAGTATTTACCTTCTTGAAAATCATACCACCAAAGAAGTTAATTTGCAATTTGTAGTTTTCTAATTTATCAAAAATGATGAATTAATTCAGGGATAGAAATTTGATTCCACTTATATTGCTTTCAATGGTGAATAGCAATAGAACCTGTCTCCCTTCCCTTAGAAGATGCCTTCACCAAGATGTATGGGTGAGCCCCAGCCCATGAATTTAACTACATTATCTAGTGCCCGAAGCATTAAATCACATTATCTGGTAGCATTGCATTGAGATAGTGTCTTTTGAAGTATTAGTTGTTTAGTTTGACAATCTGCAAAGTGTCAGTATTCAACGTGCTGCATTTGTATTTGAACGAATGATCACCAACAGGATGGAGGAGGGTTATACTATTGACTAAATTATTTATTGGGGTCTTGATACACCCCAGGTTTTATTTTTAAATTCAATTATTACCCATCTGTATTTAAATCTGTACTTTAAACTAGGGGCAGACAGTTTTACAGGCAAAAATATTATAATATCAGATCCCTAATGCTAAAACTACACAGAAATGAATGACCCATCACTACAGTATATTTAATTTAAAATGTGATCGGCAATTACTAGAAAGATACTGATTTGTGTAGCTTGCATCATCTGTTTACTGTAACTCGTGATACTTAAAACTGTTGATTTGAGCAATGTAGCGAAGTGTGAACTGCCTAGTTGAAGTGATTTTTTTCTGCCTACAGGTATTAGATGGCATTATATTTAATAGTTCATAAAGCATTAAATATTTCCTCTCTTTGACATCTTCAAAACACCGAACATTCTCACCAGTTCTTATTTAAGTTTTCTGCTGTTTGCATTCGTTCTTTTCCCTTCTTTTTTGTGTACTACTTCGAAATATGGCGATTTCACTTCTGTATACAGTCATAAGTTGATTAAACAATCAGTCAGTGCCGACGAGCACAGACAAGATGATGATATAACCGGATGTCTGTTTTTTCCCTCAGCCGACGTGGACCAGAGAATACTTAGTAGGCTGAAACAGATTGTCGAAAATTTGAAGTATATTTTGCGAATATTGCATGAACAACGAAAACCTAACACGACAGCGTGCCAAACAGCTTAGGCGCTTCACCACATAACTTCAGCTTAACCAGTGAGTGTTAGCACATAATGCTGAGCGATGCACGCTGTAAGATATTAATGTCAGGGATTTATTTACACCTACAGATTTCTTGTAATACACTGAGCGACTGTAAAAACGAATATGCTTGCTATAGTGTGTTTATAAAGAATCCCTAAGGTAACTTCAGGCTATTCTAAATTATATAAAATAATCCCAGCGTGTTTAAGAGAAAACTAAAAACAAGGATTTTTTGAACGTTTTCACTGTGTAAGCCATAATCTGACTTGGCGCTCAAATTATTCCAGGAAATTCGTAACATCTACGGTCTGGAAACCTATAACCTCAGACTACTTTGACGTGTTTGCATGAAGACACATTATATAAGCATAAATCCAAACAATTAATCCTTTCCCCTTGTGTGCCTATGAATTAGAATATGCAAACACAATCATCATATAAATTATTTACATCATATGATATGTCTTAAGGTTTCATTGATTTGCATTCTTAATTACCCATAGAACAATTTGTTCACTTGTGAAGGATTATACAAATTGACACCATTGAACAAAGAAAAAACAAACAAATTAGAATCCTAATGTAGTAATGAAAAGACAAGTTGTTTTCAGTGTATATGTATTCAGTGACTTAGGAGAAACATGTCATTAAATAACTATTTATCTAGGGTAGTTAAATGAAAAAAAAACAAATTTTTAAAAGAATACATAACTAAAGCATAAGTTATTTAAACTACTTTAAACAAAGTGACAAAAAAGTTATAACATATCAGTCTACCCCTATGTAGAATTAATTAAAATCACTTGGACTGCTGAAAAAAGAATTTTATTCATTAATAAGAGAGAAATGAAACTTTTTATTCAACGAAGAAACATGTTTGTACAACAATTACTTGAAATTGTTTTGAACAAACTGTAGTGTCATTTTTATATTTTGTGCAAGCAAACACAGTCACAGTCAAACAAAAATGTCACAGTAAGTGTGTATATGCATGTGAAAATGAATATGAAAGGACCTTGAATTGTATGGAAGACAAAAAAAGAATTGTTGAAGAGAAAAAGGATAGAATTACGTAAACTAATATACATAGGACACTGATAAAGAGAGAGGGGGAGAGACAGATGAAATGAAGACTAGTGAATGTTTTTCAGGTCTAGTTGGCAAAACGAAATGAATGGATGTGTACCAGCCATCTCATTAAGAGTCCTAGTTTACTGACTCTTAGCGTCTGAAAGAACCTAGACAGGTAATCCTGCAAAGTTAGACTTTAGATATCCAAAAAGGTACGGAAGCACCAATGATCTTGGAACAAGCATATCTGCACTAAAAAGCAGATTTTGTCCCCTAATCCTTCCTTCACCTAACCCTAACCTATCCCTAGCCAACTCTAATATCTCCCTAATTAGAATAATCTAACCCTGACCTGTCCCAAGCCTACAGTTAACCTTAATCTTCCCCCAGGCTAACGTAGGACTAACCAGATATCCTGTTTAATATCATTACACTTCATCCAAAACTTTTCTCCAAGTTGTTTACCTGGCTTCAACGCCTTCCTGTGGCTTCGCGTTGCATGGCCAGTGATGCGTCAGTTGGGTGTCCAAATTTTCATTTCACCAGTAAACTACATGGCTTAAACCAATAGTCAAGAACTTCATAAGTTGGTGCTAAATTTTGTTCCGACTACCTGTAATTGTTTTCTAACAATCTTACTTCGGTCAACACTGCTAATCATAGAAAAATAATAATAATTTACTTTATTCCAAAAACAGTACTTATGATACAGAATGGAATTCTCAGTATTTGTCACAATATTGCATCTGATTTACTAAATATATATATAATTATTAATTAAAACAAAATTAATCGGAGGATTTTGTCCACATTTACGACATAATTATTAGATATAATAATAATAATAACAGTGAGTTTGTTTCAAACAGTATTGTCGATTCAATTTTGGAAACTTTAGCATGTTATATATTATTGGGTCTAATGTTCTGCTGCTATAGTATAGTGAGGGGAAATACAAAATTAACAGTCATAATACAGCTTAAAATTATGACCACACTTATGAAAAAAAAAATAAATAAATAAAACGAAAAATTGAGAGGATTATAAGTATAAGAAATACAATAACAACAAAGTTTAATGCTTTAAGAGTGAAGGAAATGGTTTATTGAGTGGTGCTAAGAAGGTTAGTTAGTTCATGTCTGACGCTATTTTCATCACATAAAGTACGTGCTAAATATGGTATAGTGGAATTTTTATACTTAGACGTACGTGCATAAAGTCTCCTGAAAAGACTTCTTGTTTTATCTGAGGAGACACAAAGTTGGAGCTGCGGGTAGAGTGGGTGCTCAGAGTCTGACAAAATTCCTTTAGCGAATTTGTTGCATGACATCAAGTGCCTATCAGTGACAATGCCAACGATATGGCCCAATGGGATACCACTCGTCCTACTGACAGTCTTCAGAGTTCTACGAAGTATGACATAGTCCTTTTTAAGCAATGCAGGAAAAAATAAGGGTGAACAGTAAAGAAGAATAGATAAAATACACGAGTTGATAAACTGTAAGAGGAGTGGTTGAGTTATGCCTGAGTGCCTTAACTTCTTAATGTAAAAAGTCAGACGAAATATTCTTTTAGAAATCGCTAAGACATGAGAGGACCAGGATAGGTCAGAAGAGAGAGAATTAATCCAAGGTACTTAACTTCAGACTTGCTTTCTATATCAGTATCATCGATTTTGCAAGGGTCATAGGAACCAACGGCTTCATTTAACTTTCGTTTACATCGGAAACTAAAATTAACAGTCTAACATTTGGAAGGATTAAGTTTAAGGCCGTTAGACGAAGACCATTTGCTAATTTCTGAATATGAATAGAACTAAGGCATAAAAGGTATTTCTTACCAATGCGTATCGAATTTCTATTCAAATGCGAGACTATGAAGTCAATGAATTTCAGCTTCCGTCAATCTATGGCTAGCTTTGAGATGCATTTCCTGAGATTATAGTGAGAATTTGTAATCAGCAGAGTCAGTCACGTCAGGTGTACAAGAACAGTTACCCATTGTTGTTGGAGATAGCACTATATTTCAGAGAATGAAGAATTTTAAGATTCTTAAGCCACTGAATTGAAAATCGACAAGTAAATGATAATGCATTCGCTTCATAACCTTACCATCCTGTTTCCATCTAAGATAGTGTCATGCGTATGCAATGCCAAAGAGTCATGCACTACGATGAAATAAAAGTCGGTTACTTCCGAATTTCCAATGGATCTCTAAATGATGACAAAATATAAACAAGTTTTACTTATAAACATTTTTTTAATTGAAAGTAAATGCCTTTTCTCGCATTTATTCAGGTTAATGTTTCGTAATGGATCGTTATGAAAAATTGACAAGAATAGGTGAAGGCGCCTATGGTGTTGTATTTAAATGTCGTCATCGGGATACTGGAGATATAGTTGCTATAAAAAAGTTTACAGATTCTGAAGAAGATCCTGTTATTCATAGAATTGCAATGCGAGAAATCCGTACACTAAAGGTAAGCTCTAACTCTTGTTGATTGTATCTGTTGGAAATAAGCAGCATTTGCTGGTTTATAAGCTCCTTTAGATAGATAAATCGATATAGACTTGATCTTTGATTGGAATTATGAGTAATGCTTTAGTGTTTGAAACAAAAGCTGGTAGATTTGATTGCACCATTTGCAAAAGATACAGGTGTGTATACACAATGGGCTCAGTACTCCTTATTCAACATTAAATGAATCATCACGAATGTTTTGAAACATATTTATTCATTATTTCCATGGATATAGCTCTGCTTCTTTATCAAAATGCCATCTGAAATTCTGTGAAGATCTGTCTTAATTTATGATAAGTTCACATTAGTCATTATTCATCTTTTAGTTTGACTAAAATGAAAATGATACTTCATTGTGACTTAACTTGTGCAGTGGTAGTTAGCAGTGGAAGTGAGGATGCCTTTTTTGTCCTCTTCAAAACTCATCAATTGAACGTGTCTACTACCCAATGAGTGATGGTTTCCCCAAATGAGAACACCATCAATTCAGATGATGGGTCTCAGGATGAAACACTCCACCAGTAAACACATAAAATCATGTTATTAATCATAGTATTATGAGAGTATCAGTTTAAGGAGTTCGCTGAGAGAATATAGGCTGTTGAATTCAGTCCAGATATATCAGTCAGTGAGCAATCATATTATTATCTCCTTTAATTCCTAGAGGAACATAGAGCTTCAGCCGTGCGTCTCCATTGCGTTCGGTTCTCTGCTAGAGTCTTCACCTGGCTCCAAGTCTGCCCACACGTTTTCACCTCCTCTTCACATGACCTCCTCCAAGTCACCCTTGCACTGACGACCAACTCGCCACTTCCCTTCCGGGTCCCACTCGAGCAATGGCTTGTCTAGTGATGTCACTTGATGGTTTTCTCAGAGTATGGCCAATCCATCTATTCTGATACGTAAATAATGAAAGTGTATAACAATGTTTAAATCAAAGTTTAAATATCATTGTTGGTGTTCAGCCAGATTCTTTAGTGATGACTGTTAACACAGACGATGAAACATCTTCATATTCCATATTGGAAATAGGACTTCAAGCCTTGAAGTTTCAGTATCGATGATATTGTTTTCTCAGTGTTGGTTCGCTAGCCTCACAGTCAACGTTTTCCCTTCTCTGGGCTTGTTAACAGCTGGTAAAGTAAGCGGTGTTTAAGAGTGCGTCTGCAGGTAATCGAACTGGGGCCATATGCGTGGCTGGTGAGATTTCTACCAATAAACCACTGACTCACCAGAGAAATTGAGTACAGTGAATGTTACCCATTAAGTTCACTGAAAGACCAGTTAATCTATTAGTTAATCATTTGGGAAAGAATAAAAATCAAGTAAACACAAAACATTCAGATTGAGAAATTGTAGTTTTGTATACACTGACTGGCTGTTGTTCTGATATTTATGTGAAGTACTTTCATCTATCTGTTTATATTTTCTAAGTGATATTAATCAACCCCATATGCTCTTTCTAAGAATCAATTACATTATCGTAAATATATATTGTTTTTTGGCGTCCGTTAAGAAAAGATACACTCCAGTATATTATTACTCAATGTCTATTGACCCTGAACAAAATTATCCTTTCTCATGAAATATTAGACTTTACTGGTTTGAGCGCATAGGGTGTTGTAGACCATCTAGTTGGGGTCCCGGAGACTGCTGCTTACATGGCTCAAGATTATTCTCAGTAGTCCACATTCGTTCACTTTTTCTGATCTCTCGAAGCATTTAAAACATTTTCGTTCATTTACATTACGAAAGGAACATACGGCTTTAAGCTAGAACTTTAGAGTTTCGGTAGCAGTGATTTTATTTTTAAGGGGTAGAATTGCTAGTCTTACTCCTCTTTACCAGCCTTAATCCGACATAGCGAGGTTTAGGAATGGTTTGGGGATCGAACCTCAGACCCCGTGCATAGTCGGTGAGCGTTATACTGGTGAACCCCCTACTCCATTAAATTCTCACTATTCTTCATTTAATTATTTATTCTGACTCACAATTCCATTTACTGCAGTTTCGTTACATTTCTCTCCTCTCTTTTTCTACTCTTATGTACACTTTATAAGGAGCCTCAACTTGAACTGCTATGCCTTAATATAAAGTCTTATGTTGAGAATTCAGTCCAGTGCATGAGATTGGTGTGTTCGTTAGCCTTTAATTTAACTGAAGTAGTAAAAAAACAAGATTTAAAGGAATTAGCGACGACCGAAAGTGAGATGAAAATCTTGGTTGCCACAGGAATTTGAACTGTAGGTGTAGCGTTTGCTACTGACAAGATTTTGTGAGTAGTATATTGTGTGTGGTGTCTTATTCCTCAAGAATATTGAATAGAAGAGCGGCGGATTAAGCTACGATGAGGAAAAATAAAAGATCCTAGTGAAACAATATAGAAAGCATGAAAGATAGACAGACAAGAGAAGCATTATACGAAGAACATGTGCAAGTGGAGATTTCAATGTAATCATGGAAAATTCCCATTGTAACATATAGAAAATCAAAACAAATGATTCAGCGAAGAGACTCTTTTCAACAAATTTATCATCAAGCTGTACAATCATATATATGTATGGTTTTTAAGAAGTTATATCCGGTTAGCGAATTGAAACATAGGTGTGAATGCATAAAATAATAATAGTATGAAATGCAATTAAAACTAAAATGTTTGTGATTATAATCGTAGTTAAATGTCCAGTGGCAAAGCAAATTAATGTCATATATAGAATAATTCATAGGATGGAGAGAACTTGAAAAAGGGTGTGCAATTATAAGATTAGTAGATAAATCGAATAAAATAAAAGCGTTACGTAATATTGTGTGAAATTTAATAGCATAGAATTTAATGTTGTAAAAAGGAATTGATTTAGAATGACAAGTGGAACAAGTGAAATAATACCGGGGACAATTAAAAGTGAGAGTAGTAATAGTAACAATTGACGTAATAAGGAAGAGTATACAAATTGAATAGACAAAAATGAAAAAATGAAGAATTGGTAGAGCTAAAATATGATTGGGGATTACCATACTTTAGCATAGAGGGATTAAGACCATGAAAGTTGGAGGGGTTGAACGAACTTTTTCTGTACATAGAGATCTGGCTTTTCTATTTCGATAGCCAAAGATGGCTTCAGTAATACAGATGAGTCGGGTACGTAGGGATTTGGGTAAATTACTCTTTGCCTTGTAGATGACTTTGAAGGCGGAGTTTAGCTGAGTTATGTCTCCTAACTGCTGATAAGTCCATTTTTTTCACTAATGCAACTATCTCAGAGACCTAAAATGATCTAAATTTTTACCGTGCCTTTAACTATCGGCTATTACATGAGTAATATTGTACCAACCCATGAAAATCTCAGCTTCACAATTAATAAAATCTTAATGCAAATATTTATAGCCTTGTATGTAGATGTTTGTAATTGGTTGTTCCTTAGGGTGAAATCTCAGTTTACCAATACTTTGAAATTATGTTGAACATAATCTGTGTAGATTTGGAAATCTGCACAAAAATTAATGTTGTCACACATTTTAAAATCATATTCGCTGACAGGTTTGTGTTGAGTTATGTTGAGACTGATTAACTGATATCTTACTGGCATATCCCTCAAGGACTATGCTGACTAGCTTTTATTGAGTATGAATTTACAGCTTATTCGTTCAATATCAGTCACTTTGTCCTGATATGCTTTCAAATCATGAATATACATGAAGAGCATATACTTGTTTTAAATGGGATTATTTATTATTATTATTATTAAGATTTTACTTCTTTACGTTCCCAGTGGTAAATAAAGCTTCAGGCTAGAGGGATTTGAAGCTTTGTCAGTAGCGGTGCTTATTTTCACGCAATGGGGTTGCTAGCCTCATGCCCAACCTTCTCTCTTTACTGACCTTACTACCAGGTTAGCGAGGTTTAGGAGTGCGTCGGCCAAGGATCGATTCACAGACCACGTGCATCGTTAGACAGCACTCTACCGCTGAACCATCGACGCTGTTTTAAATGTGATTCCTTTCTAAATTCTTATCAAGAATACAGTGTAATAATCCGCAACCAATATCCTATGACTGTGAATATATACGGCACCAAAAAACTAAGAACATCAGGAAGGAATCGCTGAAAGACCTGAATAACTTTCATTTCTGCGATACATCAAACTTAGTTGGCATTAAAATGTTTAGTATGAACCTGAGTCGAAATTCCACCTAAAAGTTTAATAAACATGAAGCTCTGAGTGAAAAGTAGACATATACATACAAAAAAGTTAGATTTTCAGAGATTTCAGAGGTATTGAAATAAACTATTCCAAAGTTTCATTAATTAAACATTTCTTCAAAGAAATTCACAAAATTTTTCTGAAAAGCAACGTTAGAATTTTGGGTTTTATTACTGCTGATGAAATTGCTACAAATGTAAAGTTTTTTATGTTTTGCAAGTTCGAAGTCTGAAGAAACTAAAATGAAGAAGAAACACTTTTTTGTCTCATTATACTCTCAGAGTATTCAACATCTTCACAGTGAAATTCAGAATAATATATCTAGGCGAATAGTACTGTTTTCAATTAGGCTTCATCATATTTCATCATGCATAACTTTACTCATAAAAGTGAACTGTAGACCAGTCATAGTGATTTATCAACACGATGATAAAACTCTGCATACAAATTGTGCAATTAGCCATAATGGTAGTGATAATATTGTTTGAATAAAAAAAGATGAAAAGTGGCGCGATTTGTGATAACACACCTCGGTGGGTGTGTACTGTGAAGAGTCTCAAACTAGGACGAAACAGATGTCCAGTACTCCCTGCTGATTTTCCAGTCGTTCTCTAGCTGATGTCAGCTCATGATGAAATCCTGTAATCAATCAAACAGAATCTCTACAAAACCTACACCTGAAAACGTAGGAGATAAAGGCTAAGAAAAACAAACAATCAGATTGTAAGGCAAGTAAATAAACTGAGTTTTCAAAGGAGTGATAAGACATGGGAAGAATTGATAAGGAAGGGATTAAAAACATACAAGGATTGGTGGCACAGTCAGTTAGTTAGTTCCTAACTGGCTAATACAGGAATGATGGCTGTACGAACTTGTTCTGAATGTATAATTTACGCTTAATATTTCGAGTGACAATCGCCTAAATAAACTATATACGGAGGACGAAGGTAGAGACCATTGGAAAGATGACAAAGTTAAACTTTAAGCACCACTAACTACTAATCAGCAAATGACCTTGAAAGTACCGATCATATGAAGGAGACATTTTTGGATATGGAATAAACATATTTATGAAAAGAATGCGTTAAAAACTATATAAAACTGTTACAGGGGATACCTTTCTCTAATATGTAATAAAAACATTTCCCAGTTTAGCATAGGAGTATCAATTGAAAAGTTAAATCACATCCTTTACATATATTCATCCAAATGTCTATAAATGACATCCTTTTGAGAGACATTAATGGCTCTAATCCTGTTTTTTAACCTTCCCCAAAAGCCTTCTACAGAACTAGTGTGTGTCCCTGAAATAGGATCCACGAAATCATTAGAACGGTTAACTCTGTGGTGGATATATACAAGGGATGATAAGGAGTTTTAACCTACCAACTCATGGGTGTGTATTATAGATCAATGTTTCACCAGTCGAGTGATAATAATTATTAAGGTAGTTGACTTTTTATCTGCTATCTTCTCGACGAATCATTTCTGTAGAGAGGTATCATATAAACCAATCACGCAAACATTATTTGCTCGTTCACGACCACAGTTGTACTTTTTCTTTATTAAGACAGTTTCATCCACATGTACGACGATAACTTCTCTTCTCAATAACGAAGTAATTCTCTCCATTTTCCATAATGCGATATCCCTGCAGTACTGGTACCACTGAGCCGTTGAAACGAGACTGCTTTCAGTTTCAGCAGCTGCACCTCTCACAGGCTGCTTTCAAACACAGTAATTGCAAACATGCAAAATCTGGGTTAAGAACAAATGGGACCTGGCAAAAAAGTGTGCATACGAAATACTAGAATCATCAGCTTATCTCCCCTGACACAAACTCGTCTCAAACAAACTGCACAACGATGCACATATCCATCAACCGATCTGATGAAGCTTTTTATACTCATGACACCTCCACATGAACAAATCTTTTTTCTTATCGACCCCACATCCAAGCAATCCTGGAAAAACTTATTCTCAGCAGATTGCAAGCACAACTGAAAAGAGCAGGCATTTGACTTGAATCAAGCGGAATAGAAGTTTCAACTCGCATGGATGAAACTCATTGGACCATTCAAGGTCAGTGGTGCGGTTGCACTTCATCGGTATTTAGTGGTGCTTAAAGTTTAACTTGGCCGGAAAGTTTGATGGGAAACAATGAATCACCTTGAATGCTTTCGTTTTTACCACTGAATGAACACTATCGACTAAATACGATAAAATGGAGCTTCGGATGGTTTTATCTGTCCCTTTCAAAGCCATAGTAGCAGATGCTGAGTGATACGTTGGCTAAGCTGTCGAGCAGTACTCCGAACACGGTTGTCTCCACAAGAGCAGCTGAACTGACAAATACATATAGATGTGGCAAAACTATACAGCTTATCCTTAGTTTCAGAACCAGTCATTTGCCGACCAGGAAAGGACAAACACAACTTTACTGCATAAAATCTCCTCGGTATAGCTGAGGCTGGTTTCCGGAGGATAATTTGATTTGAAAAATCTCCATTAAACTGTAACTTAATAAATGATGATTTCAAGATATTCTGCAACTCCTTGCCAACTGATTTTGATTTGTTAAATAATTCATCATGAGATCAAATGAAACAGAAGCTGAAAGACAAAAAGAAAAATTATCAGTGATACAGTCGTTAAACAATTTAACTATCAAAATATCATTCATTTAACCATACTTTTTTTCCCTCCTGTTTTTTCCTAATTTTCTCACATCTCACAGCAATTAAAACATCCGAATTTAATAAATTTAATTGAAGTATTCAAACGTAAACGTCGACTGCATTTGGTATTTCAATACGTTGATCATACATTACTACATGAATTAGAAAAACATCCTAAAGGGTAAATACTTTTTATTGTTATTGTCGATTTGTTTTCCTTGTTTTATACAAGTATTAAGCATTGTACACACTGAATCACTTTAATTTGCGGACAGTTCAACATGAAACTTTACATACATTTGTTCATTAATTAGTATAAGTGGTTAAATTTTAGGAAAGATAAAAAAACTGATGGTCAGCCATTTATGTTCATGGGGCGTTGAATTATTCAGAATCACATAAAAAGAAAAGATATGAGTAGCACTTCCAAACAAGAATCAGATCAAAAGTGAATCGTTTCACCACATTATTATAACATCAGTAAAAGCCGGTTACAACACCAGCCTAGACGTCTTTTAGTCTTAAGTTATACCTGAAGTATTATCTCTGGTCTAAGGAATCTAACCCGCTTCATTATTACTGATAACCGGCTTACTGTTCAATGTCCCCATTTATCTAAATTTTTCTTGTAACAGTTTTATTTGAGAGAAGTGATTCATTGATTTTGCAGCAAAATAGTATCTTCTGAACTACAGACATGACGTTGAAACTGTCAAGTGATTCATATTGGTCAGCTGATAAACGAATACAAAGATGTTTGCAGTCATTGAGGCGGTGCTATTAGGGTAATTAAATCAGGTGGTGGAAATAATAGTTGCATTGGATGGTTGAAGGCAATTTGTAGGAAGTTTTGGATTCAGGTTTCATGCCACTTGATACTCGTCAGGAAGATGTGTCTGCAATCTTGAAGGAATTCATCTCCCTTCTGAGATTCTAACAGGTGTCAATGAATGCTGCAATCAGAGACATTGACGCTAAGCTGTTTGAGCTCGCGACTGACCTCCCTTAGGACTGCATTGGATCCTTTGATTAGAAACAGTTCAACAGTAGGTTAATCGCGAGCCGAATAGCTCTGTGACATTGTCTGTGACTGCAGCACTGAGTGACACGGGTTCGAATATCACAAGGGAAATGAATTCCTTTAGGATTACAGACATACCTTCCCGATGAGTGCCAACAAGCACGAAACATAGATCAAGCAACAAAGCTTCTCACCCGAGTGCCTCCAACCACCTAATAACAACATTTACTATTCTTCTTTAATAATAATAATAATGGCTTTATTCCAAACAGTACTTGTGGTACAGGTATGGAATTTTCAGCGTTCATTACAATATTGCATCTAATTACCTCATAAATTTTATAAGGATTTAAAAATATAAAGCAACAACAACAAAAAGAAAAAAGAGAAATAAAAGAAATAAAAAAGAACAGCATTGCATTCACATTTTAAACAATGCACCACAGGATATGATATATAAAATTAGTCTGTAATAGAATATATGAGCAACAATATAATAGTAACAAAGAAAGGGGAACAAAAGCTAATGGGAACTATTTGTTAGAGTGCCGCAGTAAGGTGATCGTGTCATGCCTAACAGTTTTCTCATCACATAACAGCTGTGCCAGATAAGGTATTGTGGAGTTTTATACTTGGTAGTCCTGGCATATAGCTTCCTATAGTTGCTTCTAGTTCTACCAGATTAAATGCAAGGAGAGAGCTGCGTATGGAGAGGGTGTTCGGGGTCTGACAATATAGAATTCGCTAGTTTCTTACATGACATTATATGTCTATCCACAATTGTGTTAACCAGTTGGTTTAACGAAGTCCCACTTGCCCTACTAACAGCTTTTAGTGCCCTACGCAGAGAAGCAAAGTCTTTCTTAAGTAGTCCAGGAAAGATTAATGGGGAGCAGTAAAGGGGGATGGTTAGAATACAAGAGTTGACAAACTGAGAAAGCAAAGACTGCTTTATTCCAGACTGCCTTAACTTCCTAACGTAGAAGGTTAAGCGAAACATCTTTCTAGTCACTAGCAAGATGTGAGAGGACCAGGAAAGATCGGAGGAAATACTCAGTCCAAGGTACTTGACATTAGATGTAGTTTCAACCTCTATGCCGTCAATGATAGTGGGACCATGTGAGCTAGCTAGTTGTTGTAGGTCACTTTTTCGTCTGAAAGTAAATTTACTACCTGACATTTAGACGGATTCAGCTTAAGACCACTGACTAATTTCCGAGAGAAAGTTATTTAATATGGAACAGTCTGACTGAGAGTTGACAGGCATGGAGACAGAGAGGTCATCAGCATACTTGACAAAAGTGGCTACATCAGAATGGGGCAAGTCATGTAAGAAAAAAGAAAACAGAAGAGGAGAAAGAACATGAATCATGGTTGAAAGTATCTTAAGACATAAGCGACGATATGGTTTTTATTTTGGTCTTCCTCAGACACTACAGTCATGCACATAGCTTTGTGTATAAAGGTTTTTAATCGATGGCAGTGAATTTCCGAACCAAGTACAAGTGTTAAATGTTGTAAATATGTCAATAATAACGATATTTATATTGATACCTATAATAATGACAATAAGTTCAGCGATAATAAACGTAAAAGCAGATGATGAAGGTGGCGATACGAATAATAAAAATAACATGATAATATAAACAATGCAAAAATTAAATCAGGTTAAACCTTATAAAAAGTTATGAAATACTGAAGATGAAGTGGATAATCCGAATTTCAGTAAATATAATAAGTGCATGAAAGAAGTGAAGTATAAGAAAGGTATGAGAAGTTTTAAACAGTTTATTGTATGTACCTAGGCCCAGGGTGAGATGAAGGCTGAACAAACTCGAATTCCTGTAGTTTCGGCCGTATTTAAAAGATGGGTTCGAATTCTGTCTGAAAAGTTCGACGGAATGCAATAGATAATCTTGAAAGCGCTTCTTCTATCCACCTGCTGACCACTGTATATCAAATGAAAGAAAACAGGACTTCTTATTGACTTCGTCTGACTTTTTCTTAAACATGAGTGATGCTCAGTAATAAATCTCTTGGGCTGTCTAGTTGTTTGCCCTACATAGCTTTCTCTGCAGAAGGAGATAAAGTTTTAAATGCACGTGAAAGTGGCTAAATGGTTTACCTGTGGTCAGCTGGGAAATCATAAACAAAGGGTGGTGGAATAAAAAGTCCTTTTTGTGACTCTGGATGATCTTAGATGTACGACTTCAGTAGCCACTATTTTTCATCAATATCACTATCAAAAATAAAGCTGTCATTAATCTGAAGCAAGGGTAATGTTAGCTGATATAGGGCCAGTCTGGAAAAGAGCTAGCGGCGGTCAAACGAAAACATGGCACCAGTCAATGAAATCCACAACAGTTAGTCTAAGCCACGTAGGAAGGTGTAGACTGCCTTCCTGGTTGAGGTCCTCGGGATAGTAAAAACCAATGGTTGGAAACAATTGGTGACATGGCTCAAAATCGTTGTCAGTGGCGCAGATGCATCCACTCCTTATGACTTATGATTTCCAATTAAACTGTTTTGTTCTCCGTTATTACTATTCCTTTGTCTCACACCTCTGTTTACTGTCTGTATTATGCATTTCTTCTACTTTCTTCTCTTGCTTTGTGTGCTGCATGGAGGGAGTGTGGCGACTTGAACTGCCGCACATGTGTGCAAAGTTCTATGTCGAAAACCGACCGACCGACCGACCGACTATCAAAACTATTTGTTTTTTATGTCTTAACCTGTTTCACTATTATTATCTCCATCGTTATTATTATTATTCATTCTACAGTTTTAATTATTAGCTATTTCTCTATATGATAACTGTTTATTTACTACAGTAGCGTAGCTCAGTTGCAGTCCGCGATAGTCTAAATTTTTGGTCTCTCAAATCCCTTCCATCCTTTAAAATATGAACCTGACCTGTACAACATTTACACCGTTTGTCTTGTTATGACTAATTCATTGTGGTTTACTTATTGGTCACATACCTCTTGAAATACTTCACATTGTGCATGCATTCATGTGTATAGGATATTCATCGGACTGATTCAGCTGGTTGTACCTGCATCCCATAGATTGATAGCGTTTCCTCTGACGGGTTCCATAAAAGACAAAACATACATTCTTGACTTCAGTGTTATTTATAGTTAAGTGGAACATACAGTGTTAACCTTAAGGTATTTTCTAATCATCCATACGAGGGGCTCACCAGTCAAGAGTTTCTGTCTATTGTAATCAACTGGCGGGATCTTTAAAATGAATTCAATAAATGTTCAACCAACTGTTTATCACTGGACTTTCTATCTAGCTATATATTTTCATTCTAGTTAGATTTCATCCAAAATAGAGAATTAAACTGATCGTCTAATCTTTAAATAAACACACTCCAGTGATTTGATAAAACTCTATATAGTAGATGAACCATATTAGATGTATGATATCTTGTGATAATATTCAATTAACTAAAACGATAAGTTTGAAGTTCATCTTCCACATGAAATACACTGACTGACACTTCAATGTTAAAAACAATCACCTACATCTCTGTGTTAGTTTTTTTTTAAAAATTACACAAGTATTCAGTGAAAGTTTTAATAGTGAGGTTTATATATGGCTCACCAGTTAAGGGAATGAAAGGATGTCGACGTTTACACAAGATAGGCTTTATAAAAATGCAAGTTCCTATCTTGTAACTCCTAAAAAGCTTTTTCTGCCAAGACTAGAAACAAGTCAAAACAACAAATTAATCGCCCAGGATACGAGATACATTTTGGGAACAGATCTGTTGGGTGATGATGGTGATTGCTAGGAATTCGTTCACGAACGACTGCACATAACTCAACAGCGTGACAAATGTTGGGGATGCTTCCATATCAGTTCGTTAATTAGATATATCACACAGTGAAACAGTATTGTTATTTATTGGATGACAAAGTTTCGAACACAATTCAGTATTGTTCATAATCATATCAGCTATAATCACACAACTTCGAAACACCCGTTTTACAGTTTTCTTTATTTTTTCCTATTCGTCGTCTTAGGGCTAGTAGAATTTTCCAGATGTCCTGGTCAACAGGTGTTGAATCATTTCTATCACACGTGTTTGCAGTTGATTCGATAAACAAACCTTCAGTTATCAATCTCTCTCTACACCCTGTCAAATTAGATTTTAGAACTGTTATCTTATCCCATCCATCCTATTGTATGGTTGTGTGTAATTGCATGTAGTGAGTGCTATAGCTGAACTATTCTCCAGATTTCTTATCTTATCCGGGTCAACTAATTTAGATTTTGCTAGGTTTTTGTGCTCTGCTAGTCTGACTGCCCTCGCCCCCTGCTTTGACCTATGTAGTTGACTTGACAATCATTGAAGGTATTAGGTAAACTAAATTGTTTTGTTTTATTGGCTCCACAGGATCCTTTAACCGACAAAGCTTGTTTCTAATTGAGTTTGTGGGTTTGAATGTCAGCCACTTTTATTCCTGCCTTGTTAAGAATTCTGCTTAAGGTTTTTGAGGTTCCTTCTTTGTATAACTTTTTTTATTTTTACATTTCCTTACATACTTCCTGATTAACTTATCAGGTTAATTATTAAGTTTCAAAGCTTCTCTTGTATACCTCACTTCCTGTCTTAGATTTTCCTTAGCACTACTTAGTTTTTGTGTCCTATTACTTAAACATTTCACCAATCCTATTTTTACTGACATAAGATGCTTGATCGCGTACTCTCCATTTTAACTTGTTGGCTTAAAGGGTGAAGGTCAGAATTCAGTGTTGAGTGAACAATGTTGTACACTAGTAAATTTCGGGGAATCGTTTCTGGCTACGTAGATTTTCTCTACAATTCAAGCCAGAATAATTCAAAACTCCAAAACTAGACATATGCGTTATGCAAAAGACGAAGCCTAGTGGACTGTTAGATTATAAGGTTGAAATACAGTATCCTAGGGTTTGAAAAATTCAAGTAATTCACTATATTACCTTACTGTCTTGTAATTCCTAGTGACGTGTTCTGTCCTGTAACTAACCAAAATAATACTGAGCGTCCTACATTTCCCGGCTTTCTGACAGCTAAATGAAAATGAAAACTGAAGAGTACTGGACAATTGTTTCGTCCTTCTTTTTTGAGACTCTTCAACAGTACACACCCATTGGGGTTCTAAACCAGGACTTTCCGGTGATAAGGCGATCTCTCAGACTTTTCAGTCACTGAGATCCAATCCAGTGGTTCAAGAAATTTAACCTCTGTCAATTTGTTATATATATATATATATATATATATATATATATCACAAACGCCAGGCAGTGTCATTGGCGAGTGACTGCTCTGTAGCCTGATTTGGTTTTCTGGTGGTTGTGCAACTGATGCTGGCTCATGGTCACACCTGTAACCAAACAAATCCCAGTAAAGCAACACTTGAAATGTACCCCTTGTTTTTAACTTTCAAAATTTGTATATTATACCACTGAAATTTATTTTGACTTTTTTATCATTTTTTTATTCGGAAAACTATTCTAAATGAAACTATTTTAAATTATTTGATGATAGTGTTTTACCATTTTTATAAAAACTAATCAAATTTCAACATAAAAAATTTGTTTTAAATGAATTAAATACTTTTTAAAAGTTGCTTAGCAACCCTTAAAATGTTAAAAATTAACCAAGCTAATGAAATAGAAAAAAAGTATATTGTCTAACAATAAAAAGCTTTTTATTTATTCATGAGTTCATAGTTATAAAATGTGGTTTTACTAAATCCTACTACTACTACTATTGCTACCATGTCATTTGAAAGTGGTTAGAGTTGTGACTCAGTAGTCTACGCGCTAGACTTTCAACCAGTGGGTCACGGTTTGAATCCCTCTCCACTTACTCACGTTTGGGTAACCAGATGATAGATCTAGCCTACACACAAGAGATGTGGTTTGTTGCTGACTATACGGGATTAGAACTGGTTGTTAAGTAATATTCCCCTGTCATAATATCCTCTTGAAAGAAATTATACTGATACCTACTGGAACATAACTAATTATGTGAATGATAAAAGGAGATTCATCTTTTCTTCAAAAATAACATTTTAACATTGTGACTAATCAAGAAGTGTAACAAACCATTTTTGTAGTCCTTAGTCGTACTGACTCAATTCCACCAGTGACTAGTCAAGGTAAACATATTAGTTCTACAGGAAGACACTCATGGAAAGAATAACCTAGTAGTAATATTTCTGACTGCAACCATGCACGACAAACCTTCGGATTTTCAAGAGGATATTATTTTTATTTGATGTTGTAGATGTGCTTTGCTGATGAGTGACAATAAGCACGAAAACTAGATTCAGGGTTTGCTGCCGTTTGCCATCAGAAGCTGTGATCCCTGTACTACGATTTCAGTGAGTACATTATTACCTACTGAAATAAGTTAATGTATCTGAGAGTTTATAAAGAGTGAATACATTATCGGCAACGATTTTGAGACATATCACCAAAAGGCTGGAATCATTGGACAGTGAACAAGTCGCTCCTTGATTCAGACTAACAGCCAAATATTTCATAGACTGATGTCACTTTTTGGTTGGCCCACCACTAACTCTTTTTCAGTCATATCCTGTGTCAGCTAACATTGCTCGACAACGAAGTGGTGACGCGTCCTAGATAACATGTTCCCTAATCATTTGAATTCACAATGTTGTTGATGAGCTTACCATCCATACTTAACACTCTACTTTTGTTACCCTAATAATAAGTGACGATATTACACGACCTAATACGAGAAATTAAACGTAGACGACTAGATGATGAAAGACAACTGTCCTATCTCCCACTTACAACATGCATGTTTAATAGCCATAAACAAGGATGGAGCGGGATGCTGTGAAATAAAAGGTCATTTTGATAGACAGAACACAAAAAGTACTGGTGTTTAACACTTAAGACTAAATTCTTTGTGTTTACTTTCGTTCTGTTAGTGCTGATACGAATTTAATAAATGCATTATGCTTCAAGGTAGAGTGTAAATATTCCATCTAATACAGACTTGCTATCAAGAAGCTTATTATCAAGGTTCAGAAAAACTTGAACTAGTATTTGCCAAACAGGTAGCCGACTGGGTTACAAATCTCAGACACTAACTTAATTGAATTTATTATTATTGTTCCCTTGGGTTCCTAGTGGAACATAGGGCTTCAACTACACGTCTCCACTTGTTTCTGGCTTCTGCTGTACTTTTCACTTGCATCCATGTTAGTCCATACTGTTTCAGCTCCTCTTCACACGATCTCCTCCACGTCACCCTTGCACGTCCCACTCGTCACTTCCCTTTCGGGTTCCACTCGAGCTATGGCCTGACGCCCAGCGGCCTCTTCAGCGAGTGTCCAATCTATCTCCACTTTCTCCTGCATATTTGTTGGGCGATTGGTTCTTGTTTTGTTTGTTCCCATAGTTTCTTGTTGGTGATTCTTTCCGGCCATCTGATCTTCAGTATAGAGTGAAGACAGTTGTTGATAAAGGTCTGCAATTTGTTGGAAATAGTCTTTGTGACCCGCCAAGTTTCTGATCCGTATAGAAGAACTGACTTGACGTATTGTATTGAAAATCCGAATTTTGTTGTTGATGCTGAGTGAGTGACGAAGATTTCCAGTTTGGTTTCAGGTTGATGAATGTGTTTCTTGCCTTCCCGATTCTCGCTCGATTTGACATCCTCGTCCGTTCCTCCTGTCGTTGAGACAATGCTCCCTAGATAAGTGAATGAAGTAACCTCTTTCAAATCCCTCCCGTTGATGGTGATTGGCGCTGGATGTTGCTGCTGTTGTTGGTGTTGTTGTTGGTTGGTTATTTTTATGACCTCCGTCTTGTCTATGTTCACCTGGAGTCCTGTCTTTGCTGCCAGCCTCTTCGACCAGTTTGTCGGTTTTCGATTGTAAGTCTTCGATTTTGTGTGACATCAAACATGAATAATCCGCAAAATCAAGGTTTTCTAGGTTCTTCACGTCGGTCCAGGATATCCCTGTTACAATTCAATAATAAAAGGAAGCAAACATCTATGGATAATTAAATTAGAAGACTGTATTTTGATTGGACACTAATTAGCGTCATGTGTCTAGTCATTTGTTCACTGCAGACTGAATTCTATCAGTCAAGTTTTCAATATGGCCACCATGCTGATACGCCTTGCTAACTAACGGGTGCGAACATGCACAAAATCTGAATCCAAAGCTTCCTGCCGATTGCCTCCAATCATCTAATAGACGACTGTATTTTTTATTATAAAGGTATTTTTAAATGCGGAATACTAGAATCCTCTAGTGGTAAAACAAATATTTGTCTCTTGAGTCTTTGCTTTAGGATATATATATATATATATATAATTACATAGGAGTGCATGTGCATCGGTAGCACAGCAGTTAGGATTCTCGCCGACCATGCACATGGTCCGGGGTTCGATCCCCTGCCGACGCACACCTGATATCTATGGTCGGCCTGCAAAATTTGGGCTACCGATATCCATGCTGAAAATTCCATGCCTGTAATGAAAAATACGGTGTGGAATCAAGCTGTAATCAAAAATGAAATAAATATATATATATATATCCCAACTCTAAATCCCTGAGGAGATTCAATGAATCACATCAGTTCTATTCTTTCACGTATTCCTGAACTATAAAGAAACGTTCCGCAAAAAACTCCACTTTAAATGAAAGTACTGAAAAGACCGCCAGATTCATTGATTTCGAATAAACAAGAAAACGATTTGTTATTCAGTTCCTATGATCTTTTGAGTTGGACAGATCAATATTGAAACTTTTATTGTTCTTCTATACCAAATATGTTATTAAATAATATATATTATTGCTTGATGCATAGTGATATAAGTACAAAAACTCAACGATACCGTATTTGACCTGCGTTCTATGTTGATAGAGAGATAGTGTTAAGCGTGAAACTTTTAACTTACTTAATATATAATTAGCAAAATAATTGGCTCTTTGAACTTCTCGGATTTGTAATTTATGGTGATACTATTTCAATTATCTTCTAATTTTATTTGTTGATAAAATTATTTTAAAGAGTTTGGTCTGTAAGGATTAGAGCTCTGTTTATACGAGTTTGACCACGGATTGATATCAGTTAGAGAACCAGTGAAAACCAGGGAGTACTGGACAGCTGTTTCACCCTAGTTTGAGATGGTACATGAGGTAGCTTTGTAACCGGAATGTCCTGAGTTCGAATCCCTGTGGTAGGTGTTTACTGCCAATGATTCTCCAGTGCTGGTTCTCAATGGTCCTCCAACTGATATCAATCCGTCGTCAAACTCGTATACACAAATCTAATCCTTACAAACCAAACTATAGAAAATTATTCTGATGCTCGCTAGTGACTTGATACAGGACAGAGTTTCCTGGAGTGAGTTCTAGTGAGAAGTCGTGACCAGTGAGGTCCATCCAGTCAAGTGTGAGAATGGATTTCCCACTGATGACATCGGTTGGTGGTGGCGCTAAATCACGAGTTGTTAGAAGTTAGAATTCATTGACTAGCCACTAAATCGGGTTCTAGTGGCCTAATGATCTACGAGCTCGCCTTGTAACCGGAAGTTCCTGGGTTCGAGCCCCCGTGGTGGGTGTGTACTGTTGATGATTCTCAAACTAGGGTGAAACAGCTATCCATTACTCCCTGGTTCCCACTGGTTCTCTAACTGATATCAATCCGTGATCAAACTCATATAAATAATATTATTATCGTTTTATGGTTTCTGTACATTTCTAAAATTTACTGTTACTGCTAGCGCCAAAAATTTGCTAGTATGAATTTTGGTCACCTATACCATGTTGTTGTTGTTGTTTTCGTTGGGTAAATTAGATGCAGCATTGTACTAAATGCTGAGATTTCCATATTGTACCATAAATAACATTTTGGGATAATAATGATAATATATTATTATAAAGTTTAAGAAAAAAGTAATTTTGTTAATGCAAAGTCATTATGAAATCGTTACTATTTAGTTTCATGTTTAATTATCTGCACTCAGTTTCTTTTGTGCTTTGAACTGTCTATAGGCAGTAGATTAATTTCCCGGGATGGGATCACTAGCAATACGCCCAAAATCTCTGCATTTTCCGATTTTAGAACTAATGAAGCGAATTTAAAGTCAAAATCAGAACAGAACGACAGGCACTTGTTACTTTAAAATCAATGTGGAGACCTACAGTATTTATCACATGGAAAAAAAATTTCCAAATTTTCAGCAATAGTGTCAAGTCAGTGCTTCTGTATGGTGCACAGACTTAACGTACTCATCCCAAGAAGCATTTCTAGCAACCTGTTGTAGACTTTCATTAACAATTGCCTTTACTAGATATTGAAGATTAGATAAACAACAGAGAAGTATGGCAACAAACCAACCAAAAACTCATGACATCAAAAAATGGAAGTGGAGATTGATTGGACATACGCTGACTAGGTAGTCAAGTAACATTACACATAAGGCAGGTGTTCAAGTGGTGAAGGTAAGTTGAGCATGGGTCAGACGGTAATGTGGATAGGAACATGTGAGAAGGAAATGACAACCTATCAGCATTCTTGAGGCCAACTAAAAAAGACGGTAGCGAACAGGGTGAATTGTAGATATATTGCTGAAGCCCTGTACTCCGCATGGAATTCGAAAGGACAGATAATAATAATAATGATAATAATAATCCATACTCATTTCCCGAACTGGATGGTGACATGATAAGCCGGTTTCTGAAGCACTGAGCAGTCAATCTGTATAAGTGCATGAAACTGACTTTCACAACCTCGAACTTGAGCATAGCATTTCATACTCTATCTGTAGTTATTATTTTGTGGTATTGATCATATTAGATTAGGTAAGCCACTTCTTCTGAAATGCTTTGATGAACAGTATCCGGTTTGATTATCAAACGGTAATTGCATAGGACAACGGAATCTTTTATTTGTAAATATTCTTCGGGATCCGGTTATGAATTTTGTTTCAAAGTTATCTTAAGAATTAAATTCAACCAATTCAAAAGTCTACACTTTCATCACTTATGTGAGGCTAAGATCGTAGCAATACTTGACTGAAAA
Source organism: Trichobilharzia szidati (assembly GCA_944472155.2). NCBI lineage: Eukaryota > Metazoa > Platyhelminthes > Trematoda > Strigeidida > Schistosomatidae > Trichobilharzia > Trichobilharzia szidati. The sequence continues at coordinate 46,781,054 of OX235271.1, read as the reverse complement.
CCCAAACTTTATGTCTAAAAATGACTGGCAGAAACCCTTTTTTACCTTACTTCCTAACAACATTTTTTTGGTTATTGTCTTTTTAGGTTTCTGGACAATATCTGACTGACTTTATGCCTCTCCAAATCAGCTTTCTCCATAAAAATCATGCTTACTAATTTTTATCATATATCTGGTGTGAAGCCGATGGCACTGATGAGCAATTAGTGATATTTCACGAATAAACAGTGGTTTTTAGAATTCATGGAATATCAAAAACAAATAGACTAATATCATAACCTGAATATCCTAGATGCACACTGTTGAGAATTATCAAACTAGGTGGCAATAGATGTCCAGTGCTTGTTGGCTTTCAGTGATTCTCTGTCTGATGTCAGTTAGTGAGATAACCTACACTGACTGACTAACTGGCTGACTAAATTTCAACAAAGAAAAATTTTCAAGGAAGTGCATGAGTTCAAGTTGCCGCACTTTATGTACCACACAGAGATAGTGAAAAAAGAAATTCAAGAGAACTACAATGAACAGAATTGTACGGGAGAAGGGATAATCACATGGTAAAACACGAGGGTTTAAAGAAAATGGGAGATTAAAAAGAGTGAATGCATCTGATTAGTTTCAAGACTTTATCATGGACTGACATAGGTTAGAGTACCATTGGAGAACTTGGGACTACTGGACATCTGTTTCGTTGCACTAGTTTGGGACTCTTCATCAGTACGCACTCACTGGTTTCGAGCCCTACACCTTTTTACTACAAGGTGAGTTCGTAGACCATTAAGCCACTAGGACCCTATCCAATGGCCAGTCAATGAATTCCAACTCCTGCCAATTCACGGTATAGCACGACCGCTATCCAATGTCTTCGGCAAGTGTTTGTCCTCACACCCGACCTGCTGTACCCCAATGGTTATGACTTCCTACTAGAACCCGGGTAACTACTACCTACCTGATTAAGGCCGGTCACTAGTGGATTGGCAGAAACTGGACTTCGTGGGCTGGTCATTGGATCGGGTCCCAGTGGCTAAATGGTCTACGAGCTCACCTTGTAATAAGAAGGTGTAGGGTTCGAAACCAGTGAGTGCGTACCGATGAAGAGTCTCAATTGTAGTGGGACGAAATAGATGTCCAGTAGTCCCAGGTTCTCCAATGATACTCTAACCAATGTCAGTCCATGATAAAATCCTGAAATTTATATATTTATTTAAAAGAAGTGAAACTAATTTTGACGTCGAAAAATAATTTTTCTCAAAAGAAAAATTGTTTCTATTCATTTAAAAGTACAAAAAGTGTATATCCACTTTCTTCCTCACCATTGTTTTCTCCTCTCCACTAATTTACTTAGTCTATTTTTAACTTTTTATTTTTTCTAACATTTCATTACTGTGTATGAGAAGTACTCTTTAAGAAAAAGGCTTCTTTTAATAAACAGAAAATTATGAATACATCTCGATAGAATTTACTTAACAATAAAAAGTGTATGGATACCTATAGGACATAGGCATATATACCTATCTTATTTTCTCATCTAAGTCAACTTAGAATTTCTAAGATTAAAATGGATATATGCTTAGTTGGATAATGAATTCAAAACAATAATGACAATCATGTGATCTCTCCAATGCCCTTTGATACCCACACGTACACTCATATACATACATACGTATACCGGAACAAAGCATGTACACATAAACTTTGTATTCTTCATTATTTTTCCTTGACTTTTGTTGGCCTATTTAAGCCATTCAAATGCACTGGAAGATTGTGTGTTTATGGTTGGCGTCATTGTTGTTGTGGTTGTCATTATTATCGTTCTGGGCTTTCATTTGAGATATAAACAAGGCGTAATAATACAGTTCACATAATAAATTAGGTTTTTTTGTAGTTATTGTTCTTTTGTCCCCTATTTCATTGTTCATTCGCTTGTATATTTACCGATTTCCCTCTCCTCTCCACCCTTATGTTAACCTGTATGTGTGTATATGTGTTGTTCTGGCTATTGCTGATACTATATTGCCACAGTAACTGGTGCCAATGCTCAAACTACCAACAAAAGTACTACTACTACTACTGTAACAATAGAAGACAAGGGCCAGGCAACAGATCGTTTATTAATGAAATCAACACATATTTATAGATTTTAATGTACATTATTGTAGATTATTGTTAGTAGAAAATACAGTCTTTTGATTGGTTGTTTCTCACAGAAAGTTAACCTTGCATCTCTTTGTGGCTGTGTCAGATCATCTATATGCTAACTGTATCCGCCTACGCAAAGACTTTGTTCTCATTTTCTCACCACCAATATTGGGGACATAAACAATGACGTCAATTACTGTCTACCAACTTTGGCTAGCAGCCAGCTCTCACCACATTACTACTGTGGTGAGTGCTACTTATAATCCGATATGAGTAGTATATCAAAAACGAATTCAGAAAAGTAACAGTATGTTTTGCACACTGGGAAGGGCAATCAAAGAAGAGAACCATGAGAAGAATGTTGCCATATGATGCAGAATCCAAGAAGCTATCGAATGTGACGATATTCGACCAATTCGTCAAGGATGTGGAAAATGATGTGCAAATGGCAGTTTGAGAATATGGTATACCAAATTTACCTATGTACAATACGTTTCACCAAATAAGCGTTTCTTTCAGCCTCCTCGGTCTTTTCTTCTTTACACCACTACTACAACTAATAATTATAATGACTTTATTCTGAATAACGTGTTCGTACACGATACAAAATCCTCTGCAATTTTTATTCCTTGTAAGGAATATTCAAGTAAAACAATAATCGATAACGTGTCAACTGAAGCACTATGGTTCTATCTGAAGAAAACCTATTATTATTATTCTCTTGGGTTCCGATTGCAACAAAGAAATTTAACAGAACACCTCCATCTCATTATGTTGTCTATAGTCCTCTTTAGTTAGCTGCATGATTATTGCCTAAGCTTTAGTCTCCTCCTCACATAATCTCTTCGATGTCTGTCTGTTTTCCACATAGAACTTTGCACATATGTGCGGCAGTTCAAGTCGCCACACTCCATGTAGCACACAAAGCAAGAGAAGAAAGTAGGAGAAATGCATATTAGAGACAGTAAACAGAGGTGTGAGACAAAGGAATACTAATAACGAAGATGTCACTCTCGGACGGATGCCCAACCAATCAGGTTTCACTCTATGGCCTGATTTGCGTGTAATGTCATTCAAGAGTCTTCTCAGAGTGTGTCCAATGCATCTCTGCTTCCTTCTGCATACTCGTTAGGCAATAGGTTCTTGGCTGTTTCGTTGGCTGTCATAGTTCCGGGTTATTAATCCTTTCTGACTGGTCATTTGATCTTCAGTATGAAGCCAGAGAATGTAGGTGTTGATAAAAGTTTACAGCAGGCTGTTTGAAATGCTTTTCATGGTGTGTCAATTATCTTAAGCGTAAAAAAAACATTGACTTGATATGAGTGTTTAAAATCCGTGATGCTTTTCGAAATGCTCATTGTGGATTCCACTGCCATTGCCTATTATCAAGTTTGCCACTAGTAACATATTTTTTCAAATTTTACTTCTCAGGGTTTTCGACTAATTTTAATTTTTATCACAAATGGATATCAATTAAGGAATCATTAGAAACCAGATAGTACTGGACAGCTGTTTCATTTTATTTTGAAATTCTTTATCACCTTCAGGTTACTAGGAGAGCAATTTACAATTCAATTGTGTGGCTGGAATCCAGTAATCTGTAAATTCTAACTTCTGTTGATTCGTGATATTCTTGAGGTCACCAACCAGTGAAGTAAATAAGCATCAACTTTACACTCGACATTATAATTTTTCCCAGATCGAAGGTGTCTTGCACGTTACCAGGATAACAAATGGACTAAGAATTCGTATACATATATATCTTTAGAATATATCAGACACTGTTGAGCTATTATCAAACACTCTTCTAAACTATTTAATTATAAAACTGCGCAACTGTATATATTTGATTTTTTTTGAAATGATAACGCGAGTCTTGGCAGAACATCTGTGGTCATAACTATAGTTAAATATCATGAGCTGACATCAGTTAGAGAACTACTGGAAAACCTGGGAGTACTGGACAGCTGTTTCGTCCTAGTTCGGGACTCTTCATCGGTATGCACCAGTGGTTCTCTGACTGATGTCAGCTCATGATGAAATCCTCCATGCAATCAAACAAAATCCCTACAAAACCAATACTTGAAAATTAATCTGATGCTCACTAGTGACTGGCCCTATTCAGGAAGTTAACCTGGGGTTCTAGTGGGAAACCGCGACCAGTAGGGTACAGCAGGTTGAAGATGAGGCAGTAACTCATCGAAGAAGACATTGCAAAATGGTCGCGCTATGTCGTGAATTGGCAGAATTTGGAATTCATGAACTGGCCATTGGATCAGGACCCAGTGACTCAATGGTCTACGAGCTCGCCTTGTAACCAGAAGGTCCTGGGTTCGAATCCCGGTGAGTACATACTGATGAAGAGTCCTAAACTAGGACGAAACAGCTGTTCAGTACTCCAAGGATTTCCAGTGGTTCTCTAACTGATGTCAGCTCATGATGAAATCCTCCATGCAATCAAACAAAATCCCTACAAAACCAATACTTGAAAGTTAAATATCAAGCAATAAAAGAGATCATGTTATCTATAAACTAGTTCATGAAATTTCGAGATCTTAGGAAGGCATGTAGAATGAATGAGATTAGGGAAAGAATACCAGAAATTGTTCAAATTCAAAATAATAATACCAATCGAAATAATAGCGGATATGTATATATATACTGAATAAACAAAATGATAAGTAAATAGAACCAATTCAAAAATGGAGACTATAATGACTTAACCTAGATGAATTAAGACCATGAAAGAAGGAATGGTTGAAAAAATTTTCTTCTGTCAACAGACCATTGACTTTTTTATTTCGATGGCCAAAGCTTCAGCTATTTGGATCAGGCTGACCTGTGATGATTGCGACAGGTTACTGTTCTCCTTATAGATAACTTAAAAGGAAGAGACTGTAAAGAAAAGGTGACCAGATGTTCGGTTACTGCTCCTCCACTCTCACCTTCTCATAACCACACAGGATAGTTTTGTCGCATCCTTTTGAACAAAACTCGCGTCGAACGACCGACATACCTACCTCCGCAGGAGCAGATGAACTGGTCAGTTGAGAGTCTTTTGTCCTAAAGGAATAGCCTGTTCAGTTATTCCTTCTTTCATGGTCCTAATCAATATTAAATTATTACAATCCCCATTTCTGCCACGGTCCTATTTATTTTTCGTTTTGTTTATTCAATTTGTAAATCCATCCTATATTGTTTCTTTTGGTAATATCACTTTGAATTTGAACAATTTCCGAAATGATATCACTTGTCACAACAGATTATTTATTCAATTCAGTATAATTTTTTTTATAGTGGTGTCTTGTCGAAATTCTCATCTTTATGAGTAATGTTTTAGCTGTCTACTAATCATATCTACACTCCTTTCTAAGATCTATATATCCTATGGACTATTTTGTAAATTACATAGCCTATTTAGTTGCTTGATACTTAGTTATGATTATAATCACATTCATTTCTTGAAAAACTGAACTGAAGAGGAAAAAAATTTTATAAAGTACTAATATACTCAGTGAAAAATTAAACGAAAATGGGAAGTCAACTAATTAAACATTGTTACTATGATAATAGTATATATAATGATTCTCCCAGATACGTCTGCTGCACGTTTCTCGACTTCACTTCGGCTTTCGACTCTGTTCTTAGGTGTCTCTAGCTAAATAAGCTCTCGATGACAAAAACTGAGTCCTGGGTCACTAACTGGTTGCATTCCTACTTCTCTAACAGAAAGCAGTAAACCGTACATAAAGGTAGAACCTCCTCTGCTGCGCTCACTGAAGCTGGTGTCCCCCAAGGTGCTGTACTCTCCCCACTTCTCTTTTCTTTCTTTCTACATGACTTACCATCTTCAAATGACATTCATTTTGTCAAATATGCTGACGACCTGACAGTATCTTTGCCTGTCAAATATCAAAGTGACTGCTCTAAACTAAATGGTCTGCTGTCAGAAATCAGCCAGTGGTCCAAGGAAAACGGTCTTACCTTTAACCCCTCCAAATGCCAAACAGTCAATTTCACCCTTAGACATAAATCTGACCTAAACAAACTGGTTTGCTCTCACGAGATGTGCAACATAGATGGCACTGAAATAGAAACCAAATAGCAAATTAAATACCTAGGTGTCATTCTATCTGCTGATCTCTCCTGGTCGTCTCATATATTAGCGATTTCTAAGAAAATATTCCGTCTTACCTTCTACATCAAGAAGTTAAAACATTCTGGTATTACCCAACCCTTACTCCTACAATTCGTTAATTCTCGCAATCTGCCTATTATTCTCTATTGTTCCCCCTTAGTTTTTCCCGGGCTAACGAAGAAAGACTATAACATATCACGTAGGATGTTAAAGTTTTTGGTGTGGTTGTGTTCTCTGAGCTGGATGGTTTGGTTGCGAAGCTTTCATTGCTCTACTGAGCAACATCTTCAGCGCATACTTCGATGTGAAGTGAGCTTTTAGAATTCTCTATGAGTTTATTAGTCATCTCTTCTAGTAACCCTGAACGTGATTGGTTGTTTTTGTGTGACTTCTCACTTTCTAGTTCGCTTGTTTTGGTGTTGACTGTTTCCTTGACCTGAAGTTTGACTTTGTTTTTGTGTGAATTTCTTCGTATGGATTGGTATATTTTGTCAATCTCTATGTGTCTATTGATTGCTGATTCATTTGAATACCAGGCCTCTAGGAATTCTCTGGCATTTTTGCAGTTCCCTTTGTCTAAGATTTGAACATTGTCCCAGTCGAATTGGTGCCCGTGGTTGTCTGCATGTAGTGATATGAGGGAGTGTATGTCGTGTCTTTTGACAGCTAGTTTGTGTTCGTGAATGCGAAGACGGAGAGGGCGTCCACTTTGACCAATGTAATGTTTGTCACAGTCGTTGCAACTTATCTTGTAGATGACGTTAGTTTTGTCTTCTTTTGCCGTTGAGTCCTTTGGTTTACATAGAACTGAGTGTAGTGACTTTGTTGGTTTATGAGCGACATCGATTCCAAAAGGTTTGAATAGTCTTGCAGTGATTTCGGAGATATCTTTTATATATGGTAGGACGACTTTCTTTGTGTTTTCGCTGGTGGCCTTTGATTTGGTTGGTTGAGCTGGGGGTAGATGTCTTTTGATGAAGTTTCGTGGGTATCCATTTCTTTGCAAGACGTCCATAAGATGATTTTCTTCAATTTTCCTCAAGGCGGGAGTGCTGCAATGAGTCCTGGCTCTCTTGAACAATGTACGTATGCAGCTAATTTTGTGTGATGTTGGGTTGTTACTGTTGTAATTGAGTATTTGATCCGTGTGCGTTGGTTTTCTGTATACTTGGGTTTCTAATTTTCCTGTAGTTGTTCGTTTGATTAAGACGTCTAAAAATGGGATTTTGTTTTCATATTCTTCTTCTCTTGTGAATTTGATGTCGTTGAAGGTGTTGTTTATTATGTTGTGGGTATTGTCTAAGTTTTCTCTTTTGATTATCACGAATGTATCATATATGTAGCGTATCCAAATTTTCGGTTTGATCTTTGGCAGAATTATGTTTTCCAGTCTTTGCATGACGGCTTCCGCAATCAATCCTGATATGGGTGATCCCATAGGTGTCCCTTGAATTTGTTCATACATTTGGCCGTTGAATTGGAAATAAGTTGTGAGACACAAGTTTATGCATTCCATCCAACTTGAATGCTGCATTTTTGATTGTTGTATGTGTTCGTCGTTGTTGAGTAGTTGTTCCATGGTTTCTTTTGCTAGTTTTAGTCCAATCGAAGTATATAATGCCGTGACGTCGAAGGATACCATTATTTCTTGGCTGTCTATTTCAATGCCTTTGATTTTCTCTAAAAATTGGGTCGCAGATTGAATGGAGTGATCACATGATTTCGTCAAGTGTTTCAGTCTTCTGTATACTTCTTTGGATAAATTGTATGTTGGGGTTCCTGGGAGTGATACAATTGGTCGTAGAGGTATATTTGGCTTGTGTATTTTTGGTCTGCCGTAGAATCGAGGTATGACGGGTCCATTGGATTTCATTCGCCATTGATCTTCTTTTGTGATCTGACCCGTTTTGCTGAGTTTGCTTAGGGTTCTTTGGATGCGGTTGTTTAGTGTTTCGATGGGGTTTGTTGTTAGTTGTTGGCATATTGTTTGATCTTTGAGTAGTTCTTCCGCTTTTGCAGTGTGTTCTTCTTTGTCCATGATTACTGTAGCTTCCTTTGTCACTGGTAGATAACGAATCTTTCCTGTTTTCAGTCTTTTGAGGGCTTTTTGTTCTTGTGAGTTGACGAAACCATGTGATCACTCCATCCAATCTGCGACCCAATTTTTAGAGAAAATCAAAGGCATTGAAATAGACAGCCAAGAAATAATGGTATCCTTCGACGTCACGGCATTATATACTTCGATTGGACTAAAACTAGCAAAAGAAACCATGGAACAACTACTCAACAACGACGAACACATACAACAATCAAAAATGCAGCATTCAAGTTGGATGGAATGCATAAACTTGTGTCTCACAACTTATTTCCAATTCAACGGCCAAATGTATGAACAAATTCAAGGGACACCTATGGGATCACCCATATCAGGATTGATTGCGGAAGCCGTCATGCAAAGACTGGAAAACATAATTCTGCCAAAGATCAAACCGAAAATTTGGATACGCTACATAGATGATACATTCGTGATAATCAAAAGAGAAAACTTAGACAATACCCACAACATAATAAACAACACCTTCAACGACATCAAATTCACAAGAGAAGAAGAATATGAAAACAAAATCCCATTTTTAGACGTCTTAATCAAACGAACAACTACAGGAAAATTAGAAACCCAAGTATACAGAAAACCAACGCACACGGATCAAATACTCAATTACAACAGTAACAACCCAACATCACACAAAATTAGCTGCATACGTACATTGTTCAAGAGAGCCAGGACTCATTGCAGCACTCCCGCCTTGAGGAAAATTGAAGAAAATCATCTTATGGACGTCTTCCAAAGAAATGGATACCCACGAAACTTCATCAAAAGACATCTACCCCCAGCTCAACCAACCAAATCAAAGGCCACCAGCGAAAACACAAAGAAAGTCGTCCTACCATATATAAAAGATATCTCCGAAATCACTGCAAGACTATTCAAACCTTTTGGAATCGATGTCGCTCATAAACCAACAAAGTCACTACACTCAGTTCTATGTAAACCAAAGGACTCAACGGCAAAAGAAGACAAAACTAACGTCATCTACAAGATAAGTTGCAACGACTGCGACAAACATTACATTGGTCAAAGTGGACGCCCTCTTCGTCTTCGCATTCACGAACACAAACTAGCTGTCAAAAGACACGACATACACTCCCTCATATCACTACATGCAGACAACCACGGGCACCAATTCGACTGGGACAATGTTCAAATCTTAGACAAAGGGAACTGCAAAAATGCCAGAGAATTCCTAGAGGCCTGGTATTCAAATGAATCAGCAATCAATAGACACATAGAGATTGACAAAATATACCAATCCATACGAAGAAATTCACACAAAAACAAAGTCAAACTTCAGGTCAAGGAAACAGTCAACACCAAAACAAGCGAACTAGAAAGTGAGAAGTCACACAAAAACAACCAATCACGTTCAAGGTTACTAGAAGAGATGACTAATAAACTCATAGAGAATTCTAAAAGCTCACTTCACATCGAAGTATGCGCTGAAGATGTTGCTCAGTAGAGCAATGAAAGCTTCGCAACCAAACCATCCAGCTCAGAGAACACAACCACACCAAAATCATCCACCTGAGCTACAAATCTTCTCTATTATATGTTAAAGTTTGTCAGCAGGGTAAGTAACGTGCCACTTAACCAGCTTGTTAATATTCTGGTTGAATGGCACATGGATTCTTGTGAAAAATGGGCCAAATCCATTTTGTCTAACTCACAACACCCTATTCACTCACAACTCTCCCCTTGCATCTCATCAGGCAAAACCAGAAGCCTATATATAAAACTATATGCTCGCACCAGCAAGTACAAAAACTCAACTATACCCTACTTAGCTCGTGTTCTGTGTGATAAAGAAAGCATTAGGCGTGACACCTATAACTCATTAAATAGTCAGTAGAACAATTGGATCTCGTCTTTCCAACTCATATCATTTATAGTTACAACGTTTTTCTTTCTTTCTGTTCCTTTTCTCTCTCTTCTTTTTCCGTTATGTGCTGCTTTGTTTCGTTCTCTCGCTTACGCCAGTAAATATGATAGCACCTACTTTTCTAACACCTTCAAACACTGTTCAACTTTGGCTTTGCTACCGACATGCCAATATGTTGTTTTCATAATGAACTGAGATTTCCTTAATCTATGTAGAATTCTATTTATTTATTGATAATGTACTAACTGGATGCAATACTGTAGTAAAAATGCTGAGAATTCCATTCTGTATCACAAGTACTGTTTTGGAATAAAGCAAATTATTATTATTATTATATATCTTTGGCTATATTTTCTTGGAAGACTATGATAGGAAATCTGTGCCATATCCAAAAAAGAAGTAACACTACTGAACCAAACTAGATGATCGATAAATAAATAATATTATACTGTCTGTCCGTAGTGACTGAGTCCATATCTTTGCATGAACATCAGCTCATTGAAATACTGATGACTATTTACGAGGAAACAGCATAAAACATTTCATATGCATTAGTATTGAGATGATTTACATGAGACTGAATAGTTTAGATAATAGTTCTTTGGCATTTTTTAAAATGATGGATAATAAGTTGAAATCTCATTGAGAACAAAATCTTTCATTCTGGTGCTGGGCATATTCTTCATTATACCAGTGTCATGAAGGCCGAAATGCTCACTCTACATTTGATCTTTGTTCAATGTCTGATAAAAAATGGTAAGTAGTCACTCTTAAGTTCCTTGACAGTAACCAATAATGAAAAGCATCAAAAGTGATTAAAGGTTTTTTTCTTTGGGGAAACTGTTGGAGGAAGCTGATTTAAGATGAAAAATTGAGGAAAGAAGAGTACATTTTAATTTAATAATTTAAAAAATTTTGTGTATTGGCACAGGATATAGTATATCTAATCCCTGATCCTAGTCCATAGGCTTTATTAATATATACACCAATTAGAACAGGAAGAAGGATAGAATCGAAGAAAGAAATTGAGATAGTGCTCTAATAGATCCTTAAGTACCATGCGGAAAAAAAAGAAAAGATGGAGATGAAGCAGTGTTCTTTTAAAAATTGGATATTCTAGTCTAAATGAAGGTTTAGGCATCAATGTATTCCTGAGCCAGTATGCTGCAAAATTGCGCGATGCATTATCTAAAGTTCATCCAAGTATGAATTGTAGTATTCACAAAGTTGATCAGAATCAAACTGTCCACTAATTGGTTTTTTAGTGACTAGAAATGGGACCTCGGATAAGCATTTCGTTTCATTTGGGACTATCCAGCTACACATACAACAGGTGGTCTAGTGAATAATGCTTTGGAGTTTGGAATGACTGGTGCTAAATTACAGTGCCAATGAGAATATCATCATTCACTGAGGACTGCAGGCACATCCAGACGACGAGTCCCGAATAAAACGAAATTCACATCCTGCATTTCAACGGTAGTCACCAAATTACTTCAATTTGATTCCAGGACATCGTCAAATTGTCCGTACTAGAAGCTGCAAACATGTCAACAGGGGCTAAACATTTCGGTCCAATCATTTAACGTCGAAATCAGAACTATAAAACACAAAATAATCGAGCAAAGAATATCCTTTTCGATAAATTCCTCTTCTGGCTCTACAATTATATATGCATGTTTATATACATAGAATATTCTAGATTAGTAATCAATAACAATATTAGTGTTTTTTAAATAATATCAATTCGTTTAGTAAGAACAATGGAATTACAATTCATTAAAGGTGCTTAAATTATAATAATAATAAAGATATAGTAGCGAATAGAATATCAACTAAAATTAGGAAAATTCCACAGAAATTCAGGATCATTCAAACCAAGATAGCCAAGGTAATGATAATTTCTGATTTTGGATGCATAAATTAGGCTTGTTAATATGGATTCCCACAGCCTCATCAATATTTAGCAGTCGAACTCTTAAAGCAAAATTGAGATTCGTAGGTATGCCGCATATTTTGTGTTTTATAGATGTCTGAATGAATATTTTTGCTATATTAAAATCAGAACTGATTGAAAACAAATAAGAATATTTACTATCTCAGATATTTCACTGATAATTCTTTCTTTCGATTGTTTTCTTATCTTTTTAGATTAGATCGTCTACAGATCAAGAAATTAACCTATCAGTTATTACAAGCAGTGAATTTCTGTCATGCACATAATGTATGAAGTATTTCAATTATTATCATTGTTATTATTACCGCCAAAAAGACGACAATTTAGTATTATTATTATTTGTTTCGCATTATTTCGATATGGTTTTTAATTTTATTCTTGCTAAATTAACACAGTGAACGAAGTTTAATCTTCAACGAAGATAATTAATATAAGACTCATACAGTTAGACAATATTATCCATTAATGACGTTTCAAGCATAGTTTATCACTCATAATCAATCATATGAATGCACTCACATAACTTTCAAACGTTATGTGTATAATCCGATGATTTTCTTATCTTTTTATTTTATTGGTAATAATATTCTTCACATCTCTGATATTATTGTTGTCATGCCTGTTGCAAGTGTTAGGCTTATATTCCATGAACAAAGATTTAGCAATCCACGACTCCCTCCACATAATTATCTTACTCTTTAGAACTGTAGCTCTGTCACGTCCTAGTGTGTGTGTGTGCGTGATTGTACGTTAGTACATGTCCAGTAGGTCGGGGTCAGTCAGGTTATCGGGATATAGTGATTTAACTAAGAGTATAGTAACTGACCCCAGAAAGATGAATAGCTCAGGAAAAACCTTACATCATCACACAGTAGGGTGTGACATAGCAACAGTTTTAAGAAACAATGTAGTTATTTTGAGGAAATGGTGGGTGACTGAATTTTTGTTTGCCAAATTTGCACCTAACACATGCAATTGAAATGATGCAACGTCTATACCACATATATGGAATATTGCAATAAATAATAACAGGGAGTATGACTACAGAGAGTTTTTTATAAAATCGTGTAAATACGATAAACATGACACAATATCAATATTAGAGATATGGAAAATGTTATTACCAATAAAATAAAAGTTATGTGAGTGAAATCATGTAACTTTGAGCAACAAACTGTGCTCGAAATGTTATTAGCAAATAAACAGGACTGTATACCAGTGTATTACACCAAGTGAAACAATACTATTATCGAATTATAATCTCCTACAAAGTCTAAGTTCCTTTTATTGTATCGGAGAATATTACTGCTTTATTTGATAAGGAGGAGTTTGCTGATGAGCCTTGGAGGTGGCGAAAAATAAGTAGAATAACATTTTTTGGTGGAGGAGAAACTAAAAGAACACTAGTAAACCATGCATGTGGTCCAGGGCTCGATCCCAGGCCGATGCACTCCAAAACTTCCCCTAGCCAGTAGAAAGCGTAGGGAAAAGAGGGAAGATTGGACATGAATCTAGCAATCTTACTCCTTAGAAAAAACATTAGTGATACTGAAGCTTCATAGTTCAAGCATGAAACCCTATGTTCCACTTAGAACGCAAAGTAATGGGACTGAAGAAGATGTGGGTGGCAGCAGGATTTGAACCTGCAGATTCAAAATTCCTAATGTGGCACACTGTCACTTGAGCTATGAGACCCAGCTTCTTACCAGGTCACAATTTCACTGCAGTTATTACCCATGACGTCAATAACAGACAGCTAAGTCAGAAATATCTCAGATAGCTTCACTATTAGTTTTCTTTTATTAACTTATTTTTCACTTTCTGTAGTTCCAAATCTGCGTGAATTGATCATAGCATGGTATTATTTCTTTAGTTGTGTCTAGCAGTGGAACCCAGCACTTGAATTCCATTGTCTTTGGAACTGTATTCCAGTAGGCGATGATCGTCTTCTACAGTTATGTTCAGAAAGTCATCTGTTTCTGGTCAGCACTAACTCCAAACATGAAGAGAGAAATTTACTAACTTACTGACCTATATCATCAAGTCAGCGATGAATCGGGTCCCAGTGACTGAACGGTATGCGGGCTTGCCTAGTAACCGGAAGGTCCTGGGTCTGAACCATGTTGGTGGGTGCGTACTGCCGATAATTCCCAACCTAGGACGATACAGATGTCTAGAGCTCCCTGGTTTTCAATGGTTCTCTAACTGATATCAATCCGTGATTAACTCGTCAAAACAAATAAATTTACTTGGTGAATATTTTTCATACTAGTACTTCATATTTACGAAGTTGGCAAATGATAATACAGGTGTAATTTTCGCCTGTGCCAACACTCTCCTTTCCATATGGAATGGCTATCGTCAATAGCCAAGATTTTTCCATTTTCTGTTTTCCCTTCTGGTCCTTTTTATTGATAATAATATTTAGCAGCTTTTTTGGATAACCATTTCTAATCAACTGAACAACTTCAAAGAGTACTTATTTTATTTCATATGAATATGATATTAAAGTCTATTTCAAGCCTTCTAATTCTCTAGAGAAAGTTTTGGTGAATGTCAAAGATATGGTTCCCAAAATGAAACAAAACAACTGTGTCTATAGCATAGTTTTCAGAATGTGAAGCTTGCTATATGTAGGGGAGAGTAGTAGACAGGTAAAGATTAGAGTGAATGAACACAAGCTATACACGAAACGTCCGCCTAGAAATGAAGAAGAATTAAAAAGTCTAGAAAAAAGATCAGCTATAGCAATATATGCTATAGACAGCGGACATAAGGTGGATTTCGACAATGTCGAAATTCTAGGAAGAGGCTTTCATTTACATAAAGAAAGGTTGATCTCTGAAGCTTTGCACATTTTAACCACATCGAATGAAGTAAATTAGGAGAGAAAGGATAGACTTATCATCTATATGACAGACTCTAATGTAGCCAAATAGATAAGGAGAAAAATTCACTCCTATATTATGACCACTGTAAAATATTATCATGTTTTGACGTGTTTTCCATATAACTCAACAACATGCACAGACATTCATGCAGACAAGTACGCTTAGATGACAATTTGACATTAGTCATTACAAATATGTGATGACTGTTTTTGATTGCACATTAGTCAGTAACTAGTGTAATGTGTCTAGTCCTATCTTCGGTGCAGACTGAATTCTATAAGTCAAGCTTGCAATGTGGCCACCATGCTAGGTGGCTCGCCATTACGGTGCACTGTGAACTGTTGGTATTAGATGGTTGGAGGCAATCGACAGGAAGCCTTGGACCTAGGTTTCGTGTTAGTTGGCACTCATCAGCAAGGTGTATCTGCAACCTTGAAGGAACTGATGTCCCTTCTGAGATTCGAACCCGCGTCACCCAGTGCTGAAATCAGAGACGTTACCACTGAGCTATTCAGGCTCACGACTATTTCAACCTTTTCTACTGGTACAAATGACTACTGACAAGTGACCTCCAAAGGAACTCACTTCAATTTTTGTAAATTTTTTGACTGTATACTTACATTGTTAATTCTTCTTAAGAAGCTGTGGCTATTATACAGAGAAACGTTCAGAAAAATCTTGCTTTTATTTTTTTCCCTTAAACACACTGTGATTATTTGAAATAATTTATAATTGTAGTATAGATTTTGTCAAGAACAGATATCTCATATGGTAAAGCATTCCAAATCATAGGAAGAGTAGAAAGCAGTTTTTTCCTAGCTTGGGACTTTTCAGCAGCTTATACTCAGTGTGTGTGACTAAATGTAACAGCCGAAATTAGTCCATATCCCCACATATCACCATTTCCAAGTGAAGTGGATACTCGTCAAAGGGGTTGTTGAAGGTAGCATTACATCACAAGTTGATAAAAGTTGGAATGTACGAGTCATTGTAATCCTGCTGAAGTTGCTGAATCGTCAAAGGCCCTGGATTCATAAGCTGAAGGTTCCAGGTATGATCCCCGGGTTAGCGTGATTGGTGCGCAGTGATGAAGAATCCCAAAATAGGATGAAATATCTCTCCAATCGGTCGGTCGGTCGGTTTTCGACATAGAATTTTGCACATATGTGCGGCAGTTCAAGGCGCCACACTCCCTTCTTGTAGCACACAAAGCAGCAGAAGAAGGTAGAAGAAATGCATAATATAGACAGTAAACAGGGGTGTCAGACAAAGGAATAGTAATAACGAAGAACAAAACAGTTTCATTGGAAATCATGAGTCACAAGGAGTGGATGCATCTGCGCCACTGACAACGATTTTGAGCCATGTCACTAATTGTTTCCAACCATTGGTTTTTACCATCCCGAGGACCCCAACCAGGAAGGCAGTCTACACCTTCCTACGTGGCTTAGACTAACTGTTGTGGATTTCATTGACTGGTGCCATGTTTTCGTTTGACCGCCGCTAGCTCTTTTCCAGCCTGGCCCTATATCAGCTAACATTGCCCACTGTCGACGAAGGCGATGACTAGGCATACGTAACACATGTCCTAACCATCTCAGTCGATGTAATTTCACAGTCTCGTCGACTGATTTCCCCGCCTTACCTAGCACTCGACGCCTAACCTCAATATTGCTCACCATATTATGCTACTTCATACGGGAGATAGAACGCAGACACCTGTGATAGAAGACAGCTAATCTTGTCATGTCTTCTGCTCTCAATGGCCATGTTTCACAGCTATAAAGGAGAACGGAGCGGACTGTTGAGCTTCCTGGTTTCCAGGGATCGCTCTAAATGATGTTGGTTGGTGACGAAATCTAACAAAGGGGAATTAAATTAAAAATTTTTACTTTTTTCAAACTAAATGAATTTTGATTGAACATTATAAACACATCAGTATTGAAGGAACTAATTGATATATCGTTAAACATTCTTCTTTCTTTTTAAGTGTATTCATCGTGATGTTAAACCAGAAAATATACTAATTACAAAAGCTGGTCAACTGAAGTTATGCGACTTTGGTTTTGCCAGATTGCTAAGTAAGCATTTTTTACATTTCTGGTGAAGATTTTGTTAGTAATTAAGTTAACTTTTAAAATTGTTCTTGTCTTCTCTACATTGGTGGCACAGAGGTTAGGATGCTCGCCTACCATGCACATGGTCCGGAGTTCGATCCCCCTGCCAACGCACACCTGATATCAATGGCCGGCCTGCTACATTTGGGCTACCGATATCACATGCTGAAAATTCCATACTTGTATCAAAAATACGGTGTAGAATCAAGCTATAATCAAGCATATATATATGATGGAAAATTCCCATTGTAACATAGAAAATCAAAACAATTGATTCAGCGAAGAGACCCTTTTCAACGAATCTATCATCAAGGAGGACCGATGGAACTCTGAAAAGATCGATTTATCGTAAGCTGTCATGGAATGGTCAACTGACAAATTTCTACAGCTGGGTACCCATTGGTCGAAAACGAAACCTTATCCGTTCGCTTGCCACTCGTATTCGGTGCATATGTAGCCCTGATACTGTGGAAGATGAGTTATACATCTTGAGGATAATCCTAATAAAAAACGAATTTCCACCACGTTTTATAGATAAGAATATACATCCAAATCCTAAAAAACGTGAATTATCAACCGTACCCAAGAAGATACTTTACATGAGCTTGGAATTCAAAGGGGACTTAGCTTCCGATATCATGAAACGAAGGATATCACAGTCCCTGAAAAGAACATTCCCTGCTGCATCTCTGAGAATAGCCTTTACTAGTCGACCATTATTGTTCAATAACCTGAAGGACAAGATCCCGCTGTTGACCAACTCTATGTGTGTTTATCAATCCATCTGCTCGTGTGGAGCTAGGTATATCGGTCGTTCGACACGAGTTTTGTCCAAGAGGGTGCAAGAACAATATCCTGCATGGTTACGAAAAGGTGGAAGTGGAGCAATAAGAAGCGCGATCATTGAACCTCTGGTCGATAATGATCACCCTATCTCTATAGCCTCCGCCTTCAAAGTCATCTAAAAGGCAAAAAGTCATGTACAGAAATCATTACGTACCCGACTCATCTGTATTGCTAAAGCTTTGGCTATCGAAACAGAAAAGCCAGATCTCTGTGTACAGAAAAAGTTCGTTCAACCCCTCCAACTTTCATGGTCTTAGTCCCTCTATGCTAAAGTATGGTAATCCTCAATCATATTTTAGCTCTACCAATTTTTCATGTTTTCATTTTTGTCTGTTCAATTTGTATACTCTAGCTTATTAAGTCAATTGTTACTATTACTACTCTCACTTTTAATTGTCCCCGGTATTATTTCACTTGTTCCACTTGTCATTCTAAATCAATTCCTTTATGCAACATTAAATTCTATGCTATTAAATTTCACACAGTATTACTTAACGTTTTTATTATATTCGATTTGTCTACTAATCTTATAATTGCACGCCTTTTTCAAGTTCTATCCATCCTATGAATTATTCTATATATGACATTAATTTGCTTTGCCACTTGACATTTAACTACGATTATAATCACAAACATTTTAGTTTTAATTGCATTTCATATTATTATTATCATTATTTTATGCATTCACACCTGTGATTTAATTCCCTCACCGGATATAACTTCTTAAAAAAAACCATATATATACGATTGTACAGCTTGATGATAAATTCGTTGAAAAGAGTCTCTTCGCTGAATCATTTGTTTTGATTATATATATATATATATATATGAACTGCCATTTTGACCAGCACAGTATTGTTTATATTTGGAAAAAATTTCAAACGCTTCATTAGAGAATCAGGCTGGACAAACAAATTTCTATACTAAATACATCGAATTAATTTTAGTGCACTGCTACTTGATTATGAACAGAAACATTTATTCGTTTCGACTAGCTTAGAATCTTCTAAGCCCCCTGCTTAAAATTTGGGCTACCGAAAACCTCCATCAATATATTGCACATATAGGTTCTCTTAGTCAGTTTGTTTAAATCTAGTAAAATATGACCTCAAGTAGTGTTGTTTACTATGGCGAGTATTTAAAATATTCACAATCTGCTATGATTCACAAGTTTCTACTAAACATGAGTAAAAAGCCTTATCCTCGATGGAAGCTTATTCCAATACATGAGACAACGGTTTTTGAGTGGTGTCCTTGGCTCACAGAATATACCCCTGAACTTTGTATAGTTGTCATTTTACAAAGTGTCATGTATTTCTCGAAGGGATCAAAGAAGCAACATCATAATGGATTGATTTGCTCTTCAAGTCAGATAGAAACCTGTCACACGATTTACTGTCAGTCAATTAATTTTTTCTTTGAAGAAACTAGACGAAAAGAAAATATTCAGTAATAAACTGCGCTGAAAATTCTGTACATAATATAAAGATTGTTCAGAATAAAGCTACCATTATTATTTATTTATTTATTGTCTTAATAGATTCGTTTTCAGATTTAGATAGTTTGGCTAGGAATGTAAGGCATATAGTCTTTTCTACATTTTCTATGGAATATTTACGCCTGTTCATATACCTCTTGAAAGAGTTGATTTCAGATACAGAATACATTTTATCTGAAATTAATATCAAGATTTGATGACCCATACCTCACTACGTCACACTGATTTTATATTATTGTACCGAGCTCTTCTTACCTAGTGAGGAGTGGAAGAGAAGAGAGATTTGGATCATAGTCATTGCATGATTTATCCTGTCACTGTCTTCGTATCCTACAGAAAATGCTAATGAATAATAAATATGTACTAGATTAGTTGACCCGAATAAGATAAGACATCTGGAGAATAGTTCAGCTAAAGCACTCACTACATGCAATTACACACAACCATACAATAGAATGGATGAGATAAGATGACAGTTCTAAAATCTAATTTGACAGGGTGTAAGAGAGATTGATAACTGAAGCTTTGTTTATCGAATCAACTGCAAACACGTGTGATAGAAATGATTCAACACCTGTTGACCAGGACATCTGGAAAATTCTACTACCCCTACGACGACTACGAATAGGAAAGAATAAAGAAAACTGTAAAACGAGTGTTTCGAAGTTGTGTGATTATAATTGATGATATGATTACGAACAATACTGAATTGTGTTCGAAACTTTGTCATCCAATAAATAATAATACTGTTTCACTGTGTGATATATCTAATAAACAAATAAATATGGAATATAAATTACCATTTTGTATTTTTGGTCCTCTTGGTAATGCACAATATACTTGCCCACTTAGAATTGCGTACAGCGCTTGGCATAATGGAAAGAATTTAAAGCAAATCTGTTGATTAACTTATCTGATGTAGTGATAGGATAATAACTCCTAATGAGAACCAATCAACATGCAACTAACACATAGAAAAAGATAAATCAACTAGCTAACAGCTGTTTGTTTTCATTTTAAAGTCGAATACTAACTTTATTTCAAATAACCTAATAAAATGATACACAACAAATAAGTGGTATTAATGAATTAAAACAATCCAAGGTCAATCACCAAATAACCAATCAATAAATTGCGATAGCTTAAATGATGCATCTACAATTTACAAAGTGCTTATTTGAATCCATTTATGATCCACCGTTTATGGTATGACTTTTTCTATATACGTCGTTAAATGCATTTGTTTTCCATAATCTACCGTCTTCGTTGCTCAGCTAATTTAAATGTACTCTGATGTCGATTCAGAATAAATAGTTTTTCCATAACCTACGAGTCACCATTTAGTTGACTAGAAGCAAATATCTATTTTTAATTATCTTGGTAATATATATATATATACATATATATATATTAACACTTGAAACGGGGATTTACATCATATACTCTTCTGTGAACTGCAGTACATGTCGACTTTTGTTGATGAAATTCAAATACAAATTACAATTCAGGGTGAAAATCCGCTCTTATTCCGATTGAAAACAGTGTAGACGGTTCAATGTAAAATTTTGAGGAATAAATATAAAATAAATAATTAAAGTATTCGTCGATTAAGGTGTAATCATGCTTAGTGAAATGCTGTGGTCACAAGTATTGCCCAGACTAAGAGATGACATGAATTCATGCTTGTTGTTTTTTTTGGGGGGGGTCGTAGAATGGATGTCCTTAAAATAATATGAACAGTAAGCAAAGACTGTTTCGTGCACAGATGTATTAACTCTGTAGATCATTTAATTGTTTTCTCTCTTCTCATGTCACTTTTGTGTATTGTCGTTCCCGCATTAAGTTGTAGTGCGCCGGTGGCACAGTGGTTAGAACTCTCGCCTACCATACACATGGTCTAAGGTTCGATCCCCTGCCGACGCACACCCGATATCTATGGTCGGCCTGCAAAATTTGAGCTACCGATATCCATGCTGAACATTCCATACTTGTACCAAAAATACGGTGTGGAATCGAGCTGTAATAAAAAATAAAATAAAATATTTTATACTATCTTTCGCCATTCTAGGTAAATGATAGAGTAATAAAAGTGGTTATAAATTTGTTTAATAATAGCTGAAAGGATTGCTATCACCGATGTCATAGCAACTTCTGTCGATAACTACTTAGAACTATTCTGTCAAATCTTGCCGACATTTCATTTGAACTACTTGAAAGATTTGAACAGTATTTCAAAGTCAGAATTTTTTCAGATAGCTAACATTTGAATTTAAGCATCACGAATTACTATGATCATAACAGCTGAAAACATTTAAAGACGACTAAAAATGAAATTACTAATATGCTTTTTATCCTGTTATGAGTCTCGTCAACCACGAAACCTATTTTTTATTCTAATTTCACCATTCTTTGTTTGCTTAATCGTTTCTTTCCATTTGTCGGATAGCACTACATAGTCTGTGTGTGTGTGTGTATAATTTGCATGTCTCGTGACCTTTGACCTTTACGTTCTATTTTAGGTATATGTATGCACTGTGGTGTAGATCTCATGGTGATTTTATCTATCTCTATTTGACGGAAAGAAATATTTGTTAATTGATCAGCGTTTTTTTACCTAGTAATTCAATTCAGACACCCACCTGTTCATTTTCCAGTAGTCTGTGAGCAAATTAACACTGAACACTGTAATCAATAATTCATTCCATGAAAATAACCGCTTAAAATTCGCAGTTATAATAAATTATATATTGACTGGTTACTGGGACGTAACCAGCGTCAAGTGTCAGTTCCCTAGTTTTGGTGCTGATTGAATTTTATGTTTGAAATATGGTCATCCAGCTAGGTGGCTCTGTACTCTGAATACATGTTGGGTGTTTTTAGGCAATCGGTAGGAAGCCTTGGACCAAGGTGTTTTGGTTATTGGCACTCGTCAGCAAGGCGTATCAGAGACATCGATACAAATGGAGATTGTAGTTAGAGACGATATCACTGAGTTACTCCAGCTGACGATAGCCCCTCTATACGGCTCCAGTGGTGGAACCCACCAAACACGTATTCTTACTGGAATTTCATGAAATCCATCCTGTATTCAAACAGTAGTGAGAAGCGTGTTGATTTTCAAGTGCTGCTGTGTGTGGATTTCTATTTCAAGTTAGGTCTCATCATGAACAAGTATCAGGTGAAGAACAAATGAAAGCCAATCAACACTCTTCACGGGTGTTCAGCCACATCCTCACTATAGATTAACTTCAGGATTTCTAGGTTTCTAGGTGACCACATTTATCATTAAACCGACAGACTGAAATTGAATAGTGTATCATTTCGAAATCCTGTCAACTCATAATATTTGGGTAACTTCATCTAATGGGAGTCATAGGGTTGATAAAGTCACATATGAGGATAGTTGTGGGTTTATGGAGAAATCTAGACTGGAGTTTTAATCAAATCTTCATGTAATTTAACCTGTATATTTTCACATCATATGAATACCTTTATTCTCACTTAATAGCAATTTTAACCTTATCAAATTTCTATCTTTCTGCCCTTGAGTACCACGTAATTTTCAACTTCTAATTTTCACTTCTAAAGCCACTTCTGAGTAATTATATGAATTATGTCACCCCCTATTACTCAATAATAGACCACTATATATTTTTGTAAGTATAAATACGATTGTACAGCCCCTGAAGATGATTTCGTCGATAAAGAAAATTTTCTTCGCTGAATCTGTCTTTTATTTTCTTCATGACTCAATGGGTATTTTTGGTGATTTGAAATATGAATTAGTTGACAATCTTTTCACTTATTATTCTTATTTACATTTTATTTAATTTCTTAGCTGGACCAGGCGATGAATATACAGATTATGTAGCGACAAGATGGTACAGAGCACCAGAATTACTTGTCGGTGATACACAGTATGGTACACCAGTTGATATTTGGGCTATTGGATGTGTAGTGGCTGAAATGCTTACAGCTTTACCATTATGGCCTGGTCGGTCTGATTTAGATCAGTTACATTTGATTACACGTACACTAGGTAATTACATACTGATTTTAAAATCTTTAAAAGATATTGTATAAAATTAATTATTTTATTTATTTTGTTTTGTAATAGTTAGAACAATCGATAATTAGCCCAGATTTATTTAATTGATTAGCTATGTAAACTCCCAAGTTAGATGCGTAATGAAGATATAAGTTGTATATACTTGCAACAATTTTGGTTTTTTAAATTCGGTTGATAATGACTAACAGTAGGATCCAAAAAGAGCATTTCGTCCTACTTCCGACTCATCAGTTGGATTTGCCCAAATTTTCATTGAGTGGTAATGTCTCCACTAAGATTTGTATCAAGTACCTGGCATCATAAGCACTAAGGCGTTATGTATTAGGCCAGTGGGCCACTGAGCATTTCGGTTCAGTGATGTCAATCATTGCAAGCTCAAATGACAATTTCAAAAGTGTATTGTTTTCTTTGCTGGAAATGTAGAAAAGGCTTGTAACAGAGGAATACTGTTCAGGTATTTTAAGTTGGTGTGGACTGTTATTAGTTTCAGTGAAGGCTACACCACAAATCTATATCACTTAAAGAATCGTTGTCTGGACGTCTGTTCTGCTCTAGGCTTAGACTCTCTACACCTGTGGCCATGGAATAGACTTCCTAAAGTTGCAATGAGAATTCAAGGGTCGTTTGATCTCATTATGTTGAATGTGAAGCAGATGCCATTGGTTGGCAGTGGTGATATATCAAGAACTGAGAGAAATTAGAATTCACGAGTTATCAGATTTCGCCCCTATGACAGAATAAAGACTGGCTTACTTCGTAACCTGAATGTTCTGGATTTGAACCCTGGTAAGATCACTGATTTACAATTTTGAAGAGCTTTCAACTGGGGCAAAGCAGCTGTTCAGAGCTCCATAGATTCCATAAGTGATATCGGTGAGTGGCGAAATCTATACGGAAACACTAATTCGTTTGTAGGGAACTGATTTATTTCAAGTACGACCATGGGTCCCAGTGGCTGAATGGTCTACGAGCTTGTGTTGTAACTGGAAGGTCATGAGTTAGAACCGCAATAGGTGTATACTGCCTATGAGTCCCAGACTATGACAAAACGGCTTCCCAGGACTTCCTGCTTCTAAGTGGTTCTGTAACTGATATCATGAGGTGGTCAAACTTAAAGAATATTTACTTCACTTATATAAGTCTACAGCGTATTGGAAGTACTTTTGTTATACGTAAGCCGTATCTCTAAACCACATAGAATAACTAACTTGACAATAGTGTTGGAAATTCGAGAATTGTTTATTGTGCTGAGTGCTGCAGATTTCCACATTTGATTTCAAAGTAGTGAATGACTCTGTCTTGTCTTCACGATTCTATCTTTAACATCCTCATTTGTGCCAGATGCTTGCAGTTGAAACGATGTTGCCTAAATAAGTGAAAGAAGTGACTTCCTTCAAAGTTTCTCTATGCTTGTTGCTGTTGGTTAGGTATCTACATCACTTCTGTCTTCTCTACGTTCACCTGAAGTCCTGTCTTCTCTGTCTGCCACTTCTGCCACCTTGATGGTTTTCACTTGTATATCTTCGAGTTTTGCAACACAAGAAAAAGGTCATCATCAAAATCCAGATCTTCTGGAGTATTTTCAACGCAAGCTGGTTTTCTCAGTCCGCCCTTACGGTTCACCACGTAATCTAGTTCAGTGATAGTAGGCGTCCTTATCTTACTCTTGTGTTTACTGAAAATGCCTCGCTAAGCTTCCCATTTTCAGTTACTTGGTGCGACTGGCGTTGCCAGAAGCCTTTTCGAATTAGATTATGTTGAGGTACAATCACAATCATCACTAACCAACTTTTGATTCGTTCATTTTGATCGTTTTGTTCGACTCACTTTTCAAGTATTATAGTACAATATTTATTACAATGGGTCTTTTTATTGTAATGATAGAAATTTTAAATTAATACAAGAATATTATACACATAAATGAATATTGATACTTTCAATGCTTCTAATATGTTTACTTTTAATGTCTTGTTTTTCTTCTTCCAAATAAAAATAAAAATTTACACAGGTGATCTAGTACCACGTCATCGGGAAATCTTTGAGAAAAATTGCTTTTTCAAAGGTTATAAACTTATTGTACCTGAAAATCGAGTATGTTCTTCCCAGTTTGTTTATTGATTTGTTTTTAAACATCACTGAAGATGTATATGAAGTTAAACAAGCAAAAGAGCCTATCGTCTGGTTTGATGCGACATTGTTATAATGGTCTTGATCAAATATGGAGGTGATTTAAGTTATGTTAGCGAAGAATTCTAGTTCGACAGGAACCTAGAAACGATTGATTAAAGATGCCCATTATAAATTTCAGATGATTGACTGGTTGACAAACAATACTCTTTTCGATGACTTCTTCATCAGGTTCTCTGGTTACGCATCCATAATAGTCATGGAATAACTGTTACTGGCAGTATTAGTGTTTTAAATAACGTCGAATCCCTAACACCAATTGTTTGAAATTCGAAAGCATCTCTAAGTGACGATTTGCATCAGTATAACACTAAACTGTATATCGGATAAATAAAGTAAAAGAATAAGTAGTTTATGTATGCATAAGTTCTACAGCATGCCAGGGTAGCACTAGTGGCTAGACTTGTTTCTTCTGTACGCGAAGTTCCGGTTATTGTTAAACGAATTGCAATGGCCTCTTCTATTTGGAGTATTAGGGACCTAGAGGCTGTTGGCAACTTATTTCTTTCCCCATAGACTATGAAAAAAGACTCTTCAATGCTAAATTTATAGCTTGTTTGAACCAGGAAATCTAATATCGAACACACATGTAGGTGTTCTTGAGCACGAGAAACCAAGTTTCTAGAGCGACTGTCAATATGGCTAGCTGCATAGCTGCAGCTTAATTGATAATGCAGGAAGCTGTGGCTAGTCTAGGTACTTCATCTTTCAGTTGAGAAGTCAAAACCGGTATTGTAGGAAATATCAACTGCAGCTTACCAGCATTAAAAGTTCTTTGAGTTATTTTACTCAACTTTCTGTCCATTACTTCCCCTTTGAATTCCAGTCGCATATGTAATCATGTTTTTGGTGAAAATGAATTCACAACTTTATTGAAATATTCAAAAAGATGGATAAACGTTCAGTAATGTAAAAGTGTGTAGTCTTTTAGTTATAACGACTAAAACAGAAAGAAGTATTCTGGTCTAAAAGCAGAGAACCAATCGATGCGTTCTTCACGATACCTAACCAAACTTTCGCGGGTGATTCAAAGTCCTAAAATGTCCTGACAGTAGCGAAAAGACAGTTATATGCGATAAAATCTGTGGTAATATTAAACTATAATAATACTTCAAAAACGTGGAACTACCTCATCAATAACGCCAGTGCTTATCCTCCAATTCCCAAAGTATTTGTCTTACTGAGACTAGAGATAAATACAAACAACAAATCGATAATCCAAGATACGAGATATATTTTGGGATCAGAATTGTAGAATGACGATCGTTGCTTATCTGGTTTAGCGCCTATTCACAAATAACCAAACATAATACGATAGCGTGTCAAACGGTGTGGGTGCTTGACCATGTACCTTCAGTCTAACTAGTCCGCTTAGACAATGAAAGTCAGTACCCAATGGTGAATGTAGAATTCTGTAGACTAATAATTTGGGGCATTATTTACAGCTTATGGGTTATCATAAATAATAAAGAATGCTCTTTAGAAGTAGCGGTAGAGATTTAATTTGCGAAAATGTCTGTTACTTAACCCTAATCTTAATTTATACCTAACTTTACCTCGTGACTATATGTGATTGTCATTTGGATGAATATCAACAATTTTATGAGGAACTGGGAGTTATCGCTGAGTGCTTTAAAGAGAAAGACATTCTGTTTGACATTCTTGCACTGCTTTAAACACTTTTTTCATTTATGCTTAGTTCCTTCCTTCAAGCCAGGTGAGGGCTTATGGCGAGTTGTCATCTGAAGTGGTGACGACTAGTGGCGTCCGTCAAGGATGCCCATTATCCCCATTCCTATTCAATTTCATCATAGATGTACTAATGGACTTAACCCTAACTCACTTCAGCGACTCAGGGATTGACTTGCTACCAGGAAAGAATCTCGTTGACTTAGAATATGCGGACGATATAGTCCTTCTAGGCGAGGAATCTGACAAAATGCAGAGTCTACTGAACACCCTGAGCAACAATCTCCGCATGTTTGGCATGCGATTCGCCCCTATAAAATGTAAGATGATGCTGCAGGATTGGACTTCATCGACCCCTATATTAGAAATAGGAAGTGAAGTGGTAGAACACGTTGACCGCTTCACTTACTTGGGAAGTACCATCCATCAGCCCCAACAAGTTGATCTCCGACGAAATCTCAGCACGAATACAGAGGGCTAGGTTCGCATTCGCCAGTTTTCGCCATCTCTGGCGTATACGTGATATCCGACTATCGACCAAAGGGCGTGTGTACTGCTCAACAGTCCGCTCCGTCCTCCTTTATGGCTGTGAGACCTGGCCATTGAGATTGGAAGACATGAAAAGATTAGCTGTCTTCGACCATAGGTGTCTGCGTTCTATCTCCCGCGTGAAGTGGTCTAATAAGGTGAGCAATATTGAGGTTAGGCGTCGAGTGCTAGGTAGGGCGGGGAAATCAATCGACGAGACTGTGAAATTACTTCGACTGAGATGGTTAGGACACGTGCTACGTATGCCTAGTCATCGCCTTCCTCGACGGGCAATGTTAGCTGATATAGGGTCAGGCTGGAAAAGAGCTAGCGGCGGTCAAACCAAAACATGGCACCAATCAATGAAATCCACAACAGTTAATCTAAGCCACGTAGGAAGATGTAGACTCCCTGGTTGGGGCCCTCGGGATGGTAAAAACCAATGGTTGGAAACAATTGGTGACATGGCTCAAAATCGTTCTCAGTGGCGCAGATGCATCCACTCCTTGTGACTTATGATTTCCAATTAAACTGTTTTGTTCTCCGTTATTACTATTCCTTTGTCTCACACCTCTGTTTACTGTCTATATTATGCATTTCTTCTACTTTCTTCTCTCGCTTTGCGTGCTACATGGATTGTGGCGACTTGAACTGCCGCACATATGTGCAAAGTTCTATGTCGAAAACAGACAGACAGACAGACAGATTAGTCACTTCAGGTTAATTTATGTGCTCATTCACTTAGATTGCTAATTTTAACTTCATCTAAAAACCTACAGCACAGTTATATTATGTCACTCATTATACATATCCAAACACACGTGCTGATATAAGTACAAAAGTCAGTGAATGTCACGTGAAAAGTAATAGCCAATAATTATACATTCAGTTATCACATGTACTTGTATAATTGATTAAAGAATAATTAAACGAAGGATCAAGACTCAAGGAGGATATCGTTTCCTGAAACTTCGTAATATCTAAGCTATTCATATAAGTAATATTTTAATGTGGGTTATCGAATCTTAAATTGATTCGAAATGATTTTTAAATTCCGTCTTTGACCTTAATAAAACAAAGTCCAAATCAGTCTTTGCTTGTAAAATTTGAAAATATACCCTGAAAGTTAAAATCTAATACATAATTCATGTAGATCAAGTGTGAAGATCTACAACACTCATTACAAGGAGGAAGATTCGAATTTTTAACGCTAATGTCAAGTCAGTTTACGGTTTTATATGCTTCAAAGAATTGGCCTTCACCTCACCAAAAGCATTTCCAATAGGCTAATTCACATTTTCACCAATACCGGCTTTCTCTGCATAGTGAAGATCGGATGGCCGATAGCAAACCATAATCAACAAGTAACTCAGGTAGTGAGTGAATTAGTTATAAATTCATTTCCCAACAAATAGAGAGAAAGAAGTTTAGATGAACTGGGAGGTCCTGGATTGGAATCTCGACAGATGTGTGCTGCCAATGAGTCTACAGCTAGGACGAAACGGCTGTCTCGTACTACCTGGTTTTCACTGTTTCGACGCGTGAACAAACCTCAAAGAAATAAAATCTCTGCCAACTAACTCTCAAAAATATAGATGAATTGAATATTCGTTGACGAGACCCTTAAACAATATTACACGGCAGAAAGGCAGTCGAGTGGAATCCAAAAGGAAAGCGATGGGCTATGTGTGGGTGGAAAGGTCATATGGACGAGATTATGTGAGAGGTGAATGACATCTTGTGAGCGGTCGTTGAGCAAGCTGAACATGATGGAAGAGAACCGAGTACAGTAGGGATGCATATAGCTGGAAAAGAGTTAGGGGCGAGTAGATCAAAATATACCATGAATCTATGAAGTCTTTGACTGTTTGTTTTAATCCATTCGGAGAGATGTAGACTGCCTGCTTAGAGTCCACAAGATGATAAGGAAAGTTTGTTGGGAGACTGTTGATGACATGGCTCAAAGTCGTTCTCAATGAAGCAGTTGTATTCACCTATTGTGATATCCTAAATTTCTATTGAAAAAGGTCGTTATGACTTGCATTATGTAAAGCGAGTCATCTTCTGTCTCGACAACTGATGTTAGCCAAAGTAGGATACAACTAGAAAATAATTAGGACTGTGAATAATCAATTACTCAAAAATTCTCTCAATGATGTTCATTTCTTCAATATCAGATTATCTTTCAGATTCTTTATATCATCAATACAACTTACTGAATTAGATATAAGCGTTCTCTTTCATTCAGATTGTGACAACTTGACCTGTCACATTTCTGTGGCATATTCAATAAATAAATAGTCTTGGCTTATAGGGATTTTATTGATTGGCTACAGGATTTCATCATGAGCTGACATCGGTTATAGAACCACTGGAAAACCTGGGAGTACTGGACATCTGTTTCGTCCTAGTTTGGTACTCTTCACAATACACACCCACCGGGGTTCGAACCCAGGACGTGTAACCAATCAATCAAGTCCCTACATACCAATACTTGAAAATCAATGAGATGCTCACTAGCGACTGGTCCTATTCAGGTAGATAATTACCTGGGGTTTTAGTGGGACGTCGTGACCAGTAGGGTGCAGCAGGTCGGGTGTGACGACAAATGCTCACCGAAGGCATTGGCTGGCGGGCGCGCTATGTCATGAATTGGTAGAAGTTGGAATTCATGGGTTGGCCACTGGATTGGGTCCCAGTGGCTTAATGGTCTCCGAGCTTGCCTTGTAACCAGAAGGTCCTGGGTTCGAACCCCAATAGAATGAGTGCGTTCTGCAGAAGAATCACAAACTAGGACGAAACAACCATCCAGTACTAATATTTGGTTTTCCAATGGTTCTCTAACTGATGTCAGCTCATGATGAAATCCTGTAACCAAATAAATAGTAGATATATCGCCTTGTAATCCTGTGGAGACACTGAAAATGAAATTTTCACAGGACACCTTTATCAAGCCAATAAATATATTCCAAAAATTTCCTAATTTTCAATGATTCATTAAAAAATTCTTATTTGAGAGAAAATCTCTCATGAAATCATTTTAATTTCTGTAAACTTAACTTGTGATCATATTTATCAGTCTGTTATATTCTTTCCATTTTTACCTGGGTGTGTTTGATTTCATTTTTACAGGAAGATTTAGAAGAGAAATTCACCTCGTTACAACCGCCTATCACTTCAAAAGAATTAAACTTTTTACAGGTATGACAAATATTTACTACATTTAATTGTAATTACTGATCATTTTGTTTGGTGCATTTTGAACTTTAATACTTTCTTTCTAATTTCGGTGACAGTAAGTTATCGAAAATGTTGGTAACAATAATAATAGTAGAACTTCTGCTAGAGATATCGAATTTTCAGCATGTAATACAATATTGCACCTAACTTTCTCATTACAGGGGCAGTAATTAAAATATGGCATTCACATTAATAGTAATTTACATCTATAATGCTGTTCAACAAGAAGTTGGTTTAGCAACACCCCACTTGCCCTAATGACGGCTTTTAGTGCCCTACGCAGCATAAGAAAGTCTTTCTTAAGTAGCCTAGGAAAGATTAGGCTGGGGAAGCAGCGAAGTAATGCAGGCAGAATACCACAAGAATTAACAAACGGTAACAGTAAAGACAGAATGATAACAGATCGTCTTAACTTCCATACGTAGAATGCAAAACAGAATATCTTTCTGGAAAATAACATGATGTGGGAAGACCAGGAAAGGTGATCAGAGGAAATACACTGTCCAAGGTATTTAACATTCGATTTGGTTTCAACTTCAGTACCTTTTATCTATGATAGCAGAGAGGTGCAAACTAACCAGTTCACGTAACTCGCGCTCGCATCTGAAAGTGAAATTAACAACCTGATATCGGAGGGACTAAGCTGAGACCATTTCATGAGGACCGCTGGCTAATTTCTGATAAAAAGTTATTCATTTTGGAACAGTCTGATTGAGAAGTAACAGGTATAGAAACATTCAGATCATCGGCACACTTGACAAAATTACCTTTGTCACAATGGTGTAAGTCATGTAAGAAGAAGGAAAACAGAAAAGGAGAAAGAACAGATCATTGACGAACACCAGCTAGAGTAAGTGAAGCAGTAGAGGATTTCCCATTGTAAACAATGTACTGCTTCCTATCGGAAAAATAGGAATACATCCACTTGGTAATCTAACACTGTACTTGTGAGGCAGCAAGCTTGTTTAACAAAAGAGGCCTAGGTACAGAGTCGAAGGCAGATGTGTAATGTAAGAAGGCACACCGAATACATTTGGAACCTCTGTCCAAACTAGAGACAATATTATGACATAAGACAACAGTGGCATCCGAAGTACACCTACTATTTTTATAAGCAAATTGATTAGGGTCCTAAAAGGCCTTCAATGTAGGTTCAAGGTTAAGTAAAAGCAGTCTTTCCATTATTTTAAAAAAAGGGTGAAGTGATGGCAATACGTCTGGACTTAACAAATGATGAGTCGTCTACAATTAAATGTTGATGATAGATTGCTACCTTCATTGTCGACTCTAAGACCTTTTGTTTGTTTGCCTGTTATATATATTTAATTATTGTGATTGATCAGTTCTACTGTGTAATTATGATGTATACTCTTAACTGATGTGAGTTGCTGAGAATCCCTCACATCAAGAAGTAGTGCTTTCATGATTCTCGTTTCCGAAAAAAACTAAGGCGAATTTCCATGAAGAATAGTGTAATTTGCTTGCAAATGATAAATATGATGCGATGCATTAACAGTTTAACCGAGTAGTTAGTCAAAATTCGGGTGGTTTGAATTCATTCAGCTCCCTGAACTGAGTCAACTCTGCTACACCAATGATAAGCTCGTCCCTAAAGGCATGAAACGACTGTATAGTGTTTCTATGACTTCATTCAGTCTGAATAGCAAGCACTAGTGCTTGACATGAACGACTTCAATGTACTTATATTAGTCAGTAGTATATACTTCCAAACACGAGAAAATATTTGAAAAATCTCCGTAGGCTAGTTCTCTTTTAACATCACTTCACTTAATCGGATTTCACTGAGTCATGAAATCTAACTTCTGTTAGTGTACGCTATAACAGTGCAGCTAACCATTGTCACTTTTGACTATCTGTCGTCATCCTGTAGGGTCTTAGATACGCACTGCCTGAGAACCTCAACGTACGACGATACAGCTGACGAATATCCAGTGCTTCCCTGTCAAATGTATGTTTATGACGAAATCTCCTCATTAAATCAACTAGATCTCCACGAGTCCAACTCAAAAATAGCAGCTTTTCTACAATTTTCGAATACAACAATTATCTTAGAAGAAAATATATATAATATATGAATAATCTACTAAATCAGCTGATTCCTTTTGGTTCTTTTAAACAGCGAAAAAGTATTCTTAAATCAATAATGAGGCAGTATAATAAATTGTAAAATCATATCCTTCACTCATTTAATTTGATAAGCAAAGGTATAAACGGTAATGACAAAATTTTATCCCTTCAGCAGCAATTGGAAAATTTGAACTAAAATGCCAATAAATTTCATTTGCCTCCATTCGAAAGTCATTTCTTTTATGATGAGGTTCTAAGAGTTCCATCTTAAGAGAAGCCCACATAAATGATGGTGATGATGGCTAACTAAACCATTTAAAAGAATTACTGTTCATTCAGTCGTTGCAGAGAGAAATACTGATAGGATTTCTCATTTTACAGTGTGGTTGTGTGTGAACTACCTATCACTAAGTACGACCGACTACTTGAATACTAGTTCATACTGAAGTCATCATTGAAGATGTTGTCCCGAAATACTGTGAAAGCACAGATAAAACAACTACACCAGTAAAAATAAAGTTAAATGAAAACAATTTATGCAATTACATCACTGATACATTCAACTCTAAATCGATTAGAAAGCAACTGTGAATTTGAAAGGTTTTCAACAATCTACTACTTTAAAGTTACATCAAGGATTAACATCAGACAGAGAATCATTGAAAACCGAGGGATATTGAACATCCATTTCTTCCTGGTTTGGGACTCTTCAGTGATACTCACTCATGACCCCATCGAAGATCGAAATCAGGACGTCCAAGTTTCCTAATGATACTCTAACTGATATCAATCTGCCAACTAACTGGAAACTAATCAAATCCTTACGAAACATAACTTGAGTGCTTACTATTTATTAAACTATGCAATGTTTATCTGCAAATCTACACATACTAATTATGGAAACTCTGATTTCTTTACTTTTGTTTACTTTGCAGATTGTTATTCTATAGATTTACATAGCTTTATTGTAAATACATTAGAACTATCGGATGTAGATGTAGTAAGACAACTTGAAAATTATTATGGCTTAAGCAGGAAACTCTTCTAATGTATTACAAGCTTAACAAACTATTATTTTAACTAATTTACTTAATTCCTTTTGAAAGCATAGATTTCAACCTTCTCTGATTTCTAATAGAAAAGACTGAAAAACAATTAACGGGTCATTAAAAATGTTGAAACATTAAGGTTACATCTCATCAATAGGTTTGTATGAAACATTAATTATTACTTGTTGGTACAGTGATATCGAGTTTATACAGTGTCCAAGATTCACAAAAGCAATTTGCCATATAGACCAGTACTCCGTATGTTTAGATTACCAGACCATACAGCTGAATGGTACAACTTTTACACCCATAAATCAAAAAGGTTTGTAAACACAGGTTTTTTTTATTGCTTCACGTTCCCAGTGGAAAATAGGGCTTCAAATTAGAGTCTTGAAGCTTCTGTAGCAGTGTTTATTTTTACAGGATGGAGTTGCTAGCCTCACGCCTAACCTTTCCTCTTCACCACCTTTATTTCTGGCTTAGTGAGGTGAAAGAGTGCGTCGGCCGGGGATCAAAGCCCGGACCATATGCATGGTCGGCGAGTGTCCTAACCACTATCCCACCGACGCACAAAACACAGGTTACAATCCTGCTTTTAGTCTTTGAAGAAAATGGGAGACTTAAAAGAGGACGATAAGTTCGTGATATACTAGGATACGTATTCTTTATTCACCAGTGTGTCTTTGATGGGAATAGTAGATTAAATATGCAATGAAATAACAAATAAATGTAAAGAGATTGATATTCCTATGTCTTCATTAAAGAAGCATCTTTCAAGATGCACAATAAACTCACATTTTCTGTTCAGTAAAGAGATATGTACTGTCAGTTAAATGATGTTGCTATAGGATCAACACCATTTCCAATTCTAGTGGACCTTTTCCAAAAGAAAGATGTAATAAGTCATCTGAAGTTCAACTGTTGTTCCTAGATGAAACGTATTATATCGTTATAGTTGATGGTCGAAGAAAAAAAATGAAAATCTGTGCCGTCATTGGATTCAAAATAGCTAGTCTGGCACTCTACTAGCTGTAATACGACAACCAACTAGGTGACCATTTCCTTTCATTGCAAACATCACATCTATCAACGTCTGTCAAACTAAGAATGTCTCAGACAGGTTAACCATCAGATATAATGGAGATTTATAGCTCAGGTGGATGATTTTGATGGATTTGTGTTCTCTGGGCTGGGTGGTTTATTTGCGAAACCTTCATTGCCCTGCTGGGAAACATCTTCAGTGCATACTTCATTTCGATGAAGTGAGCTTTTAGATTTCTCCACGAGTTTATTAGTCATCTCTCCCGGTGACCTTGAACGTGGTTGGTTGTTTTTGTGTGTTTTCACACCCTCTAGGCTACTTGTATTGGTGTTGATTTTTCCTTGACCTGAAGTTTGACCATTTGTGTGTGAGATTTATTTCTTATCGATTGGCAAATTTTGTTTATATCTATGTGTCTTTGGATGAAGGTTCACTGGTATGCCAGGCTTCTAAAAATTCTCTAGCATTCTTGGTGTTTCCTCTGTGTAATATATGAACGTTGGTTTTCCCAGTCGAATTGATGTCCGTGGCTGTCTGTATGCAGTGAAATGAGCAAGGGAGTGGATATCATGTCTTTTGACTGCCAGTTTATGTTCATGGATACGAAGACGAAGGGGATGTCCACTTTGGCCAATGTAGTGTTTTTCGCAGTCGTTGTAATTTATCGTGTAGATGATGTTGGTTTTATCTTTTTTTCGCTGTTGAGCGTTTTGGATGACACAGAGCTGTGTGAAGTGATTTTGTTGGTTTGTGTGCGACATCAATTCCTAAAGGTATGAAGAGTCTTGCAGTGATTTCTGAGATGTCTTTATATATGGTGGGGTGATTTTCTTTGTGCTTTCCTTGGGGGCCTTTGATTTGATAAGTTGGCTTGGGGGGTATATGTCTTTTGATGAAATTCCGCGGAAATCCATTCTTTTGAAAAACGTCCATGGGATATTTTTCTTCAACTTTCCTCAAGGTAGGAATGGTCATTTATAGAGGTTTTACCAGCCTTAAGAAAGACTTCACTACAGATCTTATAGAAAATATTCTTGGCCTTGAAGTAACTCCGGTCTCTGAGCTGAATCAAACCGGCTTCATCGTTGAGGAGCTCAACCACAAATAAGCCGAACAGCCTTTCGGTATTTAATCACTACGATCTAACTAGCAAGCACTACTGGTTAATGTGAACGATATCGAACTACTCACATTAACTCGTCAATCCTTAGTACATAACATCACGAATTTATGCTTGATTTCTTAATTACCATTTATGCTACCAAACAGATCACACATTGTGATCTCAATATTTTTGATTTCCAAAAGACAAAACTGCAGTGTGACTTAACCTCAGGCTGTGTAATTAGCAAATTGCGAATTTAATTATATTATCGGCTTTAAGTGAATACTAACGACCATATGGGTAAACCAACAAAGGGACATAAGCTTACCATGTGGGAACGTTATCAAACAGTCAGGTGATTACAATATTGTAGCTCATCATTTCCAACCTATGCTACTGTGTGACATACTGCAATGACATACTATTTCTAGTATATGATTAAACATGTCCTCACACAGAACTCAGGGCATCCTATCGAATTCGGAAACCTCAGTTGATAATCCAGCCATTGGTATGGAATTCATTGATCTATGAATTCTAATTATTCCTAATTTGTGACATATATAGCGCAACCGCCAGGCAATGTCATCGGCAGGTATTTGGCCTCAGACTTAATCTGGTGGACTCCACTGCTCACTACTTCTCGCTTTCATTTTACCTCCAGTCTTCGCTTATTACAACAATGAACTAAAACTATCACAAGTTTTTTTTCTTTCCTTCACGTTCCCCAGTGGAACATAGGGCTTCAAGCTAGTGACTTGAAGTTTCTGTAGCAGTGTTTATTTTACAGGATGGGGTTGTCAGCCTCATGCCCAACCTTTCCTCTTCACCAGAATTATTTCTGGCTTAGCGAGGTAAAGGAGTGCGTCGGCCGGGAATAGAACCCCGGACCATGTGTATGGTCGGCGAGCGTCCTAACCGCTACGCACCACCATAAATTCTTTTCTCATCAATTTTTCAATTTTATTAACAGTTTCTATCCAAAGAAGTATAAGTAAAGTCGGAGTTTCATTTGTATGACTAAAATGAATTCATTATTAAACTGACTCTTACCTTGGGGGATGGGGCTGGAGGGGAGCGGTTCAATGTCAGATTGCTGGCCAACCACGCAGACTGTCTAGGTTCGATCCCCAGCTAACTTACATCAAATTCTCGCCTAGTTTGCTAGTTGATAGTAAGCCGCGGAAAAGAAGGAAGATAGTGTGTTTGGGGCTTTATGTTCCATTTGGAACACAAATAATGAAGAATAAGAAATTGACTCACTTGAATCTATCTATACCATACTGAAGGTAAAAATTATTAATTTACTTACAGTGTATGTAGATAAAAGTTAAATTGCCTTGCAAACAGTCACTCGAAATGTAAATGGCTTAGACTGATGTAACTACCTAAGTTATGTTAGTCGGCACACACCGCCGATAAATTCAGCCGAAAATGAGTCACATCGATCTCTCTGAGAAGCACTATAGATTGACATTTCCGATCTTTAATCTCATATATTCATCAGTAGCACATTGTATGCTGGAAGTGTTTAACTATGAGTCTACCCAAAAGAATAAAAGTGTGTACATAAAACAGACAATAATTACTAATGTCCGTATATTTTAAGAAACAGCTGTTAGTCAATTTTGATTATATAAACCCTAAGTTTTATAAATCATATTTCAGTATGACTACTATTTCATTAATGATCACATTTCTTACAATAACTGTCTTAATATCGAACATAATTTCGAAGTTGTTCGTCTATCTGTATCTGGTAGTAGCATCTAGAAGGCGAATTTCATTCTGTTGAAGAATCATCAGTTGGACATACCTGAATTCCAGTAAGTGGGTGTGTATTCTCACTGAGACCTTAAAACTCATCAAGCATTGCTTCCAGCACAAATGGATGAAAGTGGTACCAGTGGAAGAATCACAGACGGGACGAAACATACTAACTAGATTTCATTAATATCTACCAAATAAGAAGTCATAAGCAATACTCCGACATATCTTAAAGCAGTTTATAGACTAACATGAAGCTAATCAATTCAGTACATCAATATCAAAGTGAGAATGGAGCTGTGAACAACAGTAAGGAGTGTGAAGTGGATGCTTACAGACGGCATACATGTAATGCCTGTTGTGTAGTTTCATCCTGTTGAAATGTTTTACATTACTCTTACAAATCGGATGTTCACCTACTGATCTCCAACCTGTTAACTGTTAAACAGTAAGCACTATCGATGAGTGAAATCCATTCAGTAACCAACAGCTAATATTACATGTATGCATTATTATTCCCTTGGATTTTGAGTGGAAGGTAGAGCTTCAGAAGCACTTTTTTATTCCACTCAATTCTTTAGAGTCCTTCTTCGCTGGTTTCCACGATTGCCCATAAATCTCTTCTATGTCATCCTCGGACTCATGTACAACTCGTTGTTTACCATTCAGCTTCCACTCAAGAGTTTGTCTGGCGTTTTATGTCATTCAGTGGTCTTCTTAACTAATATCCAATCCGTCTCCATTTTCTTCAGCAAAAGGTTCTGACTGGCTTAGAGTTCCTTGTTATTTACATACTCTTTCTAACCATATGATCTTCAGAATGAAGAGGAGGCAGCTGTTGATGAAAGTCTGCAGCAAGCTTTCCATGATGTCAGCGCTAAGTTCATATTATCCATCCCTAATTTCACGCGTCGGTGACACAGAAGTATAATGCTCACCAACCACGCCCTACACGGTTCGGGGTTCGATCTCCGGCCGACTCACTCCTTTACCTCGCTAAGTCAGTAATAAGACTGGTAAAGAGGAAAGATTGGGCATGAGGCTAGCAACTCCATCCCGTAAAAATAAACACCACTGCTACCGAAACTTCAAGTCTCTAGCTTAAAGCCTTATGTTCCACTGGGAACGTAAAGGCAGAAAAGAAATCCTTAATTTCACTTATCCGATAGTTAGTTATCACTCATTATATATCTTTTCATTTTATTTTAATTTAGGCTTGTTTAAGTATGGATCCAACAGAAAGACTTAATAGTGAAGCATTACTTAAACATGCATATATGGAAATGCATAATAGACAATTACAATATTATCATGGTGAATTAAAACAAATATCTAATCCTGGAGCTGGAACAGGAACTGCTGCTGCTGGTGGTGGCGGTGGTGGTGGTGATGGACATTATCATCATCAACAACAACATTATGCTGGAATAAAAAAGAAACCTGAACGTAATTTTATTCAAAATTCTAATCAACTGAAATCAATAATGATAAGTCAATTAGGTACAAATACAAATACAATAGTACCAAGACGTAAATACCAACAACAACAACAACAGCAACAGAACCAGCAACAACAACAAACAAATGATCGAAATCAAACAACTGGAACACCGAAAAATGAGCTACAGTCCATTTCACCGACATGTTTTGCTTCAACTAGTATTACGCCAAGTTTTAATGCAGGTCGAACAAATTGGTTTGTACCTGGGATTGTAGGTCAAGGGTTATATAATGTAAGTGTATTAATACTTGCAGACTTTATATTTTCTTATTACGCAATCAAGAGTATTGCCTACAGTATAACACTGGGAGGAAGTTAGTCAGTCAGTATATAATCGCTGTAGTTAGTTACGTATTCCTTTTATTATGGCGGTATGTTTAAATCAGTGGAATACTTAAATTTTAAATTGAGCATATTCATCTTAATTAATCACTGATATCCTTGAATCGCAGCATGTACTCAAGCAGATTCTTAGATAACCATCAACCTACTGGTGTGTATTTCCCGATGGATTGGATCTTGCTTCAAATCTACCAATATACCATCGTATTATATATTACCGATTAAAGCATTACATGCAGATTTATTAATAATAATAATAATAATAAAGCTTTATTTCAGTCAATATATGAACGCATAGTACAGAATATTTCGTGTTCATACAGGATTTACATGTAAAGTAATAATGTGAAGTATATCGTGTGATGTAGTGTTGTTGTATACGAAATGAAAATCAATTCCGTACACTGTTTATTCATTTCCTTCAAGAATAATTGATCAACACTGCGCTGAAAACTAACTAAATATATCCTTGAGCTCATATAGTGATCATCTGATGCAGTTTCATAATGAAAACAATAAGAAATGAAGAAGAGTTTAAGTATTCTAATGAATGGAAATTCTGGTAACCCATAGAGATTTAAGCAGGCCACCGTAAAAGTAGTAAGAGTTTTGCAATTAAATAAGCTTTGAATTTGGTACTGTATATAAACATACTGTCCAGAATATAAAGCTGTTACCGTTATTTATTATTATTGTTTCATTTAATTCCTAGAGGAACATAGGGCTTCAGCCGTGCGTCTCCATTGCGTTCGGTTCTCTGCTAGAGTCTTCACCTGGCTCCAAGTCTGCCCACACGCTTTCATCACCTCTTCACATGACCTCCTCCAAGTCACCCTTGCACTGACGACCAACTCACCGCTTCCCTTTCGGGTTACACTCAATCGATGGGCTGTCGTGTGATGTCACTTGATGGATTGTTTCTTCAGAGTATGGCCAGCCAATCCATCTCCACTTCTTCCTGCCTATTTCTTTCACAATCGGTTCCTGCTGTGTTGATTCGCTCCCAGAGATCCCTGTTGCTGATCTTTTCTGGCCGACTGGCCACCTGATCTTGAGTGGTATTGAGCGAAGACAACTGTTAATGAAGGTCTGTAATTTGTTTGAGATGCTCTTTATGACGCGCAGTGCAAGTCTCTGATCCGTATAGTAGCACTGACTGACTTCACATTGGAGTTAAAAATCCGGATCTTATCTTCGTTTTGATGCTGAGTGCTGTTGACCTCCACACAGACTTGAGAGTAGTGAAAGCTTTTCTTGCTTTTCGGATTCTTGCTTTGATATCCTCGTCAGTTCCGTCCGCCTGTAGTTGAAACG
Source organism: Trichobilharzia szidati (assembly GCA_944472155.2). NCBI lineage: Eukaryota > Metazoa > Platyhelminthes > Trematoda > Strigeidida > Schistosomatidae > Trichobilharzia > Trichobilharzia szidati. The sequence goes on along the minus strand of OX235271.1, from coordinate 46,739,549 downwards.
ATGCTTCCCATGTAGGTAGGTAAAGGAGGTTGTTTCTTTCAGGTTCCTCCCATTTATGCTGGCTGATTGTTGTTGTTGCTGTTGGTGGTGTTGCCCAGGAATCTTCATCACCTCTGTTTTCTCTATCTTCACCTGAAGGAAGTCCTATCTTCCCTGGATGCTTCTTCTGCCAACTTGTTGCTTTTCGCTTGCATATCTTCCAGTTTGTGGGAAATCAGTCATATGTCACCATCGGCGAAGTCCAGATCCTCCAAGTTTTCTGTGTGAGTCCATTTTATGCCTATTTCCTCATTGCCCACTGTTTGTCACATTATCCAGTCTACTGCAATCAGGAAAATCATTGGCGGTAGTAGGCAGCCTTGTCTTACTCCTGTTACCGTTATATTGTATTAATTCTCATTAAGTCTGGATAAATCAGTCTAATAAAGTTCGGAGAATAAGATTTCCCAGACTGTTCAGAACAAAATAAAAGTAACAGCTTATGAAATCAAGTCATCGAAGGTTTGAATCACTTGTCACAAAATATGTGCATGCCAATGTTCAATATGGATTTATATAATATCGCACTTATTATTATTTATTTCCTTGAGTTCGGAGTGAAATATAAGGCTTCAAAAGAACACCTCCATTTTGTCCTGTTCTCCAAAGTCTTCTTCGTCTGGTCGCCCGATCGCCCATAATCTTTCATCTCCTCCTCACACAATCCCATCTATGTTACCTTCAGACCCGCAACTCGTCGTTTCCTGTTAGGGGGCCATTTGAGGGTCTGGCGCGCGATGTCCCCCGGTGGTCTCCTCAGCGTGTGGCTGATGCATCTCCAATTTCTTCTACATATTTGTTGAGCAATAGATTCTTCATTGGTTTCTTCCTGGAGTTTCTTATGGCCAATTCTTTCTGGCCACCAAATCTCCGATATGGAGCAAAAGCAGTTGTTGATAGAAGTCTGCAACCTCTTAAGGATATTTTTCGTGAAACTTTCACCAAGTTTTTGAGTCACATAGGAGAACTGACTTCATATTTGTTTTGAAAATCCGAATCTTGTTCTTTATGCTGAGTGAGGCAGAAGATTTGCAAACCGATTTCAGATTGATGAAGGTTTGCCTTGCCTTTCCTATTCTGATTTTGACAACTTGATCCACGCCACATGTAGTTCAAACAATTCTGACCTCCTTCAAATGTCTTTCATTGATATAATTTCGCACTGAATTATGAATATCCTTATCAATACGTAGACTATAACTCACTTTGTTATTTTTTTCTAATTTATGATACCACCCGAATATTCAAACCTCAAAAGTATTAAACGCTTCACATTAAATGAGTCACACTCGAGTTGACCCTAATAATGTAACATTAGAAAGCTTAAAATTTCTGCGTTCGCGTCTTAAGAATTTTTATAATGAAGCGTTTGAACGATAGTAACTTGGCTATGCTCGACTTAGTAAATACAACCACTCATATTAGATGGTGTTGCAGCTGTATTGCAAACTGGCAAAAGGTAAAATTTTTGAGCCGTTTTAATTCAAACTCCCAGTAGCTGAATGGGTAATATGTACTCTGAGGTCGTGAATATCATCGTTGGTGGGGATCATAAGTACAACCTTTTGAAGAGTCCTAAAATAGGATGGAACAACTATCCAGCTCTCATTGTTTTCATTGGTACTTTAAATGATATCGATTTGTAACAGTATCGGCCTTAAAAGTGATGAAATTACCACAAACTTGACTCCTGAAATAGTGCGCACTTAAAATATAGTTGTGTCTAAGCAAAAACTGCGAAAATGTCATGAAAACTTTAACAAATACACAACCTGATTAAATCTTAGCAATAGATTGTATAATTACAATTTAGAAGGGGAAATTTTCTCCTCATGAGTAATATTCTTTATTATTTCAATGTAGACCTCACCACGACCCAATGCCAGTTCTAGAGTAATTGAAAACAAGATAGCACTGGACAGTTGATTCACCCCAGTCTGGGACTCTTCAGCAGAGCGTACTCACGACTCCGCCAGAGATAGAATCCACGATCTTTGTGATACAAGGCCATCTCGTTGACCGTTGAGTCACTGAGTGAGGTTCTAATGACTCGAATTAACGCCATACAGCGAGTCGACAGAAGTTGGAGTTCACGGGTTAAAGAATTCCAACACAGTAAGCTAACCTTGTTATCTGAAGGCCCTAGGTTCGATTTCTAGTGGATTCGTGGATGGACACTGTTGAACAACAGTCCTAATCTAGAAAAAAACAGCTATTCAGTGCAACTCTAGTTTTTAATGATTCTTTGAATGGCACTGGTGATTCGTGACAAAATTTATACTGTGAATGCACAACATAAACTTCCTATTATGTTTCAAAGTTACTATTTCAAATAGACAGTGTATAATTTTTGAAATTTCATTTCATCATAACCTTTTCACTATGATAGAAGTAGTAGTATAATTCAGCACCGTGTATTCGTTTATTCCCGTTTATACTCCCCTTTTTAGTCATCACAAACAGGATTACCAGCGCTACCAACCACCAGTCAGCATATTCAACCGACATCGTTGAATACAACTGCAACAACGACAATCAATAATCCTCAGTCTCTAATGTTACCAAGTAATCAAAAATCAAATGCTGCTTGGAAATATACTAGAACGAATCAAGTCACTACAATGCCGATAAACAACAACAATAATAATACTATGAATACAGATAACATCAATTATGACAATAATAATAATAATAACAATTCATCCAGTCTAGATAATGGACATGTTTCTACCGGCGTAACTACAACACAAATGTCTCTTCATTCAAATGTCACTGGAATACACTTACCTAATATATAATCCATATATATATTTTACATGATTACCTTTTCTATTCACACTATGAATACAAAAGATTAGTGTAAATGTTTCATTCACAAACACACACACACACTCTCTTTCTCTCTTTAAGTCTCATTGTCTTTATCTCATTTCAAAAAACATTATCTTGTTCTATTCTTTCACCATTATCTAATCAACTTCGATTTCTGTTTTTTTCAATTTGAGGGGAGTATCATTCATGATTAGTCAGTTGAAGTAAGATTGACTGGCATTTGCTTTAGTCACATAAACATTGAATGCATTCTATTCTTATTCACTATACCACTGAGCCCTATTCATAAAAACCCATAAGTCATCACTATCATTATTACTATTGTACATACAAGTGAATATACTGGAATAAGTTAAATCAAGCAAATGCAGACACACACACACACACGCGCACAGACACGAAGTGATGATGGTTAAATTATTCGTTAGTGTGTATTACGAGATTACTTACAACCATCCGCATTGTGTGTGTCTGTTTCAGTTCATCAATGTTAACACAATCATCTTCATCATCATCTGTTTTTACATTGAAGACTAGTCATAGAGGCAAATATAATATATACATATATACATGTGTGTGTATCGTATTGATTCTCTTCATTACATAACTATTTAATCGATAATAAAAAAAATGAGTTTATCATAAGTGTTTTTACTGTGAACACCTACACATACTCGTTTGCTCGTATAATTTTTATAATAGTGCATACAATACGGCTTAATTTCTAGTGATCTAAATTATTCCACAGTCTCTCTCTTTTCATTGAGTTTTATTTTTTATTTGTACTTTTTCTTCCAATTTTCTGATTGAATTACCCGCCAAAACAAATGAAAATCCGAAAGATGGGGTGAATAAAGAGTAATAAATAATTCTTATACGAAATTCCTTCGTACGTCGGTGGGATAGCGGTTAGGACGCTCGCCAACCATGCACATTATCCGGGGTTCGATCCCCGGCCGACTCACTCCTTTACCTCGCCAAGCCAGAAATAATGCTGGTGAAGAGGAAAGGTTGGGCATGAGGCTAGCAACCCCATCCTGTAAAGTAATAAACACTGCTACAGAAACTTCAAGCCACTAGCTTGAAGCTCTATGTTCCACTGGGGAACGTGAAGGAAAAAAATATGAAATTCCATGGAAAATTGAGTAAATATATGTACTGAAGGTATATATATATGACTGACTTTCAAAGTACAACTCTACACAGAAGTGTACCAGATCAAGTTGCCACACGCCATTTAGCACACAAAGGTAGAGAAAAGAAAAAAAATTAAATGTAACATCGTGAGAAGGAATGTTCGAGAGAAAGAATAGGTGTGAATCTGAAGTATTACAAAGAGCGAATGTATCTCCGACACTGAGAATGATTTTGAGTCAGATAATTAAGTCTCAAACAACTGGTTTTTAGCTAAATGAGGACTTCAACCAGGAAGTCGACACCTTCCTATGTAGTCGAAGACTTAATTGATTGATGTCAGGTTTTTATTTGACAGCCTCTAGCTCCTTTATAGCTTAACCTTATGTGAACTAACATTGGTCAACGAGGAGGGCGGTGGTTCACTGTGCGGGACACGTGTCAGAGCCAGTCGATGTAGCTTCAAAATCTCACTGATTGACTTACTATTCCTTACCTAATAATTACTCACCATATCATACCACTACACACGGAAGAAAGAACAAAAACACCTATGGTCAAAGACGAATACTCTTTCCACATCTTTCACTTTCACTGATCATATCTTACATGCATAAAGAAGGACTAAGCAAACTGCTGTGCAGTACATACGCCCTTTGATGCATACCCGGATATAATACCTACGCCAGAGGTAAAGTCAATTGGCAAATCCCACAGAAGCTTATCTTGTCCGTGCTGAGATTCCGTCAGGAATTAGTCCATTAGTGCTGATGCAACTTCCCAAATAAATGAAGTGGTCAGCACAGTCAACTAATTCACTCTCAATGTTTAAACTGGGTGTCTCTTCAGACCAGTCCTGCATTATATATATATATATATGCTCCAGGATGATGTATAATACTGATTGTTAGGATTAATTAACCATGAACTGTGAGTGCTCATTAGATTGATCAAATTGATGGTTGTTTCGCTCATTTGAGGTTGGGTTTATTAGTAGTGTATCTGGCTTGACTCACTTCAGAGAGCCAAATCAGTTCAAATCATTGTTGATGAACTTATTTGTGAATGAGCGACATAACCCTCCAGCGTTCGCATCACTTCAATCAGACTAACAAGCTCTGACTGTTAATGTGAGTTGTTTCCAAGTGCTCATATGAATCACTAGAATACCTAATCCGGAAGTTTTGATTGACCTTTGGACACTAGTTTCCGAGTTTGACTCCCATTTCACCAGCTTCATCTTGAGTAGTATTCATAAATCTTCATATAACAAAATTTCGGCTAGTATCGTGAGAAGTAGAAAATGTGTTCCGGGTTTTTAATTTATTACTAACTTACTTTTAATTATCATATTGTTAAGATCAACAAACACTTGAATATTTTACAGATAACTGTGACACGCTGATCCGACCACACTCTGAGTTCCCTTTAGTTCTAATTCTACATTGAATAACAAGGGGAATTATATACTTTTGGATTTTTCTCTATATGAAAACATTTTCCATGATGTCAACATCGAAAACTGTCAGTTAAGATTGTCTGTCAACAGATATACATTACCACTGAGTTATTTGTTTAAGAGATCACTTTGACCATTTGTAGAAGTTGTAGCCTACTACCTAACCTAACAGTTGCGATACTCATTAACACATACAACTCAAGTAATGTTAATAAGTGAAGTAATATTCTATAAGCCCACTTTAACTCAATAAATATGAGGACTGATTTCATATACTACTGACGCCAAGCAACAGTATATACTACCCTCAAACTATTCTCAGCTGTTTTCTTGATCATCATTCATGCTATCAAGTAGATCGAATATTGTGATCTAAGTATTTTGGGTCTACGATGGAAACTTTAGTTAATTCTTACCACAAACTGTGATTTGCAAATGACGAATTTGAAGCAATAACGGTTAGGTGTGAAGAGGATCAGGTAGGGAATATTCATCGATTGAAGTGTCTAGGATAATGTTCGAGCATATAACGTCCCATGATAAGTAGTTAGGTTGGAAAAAAGTTAGGAGTGCTCATTTATATCGAAAAGATGAGTTTCAATCTATGAAATCTCTGACTTCTCGTTTGAACAATGCAGTTAGGTAGGTATAAACTGCCTAATTGCGATTCTTGCGACCCTAGGAATCGGCAGATAGAAAATGTTGATAACATAGTTTAAAGAAGCAGACGCATTCACTCTTTGTGATGTATTGAACACATTACACTCTTCGGTCGGTCGGTTGGTTTTCGACAGAGAACTTTGCATGTATGTGCGGCAGTTCGAGTCGCCACACCATGTAGCACACAAAGCAAGAGAAGAAAGTAGGAGAAATGCATAGTATAGACAGTAAACAGAGGTGTGACACAAAGGAATAGTAATAACGAAGAACAAAACAGTTTAATTGCAAATCATAAGTCACAAGGAGTGGATGCATCTGTGCCACTGAGAACGATTTTGAGCCATGTCACCAATTGTTTCCAACCATTGGTTTATACCGTCCCGAGGACCCCAACCAGGAAGTCTACACCTTCCTACGTGGCTTAAACTAACTGTTGTGGATTTCATTGACTGGTCCCATGTTTTCGTTTGACCACCGCTAGCTCTTTTCCAGCCTGACCATATATCAGCTAACATTGCCCATTGTCGAGGAAGGCGATGACTAGGCATACGTAACACATGTCCTAACCATCTCAGTCGATGTATTTTCACAGTCTCGTCGACTGATTTCCCCGCCTTACCTAGCACTCGACGCCTAACCTCAACATCGCTCACCTTATTATGCCACTTCATACGGGAGATAGAACGCAGACACCTGTGATAGAAGACAGCTAATCTTTTCATGTCTTCTGCTCTCAATGGCCAGGTCTCACAGCCATAAAGCAGGACGGAGCGGACTGATGAGCAGTACACACGCCCTTTGGTCGATAGTCGCATATCGCGTCTACGCCAGAGACGGCGTAAACTGGCATATGCGAAACTAGCCCTCTGTATTCGTGCAGAGATTTCGTCAGATTAGTGACAGCTTTAGTAAAGGCGTTGAAAAACAACGGTTATCCTCGAAAATTCATCAAAAAATATAAAAGATGTGAAGGTTCAAACATCAAACAAATCACAGTAGAAAAAAGCTTATCTTCATTCAACTCGATTTTAACGGTGAAACTATTGCAGCAATGGTCAACAGAAGATCGAGTATGTCACTAGCCCGAGCCTATCATGCAGCTAAGTTGGTTCCAGTCTATCGAACAAAATGCTCCTTGGTGCAGTTAGAAGTCAACAAATACCCTTCTCATGTTAACTCAAACTGTGTATACAAATCTACGTGTATCTGAGGGAGCAGTTCTACTGGAAGGACAGAAAGAACGGCACACCTCCGATTTTCTGAACATGTGCCAAAAAGCTTACGTGTCAAGAGAACAAATGCTTACAATAGTGCCATTACCAGACATGTCATCTCCATGGGTCATGAAGTGAAAATCGCGAAATTCTTTAAAATTATCAACAGACAAAGGAGCTCGATTGTCCTCAAGGTTGCCGAAGCAATTTCTATCAAACGATAGGAAACAGATTTATGTGTTCAGAAAGAAGCAGTTATCAGTCTCTTCTTGCCAAACTGGTAACTGGATGTCTTTATTCTATCCTTCATTTCATTACGTAATCCTTGGCTCTAACCTCACCCTCCCCAGTGATATTGTGTAATTTTGCTTGTCTCCTGTTTCTATGATTTGAGTCGAACTCAGTCCATTGTTACCTAGGTTTTAGTCACTCATCATCCTACGCATCTCTCGTCTTTATTACGTAACTCCTTCACCATTGTATACATACGTTTACTTTGTTTAAACTTGAACTCCCTGTGTAAAAACTATATAAGCGTAATTTTCTGAGCAATGTTCACTAATTGCGGAACCCTCTGTCAACTGACATCATGAAAAATTTGCAAGTATGTTAAACCTTTCTCTGTACATAAACCTCACAATTTATTTAGGCTGTAGGCAGCAGCTGATGAGAAGTCAACGAAATAAGCAATGATGGTACCATATTATTCTGCACAAACCATCACTGTTGTTCTTACTTTATAAAAACAAAAGAGAGAACAGTAAACATACTAAATATCCATTTTTCCTCTTTTTTTCTTTCCTATACAAATATGAGTATTATATATGTACAAAAATAGTAGATCCTAGACAAAAATTCACAACAAAAAAAAACTAGTCAGACAAAACAAACAAGGAAGAAGAAGAAAGGGCAAAGAAGGGAGAGAGAGACAACAGCCAACTATTGGCCTGAGTATATTACATATATATTTGTCTATTCATCTTTCTATCTATCTATCTGCATAGCTAATGAAACAATGTAAAATTAACTAAACGTAACATCCATACAAGATACGGTAAAGGAATATAATTACAAGCATTAAATCGAATCTCACTACTAGTCATCACAATTGGCATCAATGGTAAAATAGAATAATCTGTTAAAAGGGTATTCACTTTATTATTGTTATTATTGTCATTGATATTAATGTTATTATTGTTATTATTATTACTATTATTAATAAATTCACAACCTAGATAGGTATGTATACTGAATGGGCTAACTGAATCAATTAAATGAATTGCTTTAATTCTCTCAGCTGGTATAAAGGCAGAATACAATCTTCGACCAGTGAAATAATAACTTGATGTTTGTAAACCATAACCGGATATCACTAGAAGAGATTCTATAACACACAAGGAAACAAATAAAACAAAATGTTGATCAATATTTCAATCATAATAACAATAATAGTAACATTTAAGCATTAGTCTGTAGGAATTTTATTCAATTCAAATTATATCAGTTAGACAGCCATCAAAAACTAGAGAGGAGTATTGGATAGCCAATTTCGTCTTAGTCTGAAACTCTTCAACATTAACTCAACCCATAACAACCCCACAGGAGATCAAACCAAGGTGTCCTTCAAATTATGAGACGAGCCTATGGGATAGTTAGTGAGTACTGTTGAAGAAGCCCAAACTAGAAAGAAAGAGTTAGTTATTCAGTACTCTCGAGTTTCTAATGGTTCTGTAACTGGTGTCAGTTCGTAATCTAAGCTGACACTAATAATAACAATAATACCTTTGTTACTACTGAGAAAACACTTTCTCTTTCTTTTATTTTTCTAAAACAAGCACCAAAAGAGGCAGGTTTTCAAACGCAAATCTTTTGTAGCTTTATTCGGACTTCTGTTTGAAGTTAGGGTAACTGATGTCAACCCAGTATGACGTATAATACTTCAGAGTAAATGATGACACAAAGGCTTTAGGTCAATTGAAATGCTTCATTACGTGTTCCGGGTACTGGTGAAGGTTATTGATTAGCCGCGCAAAACATCTGACTAATAAATGGTTTCACTGACAGTAGACTTATTGAATCCGGTAGCTCAGATAATTTAGAACACCTTCCTTCCGACTGTTCACAGACTCAACTAAGACTTTTCAATTCGCTTATAAGGTCTCAACATAAAGCTTCACTCTCCTCGCATTGTTATAATACTAATTTTGTAAATATGACAGCGAATATAATCCACTTTCATAAGTAATATATATATATCTGAATATTTCTGAGTGGATTTAATAATAATAATAATTTGGGAACCATCGGCAATAAGCACCCACGGAGGTTCGAACCCAGCACCGTCCGGTTACAAGGCAAGCTCGTATACCACTCAGCCACTGGGAGCCGATTTAATGGCGAACCCATGAATTCTAACTTCTACCAATTCGTGATTTAGCGCGACCACTAACTAATGTCATGGGCGGGAAATCCTTACAAACCAAACTCTTGAAAATCAATGTGATGCTGGCTAGTGACTTGCTACAGGACAGAATTTCCTGGAGTGAGTTCTAGTGAGACGTCGTGACCAGTGAGGTCCATCCATTCAAGTGTGAGGATGGATGTCCCACCGGTGACATTGGTTGGTAGTTGCGCTAAATCACGAGTTGGTAGAAGTTAGAATTCATGAGATGGCCCCTGAATCGGGTCCCAGTGGCTGAATGGCATACGAGCTTGTCTTGTAACCAGAAGGTGCTGGGTTCGAACCCCTGTGGTGGGTGCGTACTGCCAATGATTCCCAAACTAGCATAAAACAGCTGTTCAGTACTCCAGTGCTGGTTTTCAATGGTTTTCTAACTGATATCAGTCCGTGGTCAAACTCGGAAAAACAAATCTAATCCTTACAAACCAACTCTTGAAACTAATAATAATAATAACAATAATAACTTTATTCTGGAAAACGCACAAATCTTCAAGTGAAGCAATCAGTGATAATTTATTGTTGGAGGTGGTATTTTCTATCTAAAGCATAATCCAATCTCATACAATACTTTTCCTTCATTTCCACTGAAAACTACATAAGAGTAGACTGAAATCGATTTAGCAATGGGAATGAGTACTGACTAAACGGTTCAAGGATGCAATCAAATAATTAAAATATAATATGAAATAGAGTAAATTTAGTGTATTGCGTAGGATGGAAAAATAAGTAGCGCTAAATGATTTAAATAGACCGGTAAGTATTACCTGAACTCGTATTGTTTTATTTGAGTTTCAGATCTACCTTAGTTCTGGACATCTTGTTCTCATAGAATAATAAGTATAATTCCTTAGTTTACCCTTCGTGATTGTGAATTACATGCTTTAGTCAACACGAAGTGCTAAAGGATTTGTTTAAAATGCTGATTCTAAAACCTTGCCTAGTTTACTAGTTCACTCGTTAACTAGCTATTCCTAGGCCCGGAAAAAGAACGAAGGCCGGGTGAAGGATTAGCGATTCTACCCCGGGAAATTAGTCCAATTTTTTTTGTGTTCCTTCAAGTTCCTAGTGGAACATAGGGCTTCAAGCTAGACGCCTGAAGTTTCTGTAGCAGTGTTTATTTTTTACAGGATGGGGTTGCTAGCCTCATGTCCAACCTTCCCTTTTTACCAGTCTTATTACTGGCTTAGCGAGGTAAAGGAGTGCGTCGGCCGGGGATCGAACCCCGGACCATGTGCATGGTCGGCGAGCGTCTTAACCGCTTTACCACCGACGCAGCAATTAGTCCAATCGCTACAGGAAATTCGAATCACAGAAAGCAAAATATAGGGAAAATAAACTTAAATTCTGAAACCACCGTATAAAGATTTTAACATCATGAAAAACCAACAATTCAACTGCACTTATGAAGCGAATTACATTGGCCGTTGTTCTAGGAAATTGGTTTTTCGTGCTCAGGAACACCGACCAGTGTGGCTAAATAAAGGTGTAGTAAAAACCATCAACAGTTCGATATTAGCCCACCTGGTGCAGTGCAAACAGGCAACAAAGCCAGCATTGAAGAATCCTTTTCTATCAGCTACCGAGTACCAAATAAATTGCTAAAAACTGCATACTCCAAACAGCAGAGGCTATTGCAATTCGCCTAAAACAACCGGTTCTCTGTGTACAGAAGAAACAGGTCCAATCACTATTACTACCCTGACCTGCTGTGGAGTTCGCAAATTCATAAATACCTTATTACATCGGCCTTTTTGATATGGCCCTCCATCCTGTACATATGAATTCCCCCTACTCCTTGTCATTACACTTGCATTAACTAACCTTTTGTTTTCTTATTTAAACGTAGTGATTAACTTACGCACTGGCACACACATAACGCACATAAAATTCAACCCTCAAATGTTTTTTTTCTCTACCCCCGTCCTTGACATGATCAATCATCCATTTGAAGTTTATAATCAATATGAATAGAATATAATATGGAAATGACTCATGAGAATTTATTACTATACATTCGTTGTCATTCATAATCATCGACTTTGTAATATTGGTGTTCAATTTAGTATTACAATTATACATATTACCACATACACATATTTCGGATTATGATATATTCACAATCTATTTGCAAACAACTTTTCGAATTCTGATCTAAATGATTCGATGTTACTGTTTTTAAAAACCACCAATCTTGTCAATAACAATCATGCTTTCATTATTATGGATAGATATATAACTGTAGAACCTGATGATGAAGTTATCGAAAATGAATATTCTTTGTTCAGTAATTAATCTTTTGAAATTTCGAATAGGCATCTTTAATCAGTACTAACAACTGTGTTATAGAGTGTGACCCAGTTAACCAGCATACCTTCGCGTAGGCGTGACATCCGACTATCAACCAAGGGACGTGAGTACTGCTCAGCAGTTTGCTCCGTCCTTCTCTATGGATCTGAAACATGGCCAATACGAGTTGAAGACATGAAAAGGTTATCTGTTTTTGATCATAGGTGTTTACGATCTCTTTCTCACGTTAGGTGGCATAATAAGGTAAGTAATGTTGACGTTAGGCGTAGAGTGTTGGGCAAAGAGGGAAAATCAATCGAAGAGGCTATGAAGTTACATAGATTGAGATGGCTAGGTCACGTGCTGCGCATGCCTAGCCATCGTCTCCCCCGACGGACGGGCATTACTAGCTGATATAGGCGCAGGTTGGAAAAGAGTAAGTGGTGGCCAAACAAAAACATGGCATCAATCCATGAAATCCTTGACAGTTAAACTGAGTCAGGTAGGGAGATGCAGACTTCCGGGTTGGGGCCTGCCCTCGAGACTCTAAGAATCAATGGGTGGAGACAATAGGTGACATGGCTCAAAATCGTTGTCATTGGCGCAGATGTATTCAGTCTCTGTAATCTTTCATATTCCTTTCTACCATTACTCATTCTGTTCCACTCTTATACTTGTCAAAACTCTATTGATTTTCTTCATTGATCTTCTTGTCTACCTTTGTATGCTATTTGGAACGTGGCAACTCGAACTGCTGCACTTCGGTGCCAAGTTCTATGTTGAATCCAGCCAGCCACCAGCATACCTTCAACATCGATATCGGTGCTAACTAAGCTGGACATCGATGCCAATAGGATGGTTTAGGGATAAACATAAATGGATGTAAATGAAATGTTGCTAAGCTACTCAAATACATTAGGATAAATGTATCCAAATACTTGTTCATTCATAATCCTATGCCTTTTGAATAACTTAGCAACATCCGGTCCCGATCGATATCTGCTGCTTTAACGTGGTGGTGGCTCTTGCCTATCGAAATGACCCAATGAACTACACTGGCTGCAAACAAATGTCCCTAGACATCCTATCATGCCATGTCAGTCAACATGTTGGTTACTTTCAGTCGGAAAAGTACTTCCTTTAATCTGAAAAATGAAGATAGATTTAGTTCCATATTAGTTTGTTTATTAGATATATCACACAGTCAAACAGTATTATCTACTGGATGACAAGGTTTCGAACAAAATTTATTGTTCATAATCATGCCATCCATTATAATCATACGACTTCGAAGTCATGTGATTTAGGCATAAACTTATGTATGACTACTGATTTGTAATGCACTTGACATACTATACTACATTTAAAACTGAATATAAATAATGAAGGCAGTAAGAAAAATGAATAGCACAGTTCACCTTTAAGCTATATAACTACACTTACCTTCAATAACAGTGTTGCGTAAATGCGTATAGATATAAATAACAAACGAGAAGAACAGGATGAATTGGATGAGGTAGGACTGAAAGACAGAAAAAGATTTTTTACAATGTTACTACATAAAGCCAAAACAAAGTAATTTGACAAAAACAAACTGATGAAAATTTTGCTATCGAATTAAACAGTATACCTGTCAAGACAGGAAAGAATCCCGAGGAACTGGACTTCATCACCAGCAGATAACAGTTACGGAGTCATTTGAAACCAATAAATAATAAAGGACATCTATTTCCTCCAACTTCTTGAGCCAGCAACAGTCCGGAATCATTTACTCAAAAGAAATCAAATTCAGAATAATCAGGCGATGTGGCGACCATGTTTTAATTCATCTATAATTTGTAATATCATACAAGTCACTAGGCAGTAGCTGTTCTCACTCTTAATGACCTCATTGATTACGATTTCCCATTGAAACTTCGGAAACCTTACTTTAACACCATTAACTGGTGAATTCTTAACCGATTGTGTGAGGTTTGTGAAGAATGACGATGATGGATTCGTACTTTTGACGGTTCTTTTAAAGTAAGACGAGGTTTGCCTTTAGATCAGTCTAGTCCTTATAAACTTAACCTCAATAATCAGAAACATTTTGAATGTGTCCATGTCAAAATAAACAATTTTCCTACAAACTATGGTAATTTGCTGTAGTTCCACCACCATAAGATATTAATGTCAATAAACTAATCGACTGTCAGTAGGTGTTTCCGTGCAACCTAAATATGTTGATTTAGATTTAATCAGCTAAGGGAATCATTAAAAATCAGAGAGTCAGGGAGAGCTATTTAACTTTACCTTAAAGACTCCCCAGGAGAGAACACACATGATCTCCAAAGAGAACTGAACCCAAGATCTTAGTGTACACAGTCCTAAAGTAGAACAAAACAGGACTGTTAAGTGCTCCCTTATTTCAAATCAGTTTCTATCCTATATCACTGTATGACTACGCTAATCAAACTTCTTTACAAACCTAATGCCTTAGACAGTTTTTATTATTATTATTATTGTATCCTTTAATTCCTAGAAGAACATAGGGCTTCAGCCGTGCGTCTCCATTGAGTTCGGTTCTATGCTAGAGTCTTCACCTGGTTCCATGTCTGCCCACACATTTTCATCTCCTCTTCACATGACCTCCTCCAAGTCACCCTTGCACTGACGACCAACTCGCCGCTTCCCTTTCGGGTTCCACTCGAGCAATGGCTTGTCTAGTGATGTCACTTGATGGATTGTTTCCTCAGAGTATGACCAGCCAATCCATCTCCATTTCTTCCTGCCTATTTGTTGCACAATCGGTTCCTACTGAGTTGGTTCGCTCCCAGAGATCCCACCCTGTTGCTGATCTTTTCTGGCCGACTGGCCATCTGATCTTGAGTATTGAGCGAAGACAACTGTTAATGAAGGTCTGTAGTTTGTTTGAGATGCTCTTTATGACGCGCAGTGCAAGTCTCTGATCCGTATAGTGAGTAGCACTGACTTCACATTGGAGTTGAAAATCCGGATCTTATCTTCGTTTTGATGCTGAGAGTTGTTGACCTCCACACAGACTTGAGAGTAGTGAAAGCTTGTCTTGCTTTTCCGATTCTTGCTTCGATATCCTCGTCAGTTCCGCTTCCCAGGGAGGTAAAAGAGGTTGTTTCTTTCAGGTTCCTCCCATTTAGGCTGATTGTTGTCTGTTGTTGTTGCTGTTGGTGGTGTTGCCCGGGAATCTTCATCACCTCTGTTTTCTCTATGTTCACCTGAAGTCCTAACTTCTCTGGATGCTTGTTCTGCCAACTTGTTGCTTTTCGCTTGCATATCTTCCAGTTTGTGGGAAATCAGACATATAAAATCGGCGAAGTCCAGATCCTTCAAGTTTTTTGTGTGAGTCCATTTTATGCCTGTTTCCTCATTGCCTTTGAAACACTGAATCTTTGGATATAATATTGTATATCAATAACACCTATAACTATCTATTTGCCACTCTGTGCTTGTTTAACACTAACTAATACCTATAATTGTATATATATATTGATGGATTTACATGTTCAAGTTGGCTGAAGTCAGTGAGTCTATGATTTTGGTACCATTTTGGTTAACTGTAATTGACTGTGATATTGTTATTGTTGTTGTCGCTTGTTACCCTTCTTGTTGTGAATTATTTTCCCGTACTGGTGTTGTTCTGCTTGTTTTATTCCCTGTTTTCCTGGTTTTAAGGGGAGCAACCCACAAGGTCGCTTCTCTCTAAATTGTAATTTAATGTAACAATCCCCCTTCCCAGGCATGAGGCTAGCAACCCCACCCTGTAAACAAACCTGCTACAGAAACTTCAGCACGATGAATCTCATCGAGCCAAAAGAAAAAGTCTGTGTGGGGACATGGAATGTCCGCACCATGTACGAGATTGGCAAAGCTGCCCAGATCGCAAACGAAATGAAAAGATATAGACAGTTTTTAGCCAGGAATAAAATCCAAAAACATTCAATATACATAAAATGATATGTCCTTTTGTATAAATAGTAATTCAACTTTCTAATAACTTATACAAATATAGTCAAACATCAAACAATTGCAAAAATATTTAAGTAATCAAAAAAATAGAAGGAACAGGGGATAACTAACCTGGGTAATATAACCAATGATACAACAGAATAGTATACAGACTAATGTAAAAAATAATCGAAGCAATATGGATACATTATGATAGAGTTTTATTTCAATCCATGCAGGAGTATATTGATATCTCATATATACACTTGAATCATCATTTTGATCATGATCATCATCATTATTATTATTATGACGATTTGAAGAGATTAATGGATACAATGTTAAACAGCTTTTTAAACTTGTTTGATTAGGAAACCGGTAGAGTAAATCACAACCACAAGGAAGATGAAATAGTAGTGATAAGTCATCGATTATCCTTTCGAAGGGAATAGATAAATATGTAAAAGGAAGAAAAGAAGATAAAGGTTAAATTAAACTTAATATTAACTACAATTACTACTGAGTCAAATCAATATACCAAGTTTGATAATGAACTAACTTCAGATAGAGAACCATTAAGAACCAGTAAGTACTGGTCAGCTGTTTTGTTCTTGTTTCAGACGCACCCACGACTCCACCAGAATCTGCAAGCCAGCTCGTTGACCAATGAGTTGCTGAGTTAGAATTTAATGACCTGTGAACTTTAATTTCTCTCAATTCGCGATACAGCTCTACTATGTATGGGTCGTTGAATTCCGACTCAGTGGGTCAACGAACTGGTCTTGTAAACTGAAGACTCCGGGTCCGTCCCTGGTGGTATCATGGGTGCATATTGTTGAATAGTCCCAAACTAGAACGAAACGGCTGTCTAGTGCTTCCTGGTCTTCAATGGTTCTCTAACTGAAGTTGGTTCAAAATCAACCTTGAAATTAATCAAATCCCTGGAAACCAACACTTTAATCAATATGTATTCAGCTTTTAACTACCCTGACAACTTGCTTTTTCCTTACTCTTCACTTATTTAGCTTGATCTTTTGATTTCCATTTACTGTATTTTATCGCATTTAGTAATATATTTCCATAATAATTTTAATTCATATCAGGTTTCAGTCCAAATTGAAACCCCTAATCACCATGTTCCATTACATTTCTTTTATTATTATTATTACTAAATTCCTTGCCTATTTATGCAAGCTCTAATTCCAACCCAAAGGTCATACATACGCGCAACTTATTAACCTTGCCCTGTCTCAAAAAAAATTTTAACTTCATCACGACACTATTTTGCTACATTTTACTGATCCATTAAGTGGAGACAGAGCACACCAGGCTAAGCACCGAACTTTCAGGCAACAAGTCACGGGTTTGAATCCCGCATCACCTACTTCAGCCTGAGCAAGTGGGTAGATAGCATCAGCAATTGTCATACAATACGTTCAACTCATAGCCTTCCTGGCCCATGAAAGATCTGTTATTGATAACTGAGTTACAAACAAACAAAAGGACATTTACTGACTTCTGTGTTAAATGAACTAAAGTAAGTTACAATTTCACCATAATTTGACACAATTGTTTAAAGTTGTACACCGTAAAAAAGACTTGCATTCTGTCAATGTTTGTTTCAGTCCCATTTCAAGTATACAGGGGCGAATATATATATATATATCGTGTCAGCAGGGAAGATCGTCCACGCTGGAAAATACCACACATGCTTTTCTCATTCGTATCGAGTTTTCATTAGCAACCAGGCTATCGGGTTAGATGATATTTATCGAATGAGTGAAGCGGTTCACACATTTGTAGCATTTGTACCCATGAGAGCATTTTTTATTTTAAATTACCAAGGAGAATTACTATTTATAGTCGTAAATTATTATTATAAAGAGTGAGTAAATAAACACTGCTTACATTTTAGTTTCACACCTTCACAATAAGAGTGCAGGTTAACTAGACTGAATTAGTTTCTAAAGTATGTAATTCCTTCAACAAGTTTACCAAAAATGCCAATAGTTTGTTCTCATATGATGGCCAAGTCATTGAATAATAGAGAAGGAAAGGAAGACGAATACACTGAGACTGAAATTGCTTTCAGGATGATCAACTCTAAAATGAAGAAGAGAAACCACATTGACAAAAAATTACTTTTATGATACAAACTACAGCAAAGTCATCTGACACAGCCTTACGTACTGACTCCTTAACCTCTCCTCTTCTGTCCCTCTCTCCAAAATTAATGACCAGGATGGTTTCAAAAAAGTCTAACAAATAAGGAAAGAATATTATACATGCAACTGTCTAGGAATTACTCACCTAAGTGCAATACTGAGGAATGGTAAGAATGTACGATTACAGCAGAGTGAAAACAATATTCACCTGAATCTTCAAAACTTTCTTCCGCAGATGGTAAAGAATTATGACTACACCTTTCAACTATTCATGAAGTCTTTTAGATTTTTGTCACCTAATTAACCAAAACTATTTAAATGCACTGAAGTAACTGCGGTCCGTTGAAGCAACCAGATGAGCAATGACTTAAGCTTTTGTAATGTGCTATGATGAGGCACACAGTGAAAACGTAGAGTAGCGAATTCCACCTTCGATGGCCTGACTTACATCTAGTTGTTACCACAGGTATATTTGGCTCTGATTTTCGGCATACAGGTACAGAATGACGCTGCACCTATACTAATGCAAATACCTTCTGAGCACATCTAAGAGTTTCTTTTTACTAGCATGTGGGCGAACTCTCCTGGTAATCTTGACAATTTACTTTTTATTTGATAAAAGAAGGCATTTCTTATGCTAATCCATACTACCAAATAGCCTTCAGTCTAACGTACATACTTGTAATCTACCAGTGTGAACTACTTTTACGCAAGTTATATCATGGAAAATTTCACTTACTATCAAATAATGTCTTAACCTTCCTAACTATAAGACGCTTTTTGCCTATCTACACGACAAACACTATGCTTTACCGGAAGCTGTTTTTGTTTTTCTCTCCGAAACTGATGCAATTTCCTTACAAAATAAACCTTATTGGGAACAGCGAATTCGAAGGTGAATTCATACTACTACTTATTGGAGCGGATTTAAACTATCAGAGCCAAACACAGTGATCTTGAACAAACAATTAGAATTCATACGTAAAATGGTTTCATAATCGTTGAAAAATACACTAAAAACTATTGCAAACTTGATGCTTCACTGTATAGTTGTAGCTTATGTGTTTTAAGAATTTCTCCCAATCAATAGACAGATGATCTATTGAGAAATCATACCATAAGCGATCTACCCATGCATTCAGGTGACTGTAGGTCATGGTACTTTGAGGTCCACTGATTTTTTGACTTTAAACTTCAGCCTATTTCTAACTCTAACCATCATCCTAACACTAACATTAAACCTTGATCTTAAAAGTCATAACTCTACCGAACATTATAGGTTTGCAGAAAAAATACCTGGTAAATAAATAGCATACTCTATCTATCCTCTCCTAGTTCGAAATAGCACGCTCAGCTTGATTTAAAATGATATTTCATAGCATTTACTGTATCTGACCGCTTCTGAAGTTCAACTTCTGAAAAGCCTTGACTTTGGCTATGGTACTTTAATTTCACCCTTATTGAAACACTCGAATGTGCGAAGAAAGCGTGCCACTTTATCAAAGTCAACAACAAATTTAAGACATAGGATGCAATTCAATTATATTTGAGATTTACAAAATACGTATTGTTCTAGTGGAGCGAAAAAACTGATACCTATGGTGTGACAATGTCATCCTCGATCAATAATAGCATCGTAACGAAATTAGTTGATTCCCCGCCTTCATTTCAAATGTCCAATATCTAATATCCTGATAACGAGCTAGTATAAACCAGTGATTTATTTGAGCTCACTTCTTGATTGTGAGGTGGATGTTCTAGATCTTCGATGAACTTCTGCGTAGTAAGTCCCGCCACTCGACTGCTTTAGCTCTGGTAGACTCCAAGAGGAGTGGTGCGGGGATTGGTCAAAATGTGGTTTGTAGTATGCAGTATGTTAGGACTGCGTTGCTGACGTGGATGGAGTTTGACCTAACTCCCGTTGGTCATTCGGTGTAGTCAAAAAAGCAGAGTAGTAATAATAATAGGTTGTAGTGTAGATAATATAGGTTGAGATAAGTGAAATAATAAAGGTGACCTAGGGAAAAGATAGAGTAGTCGGTACAGTGAGAGAAGACAGAAAGGGTCGTGGAGATTTAGCTTGTATGCTTATCCATTGACAGTGTGGTTTTAAGAGAATAAGCCACTGAAACACAAACCTTGCATTTCTGCATGATTGTCCAGCTTCCGCTTAAAAGTCTACACAGATGGCTCTGTAGTCACGGCCGCCGGTAAAGCGTTCCAGAAACGGCAAACTCGAAGCAAAAAGAAATGTGAACGCACTCGATTTTTTGGTCTCTGGTGTGCTATACTTAGCGGGTTACCTCGTGGAAGCCTATAATCACTTAATAGCAGGATGCTTTTATTAGGGTGGGCCTGGTAATTTAAGATCTCGTAGACGGTGATGAGGTCTCTCCTGTGTCTTAATTTCTTCAGTCTTTCCTCGTATGATATGTTGCGGAGGCCGATCACCCATTTTGTCGCTCGTCTCTGGACACTCTCTAGAACGTTAGCATCCCTTTTGAGTAGCGGAGGAGCGATGATATTATGCACCTCAAGTTGTGGCCTCACGTATGTCGTATACAACCTTAAGAATAGTTCGGGAGTAAGAGCTCCCAGCTGCCTATGCATAAAGTGTAAAGTTGCGTAGGCTTTGGCGACGTCCCTAGTGTAATTTCCACTGGTGTCTAGCTTTTCTGTTAGAATAAGACCTAGGTCGCGCTCTGATGGCCCACAACTCAAGTTCTGGCCACCAAGGGTGTAATTTACACTCTGTGATCTGCCGGAATGAAGTTGCACTACTTTGCACTTCTTTAGGTTGAAAGGCATTCCGTTAGCCAGAGCCCAGTCTCCCAGAGTTCGCAGATTAGCCTGCAAGTCTGCCTGAGTCTTCCTATGAACTTATTGCTCTCCAAATCTTTACGTCTGCAGCGTAAGAAAGCGCAGAGCAGTTCATTTGAAGGGGCAGGTCGTTGATAAAAATCAAAAACACCAACGGCCCTAAGATAGAACCCTGAGGAACCGCTGATGCCGAGGTGTGCCAGGATGATCGGATGCGGTTGACTTTGGTGGAAAATTCTCTCTCACCTAAGTAATCTTCCAGCCATGCAAGAAGTGCTCCAGAAACACCCGCTTCGCTTATTTCGTGAAGGAGCAGACCATGGTGAAATGTGTCGAATGCTTTCGCAAAGTCGAGAAAGATCACATGGACTGGTACCTTCACGTCCCAGGATGGTGTCCAATCGTTCCAAGCTAGTAGAAGATTCGTCACGCAGGATCTTCTCCTCCTGAAACCGTGCTGTGCTTCATGGAGTAGGTTAGTCCCGTCGAAGCATTTCCTCATGTGGTCGTCAATGAGAATTTCCAATATCTTCGATGTCACTGGAAGTAGCGCAACTGGTCTGTAACTGGTCGCATTCTGCCGTCACACCTTGAAGATAGGGATAGATGCTTGAACGAGTTCTTTCCTCGAAGATTTCTTGAATATTTTTCATACTAGATTCTTAGTCTAAGAGTTTGATGCTGATTTACCTTATTAGTAGGTTTAGTACTTATTCGCTTTTTTAATGTACACATTGTGATTCATCATACTAGCAATCAAACAAAAGCGAAGTTGTACAAAAAGTACTAGAAAAAAATGTATATTTAAAAGTTGAGAACAAGATATAACAATCTTAGAAGGTAACAAAAGCTCAATAATAGTGGTTTATTACAGTGATGAATAACAAGATGAGTCACTTCTTCCTAAGCACTGAATTGCTGTTTCCGCCTTGTGGGAGTAACTTCATCAGCGGTGTTTCCACGCCGACTCAGGCCAGCAGGCCAAATCACTCCAAAGCATCTTAACCCTAAAGAAGTGCTTGGACAACCTGATAATTAGTAGAATGAGTCGGTACCTTCTCATTTTAATCCACAACATACACCATTTTCATATCCCACCTTTCTACAGCAAACTGAATAGACAACCAGGTTTCATCTGGATCATTACTGCTGTCACATTTAGACAAACGTTTGAGTAACTCTCGAAATTTTCAATTAGTTTTGTGATACTTTTTCTGCGTATTACCTGCGTTCACCAGCTTAGATAAATGGAATCATGGGTATAACCACATTCTCAACTTGTTGCGCGTATCTCAGGAAGAAATGTGTAAAAACTTCGGTATGCCATAAATTCGGCTAGCGATTACTGGTGTGAGTTTTATCGTATGGTTCTGAAGTAAAAACGCCAATATAAATTTTTAGAGTGAATTCAAAAGATCAAGAGAAGTGCTTCTTTGGCCCGTGCTGCTAGCGTTTGTTGCAGAGATGTGGAGGATGAAAAAAATTCCTATTGACTAGTCTTAACTGTTGTCTCAAGGCAAGAAAATGTGAAGAATAGATGACTAAAGGAATAGTTTTGTGATCTAATAGCAGCATATCAGCGGTTTATAATTTCCACTTTCCCGAATTGTGGAAGCAGATTTTGTCACAGATCGCCTGATAAGGAGAATGGGTTCATTTTATGTTATCACAGAGATCAGATTAAAATATTTTAGATCAATCACGCTCAACCTACCTTGTTGGAGTTATCTAGTGAGGCTTTATCTACGCGAAACACGTTTCTAAGGTCTGTGGACAGTGGAACAACTGAGGCTTTAGATAATTCGTCTTTATTGATCAGTTTAGCCAAAATGACCAGTGCTAAACAAAATCGTTGTGACAATCAGTGTTTGAAGGAACAGGAGAGCAGTGGTTGGACTATGTGGTGACTATTTATTCCTGGTGTTACTAATTGTTTTATCTAAGTGAATACAGACTTTAGCACAGTTTTCTTCCTTAATTGGTTGTAGGGTGTTAGGAGAAGACTCCTCCAATAAAAGTGCCCACCACTTCCGTTGCGAAGGTGACAATATAAAAAGAATTAAGATTATATCTACCTGAAGGCAGTCATCGAATGAGTTTACAAACTCTAAAACAATATAATTGCATGGTTTCCTTTCACTGATCATGACGTTAGATCTGAAATTTTTAGGATCTCCCTAAAACCCTCCTCCTCACAGAGAAATATATAATAGATGGGTTATGTATCTGTTGAAGGAAACACATTAGTGCCTTTACACTACCATTTGTCTCCAGTGAGACTTCACTGAGGAATTTCAATACTGTGATCGTAAACGCTTTTAGTTTAACTACTGCTCAACTCACCCTTCTGTCACTGTAAGACTTGCAAGAAAATACATGCCATCCAACACAGCATGCTGGGTTGCATTGGAACATGATAGCCATACCACCACGACAAATTAGGAACCATCAGTCCAGAGTATATATATATGTATGATGAGAAGCTTGATGAATGGAAAGTTTATGTCATCTTGAGAGTGCAGCGGTAAATAATTCCGCGGAATTACTGACCACAGCAGTCATCACTGAACATTGGATGTTGACCCTCACTGTTTAAGTCGACTTGCTTTGCTGAAAGCTTCCGGTCAGGCATCCACGCCATTTGGTACTGCGTCGTGTCACGTTCGTGCACAATCACTAGCCAGCTAAGCAATCATCTTGCACTCCTATTTGGTCCTGAAATATATTTCGTACTTTGGACGATCAAATAGTGTCTTTTGCTTTGCCTTTGGTCAATGCGGAACGAATACTATAGAAGTTGTGGGTATTAGATCTTGCGTTAGTATACTCCGTGCAATCCGTGAACGTCAATACTGTCAGCTTGCAAAAGAGTATGAATAATATCATATCCAGTAAACAATCATAACGAGTATGATTATGAAGAATAAATTGTGTTCAAAACGTCATCCAGCATATAATACTGTTTCATTATGTGATATATCCATTAAACAAATTAAGATGGAATTAAGGACTGCTATAGTACCCACGTTATATACAGATATTAGTTAGTAGGCGTTGTTTTAGAAAGATAAAATCAATTAATAGAATTGATGTAAATCCCTCTATCAATAATAATATGTATCAAATCTGCATCTCATCTAATTATCAGATTTTTATTACTGCGTAGGTCTAAATACCCTCCGAAAAACGCTGTGACCACTGAATCGAGTTCCAGCGGATTAATGGTCCACGAGCTTGCTTTGTGGTTGAATGGTCTTGGGTTCGAACCCCAATGAATGCGTACTGCCTATGAGTCTAACATTAGGCCGAAACTGCTGTCCAGTACTCCTTGCTTTTCGATGGTTCTCCATCAGATATCAATCCGTAATCAAAACTGAGATAAATCAGATCCCTACAAAATAACTCATGAAAATAACCAACAATACCCAACTACAGAAAATTCGTAGTAAAACTAACTTGCAATATGTGATTCATTCAAAATATGCGCTTTAATGTTAGTCCTCTACGTGTGCTACTGACAAGACCTTTTAAGTAGTATACATACAGAAACATAAAAATATAAATATCATCTTCGAGATATTGAATAGCGAGGGATAGATTAAATGGAGAAGAGGGAAAATAAACGATTCTTGTGAAACAACATAGAAGACTTGAAAGGAAAACAAAAGAAGCACAATAAGAAAGACATATACAAATTGAGATTCCAATGCGAGGTAGATGTATTTGTACACCAAAGTGCCTGTAAATTGTTCAACTATTAGATACTGTTGTGCTCTGTTGTTACAAGTTCACCCAAATATAAATGGTTCCAAAATATATCAACCAATCCTAAATAGAGTAAGCAGTCATTCATTCATACAATATGGATAATTTTATTGTGAATTTCTACCATTTTCACATTTGATGAGTCAGTCATTTGTCAATACCAGTTACAACAGTCAGTATCCATTATTTATGGACGAAGTTTAAAAATAATAGTCCGAACGAAAGACCATCTTAGTGACCTTAAAGCAGTCAGTCGTATTAAAACAGACGAATTTAAGTTAAAAGCGGTGCCAAGTTGATGGATGGCGACTAGCAATGGAATCCAAGATGAGCATTTCATCCAATTTGGGACTCGTCATCTGGATGTACCTGCATTCCCAGTGAGCAGTGGTGTTCTCACTGAGACTTAAGCCTAGTATAAACCCATTAAAAACAAGTAATAACTGATATCCTTTACACAGGAAGTGACTTTCGTGGGCCACTTGGTCCGGTGCATATATCTTCAACGTTTGAAACGATTGGTACTGGATTCGAATCTCACTGACAACACTATCCCTCACTAGGAATGCAGGTGCGTCTGGATGATGAGTCCCAAATAGGATGAGATGCGCATCCTGAATTCCACTGCTAGTCACCATCCACCAAATCACTACAAGTTAATCCTTAGACATCACTGAAGCATCCATACTTGGAGGCGACATGTCAAGAGAGGCCGAACACTTCGGTCCAGTTAATCAACAGAAAAGTCCAAATTGAATCATATACAAATATCACAAAAACGGTATATTAATGAATTTTTGGGAATATTAACCTGATTTATCACTCCAAAGTTTAATATTTTTTTGAGAATAAATTTGCATATTTTGAAGCTGTAGAAAATGGATAGCATTTCTAACTAGCTGACTGTTAGCTATTCAACAGCAAATATTTACTATAGTCATATTTGTATTGATTGTTTACACACAGTGATAGTTTTTCGATTTGTATAGCATTTTACACAAGCTGTTGGTATTCTTCTAACCATATATGTATATATATATATATATATATATATATATATATATGCAATGATGCCATAATGCTGGCAATTGTATCAAATCACCATTGCAGCAGCATGTGTTTTTAAGGTGATATTTATGAACGTAACTTCTGTCAATAATCTTTCTTTCTATATGTTCATAGTAGACTTTAAAATAAAAATGGTGTTTCAATCAATATCATAGTTTCTTCTTTATTGTACGCATAAGCAGATATAGGTGAACTATTTTCTAAATGTTACATTTTTATATTTCTGTGGATTGACCTTAGAATTAAGCGCTTATGATCAATCTTCAGTCTTATTTTGAGTCACTTTCATGTTTGGTTTATTGTATGTGGTTTTTAACTAGGCAGCTAGAACAAGTTATTTTCTACACAATATT
This sequence comes from Trichobilharzia szidati, assembly GCA_944472155.2. Taxonomy (NCBI): domain Eukaryota; kingdom Metazoa; phylum Platyhelminthes; class Trematoda; order Strigeidida; family Schistosomatidae; genus Trichobilharzia; species Trichobilharzia szidati. The sequence goes on along the minus strand of OX235271.1, from coordinate 46,713,330 downwards.
ATGATTGTGCTATGTTTGTATTGTATCTTTTAGACGTTACTAATAATAAGATTATTATATGGCCATTTACTTTACATAGGCCTGATTCATGACTATACAACTTGCTGATTTCTTAACATTTCTCAGCTTTACTTCTTAACGAGGCTACTTCTAATATCATTTAGTTAGAATATTGAGAAATTTCAGGAATAACTGTAGTCAGTACAACTCTGCTATCTACTCAAACACTGACTGTTGAGACACTTTTCTCTTAACCTGAGTACTTCAGCTAAACTGTATTAATTTATACAAATTATATATATGAGGCTGAACTGATTCCACCAGCCCCTCCTACAGAATAACCGAATAAAGTTGTGAGACAAAATAATAAACACAAGAATTATGTGAAATGTTAGATTAAATTCTAAATTAGTAAGCAGTAGGCAAACAATATATCACGATTATTCTGGATAATGAGTTACAACAAGAGAATTCAGTTAAGTCTACTTCCCACAAATTTAACAGAGGTACAACCCACATGGTGGGTTTCAGTGGCGCTTTCTCCACTGTAGGTTATAGCCACTGGGCAGTTGAATATTCTTTGAACGACGATAGGAGTTTCCTGTAATTTCCAAAGTGTGCAACCAGAAAATCAGTATGGTACACTGATAGTCGCATAGAGACAGAAGACTTATCGTGAACAAGGATGTATATTTTCCTTCGCGAGAAACAAATTTTCAGTTAAAAAAAGATTTTGATTCACAAGGTGTCATATTTTTTAAAACTTTTAACAGGAACTGTACAAAATCATCATTCAGGACACTACAAAAGTAGGCTGGATAATAATACTGATAATAGTTACAAAAATGGTAATATTTTAGCAACTTTATTCGGGACTATACATTTATACTCAGCACAGAATACCCAGTGTATTTATAGCAAATTATTTGCTCTTTTTGAGTAATCTATGAACAAAATAATATATAAGAATACACTATTTGTTATAATACTACTAAATCTGTGGTACTACCCGACCCCCCAAGATGCTTTTTTGCTTCGTATTCACAGGCAAATGCACAGTGATGAGTGGAAAATTTTGCACATTACTATTCAGCGTCATGAATGAAGGATTAGAACGATTTAATCTGACTACTGATTCATATCGAATCAACAGAATTTTGTTCAAGAAGAATGTAACCTGGACAGTGGCACATTCATAAAACTCTTGTTTTGATTTTCTAAACACACTAGGATTGTTTTATATAATTTTATAAGAATGGTGGTGTGTTTAGTTATGTGATAATATAAATAATTAACACACTGATTATTTGGAGGATTTCATAATGAGCTGACATCGGTTAGAGAACTATTGGAAAACTGCTGGGAAAACTGGACAACTGTTTCGTCAGCCTAGTTTGGGACTTTTCTGCAGTACGCACCCACCACAGGGGTTCGAACCCAGCACCTTCTGGTTACAAGGCGAGCTAGCTCGCAAACCACTAAGCCACTGGGACCCGATCCAATGGCCAGCCCATGAATTCTAACTTCTGCCAATTCATAACATAGCGTTACCACTTCACAATGTCTTCTTCGATGAGTTACTGCCGTACCCTACTGGTCACGACTTCCTACTGGAACCCCAGGTAACTACCTGAATAGGGCCAGTCACTATTGAGCATCAGACCAATCAAAACAAAATCCCTACAAAACCGATACTCGAAACTTGAACATTGATTATTTGTTTAATATTAATAACACCAGTCTTTTGGTTTCAGTTGGTCAGATTACATTTCAAATATGATCTTGAATGTAAGCGAATTTAAATGACTGAAAGTGATCAACATCTCTCTTTAAATAACCACGAAAATTTTTAGTAAACACTGGATTCAATGAAATCTTCATAAAATGAATCTGTTTCAAGAAGAAGAAGAGATTTTACAAAAAGCAAACCATTTCAGTAGAAAATATCACTGTCCCATTATTCCTTTGTTCTTACAGTAGTCACATTTTAACATAATTCAGCTGAAAAATAAACACTTACAACTACCATGTAAAGAGTACTGCAGTCAGACGACACCAACATGCCATCTATGCAGTTCACAGTTTCCCTAAATCTCGACAAAATATTACACAGTTTTATTAAAAATTACTTTTATTCAAACATTTTAAATGATAGAAAACCCTCACTTTGTTACAATAAGCTGACATGACAACATCCTGTTTACAAACAGTCGATTTTTAAATCAATATAATCTGATTGATTAAAACAAAGTTCAACCGATCGATATGGGTAGTGTCTATCTGTTCAGCATATATACATTGATGAATTATCACTGAAAGTGACATGAATGTAGATTATTTATTCTATCTAATTAAAATATAAAGATAACTTGTAGTAAAATTTACTTATTTTGAACAGTTTTCGAATAAAAGGTAATTACAAGACATCTATTATTCACTAGTCTGTATAGGATGTAATCTTGTTTCCCTATTTTCTTAATGACATGCAAGCATTTACAACGAAGCGATTATACAAATTAATGTTCAGTAACTCTAAACATAAACGACCCAAACGAAGGACCGAATTAAATGGACTTAATGACCCTGATTAACCGATCAGGTAAGCTCGTACTAAAACGCGGAAATATAGACACAGTGCATGAATTAACGTTGTTAACTCCATCATGAGGTTGTATTTAAGTACTGTAGAGGTAATAGGCTTATAGGAAGCCTGTAGGTATGGAGAAGTAATGTCTTTATAGAGGTATGCAGTCACTGTTGATGGATATGTGTGAAGATGTCTAGCCTGCCATTACAGAAAATCTGTCCAAGTAGATATATTTTACCTTTTTTTAGGTGCCTGGGTGCTGTAGAGCAGTGGATGCTACAAGAAACAGCATGAGACATGGTTAGCTGGATGAATTTATGTACAGAAATAGGTTTGAACTATCCATGAAGACTCCAGTATGGAGTTAGGAGGTTTATGCAGGACACATACAAGCAGAGTACTATTTTTTAACACTAAATTTCATGTCTAAGATAGAGCTTTCTAAATTACGCGTATTGACTACGGGTTGTAGTGGACCTAGCAGCTAAGTAAGTCTATACACACAATTAAAAGGACAGAACAGGTACTAACAAATACATATATATAAGATATTCAGTTCACTTAAGTTAATATACACAAAAAGAACTGAGGTTATTTGAAGAAAAACTATAATAGCCACAAAATACACAAATTATAGACGTACGAAATTAGAGGAATGTAATTGTCCTTTTCTTGATTATACAAATCCTCCACTACACCTTAGAGCTGTCAACCGTCGGAGGTCTCCGCGTAGAGAAAAGCAGATAGTAGCAAAGCTCGTGATGTGGATGTGTCAATCAGTGCGAGACAGAGTTGGTAGGCAGATGTGCCGAGGAAGCCGCCGGAGAGAGGGTAACCAATTCGTTCCTTGCGCGCGGTCCAAGGTTGGGTTCTTTTCAATCTCACCTAACAACCACGATTTTCATTGGATTCCTTGTTTTTCGGTGAACATATAATTTGATATGTTTTTAGGCCGCCACACGGCTCCCCCTCTTAGAAGTCCGGAGGGACTGCTACTGACGATTTGCAGTACAATTGTGAGAAGAAAAATAATTATAATGCTACATAACACTATGGGAATACGGAAAAAAAATGGAAAAGTTTTTTTTAACGCTTTTGTGAATAGTTCGACATCAACTTCTGAACTGGAAGTGGGTGGGAGTACCATGGATACATATTACGGAGAGTGAACACGCACATAAACCAAAAAAAATATTCTTTTAATAAACACAGGTGAGTATACGTCAGCTCTGTTTATATGACAAATGAATGAACAAAATTGCGAAAGAGATCAATGTTAATTGGAACGATGGCATCAAACTGAATGGCACTAATAATAGTAATAATAATAATAGTAAAGATAACGTCCGTTAAAACGCTAACCAATATAGTAGTAATTATGGGAGAATAGTTGTGAATACATATATACACATATACAGTACTGAGGTAGTAAAAAAAAATAGCAATGCTTCGGAAAAAAAATGATGTCGTACCTGAAACAAATAAACTACGTAAAGCAATAATTGACAACAATAATCAATAATGTATACGTAAAAAAAATTGTTACAACCTTAAAGGTATTAAACAGTAAAGTGTACAAAACGGGCAGGTTTATTAACCTGTCTGCCACTACGAGTAATGCAAGGGGGAGGTAGCATTATTGGCACCTCTGGAGCTTTGGCGGTTTCTTGTTTGTCTGCTGAAGTCGCTGTTGGGATGTTGTCGCCATCTGTGTACGCAGGTTTGAGTTTATCCACGGAGATCGTCATCTTTTTACCTTCTTTGCTCACTGTGAAATATTTTTCCGCGCGATGCAGTACTGGGTATGGGCCTTCATATGGAGGTTGTAGCCCTTTCCTGACGTTGTCGATGCGTATAAAGACAAATTTACAGGTTTGTAGATGAAGTAATAATCTACAGTACATCATTTGACAGAATTTTATTCTATCTTCAGTATGTTCTGACTCCCGTTGTATTTGTCCGTTCAAAATACACCAAACCGCATAATGAAAGCCATTCGAAAATGCATATAAGTGCTGATTGTTCTTTAAGAATATAAATAAGTGGTTAAAATAAAGTTTAACTGAGTAAATTTGACGCATTGTACTCTGTCGAAAATTAGGTAGCCTGGTGATTTAAGCAGGACACTGTCAAATTGTAAGGGAAGTAGGTATATTGAATTTTACTGAAGATATAATAAGTTTAAGGAAAGATCGATATAAATTATATGAAAGGGGCTAAAATCATATATATATTAAAGGGTATTGATTGTACAAGTAGTTAGTCAGATATAAACTGAAGAAAACAGAATGATAATGGCTATACAAACTTTCTTTCGGTAAAGTCAAACTATCATAGCCAAAACCACAGTAACCTTGAACAACCAATTAGAATTTACATGCAAAAAGGTTTCATAATCGTTGAAAAATACACTAAAAAAATATTGCAAACTTGATATTACAGTGTATACTTGTAGCTTATGTGTTGTAAGAATGTCTCCCACTCAATACACAAATGATCTATAGAGAATTCGTCGTATGCGCGATATGCGCGATGCATCACACTAGTTACTGGTGTCAAATCAAAATATATACTCATTCATCCAGGTGATTGTAGGTGGTCATGGTACTTTCCGATCTATTGATATTTCTGACACTATTCTTCAGCCTATTTCTAACCCTAACCATAATCCAAAGTTTAACTCTAGACCCTAAACCTTGATAAAAATAGTAATCCGAAAGAAAGACCATCTTAGTGACCTTAAAGCAGTCACTCATATTAAAACAGACGAATTTAATTTAAAAACGGCGCCAAGTTAATGGATGGCGACTAGCAGTGGAATCCAAGATGCGCGTTTCGTCCATTTTAGGACTCGTCACTGGATGTACCTGCATTCCCAGTGAGCAGCGAGACTTGAGCCTAGTATAAACCCATTACAAACAAATAATAACTGATATCCGTTACACAGGAAGTGGCTCTCATGGGCCATTTGGTCCAGTGCATAAATCTTCAACGCTTGAAACGATTGGTGCTGGATTCGAATCTCACTGAGAACACTATCACTCCCTAGGAATGCAGGTACGTCTGGATGATGAGTCCCAAATAGGATGATTATGTCTCTGCTGACGGGAGGGATTTGAAAGAGGTTACTTCATTCACTTATCTAGGGAGCATTGTCTCAACTACAGTAGGAACGGATGAGGATGTCAAATCGAGAATCAGGAAGGCGAGAAACACATTGATCAACCTGAAACCAATCTGGAAATCTTCGTCACTCAGCCTGCATCAACAACAAAATTCGGATTTTCAATACAAACGTCAAGTCAGTCACTTCTTCTATACGGATCAGAGAATTGGCAGGTCACAAAGATTATTTCCAACAAGTCGCAGACCTTTATCAACAACTGTCTTCGCTCCGTACTGAAGATCAGATGGCCGGAAAGAATCACAAACAAGAAACTATGGGAACAAACAAAACAAGAACCAATCGCTCAACAAATATGCAGGAGAAAGTGGAGTTGGATTGGACACTCGCTGAGAAGGCCATTGGGTGACATCGCGCGTCAGGCCAGTGCTCGAGTGGAACCCGAAAGGGAAGTGGCGAGTGGGACGTCCAAGGATGACATGAAGGAGATCGTGTGAAGAAGAGTTGAAACAGTATGGACTAACATGGATGCAAGTGAAAAGTACAGCATAAGACAGAAGCAAGTGGAGGCGTGCAGTTGAAGCCCTATGTTCCACTAGGAACCCAAGGGAACAGTAATTATAATAATATAATGTCTCTGCTCACCTTATAGTAGGCCAGGGTAAACAAAGAGGATGAATGTACTTCATTTGCATACATAGTCCACCTTTTTAATTATTAATCTCTGTAGCTAAGAGACGTAATCTTGTATCTTTAGACAGATTGTTTGGTACTCGATATTTGCATTATAATACTCATGGATTTGTAAGTGTAGAACCTGAGAAAGAAGTTGTCAAAAACAACCGTTCGCTCAAAATCATTTTGTTCTGATTACACTATGGGGATTTATGAAATTACTCTCCACTTTTTCTCCTATATTTTATATCATTATTTTGACATTTGCATATCACTCGTTGGTTTTATCCTTATTATTTGCCTTTTTCCTTGTTTAATCACTAATTTTATTGCTTCTCTTTGTGAGCATGTTATGATATTGATAATGTGTTTTATGATACACTTTTATTTGTGTGAGTTTAGGCATTCTAACCTTGGCCTTTCTGTAGCGGGAACTGTTGGTGTGTGATTCTTGTGGACAATGTTTTGATACCACCTAATTGGGAATATTCTAGTTGATTCTAAGCTAATTCATACGATTGAATTTCGGTTATCTAATTTTGTTCTACAGTTCTTGTTTCGTAATAGAAAACTATCTACCCGGTAAAGCTGACTAACGGCACTGTTAAGGTCATTTTGAGTTTCTGAGGTCATTATTGTTGTTGAATGTCCACACAGTTATAACGACAAATAACCATATTTTTGCTATCACTTGGAGCGTTTTGTGACTATGCTTCTCTCAAGAGAGTTATGGTCAGCTACACACAATACGACTCAAAGATCAGTTTCGTACGTTCAGACTACGACGAACTGATTTTGGTCGTTACACATTTCCACCTATTTACAAATCTCTACTTGCTCAATCACTTCCAGATAACACTTCATATTAAGTAATACATATTCCAGAAAGTTACATTCTCATAATTTTTTGAATTCTTTGTTACACGTAAATATGAATGAATGCACAACTCTTGAAAACGATTCGTCGTAAAAAAAACTTTTCTTCTCTGTCACGTCTTCTTTTGCTGATGAGGTGCATACTTGACGGCAGTCGATTTAAAAGTCTCTTGATGTGTTCAGCCCAGTGTTTCCTTTGCCCCACCTCTTTGGTGATTGGCATTCCATTGTCAGCTTTCACTGGCGTAATTTGTGTTGATCTCTTCCCAGATAGGAACCTAGTTGTTTGGTAGAGTGTTGCGAGGTCTCCTTTACCTGCAGCTTGTTCTGCGTCGCTTGCCATAGCTTCACAATATTTTCTTTTGTCTTCCCAGGCACTCTTCTTTACTCTTTTGTTCAGTGTATTGTAGCTTGCATTCAAATCCTGTTTCTTTTGCTCTTCAATGCACTGGATAGTCTTTTGTTTCTCCATCCTTCTCTCTTCTATTAGTCTCCATGTGTCTGTGGTGAGCAGCTCACTATTTGTCCTGTCTCTTTTTCTGCCTAGAACTTCCATGTAGGTTTGACTCCATACCGCTTTCAGGTTGTTCCAGTGCTTTTCAATGCCGGTCTCTTCGCTAGTGCTGATTTGTGTCTCCGCCATTTTCCTTATGATTGCAGTGAAGCAGTCCTTTGTGTCCTGGTCCTTCAGTTTTTGAGTATTGAACTTGGCTTGTGATCTATCTGCAGCTCATGTTTCTTTGAAAGCTTTTAATTTGATTTGGATTGTCCCTTATACGAGATAGTGATCTGATCCAACGTCTGATCCTCTTCTTACTTTTGTGTCCAGTAGGCTGAGCCTCCACTTCCTTGAGATATTGAGATGAAGTCAGTTTGTTTTTGCTTCGCCCATCTGATCACACCTATGTAGCCTTGTGGATATCTTTGTGTTTGTATACACTGTCACCAATCACTATTTCATTGAAGGCGCAGAAGTCGGCGAAGAGTTCTCCGTTTTCATTCATTTCTCCGAGAGCTTCTCTACCTATGATGAGTTCCCTTCCTGTGTTGTCTGATCCCAGTTTGGCGTTCATGTCTCCCATTGGTATTTTAATGTCACCGACTGGAGTATTGTCCATTGTTGCCTATAGTTGACTGTGGAACTCTTTATTCTTTTCAAGGTTTGCACTGTTTGTGGGTGTATAGCATTGTATAATTGTCACTCTCCTTCCTTTGAAGTCGAATCTGGCGGTCATTATCCTGGGCGAGATCACCTCCTATTGTATCAGGGCCTCCGTTGCCGTCGGTGACATCAAGATGGCCACATCCTCGGTTTGCTTGTGGTTGTATTCTGGGTGACCGGAGTAGATCACTCACTATCCCGCTGACAATTTTGTAAGTCCATTCCCATTCCATCTGCTTTCGCATATTCCCAGAACTTGAATACCATATCTTTTCATCTCATTTGCAATCTGGGCAGCTTTGCCAGTCTAATACACAGTGCAGACGTTCCATGTCCCCACATAGACTTTTTCTTTTCTCACAAGGAGACTCATCGTACTGGAGTTTCTCTAGCAGTTTTGTTTACAGCGTGGGGTTGCTAGCCTCATTCCTGAGAGGGGGGTTGTTACATAAATATATAGGTTACAGAGGAGTGACTTTTCGGGTTGCTTCCTGTAGAATCAGGAAAATTAGAAATAAAGGAATCAGAACAACAACAGCAAAAAAGGAAAAAACCACAACAGGAAAGGCAACAGTGACAACAACAACAAAAGCCGTAGCAGTAATATCACTGTCAAATACAGTTAACAAAAATGATATCAAAACCATAGACTCACTGACTTGGGTCAACTTGGGTATGTAAATCCAACGATATTTACAATTATACATACTAGTTAGTGTTAAACAGTCACAAAATGTCAGACAGTTTTAGGTATTATCAGTCAACAAGATTATATCCACAGATTCAGTGTTCGAGGGTAAACGAATTACATTAAATTCCACAACTTCCTGGTCAGAAACGCCAGAGAAATAAGAGTTTTATGTAACTAAGCAAATGTGGGGCACTTATCGAAAAGCCTCTGATAAATGTGGCTTTCTTTATTCAAACTTCCCTTTCAATCGAACGTCACTCAATCTTATAATAATAATAATTATTATTATTATTAGTTTTCTAAACCATTAACTAAAACGCCTATTAACGTCAATTTATACAGAAGTGGATATTGATTTCTTATCAAGTTAAAATTAGTTATAAACACTCAATTTCGAACTGTCATGTATGAGGGCATTTTTAAAGTAATTAATTCTATTTAATACTAAATTAATAATTGTTACTTGATTAAACGGATTATATATATATATATATATATATATATATATATATGATTGCTTTGAGAGTTATATAAAGAATATGATTGATCTCATGTCAGTTTTCACCATCATCCATTGACATCAGATTGAAAATGATTAAGAAATTAAAAATACCTAGATAACTAAATAACTTAAACTTAGGCTATTTTTAGTATTAGGTGTTAAAGAATATTTTTTTTAGATTGAATTAATAATGCTGTGATTGCACAAACAACTGAACTGACTGACTGATATACGTAGCTGGATACCACTCACATTAACCTGTGATGTTCGATAGCCAGATTGAAGTTACCTACACACCAGACTGCTGATTTGCTAGTTTCGGGAGCAGTTTTTTAACGATTTGTTAAGTTTGACTCAGCTCGAAGAGCTAAAATCAGTTTTATTCACCAGAATTCTGATCAGCTACTTAGTGAGCGAAATAGCACACAATACATTGGATCAAGTGTGCAATTTGCGAATTAATTAGCGATTTGAAGATTACATGGTTCATGAGGTGAAATTTCTTTCTAGTTTCGTTTCCACAATGGTAATATACAGCGTCACGCATTTATGCTTGCTTTTCAAGTATTGGTTTGTAGGGATTTGATTCATTGCCTACAAGATTTCATCAGGAGCTGGTATCGGTTAGAGAACTATTGGGAGTTGTGGGAGTAACTTGATATGATTATGAGCAATAATTTGTGCTCGAAACGTCATCAGTTAATATTACTGTGTAACACTGTGTGATTTATCAAAAATAAAAACTTATCCACAATGGAGTTATTGGAAAACCCTATGGCCCTATTTAAGTAGGTACTTATCTGGGGTTCTGTTGGGAAGTCGTGACCAGTAGAGTACAGAAGATTGGAAGTGAGGACAAATACTCCCCAGCTATAACATTGGCTAGTGGTCGTGTTATGTCGTGAATTGGCAAAAGTTGGAAATCATGAGCTGGCCATTGGATCGCGTCCCAGTGGCTTAATGGTCCTTGTAACCAGAAGGTCCTGGATTCGAACCCCGGTTAGTACGTACTGAGTCCTAAACTGGGCTGACGAAACAGCTGTCTCCCTGAAGGTTTTCCAATGGTTCTCTAACCGATGTCAGCTCATGATGAAATCCTCTAACCTATGCTTGCATTCTTGATTGACGTTTATGGTTGTCAAGCAGATCACAAATTGTGGTCTGGATAATTTCGGTTCCTGAAGGAAAGTGTAGTAGATCACAGGTTGCTAATTTGTTCCGAGTCAAAAACATTTAAGTTTTAAGGCGCTAAAAATGACTCTCAGTCGGTTAGTATCAAACCGCTGATAAGCTCCTTTCAGATAGCTTCTACTGAGGGTCTGTTTAAAGCCCTGTGTACCAAAATACTCCATCACTATATTGCATATAATTTTTCTTGTTCAGTTCGCTTTAATGTATTAAAACAGTACCTCTAGAGAGTATTTAAAATGTCGTAAACCTGCTGGTTAACAAGATCCTACTAAAGTTGAGGAAAAGCAAAATTGTGGGTTTACAAATTGCTACTGCGGGAGAAATAAAACTGATTACCTGCAGTCTTTAATTATCCAGTTATTATTATGTATTTAAGTCAAAAAATGTACTCCGCCACCAATTTAATTGGCTTTCAACTGAATGCTGTGAATTTCTCGAAGGAGGCAAAAAAGAAATACCAGACTGCAGTGTGTCACGCGATCTACTGTCAGTTACTACTTAACTTGAAGATCCTGGACAAAGAAAAACTATCAGGTAATAATTTCTGCTAAGAATTGCGTATATTATATAAAAACTGTTCAGAATAAAGTTATTACTATTATTATTGTAGAGTGAAGGCTGTTGGTTTCTAAGGCTGTAAAATGCTTAAGTCAAAAATAAGATGAAATAGGTAGTTACTTCTCATTGATTTTCAACAGTTATCTGTCAAACCTCCTTCCACTGTGTAAACTATATTCAAACTACTGATAAAACCTTAACACAGTTTTAAATTCTTACTCACCCTACTATAAAATACCACGGACACTTCACATAGGCCTTTCCACAGTCACGATTCATTGACAAGATAGAATACGAGACTAGATATATGATAGAATTCCTACTGGATTTGTTTTACCTTTATTGGTTGATAAAGACTCAGATAAACCATTTAAGTTGGAAAAGGTCACTGACTGTTAAATGAAAAGAAAAATAAGGGAATGAGAGGTTGTAAGAAGTTATCCTATCAACTACACTTGTCATAGTTACCAGAGGATCTCTTAGTGTTAACAACACTGCTATACTGAAGGATATTCTACTATCTATCGATCGTATTGCTTCTTTATCCAGTCATGTGTTAAAGATACCGCTGTCTGTTGAAGTGTTGGTTTGCAGGGATTTGACGAGCTCATCTTATAACCAGGAGGTCCTCTATTCGAAACCCGTTGAGTGTGTACTGATGAAGAGTCCCAAACTAGGACAAACAGCTGTCCAGTACTCCCAGGTTTTCCAGTCGTTCTTTAACCAATTTCAGCTCATAATGAAATCCTATCATACAGCTCTCTGACTGGCTAGTACAGAAAACAACCTTGCCGATGCGCTACTGTATTTGAAACCATGACATATATTGCCTGCACATTTACAGTGATCAGAAAGACAACATTCTGACAGCTATTTCGTAAATCCTCTGCTTTTTTGCCAAAAACCCCTCCCCATCTACAGCATATTTTGGATTATTTTTTTCTCTGATATTTCAATAAATTTGTAGTATCAATCGAATCTGTCAGCTGATGTTTCAGATTTTGATTTCGCCTTTTTCTGTTACTGTTATTGGTTCATATAATCGAACTGATTGAATGCACTTTGTTTATTGAAATGCATTTTCATACATTTATTCCCCCTTTATGAAATTAAATAAAGCAAGAACAACAGTGGTTTGTGCAGAATAATATGGTACCATCATTGCTTATTTCGTTGACTTCTCATCATCTGCTGCTTACAGCCGAAATAAATTATTATTATTCAGTTCATGTACAGAAAAGTTTTAACATACTTGCAAATTTTTCATGATGTCAGTTGACAGAAAGTTCCGCAATTAGTGAACAGTGCTCAGAAAATTACGCTTATATAATTTTTACCCATGGAGTTCAAGTTTAAACAAAGTAAATGTATGCATACAATGGTGAAGGAGTTACGTAACAAAGATGAGAGATGCGTAAAATGATGAGTGACTGAAAAACTAGGTAACAATGTACTGAGTACAACTCAAATCATAGAAACAAGAGACAAGCAAAATTACACAATATCAATGGGGGGATGAGGTAAAAGCCAAGGATTACGTAATGAAATGAAGGATAGAATAAAGACATCCAGTTGCCAGGTTGGCAAGGAAAGACTGATAACTGCTTCTTTATGTACACGTGAATCTGGTTTCATGCGTTTGATAGAAATTGCTTCGGCAAACTTGAGGACAATCGATCTCCTTTGTCTATTGATAATTTTAAGGGATTTCGCGATTTCCACCTCGTGACCAGTATCAAGGAGATGTCTGGTAATAATGCTATTGTAAGCATTTGTTCCCTTGAGACGTGGGCTTCTTGGCACATGTTCAGAAAATCGGAGGTGTGCCTTTCTTTCTATTCTCCCGATGTAACTACTCCCTCAGATACACGTAAATTTGTGAACACAGTTGGAGTTAACATGAGAAGGGTATCTATCGACTTTTGACTGCACCAAAGAGGATGTCATTCGATGGACGGGAACCAACTTAGCTGCAGGATAGGCTCTGGCTAGTGATGTTCTCAGTCTTCTGTTGACCATTTCTGCAATAGTTTCATCTCTAAAATCTAGTTGAATGAAGACAGGTTTTTTCAACTGTGATTTGTTTGATGTTTCAGCTTTCACATCTTTCGTATTTTATAATACTTTCTGTATTAGATATTCTAATCCACCTACTCATTGTCTAGACATTTGTAAATTTCCGACGAACTGTTAGATAATGTGAATTCATTAAGATCTGATGTTATTTTTTGTACTTCGGATTTTCCGCAGACAGTTTGAGACTGAACTGACTTGAATTGACTTTTCTGGTTATTTTAAGTTAGAAATGAAGGATGCCGTCGAGGCATCCTTTCGAAAGTTATTCAGTAACCTAGTGAGTATCAGTTCGGTATTTGGAATGCTAATTCTAGGAATATTGTGACGAATTGGGTGGGATGCAAGTATTTCTAACTGATGAATCCCCAACAGAGCGAAACCTGTGCCACTAGTTCCAATGTAGTCCACCACCAGATAATTCATTCCGTTAAAAATTCATCAAACACGAAAGCCTAGAAAACATTTTTTTCATATAGTTTTCTTAGAGAACTCCCTTACTTTTGCATAGGAATGGACGGTGAATGATTTGGTCACAGTGAATGATAAAATCCTTCAGAGGTTTATTCAGAAAAAGAACACTTCTCGACAACAACTTTATTTTCATATATAAACTATGACAAGAACACAAACTGCTAGTCATAATAATGAAATCTTCAAACACTGTATTCAGAGCTGTGACAGACTTTTCTGTTGACTTCCAACCACTACTTCAAACGGCGCTCCACCTACCAATGGCTTAGACAGTCAGGTAGTAAGTATCGTTAGTCGTCACATACAATAAATAAGTGTGGCTGATTACCGACCTCATAGAAATACAACTGGTTGTTGATAAGCGTCGAACACTGGAGCCCTTTACTCCATCCATGTCTTTCGACAAAGATCATATTTACAATTTAAATTAAAAAAGGCATTTTGACATATCCACCAATAATAGTAGCCAAACAACAGGAAGTTAAGTATGTGTTCCCAATTTCTTTTCAATGACTAACAAAATGACGTTAGAAAATCTCGACTTTACAAACGACTAATGTCAAGCGTAACACAAACTCGATGGTCTACAGATGAAAAACACCAAGTTGGCAGAAGTAGCAGGCAGAGGAGACAGAACTTCAAGCGAACATAGAGAAGTTAGTGGTAATGAAGGTACCTGACCAACAACAACAAATACCAGTCACCATCAGTGGGAGAAATCGAATGGAAATCACCTTTTTCACCTACTTGGACAGGGACTGTTAATCCAATTACAAGCAGCACTGGTGAGGATATCAAAGCAAGTCAAGATTGGAAAATTTGGGACAAACCTTCAGTAATCTGAAATCAGTGTGGAAACCTACTATGCTCAACATAAAGAGCAGGTTCCGTATCTTCAACACTACTGTCAAGCCGGTGCTTTGATATATTTCAAGGACTTGGTGCACGCAATACGTTAAGCATTTCTAAAAGGCCGCAGACTTTTTGGGAAGGGACAACCACTTTTGCTGGATACAGAAGATCAGATAGCCAGGTGGAAAAGCATACACGATAAAGAAATCAGGCAACGAATCAACCAAGAACCTTTCACCCAACAATTATTCAGAAGAAAAGGGAGAGATTGGATATGCATTGGGGAAACCGTTGAATGAAATCACATTGCAGGCTCCCCAGTGGAACCTGAGTAGGGAATGATGAGGTGGGGGATGAATGAGAGGGTGAGATGGGAAGGGTCGTGTGAGAAGGAGGAAGTGAAATCTTATAAGCAGTCGTACAGCTGACTAAAACAGACTGCACAATACAGGTTGAAGTGACGATGTGTTTCTGAACCCCTACATACCACTCATAACCTAAAGAAATAATAATAACGTTTTTTTACTCCTTTACGTTCCTAGTGGAACATAGGGTTTCAAGCTGGAAACTTGAAGTTTCGGTAGCAGTGGTGTTTATTTTTACGAGGTGGGGGTTTCTAGCCCCACACCCAACCTCCCCTCTTTACCAGTCTTATTACTGGCTTAGTAAGGTAAAGGAGTGCGTTCGTTGCGCGAGACTGAACCCCGGACCACATTGTGCGGTCGGCGAGCATTCTACCACTGTGCCACCGAAGCAATAACATTAATAAATTTTAATTCACTTAAACAAAATTAGCTTCAAGTTTATAAATCAATCAAAAATAGACTATATATTCACTTAATCGCATAATACTTAAAATTTTATTATAACTTTCTATAAGTCGAACGATTTTATTCTAATATTTTGCATGGTCAATGTGACAGTCACCTATCTACATGCGTTATAATAGTCAATATTTTTTATTTATGGGCGAAGTTAACAAAAAGTATTCCGAATGAAAGAACGATTTAATGAACTTGAATTGGTCAGTCACATTAGACCAAGCTAATTTAAGTGCGTCGGAGGCATAGCGGTTAGGACGCTCGCCGACCATGCACATGGTCCGGGGTTCGATCCCCGGCCGACGCACTCCCTTATCTCTCTAAGCCAGAAGTAATGCTAGTGAAAAAGAAAGGTTGGGCATGAGGCTAGAAACCCCATCCTGTAAAATAAACACTGCTACAGAAACTTCAAGTCACTAGCTTGAAGCCCTATATTCCACTGGGGAACGTGAAGGAAAGAAAACAAAATTTAAGTTAAAAATGGTATATTCATGAAGTTTAGTCATATTAACCTGACTTGTCTTTTCCTTGTTTAATACAGATTGTGTACTATAGAACAATTTAATATTCTCGAGATTAAATTTGGGTGTTTTGAGATTGAACAAAATGCATAACATAATACTTTGATAAAGCTATTAGCATTAAATAGTGAAACGTCAGTAAAAGCAATATCGTTTTGTTTTTCATTCATTGGGAAATACAAAAACCTTTATTATAATGAAAATGCATAACATTTGCAAATCATCCACCTGAGCTACAAATCTTCTCTATTATTTCAAAATGCATAACATTCTTAATGAATTAATTTTTAACTGGTTAACACGAAACTATTTATTACAATAATAATGCTTGTACTGCTAATAATAATATTTGCTTAGAAAGTGCACCTTCATAGATAGGGCTAATATCGAAATCGCAAGATATTGACTAAAAGCCATGAAAAATTGAGATAAAAGATTATTGATTGACTGACTGACAGACAGAATTTCTTATCAACGTAGAATACAAGTGAAGCAGTTCAAGTTGCCACATTTCGCGAAAACCCACATAGATGTAGGCGAAAAGTATAAAGAAACTTCAACAGACAAAGGTGTAGGGGATAAAGGATAATTAGATTAAAGTCAGTAAGGATCTTCAGAGTCTGAATGACAGCAAGCAATACTTTGATTGGAGACTAGTAAGTAGTGTGATGTGTCTAGTCCTTTGTTTGGTGCAGACTGAATTCTATCAGTCAGGTTCGCAATGTGGCCACCAATCTAGGTAGCTCGCCATCACGGTGCACAATGATTTGATGATATTAGATGGTTGGAGGCAGTCGGCAGAAAGCCTTGAACCTAGGATTCGTGTTTGTTGGCACTCATCAGTCAGTGAGACGTATCTGCAACCTTGAGGGAAATCATGTCCCTGCTGAGATTCCAACCCACGTCACCCAGTGCTGCAGTCAGAGACGTTACCATGTCATGTCTCCAACACTCTACAACTACTGATTCTTTGGACCTGAATGACATTACTACTAATAATAATAATTTGCTTTATTCCAGAAACAGTACTAGTGGTACAGTGTGGAATTTTCAGCACATATCTACAATATTTGCATCTAATTTTACCGACATTTAAAATAAGTATTAAACAAACCAAAAAAGTAAATCTGAAGACACCAACAGCAAAAAAAAAAACCAAAAAAACAGGATAAACACAAAATAATTATAAATGCGAAAAAGTACAAAAGTCTACCAAAGTCTAATGCAGTGTTCGTGGTGGTAGTGTGAGTAATCCTGAATAATACAAAATTTTTTAAGGTGGTGACTATGGCGTTCACAACCAGTGATTGTCAGTTTAATATTGCCGAAAAGTATAGAAAATAAGAAAAAACAACCACAAAACTAATAATTACATGATGGTTAATGACAGGACAATTTTGTAATACTCATAGTGCTAATAGAGTCGGAACCAGTGGATACACAATAGAAGGAATATAGTAAAGTACAAAAAAGGAAGCCAATGTTAATAATTTAGGTAGCTAAGTATGTTTGAGAAGGAATTCACTAAAGAATACAAAATAAGAGAGAAATAAAAGAGCATAAAATTATGTTGTTAATAACAGAGCAAGTCATAAGTTTCACGCTTAACATTGTCTCTGTCGCTTAGAACACGGGCCAAGTATGGTATCGTTGAGTTCCTGTACTTGGTTGTACGAGCATATATTATTTTATACTGATTTCTGGTTCTGATTGATGAGATACAAGGCGAGAGTTGGGAATAGAGGGGGTGTTGGGGGTCGGAGAGTATGGCTTTAGACCATTCTTCGCATGTATTCAGATGCCTTTCAACTAATGTAGTGACGAGCTGACTGAGATTTACACCACTAGTCCTACTGACTACCTTCAACATCCTTCTCAGGATGGTATAGTCCTTTTTCAGTAGCCCAGGAAAAATTAACGGGGAGCAGTAAAGTAGAATAGGTAAGATACAAGAGTTGACAAATTGTGAAAGTAGAGGTTGGGTGATTCTAGACTGTCTAAGTTTCTTAATGTAGTAGGTAAGACAGAACACTTTTTTAGAAATCATTAGGATATGAGATGTGCAAGTAAGGTCGGAAGATAGAACTAGACCGAGGTATTTTGCATTAAACTTAGTTTCAATTTTAGTCCCCTCAATGCAACAGTCTTCATGAGAACTTACTAGTGTTTGTATATCTCGTTTATGCCTAAGGGAGAAGTCAATAGTCTGGCATTTTGAGGGATTCTGCATGAGACCATTTAGTTTAGACCACTGACTGATGTCCGACAGGAAGCTATTTAATTTGAGACAGTCTGACTGAGACTTAATGGGAAACGATACAGACAGGTCATCTGCATATTTGACGAAGTTGATTTCATCTGAGAGAGGTAAATCATGTAAGAAGAAGGAAAAGAGAAACGGAGAAAGAACAGCACCCTGAGGAACTCCAGCTTCAGTAAGCAAAGTAGAGGAAGATACACCATTATATACCGTGTACTGCATCCTATTAGAGAAGTAAGAGTGTAGCCAGTTGATAGCCCAGGGCTCAGTTTGTGTAAGGCTAAGCTTGTTTAACAATAGGCCTCTAGGTAGAGAGTCGAAAGCGGAAGTATAGTCAAGGAATGTACAACGGACAAACTTGGCCCCTTTGTCTAAGGAGGATACAATTTTGTGATGAAACACAGCAGCAGCGTTGGAGTCTACAACTCCTCACGCGACACAAACCAACTATCAAGGAGTTCATGAATTGACACTATGTATTGATCCCTCCAACTTTAACTCTTTTCCAGCCTGATCCACATTTCACCGGTGGTAGTGGTGGTAAATATCTTTTCATATGTCGTTTTTACTGTTTTAAAAATATGAACTGAATTAGTTCATCTGTGATGTCTAAATGAATATGTTTTCTTCGGAATATCTTTTTCTAAAGCTTCTCTCGTTTATCTTTAGTTTCTCTATTATAAGATACTGATGTTTTGTAATTATAGTCATTGTCATAAACGAAAATAAATCGAAAATCCACGTCGTGGTAGGATTCGCACTACTACTCAAATTACGATACCCAAATGCCCAGTAATGTCATTAAATCGTTGCGATCATCATGGGTAATACCTAGGTGCCATGTGAATGTAGTCTGACTGACTGATTATTATGATATTAGCTGATCAGTTTGCTCTTCTACTGTCAGTCATAATCATACTGAATCAGAAGGAAACTATGTGAGACAGAAATAGTAATCACCGTCTATTGCACTAATTACAGTCTATCAAGACAAAACTACCTCAGATGGTTTAACCATCAGTTGTCATAACTGTTTTTTTAAACAAATAACACTTCCTAGTAATCTGTTTACAAAAATCTGTTAAAACCTAATAACTGAAGAAAGACAGTTTAGCTGATTAATGTAATTGAATTTTGAATAACCTGGGTCAGAACAGAATTTAAACCAGCAAGTGAAATGTTACTTTTTCAGCAGAATGTCGCGGTCATTGATCTGAACTTGTGATTCAACTAGTAAAACAATCAGTTAGAAACTTAAGTGGCCTCTAGTCTAAATACTTCTGGGAAATGGGATTTGGTCCCAGATTTAATCTGTGTTGGAGAACTGAACCCAATGGAGACGTGCGGCTGAAGCCCTCTGTTCCTCTAGGAACTAAAGGAGACAAATTTAATCATTGCTTCATAGAATCAAATCATTCCATCAATTACAGGATTTCATCATGAGCTGACATCAGTTAGAGAACCATTGGAAAACCTGGGAGTACTGGACAGCTGTTTCGTCCTAGTTTGGGACTCTTCATCAGTACGCATCCACTGGGATTCGAACCCACGACCTTCCGGTTACAAGGCGAGCTCATATACCATTAAGCCACTGGGACCCGATCCAATGGTCCATGAATTCTAACTTCTGCCAATTCACGACATAGCGCGACCCCTAGCCAATGTCTTCGGCGAGTATTTGTCCTCATGCCCGACCTGCTGCACCCTACTGGTCACGACTTCTCACTAGAACCTCAGGTGACTACCCATCTGAATAGGGCAAGTCGCTAGTGAGCATCTCATTGATTTTCAAGTGTTGGTTTGTAGGGATTTGATTGGTTACAGGATTTCATCATGAGCTGACATCAGTTAGAGAACCATTGGAAAACCTGGGAGTACTGGACAGCTGTTTCGTCCTAGTTTGGGACTCTTCAGCAGTACGCACCCACTGGGATTCGATTCCAAAGGAAACTGTGGTGAAATTTCACTTCTCGAACTATGTAAAGTGAAACTCGAGAATTCGATCCAGTTTATTACCGGTTTGCCCAAGTGGATGGCCATAATTCGGGTGGTTAGAACTGATTCGGCTATCTGACCTGATGAGCTCAGTACGAAACGAGCAAAAGCGCTGTCTGGTGTTTAGATCACCTTGGTCTGGCTAACAAATATTACTAGTTGGCAAGTGGTAACGAGCTACTCACATCAATCAGTAATATATACCGCCATATTTTTGATTGGACACTAATCAGTAACTAGTGTAATGTATCTAGTCCCGTCTTATTTTTGGTGCAGACTGAATTCTATCAAAGCTACAGAAACACGACGCAAGTTTCCAAATGAATTCTATCAGTCAAGTTTGCAATGTGGCCACCATGTTCTAGGTGGCTCACCATCACAGTGTACTGTGAATTGTTGATATTAGATGGTTGGAGGCAATCGACAGGAGACTCAGTGGCAACATCTCTGACTACACCATTGGGTGATGCGATTTCAAATACCAGGAGCGACATATATGGGTGAATCCCAAAAGTTTGAACAGAAATGAAGGTGTAATGTTTGCTGATGCATGGCAAGTCGTGATTAATAAATATAAATGCATATGTATCACTAATCAATCATACTTGATCTAAATTCCTAATTGTCTATATCTTCTTATGGAGAGGCTAACAGATGATTTACAGTTGTTGTTGAATACACACACACACACCATCGTATACAGCATATACTTATATGTTTTCTTCATATTCAATTATCTACGACCATGAACTTTACTCGAAAGTAATCACTAAAAATCTGATGAAAAAGTACACACTGTTTACAACGTTTAGCAAAAGTAGGTCAAATTTTGAACACAGTTCATGCAATTTTGTTTATCATATTTTGATGCCTGATTCATGACTCATATGATTGGAAAAAGTTTTTTTTAAAACAAGAGATGTCCTTTTTACACGTATAAACCTCTGTCATTTTAATTTTGATTAATTTCCCTGAAAAAGTTCGAACCAGTTTGCTGAACAAAACGTTGGAATTACTTATTTCAATTTCTCTGAGATTTTACAAATATAATTTTTACATATGTCTACTTCTCACTCGGCGCGAAATTATTTTACAACTATACGGTCAAATATTGATCACAGTTCATATGAACTATCAGTATTTTGCTTCAACAAGTTTATAATGATATAAAATAAAATTAATTGGAATTTTCTAAATTCAGTGATATCCTATTATATTATTTATTTATTACTCCCTTTGGTTCTGAGTGGAACAACATGAGGCTTCAACAAGGCATCTCAGTCTCACTCGGTTTTCTGAAATCCGTTTTAGCTGGTTCCACAATTGCCAATAATTGTTCATTATTATGATTATTATTATCTCCTCTTCACATGAACTTCTTCATGTCACCCCTAGGACCAACGCTCAACTCATCGTTTGGATTCTACTCTAGGGCAAGGTGCATGATAACCATTCGCGGTCTTCTCAGCGTATATTCAGTCCATTTCCGTATCCTTCAGGTTATTTGCTACACTTTATCTCAATTATTTTAACACCATTGCTAGTATTTACTTATCAGTTTTGTTGAATTACTTCTTGATACATTCATCTTGGCCGACAAATGCCACCTTGTCGTGGTGGCCGGGCTTCAATACGGAAGTGACCAAACAAGCTAAATTCGGTCGGTCGGTTTTCGACCTAGAATTGGTTGTTACTCATGTTCCTGCAGGTCTTACCATGTCAAGAAGGTTGTTTAGATAGCGGTTAGACTAAAAGCAATTACTATGGGGTACATGGGCTCCAGAATCCAATGGGATCAAATGGAGTATGAACCTGTATTGGTCACTGGCAACCATGGAAACGTAGCTCCTTACGCTGCTCCGCTACCTTGAGGATTAGACTCGAATTCAAAGGCTCAGTCGGCGGTCCCTTAAGATAACCACCTGCTTCGGTCTTGGCGCCCAGACAGTATCTCGGCCCTGACACAATCAATGGAATGAAACAACGAACTGTCGACAGAACTATTCGCTGGCTGGGGACTTGAATGCACAGGTCCGGTGTCAAAGCTCAGAGGAGAATCCTCTAGGTGGTCAGTGGTCGCAGGTGAGATAATGGGAACAGTCTTCTGCAACTATGTGCAGATCACAACCTATTTCTAGTCAGCACCAAATTCCGGCACAGTCATCGTCGTAGCGCTACCTGGCGTCCTCCCTCTGCGAATCGAGCTTGGACTCAGATTGATCATATTGCTGTTAGTTTCCGGTGACGAGGATGCACACAAGAATGCCGCTTCTTCTGGAGAACATGCCTGGAGTCCGATCATGCGTTAGTGTGTGCCGATATCGTCTTACTGTGCGATAGCATTCAGGCTGCCCAAATCGCACTTAATCAGCTGGCGATCAGTGTCTGTAAGTATGGTATGTGCTTTGCACCGTCTAAGTGCAAAGTACTGTTACAAGATTGACAGGGGTCTGTACCTGCACCAACTCTGGTAGGAGAACCGCTTGAATTTTTCTATAAGTTCGTGTATCTGGGTAGTTGTGTGAGTGATAGTGGAGGCGTGACGGATGTGATTTCCAACCTTATAATGAAGGCTAGGGTGGCATACATCAACTTGAGCCACCTCTGGTGCCGTCGCAACGTTAGCCTGGCTGTCAAAGGCCGGGTATACAATGCTTCCGTGAGGACGCATGTGAAACTTGGCCTCTCCGAGCTGAGGATGTGCGGCGGCTCTGCATATTCGATCATCACTGTCTCCGCAGGATTGCTTGTGTTCGATGGCGTCATCGCGTAAGTAATTCTGAGGTCCGGCGACGTATGTGTGAACACAGTGGAGATCACCGTTCGTTGAGTATCGTCATCTGGAGACACCGGCTTCGGTGGCTTGGACATGTGCTACAAATGCCATCCCACAAGCTTCCATACAGGTCTCTGTTCGCTAGCCCTGGGATGGGACAGAAAAAGAGAAAAGGTGGTCAGCCCATAAAGTGGCATTGTGGGATGACGAATATTTCTGTTAGGTTAGCATCGGTTGGTGCGTCATGACTCCCTGACTGGAGTCCGAAAGATAGATCGAATCGGTGGCTCGAAATGTTATCGGATATGGCCAAGAATAGCGATCAATGGCGAACGTGCTGCAATTTCCTTCTTTCTTCCCTTCCCGACGATAATTGACGAATGATGTTTGA
The DNA here is from genome assembly GCA_944472155.2 of Trichobilharzia szidati. Lineage (NCBI taxonomy): Eukaryota > Metazoa > Platyhelminthes > Trematoda > Strigeidida > Schistosomatidae > Trichobilharzia > Trichobilharzia szidati. Next base: position 46,689,801 of record OX235271.1, on the reverse strand, counting down.
ACTTGTTAAATATGACTGCTTTCCTCGCAGATGAAGTACTTTATCCGTTCTCTACCTATATTTTACTTATTATCTCATATATTGTTTTATTATTATTATTGTGTGGTGCATTTTCAAGGTACCATATTGTGCCAAGATTTTGTGTTTAAATAAATAATGATACATTCATATATTGTATTTCTTTGTTTCTCTTGTTGTTAGTGATGTGCAGCAATGGAATAAACACACTAACACACCCACATATTATCTACTTTAAAACTACTCAACAATACTGAAAAGATATTCATTCATCAATGGAGACAGTGTATACGACCAAATGTCTTTCAACTGACTCCAGTTAAATCAATAATAATGTTAAATTACAAATATAAACTCAAAGGAACTACTACTGAGATACACTTTCAATGTCCAGTTCAAGTTCAGCAACATGCTCTATAGACAAAGAGATGGAGTGGCAATGGAGTAGCCATTCGGTCCTTTACTTGCAAAGTGATTCTTGGCAAGTCTAAAGAATAGTATGTTACGACCCACTATCGATAGTTTTCATATGTACCAAAGATACATGGATGATACTTTCATCATATGTGACGAGAATGCCAACTTCAAGATGATAATTAGGGAGTTTAATAACTGCCATCATGCTATCCAGTTCACATCGGAATCAGAGATGAACTCAGAATCCCATTTTTCGGATGTTTTGCTAAACAGGAGATCTGACGGTTCTGTTCAAAGATCAATCTACAGGAAACCAACATGGAATGGTCAATACATGAATTTTCATAGTTGGGTCCCTTTGAGAAGAAAGAGAAATCTGATCCACTCCTTAGCCTCAAGAATAAGGAGGATATGCATCAGTGATACAATCGATGGTGAACTGGAGATACTCAGACAAGTTCTCGTGGATATCCTTCAAGATTCATGGAGAAAAATATGAGAGTATAGCAAAAACCGGAAAGAACCCAGACGGTGTCGAAGAAACTGCTGTTTATGAAAGTTGAATTTAAAAGTGATACCGCTGCTGACATTCTGAAGAACCACTTATCCAGATCACTGAGAAAAGCCTTCATTTCGGCTGAGCTACGGATCGATTTCTACAGCCGACAAATGATCAATGAATGTGTGAAGAATAAACTGCCGCTTTGGGCCACTTCAGTGTGTGTTTGTAAATTCACCTACTCGTGTGGAGCTAGTTATATTGGCCGCACAAAGCGCACACTTTCCCAACACATCTCTGAACATTATCCTATGTGGTTAACAAACGGATAATGCAAGACAATTACTAGCTCAATTCTCGGGCACTTGGTGAACTCAAGCCACGCAGCTCCACCAGAATCGTCTTTTAGAAAACAGAAAGATTGAGCAAAGAAATATTTACTTCTCAATTAGATCCTCATCTCAATCGTCTTTCAAGATTATCTACAAGGTGAAGCCAAATGGTACAGAGGGCGTCAGGTTTCGTCATTTGTGTATGGCGGAGGTGTCAGCAATTCGTGAATACAACCCCGAACTCTGTATAAAGAAAACGTTTGTCCAGTCTCTTATTCTACCATGGTATTAACTTCTTCATTAGTCGTACCCTGTAAATCTGCATTTTAATGATTACTTTTCTTTTACTATAATGATTAATTCACTACTGTCACTCTCACATGTTCCTTTTGTACGTTTTCACACCTTCCTCTTCACACTTGTTGAATGGACACTCAATCACCTCTTTTCTCCTTACTCAATAATAGTTTTAGCCTTATCAAATTTCTAACGCTTTCTTTCTTTGTGCTGCTGAGTATTACGTAATTTACAACTTTTATTTTTACTTCTAAAGCCACTTCTGAATAATTATATCAGTTGTGTTACCCTCCCCTATTACTCAATAATAGACTACTATACATTTTTAGCAAATATAAATACGACTGTGCAGCCTCTGAAGATGATTTTGTCGATAAAGCAAATATTTTCGCTGAATTGCCTTTTATTTCCTTCATTACTCAATGGGTATTTTTGGTGATTTATAAACAAATTCCTTTCAATATTTTCTCCAACTTAATATAACAGTGTAATATGAAGTAACTTGAATCGTTATGATGTCATATCACATTCGATATGTAGTTTATTCAAAAAAAAATTTGCGAACAATTGGTAAATGCTTATTTTTAAAGATGAACGTGATTTAATGTTAATAAGTCATTCATTGTCATATGATTTAGTATGACAATCAGTAAAAATTATTTCATCCTAATATAACTATTAATAGTCGTAACTGACTATATTTAGTTATTGATGGCTAGCAGTTGAATCCAGGATCCATGTTTCTCTCTTTTCAAGTCTCTTCGGCTGCACTGAAGTGAGTAGTGCTGATCCATTGAAACTCGTAACCAGTACCCATTAAATTAATCTCAAGGCATCGTCATAGCCTGGTATAAGTTGGTGATATGCCAACAGTGACTGAGTACTTTACTTCAGCAGAATCAAACAACGGGAAATTAAAGAGCTTCCATAAATAGTAATTCATTGTTCGGTACATTTTATTTGTCTCAACTATAATAATTCCTAAAAGCCGTTCATATTGAAAATTATACGGAGCGATCATCAAAACTGATAGTGATACTTACTGTGTAGTGTGCTACTTATAAACATAAATAATACACTGTCACGCCACAAACAATACTAATTTAGTGTCAACGGAAAAGTCAAGGAAGTAGAGAAGTGAGGAAAAGGTGACAACAGACTTAGAAGAATCCAATAAAATAATGAAGGCAAGAAAGATATTTGCAAATTATACGATTCATTTAAGGCTTATGATTTCCTTAATGTATATTGTATTTTGTCACAATAAATTATTACTTCTAGTCTCACTTGTCTTGTTCACTTCATGACTATCTTGGATGGTTGACTGACTGATTTCAGCACAGAACTTTGTCCACAAGTGAAGCAGTTCGAGTTGTCACACTCTAATGTAGCACACAAAGGAAGAACAAAATAGCGATTCAAAAGAATAATTATCGGCAGAAATGTGAAGGAGAAAGAATAATAACATAGGAAAACAATAGGGTTAAATGAATATGGGATATCACAAAGAGTAAAAGCATCTGCGCTACTGACAACGGTTTTGAGCCATATCAACAGATGTCTCCAGGCACTGGGTTTTACTATCCCGAGGACTCCAGCCAGGAAGTGTCTGTCACCAACTAACTGTCTGAAACTTCTGGGACTGATGTCAGGGTTTGGTTAGATCGCCTCTAACTCTTTTCCAACCAAATCCTAGGTCGACTGACACTGCTGATTGAGGGATCAAAAGATATATTTAGTCATCTGAATGATTAGTCGATTAGTATAACATATGTTATAATATATTTTATTTTAAAATATCACAGGGGTTTTTCGTTTGCAAGGACGCATTAACAGACAAACTAGAATTATCAGAAACTAATCAGTGATCCTAGTCGATTATGCTCTCACATCTAAGTATAAAAATTCTATGATACCGTACTTGGCACGTATTTTATGTGATGGAAATACTGTCAGGCAAGAATTATCTAACCTTTTTTCATCTAGTAAATAAACAATCTCCTCCATCCATCCTTATATACCTTCAAGTTTTACTTTTATTATTTCTATTATATTTATGGTCTTGTGGCTTCTTTGTTTTTATTTCATAACTGCAAACACCAACTTGTCTCTATGACTGCTGTAATCTTTGTTTTCTCCCTCACCATATCATTTAAAGAGAACATTATATTCAATATTTTTAAGCATGCTAGGATTTCTATACCGCATCGACAATACTGTGTGAAACAAGCCCCCGGCAATTCTCACCTGTATTATTATTATTACCTTAGCTGTTATTATTACTATTATTTTCATTTTAAATGCTGCATGTTTTTGACATTACCCCTATTGTAAATGTGGAAAATTTTCTGTGTGATTAATTTTATTTATAATTTGAGGAAATTAGATGCAATATTGTGATTAATGCTGAAAATCCCATTCTGTATCACAAGTACCGTTTTTGGAATAAAGTAAATCATTATTATTATTAATGTTGAGCTAAACCATTTCTAAATGTCAGATTGTTGATTTCACTTTCAGACACAAAATGTGATCTCCATGAACTCGTTCGCTCTCATGATTCTTGTATCATAGAGGGTAAGGAATATGAAACGAAATCTAATGTTAAATAACTTAGATTAGGTCTTTCCTTTGTTCTCTCCTGGTTTTCCCACATCATGATAATTTCTAGAAAGATATTTCATCTAACCTTCTGCGTACGGAAAATGAGATAATCTGCGATCACTCAGTCTCTACTTTTACAGTTTGTTAATTATTGTATTCTACCAATTGTTCTTTATTGCTGCCTCGTAATCCTTCTTGGGCTAATTAAAACAGACTTTGTTATATTGCGAAAAGCAGTAATTACTGTCTGTAGGATGGGTGAGATCTCGATAAACCAACTCATTTATACCGTCTCAGGATTTCATCATGAGCTAACATACGTTAGAAAACCATCGGAAAACCAGCAGAGTACTGAACAGCTGTTTCGTCAACCTAGTTCGGCACTCTTTATCAATACGCGTCCACCGCCAGGGGTCAAACCACAAAGCAAACCCGCAGACCATTAAACCACTGGGACCCAATCCAACAGCCAGCCAATGAATTTCAACTTCTGCCAATGTAGGATAAAACGCGACCACCAACTAATGTCATCAGCGAGTATTTGTCCTCACATCCGACCTGCTGTAAACTCACTGGTTACGACTTCCCACTAGATCCCAGATGACTACTTACCCTGAATAGAACCAGTCGCTAGTGAGCATCAGACTGATATTCAAGTTTTGGTTTGCTGGGATCTGATTGGTTTAAGGACTTCATCATGAGCGGACATCAATAATACTGTTGTAGACAGACACTTGAAATCGTGCAAAGAACTGGCAGATATCATGTAGTTGTACTTTGTGTACGCTCTTTGTACACAAATCTCTCCTTGAATCTCAACAGGTAGGAGTAAAAGTGGTTATAAAAGACTTTATGCTGGAACGACCAAATATAGTTGGCACATATTTTGTGTGATGAGAAGTTTTAGGCATGAAATTATGGACTTTCTGCGAAACACCAAATAAATAACACTTTTTAGTCTTCCTATCACCAACCTATTGTCACTACTTTTTAAATTTTTGTTTAATTTTATATACATATTTTATTGACATTATTATTAATGCTAATATCATGGTAATTATTTCCCCCCACCACTATCTGATGTTAAGAGGACATTATATGCATGCTAAAAATTTCACACGCTATCAAAAGTACCTTTGAGAATAAAGCCATTGTTGTTATTATTACTATTATCTCAGGTATTCTTATTGCTGCTGATTAATTTAAAGGAGAATTTGTACTTTTTCACTTTTAATTTATCTTATATTCTTGCAAAACTAACGAAAAATTTATCACGTAACAATCTAGGGTACTAGTTAATTACGCTGCTTGAACGGCTTCGAACTCGTTTCCGGTTGGCTTCAAATAGAAATAACGCCCATAATTGTTATGTGGTCATCTATACTACTAGACCTAAGCTTTGGACGCACTGACTCAACAAACCTGGCGGCCATGGTATGAGGAGTAAACAGATACCCGATCACATAACACAGCGGCCGCTCTCTTCTTCCCTGAAAATCAAATTTTCGACAATGCAACTCGACCAGCACACATAAACTAATCGACCGTTAAAGGCGAAATGACTGAGGCTCAATCGAACGTAACATCAGTATCGTTTGAATAACTTTGCAGTCAACTAGGAAATTCTCTTGAATTCATTGTTTACAAGGCCTACATGTTTGATTTCACTGCCAAAATAGTCTAACCGGTTTGCCTCAAATTCTGCCCAACCACTTACACAGAAATCGATAATCGGAAGGGTTTTAATTGCGCAACAAACCCCTTCAAGCATTACACTAAAAACGCGAAGAATGTAACAGCAAGTTCGGGCACTGCGGTAGAATATAATCCCATGTTAGATGATTTTATTTAACACAACACATAATTATACAGTATTATTAATTAAATGATACTTCCAACATAAGTTACTCCTCATAGTCATATCAGTGTATTCCCAAGGTTCGGTAGCTTGCTTTATACAGTCCTACTCCTTGTTCTTTTTGATTGCGATTTTTCAAATACCCAATATAGGCATGGAGTCACTTTCATTACGTGTTTGTTGACTCGACAAGCAAGCATTCGGCGATTAACCTCTCCCCACCTCACTGTACAACTCCTTTATGCTTTTAAATTGCCCCACCCTATCATATGATTACATGGGCGCACTGTTATGGCCAAACTTCTTTCCAGATTACTTCTTTCAGGATCAGTCACTCTAGGTCTAGCCAAATTCATACGCCACGATAACCTAGTTGACCCCAATCTACTAGTCTAACCTATGTAGTTAATCTCATAGTCATTACATGGTACTTGATAAATTATATTACTATTCTTAACCGTTTCTTTCTGACCCCTAAGCCAACGAAGTTTGTCTTAGCCAGTTGGCTCAAAAATGCCACTCGGATTTCAAAGTTATTAAGAATCCCGAGTAGGGATTCTGATGTTTCTTATTTATATGGTGGTATTATCGACGCATAGAATTACTCATTTAAACTATTAACACTACTTACATTACCGCTTTCATTTCCCTTACGAATATTCATACTTTTGAATAAAACCTTGTGGAAAATTATTCACTGTTAATGTTTTTCATTACTTTAATTTGTTCCAGATTTTATGACACCAAGTACACTAGTCTAATATGAAACGCCAAGAATCCCTTCCGATCAAGAACACAACCAGTGAAGTCTCTACCTATCAGCTTCAAATGACTCCAACAAAACTCGAATAACACCAGTAATGTATAGTTTGCTAAGGACGATATATTTGAGGTTTTCAAACGACTACACCTGAGCATCATACGTCGTTGGAATTCCCTGCTTTCCTTGTGCTAAAAATAAGTGGTAATAAGTCTAGATGGGTAGAACAGTATTTCAAGATGAGTATAAAATAATCAGCCTACGTAAATCTAACTACAACGAAATATAAGTGTTCGACTTCAAGTGGTCGTCATCTGTTTAGTTCATTTGTGCAAATCCACACAACCTTGGTACTGAGACTGACCTTTTCAGTATACTCACTACATGATTATTGCACATCCTAATAACCCTTACGTTTATGCGAAGCCGACAATTGTACATTCCGTCTCTCGTCATCGATCCAAACGATTCTTCCATTGACTTATTTCATATCAGCATTACACAACTGTATATGTCTTACATATTCAAAAGATGGTGAGAGCTTATATCTCCCTCTTTACATGTGTGAAACAAGTACATCAAACTGGTCATTTTCCACTCTAGTGTTGCTAAATCATGTGATTTTATTAAACTTTGGAAATTGCATGCTATTCATGTGAAGACTTCTTCACTTATGCATAAAGTATTATTACTACTAATAATAAAATTGTACTTGTGCTAATCTAAGGTGTATGACTACATGTCAATGGACATACATTAGCACTATAGATGGCAACATAGAATACAGTTACGTGACTTTCATTTAGGTTAATGGATGATATTCCATAAGCGAAGAACACCCTCAACAAGCGAAGACACGGTCGTTCTGGATCACTTTCTAGCTTGCATGGTTACAGCACTAGCAGTAAGCTTCTTATTCAAACACCAGTCCTTGTACACTAGGCTAGAGCTGATCTAATAGGCACATTATCGGAGCACTGTCCAATGTAGTGTGTTCTGAATCGTTCATACAACAAGCAACAGCAGCTGTTACCTACTAAGTGATTATACTGTGTTGTGACCCTTATCTTAAATCTAGTTCCCTAGCACACTACACAGGTCACAATACATAACCTCCAAATACTCTCAACTCATTGGATACGGTAAATCACTTTATCGGTTGGATCGCATAATTTCATGCCAAACCGCGCAATTCCTACCACATTAACTGGTTTTTAAAACTGAAATTACTTACTTCCGAGTTTTATAAATCCCAGGCTGTACATGTATAGAGATTTTTACAGTTGCATAAATTTCCTAAATCAGACATTGTAATTCTGCATTCAGTAAAATGATGGAGACAGTAAAACGAAGAGGTCCATCCAAAATCACCTGTGGACGGCCAGGACATGTGCGCCATGTTATAATACAGATTCCTCCAGACTTGTTACTTTTCTCCTCCATGAAGACTGAGGGCAACGTGTTTTCCACATGTCTAATCAAATTCAATACCGATAGGGTAACTGGTGTGCAGAAAGGCGTTGATCTGAAAACCGAACTAGTACTCCCATGGCCGCAACATTTAGTTGATTCTGATTACTTCCATACAATAAGTAAAACTCAGTTGATGAAAATTTGCATTTGAAATATAGACAGGACTGAAAACAATGTACAAGTAAATACAGCTACTCAGCGATCTTCCATATAACTGGATATTTCCATAACATCTGGAAGCTCGCTAATATTGACTTCAAAACGGTTTTGTACTTCATTGAGAACTTTTGCATCCAACTCATCTGATATGAATGTTATAGCCAATCCTTTGGTTCCAAATCGACCGGCTCGAGCAACCTTAATAGAACTAAATAACTATAAATACTTGACCTACTCGATGTAAGTATGTATCGGAGTCCTCTGGCATATCGTAGTTGAAGACTATGTTGACACGTTCAATATCCATACCCCGACCAAAGAGATTAGTTGCAACCAGCAGTCGTTTTTGGAAATTTTTGAAGGCTTGATAACGCTCCAAACGCTCTTCTTGTGCCATATTCCGATGCATCGCAATAGCAGGGAAGTTCTGATCAACTAATAACTGAGCTAGCGCCATGCACCGTTGCACTGATTTGACAAAGATAATCACCTAGGGCAATAAAACATCCTTTAGGGAAATATATCAGAATAAATTTATATCTAAACGCATATGTTCAGGCGTAAGCCCACATAGGTATTAGCATGGCGAAACATCATTTGAGTGGTAACCTACCTGGTTGAACTGCAGCTCATCAAGGAGCTCGAACAATTTCCTGTTCTTCTCGTTCTCCTTGACCTTAACATAGTGCTGCCGAAGGCCGTGCAGGGTCAACTTTGAGTCATTTTCGATAAAGATTTCTAACGGCTAAAAACAAAAATGTGGTAAGTACCAAGTGGGCGATGAGAAACCACAGGCGCATTAAATGGACAAAACATTAAGCATTAAGAAATAGTCAAACTGCCTGCATTTTGATTCTCCACCTGGCCCATACGAACGTATTTGGCAAGCAAATGCGAACCACATCCAAGCGACCATCTGGCATTTCTCAGCGATTGGACGATGAGTCCTCGGAGGTCCCAGAGCAAACGCTAGCTGATACGCTCACTGTCCGTGAGGATAAATCACGTGACAATTTGTCTCTGATTATATTGATATGCAAGTCATCTTGGTAAACGTTTAGACCAGCTCAGGTGGGAATGTGAATGGAAACAAGACAACTCCGCCAGACATTGCAACAACGTACGTCTTGCATAAAGTTTCTGCATACAGGACGGATTTCTTTGCTCATTGTTGCACTGAACATCATAACTTGTTTTTGGTGCGGAGTCATGCGGAATATCTCTTGCACATCACGGCGCATATCTAGGAAAAGTCAAATGAGTTCGAACAGTCTTACCGAGCGTATCCAGCATCTTGTCACACTCGTCAATGATGAAATGCTTCACGTTTTGCAGCTTCAGTGTTTTGCTTCTCACAAGATCCAAAATACGACCGGGAGTTCCGACAACGATGTGAACTGGAGATTTTGTCAAGGTTTCGATGTCCTTGCGTATCGGCATCCCACCAAAGAATACCCCTACCTAGAGGATGACTCAGTAGTGGTGTGTAACGTACTTTGATTTTAGGCATGTATTTGGAGAAGCGTTCATATTCTTTACTTATTTGAAAGGCGAGTTCTCTTGTGTGACAAAGGACCAAAACAGTTGTGTTGGCTTCTCCTTCAGGATCGAGTTGTTGCAGGGTGGCAATAACGAATACTGCAGTCTTTCCCATACCGGATTTTGCCTGACACAAAACGTCCATACTTAAAATCGCCTGAGGAATACATTCATGCTGGACTTCTGATGGATGTTCAAAGCCACAGTCAACGATGGCTCTCAACAACTCTGGTTTAAGGATGAAGTCACGGAAACCCGAACTGTGGATGGTGACATAAGCGCCCTTCACACCTTTCTTAGCAGGTGCCTCTCCGTTGGGCCTTGGTTCTTGAACGGTCTCTTGCTCTTCGTCCTCATAATCCAAGAGTTCAGCCTCATCTGCCATGAATGTATGTCAGCCTAACAAGTGAGGTCGTAATGGCGGCGACTCGCAGACTAAAACAACTGAAACAATTCGATGATCAATGACTAACATTTCTCAAAATTTTGAAAAATCCCGATGAGCAGAACGAAGCAATACTTCGTCATCGCGAATAATCAGTTCATGGATATTTCGTTTGCCAGATTATGGACGACTGGCATAACTTGCCCATAGAAACACCGCTGCCGCGCGAACTTTGAAAAGGCGGTGAATTTTACACGCTCTTGTTTAGTTTTGGCTTTTGTTGTGTTATACGCTCCAAAAGTCTACGGATTAACTTTAAATCAGTTTATTCTTATCGAATTTGGTTTACGTTCCAGTTTTAAATCTATTAAATTATAGGAGTCGTATTCTTATAACTTAATAGTTATATATTTCCATTTTTGTGCACTCACTGGCTTTTTATCACTGAATTATAAAGGTTATATATATAAAGCCATATTTTAATCGTTTTTCCCCAGTTCGCTTTAAAAAGCATGCCGATCAAAAGAAACCGCTGAGGAAGGGTTATGTGCCAATTTCCAGTGGATGAGGGAATGCAGTGTGATAACTGCAAGAGATGGTTCCATAGCATGTGCACAAACCTGACTCCTGCAGCATACAAACGCTGCTGTAAACCTCTGGCGAACTGGTTGTGCAACAACAACTGTAGTACGACTAAATTTCGTACAACAGAAGCCATTGCCACTCTCAGTGGGGCTTTAAAGCTCATGGACTGCAAGGGTCTTCCACCACAGGAGAAGACCGACTACTGCTCAGACACCGATGACGTGACTGGCATCATCGACAAAACAGTACATGTTCCTGATGCGTCTTTGTCAATGAGTGAGTGCCCTTTAGCACAGAAGAGCACCCACCATCTTCCAGGTACCCACGCTGACCCCACGATACCGGATAAGCCCTCTAGTGACAGTAACGGAAAGACTGGCACGAAGAAGAGGCGTACCAGGGGTCGAAAACCTGCAGCTCAAGTCGCCCAGGGACTGGTAGATCAAGCCTCATCGAGGAGGACGCCAATGAATGGCGTAATGTTGTCTCTCGCAAAAAGCAAGATAAGGACAATACGTCGGCTACACTGCCCACGAAGAACAAAAAGACACTCACGCCACAGAGCAAGAAAGCCACGTGAAGCAAGCCTAATCTCTCCGACAGGTCGCTCATTCTTCACAAAGTGCAAGAGTCAGTGGCCTCCCATCCAAAGGTCTGATTCGAGCATGACCTTAGCTTTGTCAAGCCCCTTTTAAATAAGCTACTGCCAAAAACAGTATCAGGCATAACAATACACAGCGTAAATAGAATCGGCCAAAGGCCTGACCCTACAGTAAATCAGTCTGTACATCTCAAAGTCGAACAAAACTCGAAAGAAGAGAGGGATGACATTCTAAGCAACTTTCAAATTCTTAAAGGATCAGGCATATATGTCCGTATCGACTTAAGCCTAGCAGACCGTGTCAAAAGACAGTCTGCCGCCCTAGAATTAAGCGAACGACGTTGAAGCGTCAAAAAGAACCTTAAGATTAAGGGTTTTCGGGTTGTCCGAGTTCGCAGTTTGACGATCTCGAAACCTCTGTGGGTAGGCCAGGGAAGCACCAAACTGAATTAACAGTTTGCTACACAAGCGTCAGCAGCCTGCTGAACAAATGGACTGAGCTGGTTAATATGATAGACTTTGGAAATCCGGATGTAATTATCATCACAGAGACATGGCTCAAATCCGATGTCACTGACAACGAAGGTAACCTCCCAAACTTTGAAGTGCATAGGGTGGACCGACTAAACCTCAAAGGAGGTGGCGTAGTCATCTACCTCAAATGCTTAACCGTGCGTAGCATCGAAGCACTCGCTCAAGAAAGTGAGTCGTGTGAAATTCTACGCTGCAGACTTAAGTGCATAGGCCAAGATATTGACCTCATCGCTATATACCACAGTCCTGACTACAGTGCAGATGACTTCCTAATAGAGAAGCTAGGCTCCTGGACTTCGAAATGTCGAAGTATAGTAGTTGGCGACTTCAACGCCCCAGCAGATGACTGGATGAGCCTTACGACTCCATCTTCAGTCAACTCCTTTGATCATAAACTGCTGGAATCTATCATTTCGCTGCCTCTGTATCAACTTGTCATCAAGCCCACGCGCTATGACTCACAATACTCCTCCTCAACTCTAGACTCAGTGTTCTCCTACGGTGAGGATGTAGATCTCATACAACATCTTCCTCATTTGGGAAGAAATGATCATGCTGTGCTCACTCTCAAGATAATAGCAGCAGCATCAAGGGATGAAACCCCAGCTCGAGCAAACGTTGAAAGCTGATATATGTGATCGTCTCAGCAGCCAACTCATTAAACTGGTACATCAACCTAGAGTCCCAAGCAGAAGCCGCGTGGAACCAATTTGAACAACTTTACGCCCAAGTAACTGAACCTTTTCATCCCTTAGTTTGTCCTAAAGGGTCACAAACATTGCCCCCTTGGATAAACCGAGAGATTCGTAAGTTACTCAGGAGTAAAGACAAATGTTGGAACCTGTTTGCCACACTTGAGACTCCTGAGACCAGGAAGTTATATAACACTGCTAGGAATAAAGGAGATCCACCAATCAAGGGTGAAGTTCGTAGCACATCTGACTCAAAATGCAAAGGCACAACCTAAGAAAATTTTCTCGTATATGAACTTCAGGAATAAAACATCCAATGGTGTCCCAAACCTGACCATTGACAGTGACACAATCGAGGAAGATCAAGAAAAAGAAGAACCAATGGCGGACTACTTCTCCCAATTTTTCACACCATAGTCATCACTTCCTATAGGATCAGCTCTGGCTGTATCAGAAGAATACGGGATAGATTCCGTTGACATTGACCAAGACATTGTGCCCAACTGCCAAGTGAAACTAGATGCAGGGAAATCAATGGATCCTGATAATCTTCATCCGGCCCTTTGGCCACGATCTTCAAGCTTTCTCTCCTAAATGGAGTGTTACCGCGTGACTGGAAAGATGCCATAGTAACCCCCATCCACAAAGGAGGATCAAGACAAAACTCTTCAAATTACAGGCCTATCGTTCTCACCAGCACTTTAATGAAGACACTGGAATGAATCATCAAGAAAAGCATCATGGCATGTTTGGAAAACAGCAGCTTGTTATCCAGAGCACAGCTCAGCTTCCAAAGAAACCTCTCATGCCTGTCAAATCTCACTGCAAGAGAAAGCTGAGTCAAATCAAGGGACAACAGAAGACCCGTTGACGTCGTCTTCATAGACTTCAGCAAAGTCTTTGACAAATTCCCTCACAAAAGACTACTCATGACGTTGGAAAGTCTTGGTATCAAAGGAAGATTACTTAACCGGCTCAGGGAATTCCTCATAGATAGGAGACACAGGGTTAGGATCAACTAGAAACTCTCCTCTTGGGCGGCAATACGCAACGGAGTGCCACAAGGTACGGCACTCGGACCTCTCCTATTTATTTTGCATATCAGTGAGTTATCTCTGCTCACCGATTCCACTATGGTCCTATACGCATATGACATAAAAATTTGCAGAAAGCTGAAGGGCAACAGTGATACGTCCACGTTGCTAGAGGACCTCAGCAAATTGCCAGATTGGTCCATAGAATGAATGCTCCCGATCAATGTGGCAAAATGTGCAACCATGCGCATTGGACAAGCAAGCACCAGCTCCTACGAACTAGAGGGAATAACACTCCCATCAGTTCAGACTCACTTGGACTCAGGTGTCATAGTTAGCCACGATTTAAAAACTACAGCACACTGTCGCGCGGTGGCTCCACATAGTTTCAGGTCCTTATGGGCAATTTGCAGAGTCTTTACTGAAATCATAATATATATTTATTCCCGTTTATGCAGGAACATACCAGTTGTACAGGCATGGATAATTTATTATATAAATTACACATATTTCGTTGTATGCTGAATTTACAGTTTGGTTGTTCTTTCTGACATTAGAGTCAGTCGGAACAGTCTGCTAAATAGTCTGTTTGTGTAACACATTAAAGAGATATAGAAATATTGTCTTCGCATTAACAAAAACCCAGACATCAGATGAATGTAATACAAATATATGTGAGAAATAAAGCTTGAAGTCGATTCTCCTATATAACTTTGTTGTGAACAGCATCCTTGACCTGAAGTTTATTGATGTATTATGTTGAGATGAGTGATATATTTATTACATTTTTTCAGCAGTCTAATCGCAGTTTTATAACAGGAAGGAAATTTGATCGTTGATACGAAAACTAAATTAGGTCATGTTGGATCGGGGGGAGGCCGAGGTCGAGGAGGAAAACATATCTCTGGTGATTCCGATGAGGGCTCTGTGAATTGCTCATAAGGACCTGAAACTACTGCAACTGGTTGAAATCGAACAACCCCACATTTAAACTGAAATGAAGCCGGACTCCAGACCATGTAAGTAAATTCACACGTCTCCACTCAAGCTACTTGCTCATAACCACTCAAATTCCATGAACGATCCCGTGCTACCATTTGTAGACGCTGGCCAACATTCTGTACAAGGAGTATTCATGATCTGAAATAAAGAAGCAGCTGGTTTTCAAACAGTTCTCAATGTATTACTGAACTTACGTGTACAGTCTGTCATGCAGACACAAATGGCGCCAATGGAGAGTTCTGGAATCGACCTCGGCCCCGTCTGATGCAGTAAAACAATCTGACATGAACTTATCCAGTTTTCGTATCAACGATCAAATTTCCTTCCTGTTATAAAACTGCGATTAGACTGCTGAAAAAATGTAATAAATATATCACTCATCTCAACATAATACATCAATAAACTTCAGGTCAAGGATGCTGTTCACAACAAAGTTATATAGGAGAATCGACTTCAAGCTTTATTTCTCACATATATTTGTATTACATTCATCTGATGTCTGGGTTTTTGTTAATGCGAAGACAATATTTCTATATCTCTTTAATGTGTTACACAAACAGACTATTTAGCAGACTGTTCCGACTGACTCTAATGTCAGAAAGAACAACCAAACTGTAAATTCAGCATACAACGAAATATGTGTAATTTATATAATAATTTATCCATGCCTGTACAACTGGTATGTTCCTGCATAAACAGGAATAAATATATTATTATTACCGAGGAGAGAAAGGTATCCCTGTCTTGGCAACTAATAAAAGACCACCTTGTTTCCCACTTAGCCTTTGAAAAGTCTCTGACTTTTGCTGTCCGACGACGGTCTTCTGCCCCACTTGCTACTAGTTTAAAGGTGGAAATGACCGTGTTGTGGTCGCTACCAGGGAATAAAGGCCTAACTCGGGTGCTGACGGAGAGAATGTTGTGTGTGAAGATTAGATCCAAGATGTTGGATTCACTTGTGGGGTGATTCATTTTGTGTCCATCCATAGAATTCAACCGAATTTATAAAACGATCAGTGTATTTAGGAACATTTAGCCTATTCCACCGGATACCAGGAATGTTAAAGTCGCCAGATATAATTTTATATCATGGAAAATTCCCATTGTAACATATAGAAAATCAAAACAAATGATTTAGCGAAGAGACTCTTTTCAACGAATTTATCATCAAGCTGTACAATCGTATATATATGGTTTTTAATATAATATATATATTTCACATAAATTAAACATTTACATGATTAACATACCGTTTGTACAGGCATGATCATATTTGAAAAGTGCAATTTGAAATGGAACACCGTTTTTTTGACATCAAAAATTGGAAAAATGGAAAAAAAACCTCTAGAAACTTTGTTAGAATGGATAACAATATATTGGTTCAAGTCTACTTTATAGTCTATAATATACTTATAGTCAGTTAAATTCATGCGGGAATTACGAAATGTTGCGTTATTGGAAGGTATGTAACACTCACGGACAACAGACACAGCCAATGAAGGAAGAACACGAAGATGCGGGAGAAAAGGTCTTTATTAACACCACGCAAGATTTAAACTGACCGGGTACAAAGTTATTTATTATCATTTACAACAAGTCTCGACAATCGGTCTTCTTCTTCCTCCAGCAGTGCCACGTCTGCGTTCCTTCCTGAAAAATAGGAAATAGGAAACTCGTTTAGTGATCTCATACAAGTTTTTATATCATTACATCGCTACCTCCCCTCTGAAGGCACTGTCCTCAGTGCCGGGCGACGGTATAGGATTTGCACTACCTCCTTCGGTAGGCACCTCGAAGTAGGTCGTAGCGGGCGGTGGTTGCGAAGGTGTTGATGGGTCGTTGACAGCTGCTGGATAGTGGGGTTTCAGCTGGTTGTAATGCGCGGAGATGAGCTTTTCTTGGGGACGTCGCAGGTTCCGCAGGATATACGTAGTCGGGGGTCGATGCTGTACAATTTGATATGGACCTTGCCAGGGCGTGTAGAATTTGGGGCACGAGCCGGTAGGGGCGGACGGACGATGGAGCCACACATAGTCACCCGTGGAATAAGTGGGACCCTGGGCAAACCTGTCATAATTGCTTTTCTGATGTTACGAAGAAGACTGTAGATGACGACGTGCCAGATTGTAGGCTATATCGAGGTGGTGGCGAAGGTTGCGGACGTAGGGAATTAAGTCGATCTTCTCATATGGTAGCAACGGTCTTCGGATCTCGACTGGCAGGCGAAGTTCACGTCCAAACAAGAGCAGAGCTGGAGAAAATCCTGTGGACGAATGAACGGAGGAGCGGTATGCTAGCAGGCACTGGGGTAGGGCATCGTCCCAGGTGTTCTCTGGTGCATTGTGCAAAAAGGCACGAAGAAGATGCTTGATTGTTCTGTTCGTGCGTTCTACCAGTCCATTACCTTGTGGGTGATAAGGCGTAGTATGGGTCTTTCGGATGCCGAACGCATTGCAGACGTGAGCGATCAGAAGACTCTCAAACGCGGCGCCTTGATCGGAATGCAGATAAAGGGGGGCACCAAAGCGGGACACCCAATTATCGATGAATGTGCGCCCAATCGTCGGTGCATCTTGTTGCTGCAGAGGGACAGCTTCGCACCACTTGGTGAAGTAGTCAACCATGACGAGTATATACCGATTACCACGTCTCGATGTTGGTAATGGCCCAATAATATCTACTCCCACACGATGATTAGGGCCCTCGGTCAACATGGGTACTAAGGGAGCTCGGGGAGTTGGTTTAGGTTGTTTGATCTGCGCACATATATCGCAATTACGGCAAAACTCCGTGATATCATGGTGAATAAGTGGCCACCAGAAGCGTTGACGGATGGCATGTTCAGTTTTCTGTTGGCCAGTGTGTCCCAGTTGCTGATGTACTTGACTGATGAGCTCGGGTACTTTAACGGATGGTACGAGTAGTCGGGGAGTGGTATTTGGTTCCACGATGTAAAGAACATCATCGATGAGTCGTAGTAGGCCCCATTTATCGCAGATGCACCGAGAAGCGGCTGGTAAGCCCCGTAGTTCTGTGGACGTCGGTTTGTCGTTCCCATGCTGTTGTCTTAAATAGATGGGCTGTATTGCCGTGTCCGCCGCTTGTAGGGAAGCCCAGTCGGTGTCAGCTGCAGCGCCGAGTAACACATTCAAGGTGTTTTCGCAATCTGACAGGCGGGAGAGAGAGTCAGCGTTACCATGTCGTTTTCCGGGCCGATATTCGCACGTGAAATCAAACTCCTGTAAACGTTCTTGCCAACGAGCAAGTTGGCCCTCGGCATCGCGAAAATTTTGTAGCCACTGTAACGCCTTGTGATCAGTCCGGACTCGAAATTTGCGCCCCAATAAGTAATGACGAAAGTATGTAAGAAAGTATACGAGGGCTAACATCTCACGGCGTGTCGTGGAATACCGCGTCTCTCTTTTGTCCAGCATTCGGCTAGCATATGCTATCACTCGTATTTGCCCATCAGGAGTTGCCTGCGAGAGAACGGCTCCGATTGCGTGTGCACTGGCGTCAGTATCGAGGATAAAGGGACCACTGTCAGCTGATGTGTCTGGAAACGATAGGACGGGAGGAGAAGTGAGACATTTTTTAAGCGTGTCGAAGGCTATCTGGCACTCATTTGTCCAGACGAATTTCCGTCCTTTTTCTGTCAGGCGGTGGAGAGGGGCTACTATACTGGCGAAATTTTGGACGAAATGCCGATAATAGGAGGCAAGCCCAATGAAACTGCGTACGTCAGCTGTCGATTTAGGAGTCGGCCAGTTGACCACTGCTTGAGTTTTGCTGCTATCTGTACGCACTCCTTGTGGAGTAATCTCATGTCCAAGGAAAATAACAGATTTCTGCAGGAACTTGCATTTGGAGGCTTTCAACTTAAGATTACTCCTGCGTAGACGCTGCAATACGGCTCGAAGGTTGGCATGGTGTTCTTCGAGAGACTGGCCGAACACGATGATATCGTCTAGATAGATAAGGCATCGTTTGGCGACTAGCCCGGCAAGTACCGTTTGCATGAGCCGCTGAAACGTGGCAGGGGCGTTAGACAAACCAAATGGCATGGTTTCGAATTCGTACAACCCCGTGGGCACAACAAACGCAGTTTTTGGGCGATCTTCCGGACGAATTTCAACTTGCCAATAGCCGGAAGCTAGATCTAATGTGGAGAACCACTGTGCCCCACCCAAAGCATCTAAGGTGGAGTCTATGCGAGGCAAAGGAAAAGAATCCCGTTGGGTGATGGCATTTAAGCGACGATAGTCTACACAGAGACGGAGGGAACCATCTTTCTTTTTTACGAGAACAATTGGAGATGCCCATGGTGATGTAGACGGTTTAATCACCTTCTTCCTTAACATGTCCGTTATCATGGAATCTAACTGTTGTTGATAGTGGACAGGTACACGTCGCGGTGGTACCCGAATGGGCAAGTTGTCGCCCGTCTTAATCTCGTGTTGTACGACATTAGTTCGCCCTATTGCATGTCCATCGTCGAAGACATCACTGTACTCCTGTAGCAGGGCCAGAGTGTCTGCACGTCCTTTGGGATTAAGGAGAGGATTATCATGCAAATTCACCATAGTCACCTGGGGCAAGACACAGGCATGGGCATGCTGTTTGTGGTTGACTGGCTGAACAAATGCAAGGCTATGGGTGCCTAGCCGTATTCGAAAACGTCTTAAGTCAATGACAGAGTTTTGTCCCGTTAGGAAGTCGACGCCCAGTATGGCGTCCCATCGTATAGCATCGCATATGACGAACGACTGAGGGCAAGTAAAACCCTGAAACGTCACGGGGAGGATAGCAGTGTCCGTTATCTTAATAGGGACCCCATTAGCAGTAATTAGCTGTAGTTGGGTAGGGAGAGGTTTAGGTTTGACCCCGAGTCTTCGAACCAATTCCATGCGAACGACAGAGGACAATGCCCCGGTGTCCACCAGAAAGGTGACGTCTATGTCTTGCAGTTTACCCTCAAGGAGGAGGGGAGATTTCGAACATTTAACAAATGAAGACATATTATAATGTAGCTCACCTGATGGTTTCTTATTATGTCCACATTTCCATGCGCGGCGGCCGTACCGACGACAGTAATAACATTTACTTCTGTCGCTGCTATCTTTGGAGGGATTTGCAGGTTGGCTGGTTGAGGAGGCATTGAACTGGCGTTGTCGTTGCGCGGGAACGCATGTCTTCCGCTCGGCGGTCCCGAGAGCATAGCAAGACGTACTGGTAGATGGGGTTAGAAAGCGTTCGGCGCTTTCGAATCGTGTAGCCACCTCGATGGCTTCCGAGATGGATTTCGCTGGCTGACGTAGAAGTTGGCACTTGAGATCATGCGATAGGACGCCCTGTGCGAAACGGTTGCAAACAGCTCCGTCCCGGCTCGTGTTGGCCAGGGTAGGAAATGCGTGTGTTGTCAACTCCCGAAGTTGATGGAGGTAATTGACGGCTGTTTCGCCGGGCTCTTGACAGCGGCTAAGGAAAATTTGCATGTAGACCGAGGGACTGGAATCTTTAGCAAAACATTCGTCGAGAATGTGCCAATTGTAGCTGATGGGCTTGAGCGCGGAAAAGCCCCCAGTGATTGCACGGCGAAGGGCGGCGTCACTCATGGCTAGCATAAGCTGAGTGTGTTGTGCGTGGGCAGGAAGACCAGTTAGGGCAGATTCCATGCGGATTTTCCACATTTCGTAGTCGCTATTTATATCCAATATCGGAAGACCGCGCATCGGTTGAACGTGTTCTGGGGCTGAAGTGGGTGGGTTGACTTGGTGGTGGGAATTGACTTCAGGAGGGTCAGCAGAATCGGATTTCATGTCGAAATTGAATATGGAACACCTCCGACACCAAATGTAACACTCACGGACAACAGACACAGCCAATGAAGGAAGAACACGAAGATGCGGGAGTAAAGGTCTTTATTAACACCACGCAAGATTTAAACTGACCGGGTACAAAGTTATTTATTATCATTTATAACAAGTCTCGACAATCGGTCTTCTTCTTCCTCCAGCAGTGCTACGTCTGCGTTCCTTCCTGAAAAATAGGAAATAGGAAACTCGTTTAGTGATCTCATACAAGTTTTTATATCATTACAGGTAAGAAGAGAGGTGATTAACATGTGCTAGAGTACGACATACAGGATACAGGCCTTGTGATCATTATCATTTTGTCAATTAATAAGGGTTCAAAAATTAAAAAAAACTCCATAGTAGAGGGTAAGTACAGCATTATTTTGGTAATAACAGATACAAGGGACCAACTTTGTGATGACAAACAGTACTCAGAATGGAATTTCTTCCGTTGTTCGTTGTGTCTGCCAACAATATTCTGAATAACGCTCAAGTAATACAAACGTAGAAAGCAGCATTACTGTTCATTTGCAGTGCATCAATGCAATACTTTCGAGAAGAGGAAGGAAACAGAACGCCAAATTACATAAAATATGTAGAAGTGAAGAAAAACAAAAAGAGTGATGATACTTATTTATGCTGTTATTCTGAAGTAAAGAAATCGTACCATGAGCTTGTTTTCAAAGAGTTTATACACAAGCTTTGTCACACAGGCAGCTTTTATTTTATTATTATTATTTTTTGAAGTCATTCACACTCAGGAGCCTTAGCAATAGAGCGCATTCCCACAGATAAGGGTGGATCTCTTATGTCCCCACCATCATATCCGCTGAATAGCAGTCACCACCCTCCCCCTTTTTATCTGCTAGGCCCTGGCGAAATGCTCCTCTTGTTTTTAGAAAAAGAATTTTTGATTGCTAAGTGTCATATAGACAGTTTTCGCCTTCACCAGCTTACTCAACGAAACTCATGGTATGAACGACTACTTTCAGTCAGCCACTTTGTATGCATCGTCCCTAACAGCATTTTAGAAATATATTTGTACAATAAGAAAGTAAGGAAATCAGAGATTTGCAGTCTACCTTCTAGATTTTGGTTATAAACATATGAAACGAAGGGGCAATATGAAATGGTACGAGAAGAGAAAAATACATAAAGGTACACAGTTATGATTATATATGCATAAAAAGAGGCAGTAGTTAATTATAATAGATGGTTCAGAAGAATGAAGGATTATAATAACAGAACCGTAAAATAAAAATCCGCTAATATTTAAAACTCACAGTGTTGTTAAGCTGATTTTTTAGGCAATCCGGCATAGGGCTGGAATTTGCGTAGACGTAGGTGGTATTTACTCACAACATTAGCTAGTCACCAGAGGAGATTTTAGTCCCAGCCGTATCCAGGTTGTTTACAACTCAACCTTGAGGTAGAACTTCCACAACACTGAACTGCCCAAAATACAGTTTTGCCAGGGATATTCACCATAATATTTGATTAATTTGACAGTCAGTAGCTGGGATTAAATGGAGTTGAATCACTGAAAAGGTATGACATAAGGTAAGAGGGTAGTTCATGTAGATTCAGTGCAGCTTTCGTGGTATATCAGGCTGTGTATTCCACTCCAGGTTTGTATGAAAGGATTGTGCATATTTTGTGATGACGCTTGCTAGACAAATAATTGAATCAACTAAAAAAGAAAGAACTGAGAACAGCATTAGTGCAACGTTGATTATTTTAAATGTGTCCGATAATATTGACCGTTTCTGTTAATGCTTTCGGTGAACAAAGCTGTTTAGGTACGTAATTCAAAGGGGAAAGAAACAATATCACGAATTTTCAGTATGTTGCAAACTGTTTCAAGACTGTTTTCAGAGAAATATTTATTTACTAGATAGGTGAATCGTTGTAATGTGGTGCTATTTTTAATTTCACTTGGCAAGAAGTTCCATGTTTGCCTATATTTGACTGTGAAGAAGTTGGAACGTAATTTCGTTCGACAAAGAATATGACTAAGAGAAGACCCGTTGCTGCGTAGTTCATACGTCGAAGAAGTAAAGTTAAGGTTATTATTGGGAAAGTATACTATTCCCTTGATTATTTTAAAAAGGAGAATGAGGTTAAGTCGGTGGCGCCTGTACCAAAGGGGTTCGATCTTAAGAGTTGTGCAACGATAGTTGTAGGGAACTTTCAGACTTGTTCCTAGGATTCTACTTGTAAATCTCCTTTGAACACTTTCAATCTTTAGTTTGTCCTTAACAGAGGTGCTGTCTAGGATAAATGGACAGTACTCCGGGAGGGGCCGTATGTGTGTTTTATAAAGTAACATTTTGGATTCTTGTGTTTGAAAGTTATGAAATATAAATCCAAGTAATCTTCTGGCTTTAGAAACTTGGTTGGTGACATAGAGAGAGGCGGAGGCTATAGAGATAGGGATATAACTTCTTAAAAACCATATATATGATTGTACAGCTTGATGATAAATTCGTTGAAAAGAGTCTCTTCGCTGAATCATTTGTTTTGATTTTCTATATAATTTTATAGTCAAAGTTTAGAGGGGAGACGTGTTCGAAAATTTCACATAAATGGTTCGTTGTGTTAGTATCAGAATTGGGCGGGCGGTATATACATCCCAATAAAAGTCTTGTATTTAAGTTAGTGTTGAATGTTACCTATACTGCGTCTGTCAGTGAGCAACCCAAATCATCAACTTCTACGGTGTGGAATTTGTTGCTAACTAAGATAAGACAACCACCACCACGTCCTTCGTCTCTGCCATGTCTAAAGTGTGTGTATCATGGTGACTCTAACAATCTGTCATTGAAGTCAGATGGTAACCAGGTCTCAGTAACTAACAGTACTGAGGGCATACAAAGTGAAAGTAAGGAGTGAAGGTACGGAATTTTATTGCAGATAGAACGAGCGTTTATAAGGAAAAGAGTAAATGATCTTTGATCAGTGGTAAGGGCTGAGGCAAAGTGAAGGAGATGATGATGTGATTCAGCTGAGGTTAAATGAAAATTAGATGACAGTCTGACCGGTACATCAAGTGTTCGGTCCATAAAGCCTTCATCGTTTTCGTTAAGGTTCTATGAAAAAGAAGATGGTTTCCATGGTTGATCGCTCAGTTCAAGATCGCATGGAGATAGGCATACGGAAACTGGGGTATCCTGGGTGTCTGAAGAGGGTACATTTGAGGGTAAGGAAACAGACTGTTTGACATTATTTGATTGGTGGCATTACTGTCGGGTGCGGAAAAGAGAAAAATGGTGTGGGGACTGATTAGTTGGATAGTTGTAAAGACAGTTTTGGTGTCGGGGGAGTGTGTTTGTGGGGTAGTAGCATTGACCGGGTGGATCTCCAAGCAGACTGTGTTGAAAGTTTAGGCGACTGAGTCCATGTGGCTGTGCACCAGGAATACGGGCATAGTTAAATTCGGTATTACGCAACCTCGTAGTAGAAGTTGGGTAGCTGCAAGTGGTTGTATTAAAATGGTGAGGAAAAGTGAATGAGAAAGGTTGACTAGTGTCAGTTATATTTGATACCGTAGACGTCCTTTTAGGAGATTTAAGCGCATAAGTAATAGAGGACACTGAATCAGGTTTGATAGGGGGTATGCCAGGCATAGGAATTTTGTTCCTTATACTTTTACTCAGAATCTTAGAGCTAGATGTGAAAGTATTACAAGGGTTTTCGATCATTTTAGCATGGCAGGTGAGATTTTTATTGGTACCTCTTGCAGTAAGTGAGTGCTTTCCAGGTTGTTTAACAACTGGAGAAATACTGGATTTAGTATTGTTAACCGTATCAAGCTTCATTTTAGGGTAACTAGGTGGAGGGCTTCTTTTAAGGTTTAGATGGTTTCTGTATTGACATCATTGGGGCCGGTTGTATCCTTTTGGTGATTTATTTCATCTGCTGGGATACTTTGTTTGGCACGACGCTGGATTGGTGTCCTGTCGTGAATAATACGTACATTTTTGAAGCTGCTTGTTTCCCTAAAGAGATGCTGGTTGTTTACAAAGCGACTTGCATCCACAATGCTATTAAATTCGAACATTATTGGACAAGATGTATGAGCTGAAGATTTACGCAGTCGTTTGTAGGTAGGATGGGAATCTGGTATTTCACATGCCTTTTAAAGTGCGTTTTTCAATGTTTTAATGTTGGTACTGTCGGGTACATTGAAAACGATTGCATTATGCATGCACTGAACGCGCCTTATCACTTCCGTGGAAATGTGATCTATAATTCTCTCACAAGACTGTAGTTTATCATAGTGAGGATAATCATCAGGCTTCATCAAATACCTAAGGGGTAAGAGATCATGGACTAACGGAAGAATCTTTGTGCTTTCCAGGTTATTAGCTTGGGTTTATGTGTTTTGCGTAGGCAATGAGCAATTTGCTTTTTCAAACTTGGCGTCAGGTTGATGTCCACGGGTCGCTGATGACCGATGGAAATTTTTGCGATGGGGGGCTTTATCGGTAAAAGTAGCGGTGGTGCTGCAATCTGCCCTCTGTACCGGCACATGTGTAGCCTGCTCAAAAGCATACAATTGAATGGAACTAGATGATAGTAAATCTGCCTGTGTATTGCAATGATTATCAAGGTCGACGTCTAAGGTTACTAAGCATTTGGGGAAGTTAACATTTCTTTTGACACAGTCAAAAGAATTGATATTAGTAGGTACAGATGATAGTGAGGCCACACGTGTGTTCAGACCTTCTGACTAACAGTCCTGAGCAGGGCATATGGATGGTGTAGATTCAATCACATGAGAAGAGCCGGTGTCAGACTTTTTATTAACAGCCAGTGTGGCTTGGTAGGAATCCGCAATGCTTGTCTCGCAACCTGTACTACTGTAAATATCCCTGATAAAATCACTTATTACACAAGAAGGTGAAGAGGTAATGATTTCCGATTTTGACATATTTAGCATCTGTGTCAGATCAGGAAAAGTGTAGTACTATGATGTTTAGGCTTGCTAGATTTATGTCTTTTGCTGAAGTTTTCAGCCGATAATGAAGCACAACGCTTCGATAGCTCAACTGGCATTTTGTGTAAAGTTAATACAGAACTGCCGGATTGCAGGTATATGAGTCTTAGGTTGTTTGACTTTATGTCAAAACAAAACCAAGCGTAATATGGGCACCGAAAGTCAGGTGCTCGATGTGGTAATACCTTAATCAGTAACCTGAAACAGTAAAAGTAGCAAGGATAATATCCAGTGACTACAAAGGTAAGTTCAGATATAAAACAAATATTGCTATTTGTATTAGTAATCAGTGACATTAAGGATATATCCTGAAAAGTGGAAGTACTAGAAAGAATAATAAAAACAAAAACCACGCGGAAAAAACGACAACGTAAGCATTCTGTTTTTAATTATTATGATGACCGTAGTTGCACTGAGTTATAAATCTTACAGAATAAGTACAGTCTGTCCTTATGGTACACTGCGACAAATAGAAATCACAAGAACACTATCAGGTAGATTTATGTTCACTTTGTGACTATAAATCACGAATCAGTTTATGTTCTGCTACAACGACAAGCAGCTCGAAACGCTTAATAATCGCAATACCTCCTCGAAGATTTGGGAATATTTACTTTATTTGACTACAACATAATCCTTTTACCAACAGGCTTCTCCGAATATCTACTCTTACTTAATATTTCAAAGATAGCCCCATTTACTCTGTACCTCACAACTTACGCGAAGGTTAATATTCAATCTTGTCAAGTAGAATATACAAACGAGTAACGAGGAATAGTTTTACTAATGAATTAACATGTAATACAAAATCAGTGACAGTGCGGAAATCTTCTTTAGCACCCAACTCTATGAAATCCCTGAAAGTAGCTATCATCTGAAAAGAAATTAAGCAATCAAAAGTTGCAAACACTGTTAACACTATACAAACCAAATTTAAGTGATATAAAATAATAAATAATGCGTTAAATTGTGTGTACTTACATCACTGAATATTTTTAAGCAGACAAAATGGACGTTGCATCTGCATTTAAAAGCCAAATCTATGCAGTATGAGAAGTAAATAACATGTGAAAATAATTCACGAGTATTTCTGTAGATTCCCTTCAAAGGAACACACGTGGTGGACATTTGACACCATCACCTAGAGTACACAACAAAGTAAGTGAAAATAACTAACAAAACGAACCAGCCTACCCCATCTTGTCAATGTCTAATCCTACTACTGGAAAATCTGTTGCCAACATAGGTGGAAACTGGGATTATGTCATGACAGAACACAAGGTCCAACATATTGTCGCCACAAATAGATGTCCGGACTTGTTGTTTCCGTCCATAACAATGAACAAAGGCAAGTAATTCTTCGAAGCGGTGGAGGCCGGAACCATTTAACCGGCTGACGTCTGGAAGATTTAAGTCCGCTTTCATTATTTCGTAGTTAGTACTAAACGAGGAGGCGTGTGCAAATGATCTAGCTAATAATGTGTCAGTTTCTTGGGTAAAGCATGGTGCTCGAAAAACACAGTCTATGAGAAGTTTGTATTTATCTCCATGTTAGACGATCCAGAGTGAATCAATTTCTGCATTTAGTATTTCATCTTCAATATTACTGATTTATGTATACATATGAGGCATCCTCCACCACGCTTACAACCTCTGTTTGCACAGTATAGAGTACAGTCATCCATACCTATGTGGACATCAAGTATAGAGGATGAGTACCATGATTCAGTTATCAGAACCACAGTGGGCTTGGAGACTAATACTAATGCCCTTAATTCAGATATCTTATTGATTAAGGGACGTGCATTCATTAGTAATACTGTGAATAAGTCGCGGAATATTTCAGACCGGCCTAAAGTATCGCCATTACCTAATTCTGTATGTGCGTCAGCAAAAGAAGAGATTATGGGTGATAAGGAAGTCGGGCCCGGTGTCCACACGTCAGCGTTACAGCGTGACGAGATAGTCTTAGGTGCCATGGATCGTACCACTGATTCGTGACTCCTGGTAAAATCTACTGTTTGGCTCCCCGATGTAGAGGTAGTGTTGGTTGGGGCTGGGGTGTGGGTGTTGGGGTACAGGACTGTAAGATCTATACACCAACCTGTTATTCGGTACTGTTGTTGTCGTTTCTGTGGCCAGAATTATACAGTGGAGGAAAGTGCTTCGGTTGCAGGATTTCGGGATTACTGAAACCTGAGTATCTAAAAGGCGGAGTATGCTGGGAACCACCACCCATATATGTGTTTTGAGAGGGTTTCTTGGTATCCAGTATGGGTTCCTCGACACTCTTACTATCAGTAGGTTTATTGAATACAAAGTACTCCTGCCAATCATTGAACTCAGTGCTGAGAAATTTGTTCACCGTACTGTGATCAGCAAGTTTAGGTGAACCTTTCTTACGACTGCCTAGAGCAGTCCTAGCTGTCATAGTACCTACACGTGAAGCGTTGGTCACAGGGATACTGATATTTAAATCAGTTCCTAGTACCATTGGTAAGCGTTCAGGTTGTACAATTCGTTCAATGTTACTGTCTGCATTAGCTGACTGTTGAGATACGAGACCCACTTTCGGTGAACTTAAGTCAGAAGAGGTGATCGGATTATTACTACGTATTGCTCTAAGTTGACACGGTGCTTTATCCTGAGCTATTGTAGTAGACTATTTAGTCTTAGATGATCTTGAAATTTTGTAGGCTTACTCGGATTGAGAGAGTTACTGAACCTAAATATGGTGAGGCATTTAAGCTGAGTTGACTTTTTGCGAAGTCGTTTGCATTCATATGACACATTAGCCATGTGTGCCTCTGGATGTCTTTCCCGAGGCAATTTAACTTACAGAAATCAGAGTTCTTTTAGGGAACTGTGTTAAAGAAGTAAGGATTGAATTCGAGCCACTCTGTGAGCTGGTAGTTAATGCTATATTATAGGGAAGTAATGCAGAATTAGCCGAAACTCGGTTCCCAGCTAAAACAGTTGTGGTTCTACGAACATGCGTTTGGGAATTTTGTACTACAATTTTCAAGAATTATATGATATAAGGAAATAAACGAATATTAGAGGAAGTACTGATGAGATGGTTATAATAATCGAACTGTAACATAAAGTGTCAGTGCATGTCCAAATTAATGGCATGTTCTTAAGCCGTTCTGTGGGCCGTCATCAAGGTTGAGTGGCAACCTAAGCGTCGTTTGGCCTCCTATCTGTGATTGTACCCAACCAATAATTAGTCAATATCAGGTAGGTACCACAGCCTGTTTCTTGGACAAAAAATCCTCTCGAGAAACTGCTAAGTGGAGTGAAACACCAGAGTAAGCTGCATTTACAGAAGGTTTACAAGGAGGAGATATGATGTTCTTTGAGCGATGATGTACTTTCGCAATCTATAATGCTTTGAATACACCTCTCATTGAAATATCACTTATCTGCCTCACAATAATCTTTTTATTTGCTCACTATTATACTCTGTCTTATCTTAAATGCTTAGGCCTTTATTAAAGCTAAAACTTACACTTTGTTCAGATTTGTTGCTTGCCCAAAGTCTGGTTGCTTTGATATATATATATTTATTCCTGTTTATGCAGGAACATACCAGTTGTACAGGCATGGATAAGTTATTATATAAATTACAGTTTGTTTGTTCAATCTAACATTAGAGTCAGTCAGAACAGTCTGCAAAATAGTTTGTCTGTGTAACACATAAAGAGATATAGAAATATTGTCTTCGCATTAACAAAAAACCCAGACTTCAGATGAATGTGATACAAATATCTGGGAAAAATAAAGCTTGAAGTCAATTCTCCTACAAAACTTTGTTGTGAACAGCATCCGTGAGATAAAGTTTATTGATGTATTATTTTGATTCAATAATGTATTTATTCCATTTTTGCCAGCAGTCTTATCGTAGTTTTATAATAGGAAAGAAATTTGATCTTTGATACGAATATTAGATAAGGTAATGTTAGATTGTTTTACTGCGTCAAATGGGGTCAATTCTAGAACTATCCATTTGCGCCATTTGCGTCAGCATGGCAGACTGTACATGTAGGTACAGGATAGAGGCACAAATCACCTGATTGCTGCAGATTTAAGGTGTTATCGTGGTGTTGTATATGGGCTATTCTACGTTGTTTTTAGTGGTTTTTTCGACAGAAATGCATTTTAAAAATCGTATTTTAACGAAAAAACGTGTAAAGAGTGAGAAAAATGGTCGTTTTCAGTGTTTCGACAACATGCTGTGTTTTCATGGAAGTGACATGCTGAGGTGCATAAGAAATGTCAGAGTTCGTTGAAAAATGTCAATTATGATAGAAAATGCTAAATAATTCCAATTTTTGTGGTGTATTCTACGTAAATGATGAGGAGGTGCTTAAATATTGAGGTAATTATGATTTCATGATCTTTACCAAATAATAATAATAATTTTTATTTCTGGAACAGAAACCAGCCATTTTTACAGGCATGAACAAATGTACACTAATTAGAACTTATAGAATATATATGATTTGTTAATCTAGAAATAGATTGAATACTGGTAAATTTGAGAGAAATATTTAAAAAGAAATGTACAAATAAGGCAATAGGTAATTTTCGAGATATGCTTTCAACTGAATAATTCATGAGAAATAGCATCAAATCAAAACTGTAATTGAAAAAAAATACGGTATGTCAATTTCACGCGGGAATTATAAACGATTACGTTAATTGTGGAAGGTAAGTAGCATTTTTGTACGGGTGCTGGCGTGAAATATAAGAGATGCGGAATGAACAGTAATTGTAAGTAAATGATTCATAGAGTGTTTGAAAGTCCATAAAACTTCAAATTCACCGGTAAGTACACCATAATTGTGACATTTCCAGTTGTATATGAGACCAACTTTGAACTTGTCGGCAGATTTCATGATAGAGGTGGTTCCGTTATTCACCAGGTGGGCTAGCAATATTCCGAGGATAGCAGCACTGCTTCAGTACCTTCGTTTAAGGCAGTACCTTTGAAAAGAGAAGAAGACACAAGGAAACCGACAGAGAGGTGCAGAAGTATATAATAGGTGTTAATAATTCAAAACATATGTAAAAAACATGGGTTCATCATTTTTTTGTTTTTTCTTCATTTAAAAAATACTATTTCCCCCTGAGATTTTCTAGTGATGGAATTCTAGTCTTTCTTGCGAGAAGAAAATAAAAGTTTAAGTGAAAAAAAGATGATAATTTTACCTACTTATATAGGTTGAATATGAGTTAAACTTAAAAGTCAAAGTGGGTGAACTATGTAGAAGAAAAGCGAGGGCTTAATAATAACTACTGTTTTTCTGAAGTATACATTTAGGTGTCCTTCTGAAGTAGGGGACTCATACCATGTACTTGCATTCGAGGAGTTTGTTATTTAAACTTCAGCTTTAGGCAAATTTTCAACTTCTGTTGTCTTTTTTTAAATTTTATTTATTCTCTTATTCTGCAGAAGCCATTCGAACTCAGGAGCCTTAGCAATAGAGTGCTGTCCCACAGATAAGGGTGGTTCTCATATGTCCACACCATCATATCCGCTGACTAGCAATCACCACCCTCCCACCTTTTTTGTGCAAGGCCCTGGCAAAATGCTTCATTTTTTTATATATATCTTTTAATTTCTGTTATAATATGCCACAAACTTTTCTCTTTTTTTAAAAAAAATATTCATTTGTCAACTCATTCGAAGTCATGGTATGAGTGACTACTTTCAGAAGACCGTCATGTATGTTTCATCTGTTACAGCATTTTGGAGAGGAACAATAATAAAAGTATAAGGAAAATAGACTATCAGAGTCGACATTTTAGATATAAACAAATGTAATTTCGGGAAACAGTGCATAATCATGCAGCATTAAACATATAAGTAGTAGTAATTTATAATATTTTGTTCCGAAAGATTTGGCTAAACAAGATTATAGTTATAGAACAGTAAGTTAGGATTCATTACTATTTAGGACTCACCGTATAGTTGATTATTTAGACTACCAACATTCGGGCCTTAATTTGCGTATAGGCAGACAGTGCTAACAAGTAGCATTAGGCAGTCTCCAGAGACATTTTTATGCCAGTCGTCTTCAGTTGATTTGCATCTGGAACTTGAGACTGAACTCTTAGCATGCTGAAATACTCATAATGCCATGTTATCAGTGATATGTGCAAAAAGAAATTTTTTTAAATATTTGAATGAAGAAATAATTAAAATTTAAGGCTGATTGAGAATAGGTGACTGGGGTTGTGAAAACAATCATAGTGAAAGTAGAGTCAAACATAGAGATCACAGATTTCGGGAGCTAACAGTGAGGGTCAGAGGAGTGCCGTATTAGATCTCTGATTTTTAGTCTGTCACATACGCCTTCTAACCCGGTGTTGATAAAATATTTGTTCAGCAGAGATGAGAAGGTTTTTGGGGTAGGACTGTTTCTAATTTCAGTTGGAAGACGGTTCCAAATGCAGCGGTATCTGACAGTGAAAGAATTTGATCTGTACTTTGTATGACAGCGGGGCACTTCAAAAGATGAAGATTTATTTCTAAGGTTATATTTCTTAGGTGAACTAAAAGTAAATTCATTGTGGGGGAAATATATAAGCCCTTTAGCGATCCTAAATGTAATTTTTAGGTTAAACTTCAGTCGTCTGACCCATAAGGGTTCCAAGTCAAATATGTTACATCTGTCGTAGTAGGAAATGCAAAGATTTTCACCTACTAGACGTTTGGTAAACGCCCTTTGTAGGCTTTCCAATTTGCACCTGTCTTTTACGGAAACACTGTCCATGACAGGAGGACAAAATTCAAGTAAGGGCCTTATGCATAACTTGTACAGCATAATTTTGGATTCACACGCTGTAAAGTTTCGGAATAAAAACCCAAAAAGCCTTTTAACCTTTGATACTTGTAATTTAACGTATTCCGTTAGGCTAAATTCTCGAGTGTATTTTAGACCCAAGTCTGTTGTAAGCGGCAGACGAGGAATATGATTGTTGTGTAGGGAGATGGAAAGTTCGGATGAAATGCCCTTGGAGCATAGCACACCACATTTTTCAACGTTAAACTTCATTTTCCACGTGTTACACCACAATTGAACCCTATCAGTATCATCCTGAATCCTATCAAATACACATGACACTTCATTTCCGAGTGAGTGGTATACTATTTTGATGTCATCAGCAAATAGGAAAGGTCTGCCATGTCTAATAACGTCGCAAATATCATTGAAATATAACAGGAATGACAGTGGACCTAGAACACTACCTTGTATGACTCCACTTGTTATCTGAACGGGGTTGGATGTGTGGGAACCTAACCTGACCATTTGCATCCGATTGCCTAGGAATGAACTGAGCCAGCTTAACAAAGAACCTTGGATCCCATAAGACTGGACTTTTGATATTAACAGTCGGTGGCTTACTGTATCAAAAGCTTTACTAAGATCTAAGTATACAATAACTGTGATCATACTGGAATCTTTCAGTTGTGAGATGTGATCAAAAAATTGTAAATGGCATGTAGTGCAAGAACGTGACTTCATGAAACCATGTTGATAAGGAGTGATAAGTTTCTCTTGAGAGAGGAAGTCAAAAATGGCACTTTTCACGATCTTTTCCAGAACCCTTGAAATAACAGAAGTTAGGTTAATGGGTCTGTAACTCATGACACTTGAACGGGAGCCTGACTTATACCTAGGGGTAATGTGCGTGGTTTTCCATGCATCTGGATATGTTCCAGTTGATAGAGAGATAGAGAACAATTTAAGAAAGAGAATAGGGATGTCTTCACCACCGTATTTTAAAAAAGTTGAGGGAATCATATCAGGACCAGGGTTGTTTGAACTTTTAAGGGACGTGATTGCTTTCTTAATATTATCC
Source organism: Trichobilharzia szidati (assembly GCA_944472155.2). NCBI lineage: Eukaryota > Metazoa > Platyhelminthes > Trematoda > Strigeidida > Schistosomatidae > Trichobilharzia > Trichobilharzia szidati. The sequence continues at coordinate 46,656,286 of OX235271.1, read as the reverse complement.
AAAGAAAAGCTGATAGTTTCTAAAGTTTTTTGTGAACGTACATGGAATAGAGGTTGTGGCGACGTGTTGTCATCATGGGCATATGACCGTGAGAAGTAGGAGTTTAGAAGCTCACAAATTATTTTAGGGTCAGTAGCAGTCTCACCATTTTCTAAGATGAATTGTATATCTGTTTTACGAGAGTTTAGCCTTTTGCGATAAAGCTTACAGATTGCAGTGTATTTAGAGCTATCTTTAAGGGCTGCACTTTCTTGTCTGAGTAGAACGTTGTCGTTATTTTCTTTCAATCTGAGATAAATGTTCTGTATATTTACAAGACACGAGAAGTCATTTTCTTTGTAGTAATGTCGGTGCAGCTTTCGCAGCTTAGCCTTTACTTTTATAGGAATGAAATTCTTTATGCATTGATAAACTTGTTCCTAAATGTAAGCCCAAGTTTTACAAAACATATAGTTACATTCTGGTAAAAGGCTATTAGGATAGTGTCTAGGTTGCTACTAGAAAAGAAAAGGTCCCAGTCTAAGCTTCTAATGAAGGAGTGAAATACATCCCACCTAGCTTTTCCGAAGCACATGAATGTCTTGCGCAGGGTAAAGCATTTTGATGAGTGAAGCTTGGTATCGAGGGCGCAGATTATTGTGTTGTGGTCACTACCAGGAAATAGGTGGCTGATGTCTATGGTGGATAAGGCAGTATCTTTCAAGAAAACCAAGTCCAGTATATTGTGGTTTCGGGTGGGCCTTAGAATACTTTGTGTCCACCCACATAACTCAACAGCATCTAAGAATTTGCTGTAGCGGGGAGGAGCACTGATGGGCTCCCATGAAACTTCAGGCATGTTAAAATCCCCTCCGATCACTTTATAAGTAAAGTTTAATTTCGAAGTGTAATGAAAGGCTGCAGTTATTTCACTAAGCAGTTCACTGTCATGGTTGGGTGGGCGATAGATGCAACCTAATAACAGAGTTTGCTGTTTATTTATGTAGAGTGTCACCCATAATGTATCGCATATATTAAGGTTAGGGTCATCGTAGTGCACAGCTCTGCAGTCAGATTTAACATAGATAATGCATCCTCCACCCCGCCCAACTGATCTGTTCTTCCTGAAAAATGAGTAGCCTTCACAGTGAAAGAAATCATCATTTATTTCACTTGTGCACCAAGCTTCAGTGATCAATAGTGCTGTAGGTTGGCTAATCAGTAGCAGGGATTGGATGTATGCCATCTTGTTTACAGCTGACCTGGCATTGATAAGAACTATGTTAGGATTAGCCGAGTCATATCTTAGGATTTTAGCTATGTCTTGAAGTAGCTGGTGGTGAGATTCAATCATAGTGTCCTCAGACGACAATGAAATGTCTATGCCTGTAGATGCCCTAGGAAAGCTAGAAGTGCAGAGGGGGTGAATTAAATTTTCGTTTTCATGTAAGTTTGGGCGTAAAGAAGATTTGCTGTCAGAAGAAAAGGAGACAGAGGGTTGTTGAAGGAGAAGAAGGGAATTACCAGAGTCATGTAAGGTGAGCTCCAGGCAGTAATTAGACATTGCTGTATCAGCTGTCATATCTATATTGGGGGGCGAAACCTGTGGAGAGTGGTGAGCATTTGTAGTATGTTTGAGGCCATGTTGTGAACCTGTATAAAAAATGGTAATGTCGTTTCAGCAAAACTGTTGATCGGTGGGTAGTCAGCCCTGTTGGGTGTAGGCATGTAAATAGGTGGAGGTGGCCTACCAAGCAAGCTCAACTTATTCGAATTGTTGCGAATTACGTCACCACTATTCGACTTCCTATAGTTAAGTGTATCAATGTTTTGGTTTGTATTGGTGCGAGGGTTTACTTTTTTGAACAGGTAGCTACGAGGTTTAGGTTCTGTTTTGCGGTTTTTGTACCTGTTGGTTTTGTGGATATTTGTTTCTGGAGAGAGGTGTGGTATCGAGCTGTCAGCATGTGAATTAGTGTGTGACACTAGTCTCTTATTCTGCGTTGTCTTTGTAGACGAACTGGTAGCTGCATTCTTCAACTTCCTGGAATTAAGACTACTTGAATTGGTGAATACTGGGTGTGATGTACTGCAGTTTGTCACTGGGGTACAGGGATTGTTATCAGAGGAATCTAAATCTACGGTCGATTTCTTTCTTAGTGTTCGGCTATACACTGAACTATTTTTTGACCTTATATTTTCAGGCAAGTTCGTTTCCGAATACGGTGTGCTTTGCATAGAAAGATCCACACCCTTTTGCTCTGCCTCAACAGAAGTGTGGGTGCCCAGGGGTGTTGTAGAGGAGCTGGGATTTACAGTTTTAGAATAAGTCATTCTTTGGATCGGTGTCTTGTCACGAGCTAATTTAATCGTATGGTAACGTGTGTTTTTCAGTAGTGTTTGCCTACTGTAAAAGATGTCAGCATTAGAGGACGAGTCAAATTTCAACACAAGTGGGCAAGATTTATTTTTATGAGACTTTCTAAGTCGATGGCAGCTGCACGAGACGTTATTCATAGAGCACGCATTCAGAATAGTGCTTTTGACCTTGTTAATCTGTGCATTATCCGATATATTATACACGATTATGTTCTTCTCGCGCACTACACGTTGATATACTTCAGTTGCAACGTAGTTTATCAGGTTTGCGGTTTGTGGTAACTTACTAGGTGAAGTACCATTACTGTCGGTTTCACTAGGTACTGCCAGTTTCGATATCTTAACTTCAAGCCCCCTAATAATGGAAAATAATTCTGCGATTTTATCTTCACAACAAGGTGTAGAACAAGAAACTGGATTAATGCTAGGAGTCAAAATGTTTGCCGTGTAATTCATTTCGCAAGACGTTTTGCAGGTGTCTGCGAGGCCTGGATCATTGCATGTAGTATCACTATGTATACCATCCATGATGTTGTTTAATACGCAAGCAGGTAAGGGGAATTCAACGTCCGGACTTAACGTATCTACTGCAGCAGACATATGTTTATTTGTTAAATCACTGGATGTAGTCTTCACACTTCCTGCAGGCCTATTCATTCTATTCGGTTTGTGTTTTTTACTGGGATTTGAAGCAGACAGTGGAGTTTGACGCTTAGTTTCAACCATTGGCATTTAGAAAAGAGTTAAACTTCTTAAATATAAGAGAATGAGCAAAGTGTCTGTAAGGTCCTTTTTAGGGTGTTGGAGATTTAGATTGTTTAGTTCGGTTCGCAATTAGCAGTTTATGTGGATAAAAATACTGGAATATAGTATGAAGACACGCTTAACAAATACTATAAATGCAAAGATGCGATAACAGAAGCACTTAAGTAGACACTAGCTATAATGGACAATTACAGCCGGAAAAGTTATCTTTAATGAAAAAATAGGACTAAATATTTAGTACTGTCCTCGAGAGACCTATTGAAAAGCCGCCTATAGAGTAAAAAAGAACTAAGAAATAACACGCGAAAAAGTAACAAATCCTTCGAATTGCCGCGAATTGAATTGTTAGTTGTCGACTGCGGGTTAAATGCGGAACCGTAGGTGCGGTGTACCAGGCTGTAGTGTATAATAGTAACTTAGGGCGCACTGCAGACTATTTGGGGCAAGCTTAGGGCGCGCTGAAGACTTTTTGGGGCAGACATCGGGCGCACTGCCGATTTTTTGGGGCAGACTCCGGGTCAAATACTCAAAATCTGCAATGCGCCCGAAGAAAATGCTAGCTGGGAAGTGTTGGTATCTGGTTGGGGTAGTTTTCATGCCACAGCAAGTTTTGTGTAGACATTGGCACATGCTTCTTACTTAATAGATAAGATGTATGAGTGGATTGTGTGGGATTATTTGGCTAGCTAAATGTAATCTGTAGCCGATGTTTGGGGGATTTTCTATAACTTTCAGCTGATGGAACATTAGAAGGAGGCGTAGTGTTTCAACAGCATAATACCGGTAACCTCTCTTTATTGTTTGTCTATAATTAGTGGTTGGATATGATTGGTTTTCCACTTGAGACCAATTAGGTCTACCTCTAGCAGGCTTGCTAGATTTATGTCTTTTGCTGAAGTTTTCAGCCGATAATGAAGCACAACGCTTCGATAGCTCAACTGGCATTTTGTGTAAAGTTAATACAGAACTGCCGGATTGCAGGTATATGAGTCTTAGGTTGTTTGACTTTATGTCAAAACAAAACCAAGCGTAATATGGGCACCGAAAGTCAGGTGCTCGATGTGGTAATACCTTAATCAGTAACCTGAAACAGTAAAAGTAGCAAGGATAATATCCGGTGACTACAAAGGTAAGTTCAGATATAAAACAAATATTGCTATTTGTATTAGTAATCAGTGACATTAAGGATATATCCTGAAAAGTGGAAGTAATAGAAAGAATAATATAAACAAAAACCACGCGGAAAAAATGACAACGTAAGCATTCTGTCTTTAATTATTATGATAACCGTAGTTGCACTGAGTTATAAATCTCACAGAATAAGTACAGTCTATCCTTATGGTACACTGCGACAAATAGAAATCACAAGAACACTATCAGGTAGATTTATGTTCACTTTGTGACTATAAATCACGAATCAGTTTATGTTCTGCTACAACGACAAGCAGCTCGAAACGCTTAATAATCGCAATACCTCCTCGAAGATTTGGGAATATCTACTTTATTTGACTACAACATAATCCTTTTACCAACAGGCTTCTCCGAATATCTACTCTTACTTAATATTTCAAAGATAGCCCCATTTTCTCTGTACCTCACAACTTACGCGAAGGCTAATATTCAATCTTGTCAAGTAGAATATACAAACGAGTAACGAGGAATAGTTTTACTAATGAATTAACATGTTATACAAAATCAATGACACTGCGGAAATCTTCTTCAGCACCCAACTCTATGAAATCCCTGAAAGTAGCTATCATCTGAAAAGAAATTAAGCAATCAAAAGTTGCAAACACTGTTAACACTATACAAACCAAATTTAAGTGATATAAAATAATAAATAATGCGTTAAATTGTGTGTACTTACATCACTGAATATTTTTAAGCAGACAAAATGGACGTTGCACCCGCATTTAAAAGCCAAATCTATGCAGTATGAGAAGTAAATAACATGTGAAAATAATTCACGAGTATTTCTGTAGATTCCCTTCAAAGGGACACACGTGGTGAACATTTGACACCATCACCTAGAGTACACAACAAAGTAAGTGAAAAGAACTAACAAAACGAACCAGCCTACCCCATCTTGTCAATGTCTAATCCTACTACTGGAAAATCTGTTGCCAACATAGGTGGAAACTGGGATTATGTCATGACAGAACACAAGGTCCAACATATTGTCGCCACAAATAGATGTCCGGACTTGTTGTTTCCGTCCATAACAATGAACAAAGGCAAGTAATTCTTCGAAGCGGTGGAGGCCGGAACCATTTAACCGGCTGACGTCTGGAAGATTTAAGTCCGCTTTCATTATTTCGTAGTTAGTACTAAACGAGGAGGCGTGTGCAAATGATCTAGCTAATAATGTGTCAGTTTCTTGGGTAAAGCATGGTGCTCGAAAAACACAGTCTATGAGAAGTTTGTATTTATCTCCATGTTAGACGATCCAGAGTGAATCAATTCCTGCATTTAGTATTTCATCTTCAATATTACTGATTTATGTATACATATGAGACATCCTCCACCACGCTTACAACCTCTGTTTGCACAGTATAGAGTACAGTCATCCATACCTATGTGGACATCAAGTATAGAGGATGAGCACCATGATTCAGTTATCAGAACTACAGTGGGCTTGGAGACTAATACTAATGCCCTTAGTTCAGATATCTTATTGATTAAGGGACGTGCATTCATTAGTAATACTGTGAATAAGTCGCGGAATATTTCAGACCGGCCTAAAGTATCGCCATTACCTAATTCTATATGTGCGTCAGCACAAGAAGAGATTATGGGTGATAAGGAAGTCGGGCCCGGTGTCCACACGTCAGCGTTACAGCGTGACGAGATAGTCTTAGGTGCCATGGATCGTACCACTGATTCGTGACTCCTGGTAAAATCTACTGTTTGGCTCCCCGATGCAGAGGTAGTGTTGGTTGGGGCTGGGGTGTGGGTGTTGGGGTACAGGACTGTAAGATCTATACACCAACCTGTTATTCGGTACTGTTGTTGTCGTTTCTGTGGCCAGAATTATACAGTGGAGGAAAGTGCTTCGGTTGCAGGATTTCGGGATTACTGAAACCTGAGGATCTAAAAGGCGGAGTATGCTGGGAACCACCACCCATATATGTGTTTTGAGAGGGTTTCTTGGTATCCAGTATGGGTTCCTCGACACTCTTACTATCCGTAGATTTATTGAATACAAAGTACTCCTGCCAATCATTGAACTCAGTGCTGAGAAATTTGTTCACCGTACTGTGATCAGCAAGTTTAGGTGAACCTTTCTTACGACTGCCTAGAGCAGTCCAAGCTGTCATAGAACCTACACGTGAAGCGATGGTCACAGGGATACTGATATTTAAATCAGTTCCTAGTACCATTGGTAAGCGTTCAGGTTGTACAATTCGTTCAATGTTACTGTCTGCATTAGCTGACTGTTGAGATACGAGACCCACTTTCGGTGAACTTAAGTCAGAAGAGGTGATCGGATTATTACTACGTATTGCTCTAAGTTGACACGGTGCTTTATCCTGAGCTATTGTAGTAGACTATTTAGTCTTAGATGATCTTGAAATTTTGTAGGCTTACTCGGATTGAGAGAGTTACTGAACCTAAATATGGTGAGGCATTTAAGCTGAGTTGACTTTTTGCGAAGTCGTTTGCATTCATATGACACATTAGCCATGTGTGCCTCTGGATGTCTTTCCCGAGGCAATTTAACTTACAGAAATCAGAGTTCTTTTAGGGAACTGTGTTAAAGAAGTAAGGATTGAATTCGAGCCACTCTGTGAGCTGGTAGTTAATGCTATATTATAGGGAAGTAATGCAGAATTAGCCGAAACTCGGTTCCCAGCTAAAACAGTTGTGGTTCTACGAACATGCGTTTGGGAATTTTGTACTACAATTTTCAAGAATTATATGATATAAGGAAATAAACGAATATTAGAGGAAGTACTGATGAGATGGTTATAATAATCGAACTGTAACATAAAGTGTCAGTGCATGTCCAAATTAATGGCATGTTCTTAAGCCGTTCTGTGGGCCGTCATCAAGGTTGAGTGGCAACCTAAGCGTCGTTTGGCCTCCTATCTGTGATTGTACCCAACCAATAATTAGTCAATATCAGGTAGGTACCACAGCCTGTTTCTTGGACAAAAAATCCTCTCGAGAAACTGCTAAGTGGAGTGAAACACCAGAGTAAGCTGCATTTACAGAAGGTTTACAAGGAGGAGATATGATGTTCTTTGAGCGATGATGTACTTTCGCAATCTATAATGCTTTGAATACACCTCTCATTGAAATATCACTTATCTGCCTCACAATAATCTTTTTATTTGCTCACTATTATACTCTGTCTTATCTTAAATGCTTAGGCCTTTATTAAAGCTAAAACTTACACTTTGTTCAGATTTGTTGCTTGCCCAAAGTCTGGTTGCTTTGATATATATATATTTATTCCTGTTTATGCAGGAACATACCAGTTGTACAGGCATGGATAAGTTATTATATAAATTACAGTTTGTTTGTTCAATCTAACATTAGAGTCAGTCAGAACAGTCTGCAAAATAGTTTGTCTGTGTAACACATAAAGAGATATAGAAATATTGTCTTCGCATTAACAAAAAACCCAGACTTCAGATGAATGTGATACAAATATCTGGGAAAAATAAAGCTTGAAGTCAATTCTCCTACAAAACTTTGTTGTGAACAGCATCCGTGAGATAAAGTTTATTGATGTATTATTTTGATTCAATAATGTATTTATTCCATTTTTGTCAGCAGTCTTATCGTAGTTTTATAATAGGAAAGAAATTTGATCTTTGATACGAATATTAGATAAGGTAATGTTAGATTGTTTTACTGCGTCAAATGGGGTCAATTCTAGAACTATCCATTTGCGCCATTTGCGTCAGCATGGCAGACTGTACATGTAGGTACAGGATAGAGGCACAAATCACCTGATTGCTGCAGATTTAAGGTGTTATCGTGGTGTTGTATATGGGCTATTCTACGTTGTTTTTAGTGGTTTTTTCGACAGAAATGCATTTTAAAAATCGTATTTTAACGAAAAAACGTGTAAAGAGTGAGAAAAATGGTCGTTTTCAGTGTTTCGACAACATGCTGTGTTTTCATGGAAGTGACATGCTGAGGTGCATAAGAAATGTCAGAGTTCGTTGAAAAATGTCAATTATGATAGAAAATGCTAAATAATTCCAATTTTTGTGGTGTATTCTACGTAAATGATGAGGAGGTGCTTAAATATTGAGGTAATTATGATTTCATGATCTTTACCAAATCTCACAGTAAGAAAGGAAATTGAGTTGGTTATTTCGTCAGATAACGGTGAAGAGACAGTTATATAACTGTTAGGTACTATTTTTTAAGTTATTTATTTAACTCATCATTTTCTCACTAAATTTTTATCATTTTTAATTTACAGATTATTGTCTTTACTTCCTCAATCACTCAATACATTTAGACGTTCTAATTGGATTAAAAACGATAATATTTGTGTAAATGATGAAATATTTGTGACATTATGAATGTATTTATCGAAATAATTATTGTTTTTAAAATTTTTCACTCCTTTCATACACTATTAATACTTATTGTTTGTCGAGTGGCGAAGTGATGCCAGTGTAGAAGACGTAATGTTCGTAAAATGACATATTTACACGTGGCTTAATTTGGTCACGATGGGGTACTGTTATTGCTTTTGAGTAATTGCGTTCGCTAGGAAACCGTAAACAGGCGATATGCACAACAAAAGCCTATCTAATGAGTTACAGTATTTTATGATAACAAAATAATCAATGAAGTTTAGTGACGTAGTCAACTAATGCACGAGTCTAAGCGTTGATGTGATCATGTAAGAGCTTATTGATACGAAATAATAACACAAGAAGAGTTATGTAGTCATCTCTTTATTACCTAACGATTTCCTTTGAGATAGTGGTGTTAAACGCAACATAAGAATAACAGACTATTTGTGATAAATAGGATGTGCCTTGCAGAGAGTACTTGAAGTGCCTAGACTACCAATACAAGTCGTGTACGTATATAACCTACGTTTGCTAGGTTATGTTTCGTTATCACAGTACGAACATATGTTTGACGGCCACTTTTTTAACAACCGTGAATACTAATATTATACGCAACCGGACTAAACGTAACTGAAACACTTAACGCAAGGCTTAATGACGCATTGAGGAAATAATAACAGTTTAAGACTGACGCATTTCACATAAGTATTACTACGTTGCCTATCATTCTCGTTAACTCTGCAATGTCCTCAAAATGATAAGTAAAAGAGACAAAGTTAGTCGGCACAAAAGCATATATTTGCAAGGAAACAACAATCAAGTTAAAAATAACTGAGTGTGAAAGAGTACATATCTAAACTAAAAAGAGTGAATAACAACAACAGTGAAAAAAATCACATTTGTAGAGTCTTTTATAGCTGCATCATAGTTATGATGACTAGTCATCATAAAGTCCATCAAACACTCTGTCCGCAACATCTGTATCAGTTTGTCCCCGTTGGTAGTGGTGTTCGACCCGTCTTTGCAGTTTTCGTCACCACCAGATCCGTTCGTAGAAACTGGATGAGAACTTTTCAAGCAGAGATTGGGATTGTGTTCCTTCGGCCGTATTGAGAAATATCTGAGGATGGATACATATCAGATAACTTCATCTTACCTCTGGTGAACAATTCATTACCTTAGCTACACAGAATATGTGAACAAGGGAGGGAACAATCACAGAGTTGGAGAAATTCTGTCGGTTAGTCTTCCATATATTCCAGGATAGATTCCAGGAATTGTGTAGCTTTCAAATCACCTGTCGCATTTTATCTTCTGTAAAAAGTAAATATTATACAAGTTACTCTTATCTATCCGTTACAACCAACTGAAAGAGATAAAATCTTCAAACTTTATACTTCTTTGATTAAGTTACCCAGTAATATTCTCCTTGTAAGTGGATCAAATGCTTATTGCATCTGTGAAATTTATACACATGTTAACTTGTTCCCTTAAGCTAAAAAATCTAATGTCTATTGACTTTTATTATTGTTATTTCAAAGCCCGCCTCAGTAACGTACGACATGTATTAGCCGCAACGTTTACGCAAAGGAAAATCTACCAATCACAGTGTGCGTAAGTGACCTTCAAGTGCTCAGCCTCTCCATGAGCCATTTGTGCCGCTATCCTATATCGTACATGTAAGTTGAGTAATACATTGAAAACTGTTTGAAAACCAGTTGTTTCTTTATATCAGATCAAGAATACTCCTTGTACAGAATGTTGGCCAGCGTTTTCAAGTGGTTGCATTGGATCGTTCATGGAATTTGAGTTTGAATATACTTAAGTGGTCATTTCAGTTTAGATGATGGGTTGTTCGACCTCGACCAGGAGATATATAGAAGTGCAGGCTCAGGATATAATAACAGAAAGAGAAAGTATGTAAACATGAACAGGACGTTAATATTTTATGTATATATAAATGTTTATAAATGTATATCATTGTATAGTAAACACTACCTATAATCTAGTTGTTCTTTCATGTATTTTTGCGAAGTCTTAGAGTTTATTTAGTGTCATAATATTTAGTAATGAGTCTAGGCGTTATAGTGTTCTAATAGCTCATGCGTTTTAGAAATAAGTGGTGCGGTGTGATTGGCATAGTCATTAGGATGAATCAGTTCATATAGCAGGCGTTTGAAGGTTATGATAGAGTGACAGGTCCTTATTTCTAGGGGTAAACTGTTCCAGATCTTAGAGTACATGACTATAAAGAAGTTTGCACGGAGTGTTGTCTTGCAGTTTGTCCTAGATACTGTGCACGTTTGGTTACGAAGATTGTAAGAGACTTCTGGTGAGAACTGTATCTCCTTACTGTCTGAGAATGATATTTTATGCAATATTTTAAAGAAAAATGTTAGGTTAATGCTCAGTCGTCTCATCCAGAGTTGGTCGATACCTAGAGTTATACACCTTGATGTGTAGTCCTTTTCGCAGTCAAATCCTAGTAGTTTAGACGGGAAGTATCGTTGGACACTTTCTATTTTAAGTTTGTCACTTACGCGAGTGCTGCTGAGAATAAATGGACAGTATTCAAGTAGTGGTCTGACACAAGTTTTATATAATAATAGTTTCACTTCGCAGTTGTGGAAATTCCTGAGTATGCAACCCAAGAGCATCCTCGATTTACGCGTCTGTGTCGCCACTTGCTCAGAAAATGTCAAGTCACTAGAGTACCTGAGTCCTAGGTCAACAACACTTTGGAGTTTGGGCAAGTCAATAGATTCAAGTACCAGTTTAATATTTATTGAGGGTGCACCGAGGCATATCCAACCACATTTTTTAAGGTTGAATTTTAGGTTCCATGTGAAGGACCATGCAGTTACTCGATCTAGTTCTTCCTGAACAGCTTTCTGAAAGTACCCTAAGTCATCACAGTGGAATGTGTAAGCTACTTTAAGATCATCTGCAAAGATGAATGGTTTGCCAAGTGAGAAACAGCTGCATATGTCGTTGACATATAGAGTGAATAGGAGGGGGCCTAAGACGCTACCTTGAACTACTCTAGAAGTGACTGGACTAATAATAATATATATTTCACATAAATTAAACATTTACATGATTAACATACCGTTTGTACAGGCATGATCATATTCGACAAGTACAATTTGAAATGGAACACCGTTTTTTGACATCAAAAATTGGAAAAATGGAAAAAACCTCTAGAAACTTTGTTAGAATAGATTACAATATACTGGTTCAAGTCTAATTTATAGTCTATAATATACTTATAGTCAGTTAAATTCATGCGGGAATTACGAAATGTTGCGTTAATGGAAGGTAAGAAGAGAGGTGATTAACATGTGCTAGAGTACGACATACAGGATACAGGCCTTGTGATCATTGTCATTTTGTCAATTAATAAGGGTTCAAATATTTAAAAAAAACAACTCCACAGTAGAGGGTAAGTACAGCATTATTTTGGTAATAACAGATACAAGGGACCAACTTTGCGATGACAAACAGTACTCAGAATAGAATTTCTTCCGTTGTTCGTTGTGTCTGCCAACAACATTCTGAATAACGCTCAAGTAATAAAAACGTAGAAAGCTGCATTACTGTTCATTTGCAGTGCATCAATGCAATACCTTCGAGAAGGAAGAAGAAAACAGAAAGAGAGGTGCAGAGGCAGCCAGCAAATAATAATAATTTAAGCAAGCAATATGCGATAAACGCAGGGTTTATTCCCCTATTTTGTTACTAATAATTTAGAGTCATTGAGTTTTATAGTGTTACATACTAACAGTTAGTTCAAGTTTGTGGTAGTAAACAACAACAAAAAAAATATAGAATAACAAATTTTTTTTTAGAAAACAAGGGCAAAACGAATAATGATTTTTAGATCTATATAGGATAATGGGAATAGAAAGTGGAGAAGCTAAATCCAAACGCCAAATTACATAAAATATATAGAAGTGAAGAAAAACAAAAAGAGTGATGATACTTATTTATGCTGATGTTCTGATTTATACCGTTAGATGTCCTCCTGAAGTAGAGAAATCGTACCATGAGCTTGTTTTCAAAGAGTTTATACACAAGCATTGTTATACAGGCAGCTATTATTTTATTTTATTATTATTTTTTTTGAAGTCATTCACACTCAGGAACCTTAGCAATAGAGCGCATTCCCACAGATAAGGGTGGTTCTCTTAAGTCCCCACCATCATATCCGCTGAATAGCGGTCACCACCCTCCCACCTTTTTATCTGCTAGGCCCTGGCGAAATGCTCCTCTTGTTTTTAGAAAAAGAATTTTTGATTGCTAAGTGTCATATAGACAGTTTTCGCCTTCACCAGCTTACTCAACGAAACTCATGGTATGAACGACTACTTTCAGTCAGCCACTTTGTATGCATCGTCCCTAACAGCATTTTAGAAATATATTTGTACAATAAGAAAGTAAGGAAATCAGAGATTTGCAGTCTACCTTCTAGATTTTGGTTATAAACATATGAAACGAAGGGGCAATATGAAATGGTACGAGAAGAGAAAAATACATAAAGGTACACAGTTATGATTATATATGCATAAAAAGAGGCAGTAGTTAATTATAATAGATGGTTCAGAAGAATGAAGGATTATAATAACAGAACCGTAAAATAAAAATCCGCTAATATTTAAAACTCACAGTGTTGTTAAGCTGATTTTTTAGGCAATCCGGCATAGGGCTGGAATTTGCGTAGACGTAGGTGGTATTTACTCACAACATTAGCTAGTCACCAGAGGAGATTTTAGTCCCAGCCATATCCAGGTTGTTTACAACTCAACCTTGAGGTAGAACTTCCACAACACTGAACTGCCCAAAATACAGTTTTGCCAGGGATATTCACCATAATATTTGATTAATTTGACAGTCAGTAGCTGGGATTAAATGGAGTTGAATCACTGAAAAGGTATGACATAAGGTAAGAGGGTAGTTCATGTAGATTCAGTGCAGCTTTCGTGGTATATCAGGCTGTGTATTCCACTCCAGGTTTGTATGAAAGGATTGTGCATATTTTGTGATGACGCTTGCTAGACAAATAATTGAATCAACTAAAAAAGAAAGAACTGAGAACAGCATTAGTGCAACGTTGATTATTTTAAATGTGTCCGATAATATTGACCGTTTCTGTTAATGCTTTCGGTGAACAAAGCTGTTTAGTGTTGTAACTGTAGCGGGAATTAAAATGAGGAACGTTGTTGTCTTGTTCTGTCTGCGCCTGACTAATATGCCTATCTGCTTCTGGTACCTTCCGACTCAGCGAACCACGCAAATATCAAAAGACAAAGTCTGGTCTGTGACTGTGTATTGTAGTACAACAACTACGACTACGACAACGACAACAACGACGACCACAACTACAAATAACTTATTTAGGAAATGGTATTTATACAATTTTACAACCAATAGAGACATCTAACAGTATTTGAAATAATTGGTCGTAATAGTCAATAACAAAATGCGTGGGAATGATGATATACCACTTATGCGAGATTAACAGTCATTAAGATAACTGAACAATAACAAAGTGCCTGGGAAATGACAATATAACACATATGCGAGATTAACAGTCATTAAGATAATTGACAATAACAAAGTGTGTGAGAATTGATGATATACAACTTATACGAGATTAACAGTCGTTAAGATAATTGAACAATAACAATATGCGTGAGAAATGATAATATACAACTTATACGAGATTAACAGTCGTTAAGATAATTGAACAATAACAAAGTGTGTGGGATCCTATCACCTCCCCCCGTTAAAAGTGTAGGACTTGCTTTTTGAACCTATTTGAAAAGGTTTTGGAGCTCTTCTTTGTCGAGTTGACTTTCGCGTACTGGATAGATTGTGATCTGCGTCCCGGGCTTTCGGCTGTGGAAGGATTTGGCGTCGTACGATGATAACGTAGCAAGGATCTATCCAAAATTTCTTCTGTTGTTCCCTCCCCCTTCGGTTTTGCATAAGCACGCAGGCGTTGCAAGAGAGACTGATCAGATACATGTCCGGGAACAACGTTCTTTGGTGAGGACGAAACATTAGAGCATACTGAATTTAACGGTACATTGAAGAAATGGAGCTTGTCTAACCAGTCAAGACCAAGCAAATTCAAATCATGGTAGTTTGTGACATAACATACACCATTGAACTGTTTCTCACCAAACTGAACCTGGCAATTTATTTCACCCACGAGTTTCAGTATATCTCCAGAGGCATTCTTAGCGACATGCTCGGTCGGCAGAATCTGTGGGCACCCAAGTTTGCGCCACGTAGTTCGGGAAATTAAGGTGATATCTGATGCCGTATCCAACTGAAGACGAATAGATTTGCCGTTAATACGTAGTGTAATGTACTTACGTTTGCTGGCGAAATCGACTTTGGAAGTTGTGAAAATAGTCTGTACTCGAGGAGATTGTTTTGGCTTGAAACGACTACTTCTGTTCTTCACCGAAGAATTTTTCTGTGGTGGACAGTAACCCTCTTTATGTCCAAAACGGTGACAATTACGGCATTTATGTTTCTTGAAAGGACAGAACTTGACAAAATGCCACGAACCACAGTGCCAGCACACTGAAGGAGGTTTAGCTGAATTCTGAGACTGACGTGCTGTGTGCTTAACGGTGATCGGAGGACTTTTCACTGTGTTAATTGAACCAAATTCAGACGACTGTCGTTTGCAATCCAACATAGCAGTATCGTGCTTCAAGTTGATTAAGCGTTGGCATTCTGCTGTCACCATTTGTAAAGTCATTTTTGGGTCTTGTTCCACGAGTGACAGAAGTCGAGTTCTGATGTCAGTATCTTCAGGGTTCTTCAACCCACAAATAAAAATCAAACACTTGAACTGATCTGATGTCATTTCGTGTGGTTTGAACCTTTCGCATTCTTTGTTCACTTTGCCAGCGTAAGTAACATAATCATCGGAAGGCATTTTTGTCAACTGAAAACATTGATACCGAATATTAAACATGGATGACTGTTCACCAAAGATTTGTGATAAAACGGTGACTGTCTCATCGAATGATAATTCACGTGGGTTCTTAGGCAGAATGAAGTTAACATATCTGTTGTGCTCAACAGTTCCAAGTTTTCTTAGTAACAATCGGACTTTGGCAGCATCATCAAACATGTGGCATTCAATACGAAAAACGTCTTCATAACGATTGAACCATGCATCAAATACGAGACCAGATATTGGGTCGTAGTTGAATTCACTGATGGAATTTGAGATGCTTTCGTATTTTTCTGAATGAGATGTTGATGGAACTTGAATTGACAGCTTCTGAGTGAGAGCTTCGATTAATTTAAGTTGAGCTGCTTCATTCTGAAGTTGCTGCTGCTGCAAGATGGATTTGAGATCGTCCAGAGAGATAGACATTGTAATTGGGTTGTAATTAACACAGTCAAAAATGTTCTATAGATGCGCTGAACAGAATAAAACACGTCGTCGCTTGCTTGTTATAACTGCAATGAATGAAAGTAAAACCCCGTCGCCAATTGTTATAACTGTAGGGGAATTAAAATGAGGAACGTTGTTGTCTTGTTCTGTCTGCGCCTGATTAATATGCCTATCTGCTTCTTGTACCTTCCGACTCAGCGAACCACGCAAATATCAAAAGACAAAGTCCGGTCTGTGACTGTGTATTGTAGTACAACAACTACGACTACGACTACGACAACGACGACTACAACAACAACAAATAACTTATTTAGGAAATGGTATTTATACAATTTTACAACCAATAGAGACAGCTAACAGTATTTGAAATAATTGGTCGTAATAGTCAATAACAAAATGCGTGGGAATGATGATATACCACTTATGCGAGATTAACAGTCATTAAGATAACTGAACAATAACAAAGTGCCTGGGAAATGATAATATAACACATATGCGAGATTAACAGTCATTAAGATAATTGACAATAACAAAGTGTGTGAGAATTGATGATATACAACTTATACGAGATTAACAGTCGTTAAGATAATTGAACAATAACAATATGCGTGAGAAATGATAATATACAACTTATACGAGATTAACAGTCGTTAAGATAATTGAACAATAACAAAGTGTGTGGGATCCTATCACCTCCCCCCGTTAAAAGTGTAGGACTTGCTTTTTGAACCTATTTGAAAAGGTTTTGGAGCTCTTCTTTGTCGAGTTGACTTTCGCGTACTGGATAGATTGTGATCTGCGTCCTGGGCTTTCGGCTGTGGAAGGATTTGGCGTCGTACGATGATAACGCAGCAAGGATCTATCCAAAATTTCTTCTGTTGTTCCCTCCCCCTTCGGTTTTGCATAAGCACGCAGGCGTTGCAAGAGAGACTGATCAGATACATGTCCGGGAACAACGTTCTTTGGTGAGGACGAAACATTAGAGCATACTGAATTTAACGGTACATTGAAGATATGGAGCTTGTCTAACCAGTCAAGACCAAGCAAATTCAAATCATGGTAGTTTGTGACATAACATACACCATTGAACTGATTCTCACCAAACTGAACCTGGCAATTTATCTCACCCACGAGTTTCAGTATATCTCCAGAGGCATTCTTAGCGACATGCTCGGTCGGCAGAATCTGTGGGCACCCAAGTTTGCGCCACGTAGTTCGGGAAATTAAAGTGATATCTGATGCCGTATCCAACTGAAGACGAATAGATTTGCCGTTAATACGTAGTGTAATGTACTTACGTTTGCTGGCGAAATCGACTTTGGAAGTTGTGAAAATAGTCTGTACTCGAGGAGATTGTTTCGGCTTGAAACGACTACTTCTGTTCTTCACCGAAGAATTTTTCTGTGGTGGACAGTAACCCTCTTTATGTCCAAAACGGTGACAATTACGGCATTTATGTTTCTTGAAAGGACAGAACTTGACAAAATGCCACGAACCACAGTGCCAGCACACTGAAGGAGGTTTAGCTGAATTCTGAGACTGACGTGCTGTGTGCTTAACGGTGATCGGAGGACTTTTCACTGTGTTAACTGAATCAAATTCAGACGACTGTCGTTTGCAATCCAACATAGCAGTATCGTGCTTCAAGTTGATTAAGCGTTGGCATTCTGCTGTCACCATTTGTAAAGTCATTTTTGGGTCTTGTTCCACGAGTGACAGAAGTCGAGTTCTGATGTCAGTATCTTCAGGGTTCTTCAACCCACAAATAAAAATCAAACACTTGAACTGATCTGATGTCATTTCGTGTGGTTTGAACCTTTCGCATTCTTTGTTCACTTTGCCAGCGTAAGTAACATAATCATCGGAAGGCATTTTTGTCAACTGAAAACATTGATACCGAATATTAAACATGGATGACTGTTCACCAAAGATTTGTGATAAAACGGTGACTGTCTCATCGAATGATAATTCACGTGGGTTCTTAGGCAGAATGAAGTTAACATATCTGTTGTGCTCAACAGTTCCAAGTTTTCTTAGTAACAATCGGACTTTGGCAGCATCATCAAACATGTGGCATTCAATACGAAAAACGTCTTCATAACGATTGAACCATGCATCAAATAGGAGACCAGATATTGGGTCGTAGTTGAATTCACTGATGGAATTTGAGATGCTTTCGTATTTTTCTGAATGAGATGTTGATGGGACTTGAATTGACAGCTTCTGAGTGAGAGCTTCGATTAATTTAAGTTGAGCTGCTTCATTCTGAAGTTGCCGCTGCTGCAAGATGGATTTGAGATCGTCCAGAGAGATAGACATTGTAATTGGGTTGTAATTAACACAGTCAAAAATGTTCTATAGATGCGCTGAACAGAATAAAACCCGTCGTCGTTTGCTTGTTATAACTGCAGTGAATTAAAGTAAACCCCAGTCGCCAATTGTTATAACTGTACGGGGAATTAAAATGAGGAACGTTGTTGTCTTGTTCTGTCTGCGCCTGACTAATATGCCTATCTGCTTCTGGTACCTTCCGACTCAGCGAACCACGCAAATATCAAAAGACAAAGTCTGGTCTGTGACTGTGTATTGTAGTACAACAACTACGACTACGACAACGACAACAACGACGACCACAACTACAAATAACTTATTTAGGAAATGGTATTTATACAATTTTACAACCAATAGAGACAGCTAACAGTATTTGAAATAATTGGTCGTAATAGTCAATAACAAAATGCGTGGGAATGATGATATACCACTTATGCGAGATTAACAGTCATTAAGATAACTGAACAATAACAAAGTGCCTGGGAAATGACAATATAACACATATGCGAGATTAACAGTCATTAAGATAATTGACAATAACAAAGTGTGTGAGAATTGATGATATACAACTTATACGAGATTAACAGTCGTTAAGATAATTGAACAATAACAATATGCGTGAGAAATGATAATATACAACTTATACGAGATTAACAGTCGTTAAGATAATTGAACAATAACAAAGTGTGTGGGATCCTATCACCTCCCCCCGTTAAAAGTGTAGGACTTGCTTTTTGAACCTATTTGAAAAGGTTTTGGAGCTCTTCTTTGTCGAGTTGACTTTCGCGTACTGGATAGATTGTGATCTGCGTCCCGGGCTTTCGGCTGTGGAAGGATTTGGCGTCGTACGATGATAACGTAGCAAGGATCTATCCAAAATTTCTTCTGTTGTTCCCTCCCCCTTCGGTTTTGCATAAGCACGCAGGCGTTGCAAGAGAGACTGATCAGATACCTGTCCGGGAACAACGTTCTTTGGTGAGGACGAAACATTAGAGCATACTGAATTTAACGGTACATTGAAGAAATGGAGCTTGTCTAACCAGTCAAGACCAAGCAAATTCAAATCATGGTAGTTTGTGACATAA
Organism: Trichobilharzia szidati; assembly: GCA_944472155.2. NCBI lineage: Eukaryota > Metazoa > Platyhelminthes > Trematoda > Strigeidida > Schistosomatidae > Trichobilharzia > Trichobilharzia szidati. Next base: position 46,636,781 of record OX235271.1, on the reverse strand, counting down.
CATACACCATTGAACTGTTTCTCACCAAACTGAACCTGGCAATTTATTTCACCCACGAGTTTCAGTATATCTCCAGAGGCATTCTTAGCGACATGCTCGGTCGGCAGAATCTGTGGGCACCCAAGTTTGCGCCACGTAGTTCGGGAAATTAAGGTGATATCTGATGCCGTATCCAACTGAAGACGAATAGATTTGCCGTTAATACGTAGTGTAATGTACTTACGTTTGCTGGCGAAATCGACTTTGGAAGTTGTGAAAATAGTCTGTACTCGAGGAGATTGTTTTGGCTTGAAACGACTACTTCTGTTCTTCACCGAAGAATTTTTCTGTGGTGGACAGTAACCCTCTTTATGTCCAAAACGGTGACAATTACGGCATTTATGTTTCTTGAAAGGACAGAACTTGACAAAATGCCACGAACCACAGTGCCAGCACACTGAAGGAGGTTTAGCTGAATTCTGAGACTGACGTGCTGTGTGCTTAACGGTGATCGGAGGACTTTTCACTGTGTTAACTGAATCAAATTCAGACGACTGTCGTTTGCAATCCAACATAGCAGTATCGTGCTTCAAGTTGATTAAGCGTTGGCATTCTGCTGTCACCATTTGTAAAGTCATTTTTGGGTCTTGTTCCACGAGTGACAGAAGTCGAGTTCTGATGTCAGTATCTTCAGGGTTCTTCAACCCACAAATAAAAATCAAACACTTGAACTGATCTGATGTCATTTCGTGTGGTTTGAACCTTTCGCATTCTTTGTTCACTTTGCCAGCGTAAGTAACATAATCATCGGAAGGCATTTTTGTCAACTGAAAACATTGATACCGAATATTAAACATGGATGACTGTTCACCAAAGATTTGTGATAAAACGGTGACTGTCTCATCGAATGATAATTCACGTGGGTTCTTAGGCAGAATGAAGTTAACATATCTGTTGTGCTCAACAGTTCCAAGTTTTCTTAGTAACAATCGGACTTTGGCAGCATCATCAAACATGTGGCATTCAATACGAAAAACGTCTTCATAACGATTGAACCATGCATCAAATAGGAGACCAGATATTGGGTCGTAGTTGAATTCACTGATGGAATTTGAGATGCTTTCGTATTTTTCTGAATGAGATGTTGATGGGACTTGAATTGACAGCTTCTGAGTGAGAGCTTCGATTAATTTAAGTTGAGCTGCTTCATTCTGAAGTTGCCGCTGCTGCAAGATGGATTTGAGATCGTCCAGAGAGATAGACATTGTAATTGGGTTGTAATTAACACAGTCAAAAATGTTCTATAGATGCGCTGAACAGAATAAAACCCGTCGTCGTTTGCTTGTTATAACTGCAGTGAATTAAAGTAAACCCCAGTCGCCAATTGTTATAACTGTACGGGGAATTAAAATGAGGAACGTTGTTGTCTTGTTCTGTCTGCGCCTGACTAATATGCCTATCTGCTTCTGGTACCTTCCGACTCAGCGAACCACGCAAATATCAAAAGACAAAGTCTGGTCTGTGACTGTGTATTGTAGTACAACAACTACGACTACGACAACGACAACAACGACGACCACAACTACAAATAACTTATTTAGGAAATGGTATTTATACAATTTTACAACCAATAGAGACAGCTAACAGTATTTGAAATAATTGGTCGTAATAGTCAATAACAAAATGCGTGGGAATGATGATATACCACTTATGCGAGATTAACAGTCATTAAGATAACTGAACAATAACAAAGTGCCTGGGAAATGACAATATAACACATATGCGAGATTAACAGTCATTAAGATAATTGACAATAACAAAGTGTGTGAGAATTGATGATATACAACTTATACGAGATTAACAGTCGTTAAGATAATTGAACAATAACAATATGCGTGAGAAATGATAATATACAACTTATACGAGATTAACAGTCGTTAAGATAATTGAACAATAACAAAGTGTGTGGGATCCTATCATTTAGGTACGTAATTCAAAGGGGAAAGAAACAATATCACGAATTTTCAGTATGTGGCAAACTGTTTCAAGACTGTTTTCAGAGAAATATTTATTTACTAGATAGGTGAATCGTTGTAATGTGGTGCTATTTTTAATTTCACTTGGCAAGAAGTTCCATGTTTGCCTATATTTGACTGTGAAGAAGTTGGAACGTAATTTCGTTCGACAAAGAATATGACTAAGAGAAGACCCGTTGCTGCGTAGTTCATACGTCGAAGAAGTAAAGTTAAGGTTATTATTGGGAAAGTATACTATTCCCTTGATTATTTTAAGAAGGAGAATGAGGTTAAGTCGGTGGCGCCTGTACCAAAGGGGTTCGATCTTAAGAGTTGTGCAACGATAGTTGTAGGGAACTTTCAGACTTGTTCCTAGGATTCTACTTGTAAATCTCCTTTGAACACTTTCAATCTTTAGTTTGTCCTTAACAGAGGTGCTGTCTAGGATAAATGGACAGTACTCCAGGAGGGGCCGTATGTGTGTTTTATAAAGTAACATTTTAGATTCTTGTGTTTGAAAGTTATGAAATATAAATCCAAGTAATCTTCTGGCTTTAGAAACTTGGTTGGTGACATAGAGAGAGAATTTAAAGTCAGCGGAGTAGCGAAGCCCGAGGTCAAGTACAGAAGGAAAGATAGTGATAGGCTTGTTGCACATAGTTATGTGTGGTGTGGTACGTAAGCTAGCTGGGCATAACAGTCCACACTTCTCCACGTTGATCTGCATCATCCACGACTTACACCATGTCTCAATATTATCAATATCCGATTGGATTTTATGAGACAGTTTTGTCACTTCTTGGGTGGTACTGTGGTAGACTATCTTCAAGTCGTCGGCATATAAGAAAGGTCTGCCGTGCTTTATAACATCACAGACGTCATTTAGATATATTAGAAAGAAGAGAGGTCCTAGTACACTACCTTGAATCACGCCACTTGATATAGGAGTGGTACTGGAAAAAGTGTCGTTAATCTTAACAGACTGGGACCTACCACACAAAAATGAATTGCACCACTGTAAGAGATTGCCAGATATACCGTAAGCCTTAAGTTTTTGCAGGAGTAAATTATGACATACTTTATCGAAGGCCTTCTTAAGATCAATATACATAATGAGCACAACGAATTTTTGGTCTGTAAGTCCAGTTATAAAATCGAATAGTTCTAAGTGGCAAGTCATACATGACCTGAAGCCATGCTGAGAAAATGTCAGGTCACTAGAGTACCTGAGTCCTAGGTCAACAACACTTTGGAGTTTGGGCAAGTCAATAGATTCAAGTACCAGTTTAATATTTATTGAGGGTGCACCGAGGCATATCCAACCACATTTTTTAAGGTTGAATTTTAGGTTCCATGTGAAGGACCATGCAGTTACTCGATCTAGTTCTTCCTGAACAGCTTTCTGAAAGTACCCTAAGTCATCACAGTGGAATGTGTAAGCTACTTTAAGATCATCTGCAAAGATGAATGGTTTGCCAAGTGAGAAACAGCTGCATATGTCGTTGACATATAGAGTGAACAGGAGGGGGCCTAAGACGCTACCTTGTACTACTCCAGAAGTGACTGGACTAGGTTTAGAGTTTACAGAACCCAGTCTAACTACTTGGGACCTATTGTTAAGGAATGATTCAATCCATCCTAATAATGGGTTACTTATTCCTAAGGGGTTTGGCTTATTTATTAGAAGCAAATGGTCAACGCGGTCAAAGGCTTTGGATATGTCGAAGTAGATGACAAGTACTAGTTGTTGTTTGTCACGGCTGCTAGTTATGTAGTTAAAGAAGTCAAGGTGACATGTCATGCATGATCTGGATTTTGGGAATCCATGTTGGTTTGGACTTAGAATATTGCAGCTGAGCATATGTTTGGGGATATCATCTTTAACTATTCGTTCAATGATTCTAGATACTATGGGTGTAATATTGATTGGCCTATAGTTGTTGACTTCAGTTTTTGATCCGGATTTGTGTTTAGGTACTATAAATGTCGTTTTCCATTTATCTGGATAGGTTTGGTTTTCTAGGGACATTGTAAAAATCTTAAGTAATAAAACGGAAATGTCAGAACCACCGTGTTTATAAAGATACGATGGTATACCGTCAAAACCGGCACTACTAGAGCTTTTAAGAGTATTAACGGCTTGGTTAATATTAGAGTAAGTGAAATGAACTGTAGTGATTTGTTTCAGCGTTGAAGATGAAGGGAGTTCTATTTTAGATTGTAAACCGAGAAGTGGACTTGTAGGCTTAAGGTAGTTAGCTGCAAACGTCTCATTAAACAGTTCACACATGTCTGCATGGTTGCTGTATAGTTTGCCCTTGTTTATAAGGAGAGAAATTTTATGGCTTTGGCGATTCATTCGTTTCTTTAGTATTTCTGTGAGAGCACCTACTCTGGTGGTGCTGGCTAGTGCCGTGCATTCTTCATTTCTCATACGCAAGTTATGAGCTTGCGAGATGGAGCTAAGAGTACTAAGTATTGACCCTAGTGTACTAAAGTCGTGTCGCCTGAAGTAACTTGTTGACAGTCTTTTCAGTTTCCTACGATCCTTTGGCTTTATGAATGTCTTTCTATGTGGGGAAAACTTTAGTGTTTGAAATGGGATGACAGCATCTAAGCATGTGTTGGAGTTATAGTAAAAGATGTCTAGAGCTTTCGAGAGGCTATCAGTATAGAAGTACTCACTCCATTCTGAGGATCTTAGCATTGATTTTACTAGAGTCCAGTCTGCCTTACTGTAGTTCCTGTAAGTTATTTGTTGTGAAGTAGGGGTATGGGTTGCATTGCTACTTGACGGAAGTGGCAGTGCACACAGCACTGTTTTGTGGTCACTCCCTGAAAACTCAGAACCTACTAGGGTAGAAAGGGGACTTATATTGTGGCAGAAGATTAAGTCTAGTACGTTATTACCTCTTGTGTGGGGTTGCGACAGTCTTTTTCCAGCCAAGTATATCCAGTGTGCCTAAGAACTTATCAAGTTTAGTTGGACCTGTGGGTATTTCCCAGTTGATTTCTGGTAAGTTAAAGTCTCCACATAGGATCTTATGATCGTAGTGGAGGGTGGATAATTGTTCTAGAGTATTAATAAGTTGGGTCTCGTAATTACTAAAGGTGCCAGGTGCTCTGTAGGTGCATCCAATCAATACTATTGCGTTGTTTAAGTGTAAGTTAACCCATAAAGTCTCAGGCGTGTTAAGTGTACTACTTTCTAGCTGTGATACAGTAAGTGCATTCAGAAAGTACATAAGACAACCCCCTCCCTTACCACCTTCCCTGTCACACCGAAAGTGTGTATAGTTATCTAAGCTTATCTCTTCATCCAGTATGTTCGAGTTACACCAGGATTCAGTGATGACAATTATAGGGGGTTTGTATATTACTGTGAGTGCTCTGAGCATCGGTAGTTTATTTAGAACGGATCTAGCATTTATGAGGATTAGGTGAAGATGAGATTTGAAATAGCATTTGAAGTACTTAAGTTCGTTAATCAGCCCCGAATGTGGTTCAGCACCCAGTAGTACTGTTTGACATGACGACCCTATGTTAAGAGGAGTTTCAGTATCATGTTCACCTATGTCTATCGAGTTGGTGTGTGCTGTTTTCGGTGAAGAATTGAGCGTTGGAGTACTGGATGTGCTATAGGCTAAGGCATTTTTATTTTTAGTTAAGCTAGAAACGGGGGTAGGGATCTTTATTTGACCTAAACTTGTGCATGTACCAAGTGTGCTTAGTGGATGCGGGCGAACTAGACTGTTCCTACATTCATGCAAAGGGGGAGCCAGCACTAGCGGTTTAGGAGTGTTAGCACCCCTACCAGCTGTTTTTTCAACGCTGACAGGGACGCAGGGGATAAAAAATGATTGGGACCTTGTGAAGACCATGGTCTATTATTCCACCTGTTGTTAGGTACTAGTGGTGTCCTTGTAAGGGTTTCGAATGTACTGCTTTGTGGGTTAGTTCCCAGCAGACTTGTACCATATATCCGGTCGAAATTTATTTTTGTGCCATACTGTGAATGCCCTGAGTTGTTGGTGGTCGAGTTCTGACTATTGTCACTTGTACTCTTGAGGGTGGCATTGTTTTGGCGTTGGTTATCAGTGTGGGCCATGGTGCTATTTCGCACGTTGTGGGTGCCAATACTATTGACCGTGGGGAATGTGGGCTTACTTATACTGCCATTGTTGTTGTTGGCATGATTTGGGGTCATATTCTTCCCTTTTTTACCAATGGACTTATGGCTAGGGGAGGAAAGGGTCAATTTTCGGGGGATTTTGACTTTTTTTCTTGGATTATTTAGTGACATGTCTAAATCTACGGTGGTAGGTGGTATAGTTTTATTGGCTATTTGATTACAATTTAGCGGCCTTTCGGTTGGTGTCGCTCTCTGAGAAGATAATTCTGTGTGGTTAGAGAGGGGTGGTGCGGTGGATTCTACGGTATCTCTCAAGGGGTTGGGTATAATTGCTGCTTGCAATGTACTATTGTTTATTCCACAGTTAGACTCAGTGTGATAATTATATACGCGCCTTTCTATGACGGTCTTGTCCACCGCAACCTTTATTAGTTTGTAATTTCTGGCTTGCGATAGGGTGTGTTGGGAGTGGGTAAATTTTCTGGCCTCAGCCGGTGTTTCGAACTGAAAACGAATAGGACAACACTTGTCATGTTGACTCTTCTTCAGCCTGTAGCACTTAGTCTTGGAGTTGGGCATTTTCGCCTCACTAAGTAGGATGCGCTGTACCTTTTTTAGTGCCTCATTATCCGGAACGTTGTAGACAATAGCATTTAATTTAGCATCTAGTCGTTTTGTTACTTCTGTAGTAACAAAGTTAATTAGGTTATCCACCTTAGATATCGATTCACTGTCAACTTTGTTAAGGTCTACAGTTTTCATGAGAATAGTTAAAGGTGTCAGTTCACAGACCTGCAGTCTGATATCACTGATCTGACCTGATAAATTGGAGATTTTGGTATTGGTATCGGAAATTCCAGGATCTACTGACTTATTGTTTTTTAAGTCCCTTAACTCGGCCTTAAGTTCTCCTATAGACAACTTTAGAAGTTCTATTTCTGAAGATAGTACTGAAACAGAGCTTGAAGGCTGGAGCTTTTCGATAAGCACATAAGGTGTAGGGAGGGTTTCTGTATGAGCAGAGGGTACTGAATTTTTGGGAGTATTGCTAATACTAGCTGTCAGTATAGTTTTATCCTCAGTTTCAGCTCGACGCTTACGACATACAAGTGAGTTTTGTGGCTCACTATAACCATTTGTAGGAAGTATGTTGCTTGATGTAGCAATCAACGACTTAAAATTAGTCATCAGTTTTACAGGGGATTGAGTTCGCTGCTTTTTACTTTGGTTAATCATAACTATTTGATATGAGAGTTAATAGTTATAGGTATGGAAGTAGTAGAGGACTTGTGCAAGGATTACAACAAGATAAATTTTATGTAACGAATCACGCAAAAATGTAACGCAAACGTTGGACGTACCGCTACGCATGTTTAAATCAGTTCCTGGTACCATTGGTAAGCGTTCAGGTTGTACAATTCGTTCAATGTTACTGTCTGCATTAGCTGACTGTTGAGATACGAGACCCACTTTCGGTGAACTTAAGTCAGAAGAGGTGATCGGATTATTACTACGTATTGCTCTAAGTTGACACGGTGCTTTATCCTGAGCTATTGTAGTAGACTATTTAGTCTTAGATGATCTTGAAATTTTGTAGGCTTACTCGGATTGAGAGAGTTACTGAACCTAAATATGGTGAGGCATTTAAGCTGAGTTGACTTTTTGCGAAGTCGTTTGCATTCATATGACACATTAGCCATGTGTGCCTCTGGATGTCTTTCCCGAGGCAATTTAACTTACAGAAATCAGAGTTCTTTTAGGGAACTGTGTTAAAGAAGTAAGGATTGAATTCGAGCCACTCTGTGAGCTGGTAGTTAATGCTATATTATAGGGAAGTAATGCAGAATTAGCCGAAACTCGGTTCCCAGCTAAAACAGTTGTGGTTCTACGAACATGCGTTTGGGAATTTTGTACTACAATTTTCAAGAATTATATGATATAAGGAAATAAACGAATATTAGAGGAAGTACTGATGAGATGGATATAACAATCGAACTGTAACATAAAGTGTCAGTGCATGTCCAAATTAATGGCAAGTTCTAAAGCCGTTCTGTGGGCCGTCATCTAGGTTGAGTGGCAACCTAAGCGTCGTTTCGCCTCCTATCTGTGATTGTACCCAACCAATAATTAGTCAATATCAGGTAGGTACCACAGCCTGTTTCTTGGTGAAAAAATCCTCCCGAGAAACTGCTAAGTGGACTGAATCACTAGAGTAAGCTGCATTTACAGAAGGTATACAAGGAGGAGATATGATGTTCGTTGAGCGATGATGTACTTTCGCAATCTATAATGCTTTGAATTCACCTCTCATTGAAATATCACTTATCTGCCTCACAATAATCTTTTTATTTGCTCACTATTATACTCTGTCTTATCTTAAATGCTTAGGCCTTTATCAAAGCTAAAACTTACACTTTGTTCAGATTTGTTTCTTGCCCAAAGTCTGGTTGCTTTGATGAAAAACGAAACAATACCAATGTTTGAGCAAAACTATATTTTCATCGAAAATGTCACAGTTTCATGCTAAGACCAATATAGTTAGCATTAAACATTGCAAATTTATACTATCATTCCGAGAAGTCTCCACCCCTTTCTTGCATATATCTTTTAGGTATACTTTCAGTGATGTATTATCCACACTTGTGTTTTATGACATTTTGCTGTTTTCCAGGACGTTCTCCTCTCCATGAAAATGCTTTTAATCACGTGGAAGTACCGCACTTACCCAAATATACGCTGTTTACTGATTGACTATAACTATCGGCAGGACACAGAACGAAGTTTGGGTTGTCGCTCAGCTTTGATGGTGAACTTAGTGAAGGGTTTACAATTTAACAATCATACGAACCTGTTCTAATTGCTTGTACAATAACTGAACAATTGAAACTTTTGAAAAAGTGTTAATTTATGATACTTCAGGATTGTAATTAATAACATTGATGATCGTGACTGAAAAATGGCATGCATTTCTTGTAAACTTACCTGTTTATACGAAATATAAATTGTTATTGGCCTGGCTATGAAAACTATTGTTCTTTCGAGGAAGGTGCAGCTTTTTTCTAACAAGGTGGGTGTTTTGTGCCACTGGACTTTAAGGGATCAAGGAATATGAATGAAAAAAAGAGCTGGAACATTTAACGTATGTCATAATATAATATATAAAATATAATATGTATATGCATAATATAATAAAATATGATATAATATCAACAGCTATCTTCGCTCATTACAACTCAAGATCAGATGGCCGGCCAGGAGAGATCAGCAACAGAGATCTCTAGGAGCACACCAACCAGGAACCGATTGTACAACAAATATGCAGGAAGAAATGGAGGTGGATTGGCCATATTCTGAGAAAAACCATCAGGTGACATCACAAGACAGGCCCTCGAATGGAGCCCGGACGGGAAGCGGCTAGTTGGTCTTCCAAGGGTGACTTGGAGGAGGTCATGTGAAGAGGAGGTGAAAGGATGTGAGCAGACGTGGAGCCAGGTGGAAACATAGCCAGAGAACCGAATGCAATGGAGACGTGTGGCTAAAGCCCTATGTTCCTCTAGGAACTAAAGGAAACAATAATAATAGAATCTAATGGCGTTCAGATAAAATTATTGTGAAATATGTCACTGATATTCATCTCAGAAGTGCTTTGATAAATCCAAGGAAAAACAAGACATGTGGAGCATGTCTCACCGATCTGTATGGGCCCATGGAATCGCCTGCTGGCAAAAGGCTGAGCGGATTGGTTGATATTGGAGGCAGAAGCTCTATTTATCATTTATTAAATAGAATTTTGTGTTCCTTTACAGTTTTAAAGAAGACAGAAAAGTGGCAGTTAATGGAGATTTTCTCATGATATCCAAATGAAAACTGCTTTTGTTTGTTTACTTTGTCTTTGCACATAATGCAGTTATGTGCTACTTTTGACATTTCACTTCCGCGGGATTTTGAGTGGAATGGTTTGTTTTGTGTATCATTCTAGATTTCGTAGGAAGTCTCGAAGTCTGATGTGGATAGGCCTTTCAAACTTAATGGACTTTTTCTTGCGCCAGATGCCTCCCAGTACATTTTGTCAATTGTTCAGCGCGTTGAGGCAGCAAAACGTCAGAAAGTCCTACGGAAGCTAGTTGATACTATTCTGAAGCAAAAAATCGATAACAACAAAATATCAAAAGTACTGTGTGAAGCAGCTGTCAAGGAATGCCGTGCGGACCACTGCACGGACAACACCGTTTTGTATGTTATTGATGCTTTTTCGGTAAGATCCAATCTAAGTTCTTCCACATTCCTGAAGGTGCCTTATTTCCGTCATTCGAAGTCTTTGAATAAGTTCGTTCCTTTTGTTCCTGAAAGTGCGGCGCATGAGCGTTTGATATTTCCGGTGACAGCAGATGCGAAGGCATTTTTATATTCACACCGCTACGAGGTATTTCCGGTGTTTGTTTTCGTTTTTCTTGTTTTATTTCATTGTCTGTTTGTCGAATTGTATGTAAAGCACTTAAAGTAGTTCTGTAAATCGGGAGTTGTTCATAGCATTATGTATACACTTAAAGTTGGATTGGATGGAAGACGTGATTTAATGTGTTTAAACAGCCCAGCTAGTATTGACTTCGGGTGCACTTCAGAATCTTTGGGGCACATCGCAGATAATTGTTCGACGTTCTGCAATGAGCCCGAAGGAAATGCTAGCTGGAAGAATATAGAGACATGAAAGTATTTCAGATCCTGTCTGGATTCCTTGTTTGTCGTCTTGGAATTGTTATTAGTATGTAATTATCATAATTAATACTTATTAATGATATCGTGTTAAGCGCGCAGCGAAGAATACTTTCTTTCTCGTAATAGTTACCAAAAGTCTCTACGTAATGTCAGTCAGAATATACTCTCTGCCTTTGGATAACTCGGCAGAACGATCATTTAACGTCCCTCAAGATTATTGGGTGCACTGCAATTAAGTACTTCCGTACAGTAGACGAAAGGTGTAACGATTTGGTCTAGAAACAAGTGACTACATTTTGATACTCGAGAAACGTTTGTCTGTAACTCTTTTTCTCTTAGAACTAAACACTAGTGTAAAAGAGCCGAAGGCTTATGACTACATGGTATCCTGTCCAATTTTGCACGCGTTATGGTTTGCTCTGCTTATTTAGCATTTTCTGCTGCAACTACTTGCGAATCAGTTATTGGTAATGTAGAACTTATGTAATAGCAGTGCTACTTATATTATAATGGGGAAATTTGACACTGATTACTACCCTTATTACTGATGTATGGATCAAAATCTCCCGTAGAATGAGAAATTCTGAGGACAGAATAAATAGTAGACCGAACTTCGCCAAAGTTTCCTACTTACCACCCAATCCATATGGTAATTTCAGTTATGGCATTTTTACGTAATTCGAATCAGCAAATAATCGAAGCTTGACAATTTTCTGTGAAAAGTCAAGCATTAAAAGTGCAAACGAACTTTTTTATTAGTGGGACTTTTGGGTTAAAAAACTAATTTAACTATTATTTTTGCTCTATCATGGCAATATTTATTTAGACGGCTATTAATCCCGCCAAATGTAGGATGGAAGTATCTGTTTCTATAGCATGCAAAAAAGTTGCATTGTCTGCAGGTTTCAATTTTTAAACTTTAACTTATTAGGCTTGGTGAAACCCGTTATATTAATAGAAATTAATATTTCTGAATCCCTTCTTTTTCTTACTTGTTGGGTAATTCATGCATAAACTTGGTATCTTTAAAAGTCTGTATGCATGTAACAGTTGTATTGTGTTTATTACGGATCTAAATATTGTGTGGGTAGTTTTTTATGAGAACTGCTTTGAGATAATAGTTGTCATTCTCCATCCTAACCAGTTTTCTCGGTATATTGTCTGAACACCGTCGTGATACAGCCAAGGGTGGATAAACTTTGGTCTTCCTCTCGAAATTCTCATGTAACCAGCGTTCGTAGCCTCTCCAAGGTAAGTTCAATTGACCGTCTTCAAGCGTCACGGGTGCTCCTCACAAAAGTGAAAAGGTGAATTCGAACGTCTGGCGCTTAAAACCGAACTTGTGAACACCCAAGCCTACCAAGGGGAGCTAGAAAACCTTGATTCCAATCCTAGGGTGTACATGGGTTCCAGAATCTGAACTGAGTGGTGTATGTACCTGTTTTGGTCACCGGAAACCGTGCGGATGCTGCTCCACTGTGGATCTTAATTCAAGACAAAGACTTGGGACGGGGTGGCCTCTTCAGATAAATACCTGCTTCGGTTTTGGCGTCCGGGCAGTATTCCAGCCCTCTCGGGAACTATGAGACTTTGTGCGGAATATCTGTTGGTGCACATAATGTACTAATTTTGTGTTTTAATAAATAGTAATAAATAATGTTCGTCAGGAGAAGTCTTTTATCGTTGGGGAGATTAGCTCAGACAGCCGGACGAACATTTTCATAAAGAGTAATCAATGAGGTAGATATATAAACGTGGACCGCAGAAAGATTCGAACCAGTACTATTTTAAGTTTTTCTTGGAGCTCCATCGATTGGTTTTGTAAGATAAAATATATTACTTAAGGCATACAATTCTGCAATAGGGACCCGGTTGGGAGGTGTGTTTACTTAGGATGCCCAAATTAAGGTACTTAGCAAATGTTACTGCATCTGATTCTGAGCAACATCTAACGCTAGTAAACAACTATCTGGACATTTAGTTAACGTGTTCCTACTACACACTAAATATGCGTTTTTATCTGATTTCTCAGTTTCTGGTGTAGTAGAATCTCATAAACCATACACTGTTACAACTATAAAAATTTTGCCTTTATGCATACTGGTTTTGAAGCTTTTCCGGATGACCTAAAGTTATTCCCACCAGTGCTGACTTATTTACTCATGTTTATCTTCAAGACTGTAACGGTCAATGATCTTTGCTTCATTATATTTTTTAATTGCAGGCTTATACTTGCTCTTTGTAGTATCATTTTATTTCCGTTCTATTCTATTTTTTGTGATATTTCAAATTATAGTGCATCAAAATAATCGACTTTTGCAGAAAGTTTCATGGTGCGCTGCTATTCTTTCCATAGTTACATAAATCCGTTCCCAATCCCTACTTAGGTGGGTTGTTTTCATCAGGATAGCCTATAATAACTGAAATTAGTAAAGAAAAAAGAGTAATTGATGAAAGATACTTGACAATAGCAAAGTGTTGCATATGTCAAACTAAAACATTTCTCGATGAGCGGTGTATTTTGGATCGGAATTAGGCTGCAATAAGGCGAATTCTGACCAGACTAAGTGATGAAGTCTAACGTCATCAATCTTTTCCAGTCTGTGACTTAACTTAGAGTTCAAAAAGTGTAAACAGAGATATGAGGAAAGAAATGGGAATAAAGTTAAAGGTCCTAGGATTCTACCAAACGAAAGAAACTGAAATGGAGCAAATACATAAGTGTAATCTTAAAATCAAGATGTGGATTTATTTACACTGCTGTTATGGATCCTGATTCATGTCACCTAGTCTCATAGTGTAAGTTCGTTTTATACTTTATACTTTTATACAAAGTGCAGAGCAAATGTCAGTGACTTCCCAAATTAATAACATTTCTCGATTTGGTCATCCTTAGCTTTCTTCCAGACAATTATCACTATCTGTCTACTGGAGGTCGAGTACAAATCCTCTTAATAAGTCAGTATGGCCGAAGCTGGTAGACTTTAGTCTTTTCCCCAAAATGTTAAATGCAGCTATGGTTTCATGTCCTTTGACAGGTAGGTCCCATTCACTATTTCCACACAGGGGTAAGTAGTTGCTGCTAAAGTAGTGAATGGGTAATTGTTGATTTCTGGAGTTTATTACTAGATAGGTGGGTGGTGATGTGAGGTACGTGCTTGTCACCTTGAAGATTCTCAGGATTTTGGGCTTGCATTGAGTAATAACTTACTTGGTACTTGCTGTTTATTAATATTCTGCAAATTACTATGTTGTTACTCAATAATTGCTCACTACTCTCTTTTATTCTCTACTTTCTCTATACAGGTTATATATCAGAGAATGCTACGACATCAGGTATTCTCACAAACAGCCTCTCTGGAAGGATCATCCAACGCAAATTATCGTCTTCGACCGATTGAATACTTACTAGCAGCTGGATCTAGAATAGACTCAGTTGTTGTACTAGGTTTAATCAGTCAACTTCGTGAAGGTGATTGGTATGCTGAAGATCCTTCAGGAATGGTGAAACTGAATTTACAACAGGCTATTTTTCACGAGGTATAATAAAAAAATTATTATGGCTTTGTAAAAACAAATGGTGAGCGATGTATAGATTCACTGTGTTTATAGTCTAAGAAATAGGCTACCTAGTCACGTGAGTGCGTTGGTGGCACAGCGGTAGTATGCTCTCCAACCATGCAGGTGGTTCGGGGTTCGATCCCTAGCCGATGCACTCCTTTACGTAGCTAGACTAGTAATAAGACTGGTAAAGAGGGAAGATTAGGCATGAGGCCAGCAACCCTATCCTGCATAAATAAATACCACTGCTACCGAAACTTCAAAACTCCAGCTTGAAGTCCTATGTTGCATTGGGAACGTAAAGGAATATAACGGTCACGTGTATCTTATTATACTAATCTCTGATGCTGGACTCACTCTGAAATTTAGTATTCTAACTACTTTGATGAATGCTGGTTAGCTAGTGTAACATTCCTATCTATTTAGTGTTCAGTTGAAATCAATCAATGGCATAGCATTACCACGTCCATTCTGTGCATTGAACTAGATGACTAAATTATTTTTTGCTTACGTATCATCCGATACCAGTGGACAGGATGAAGCTATAACATAAAGTAGTTTGTTGATGGTAGTCTCTGACTTCAGCAGTGAATAGCGCGAATTCGGATTTCGAAGAAAGAATATGAGTTTCTGTGCTAATGAAGATTAACAAGTAGTTCTTTTTTCAATCCACTCGTATTGCATTTAACATCTATGTTGTTTTTTAAGATAAAATACGCGTTAATATTGAAGTTTTTTTTATCACATAATTACTTTTAATTTTACTATTTTCCTTTGATCATCTTGTTTATTGAAGCTTATATGTATGTATATGATTAAATTTTTGTAGTGTTAAGTAAACCGGTGTAAATTTCAATCCGCGAATTGATTTGCAAATTACGCATTTACTTTAACTTATTGCCAGTTCTCTCAAATAGTAGCTAACCCGGAATTCTGGTGATTTGGAGTGATTCAGCTTTTTTAGTTGAGTTAAACCCCAGGTACACTGAAACAGCCGTCAGGTGTTTAAATCACTTTTATCTGGTTAACAAGCACTACTGGTTGATGTAGATGATATCCTGACGTTAAAAGGCTATCTGGGGTGTTTCTATGGCTCTCATCGTTGTTTGTGGTTGCAGAGTGAAGTGAAGAATAGTGCTAACTGTAGTAGAGAAGCAAGATGAGGAAGGTGATGTGAGTAAGGGAGAGTGATGCTCAGGTAGGCTTCGTGTGCTTTTGGAAGTGTGTGGGCGGTTGTTACTTCCCGGCTGCCCACACCGTGGAAGTTGGTTGAGTCTTCGGGTACCTGAAATAGAGAAAAGGTTAGTGTTGCGTGACCGCAGAGTCCAGGGGACAACTGCTTGAGGCCGGTCACACGCGGCCTGTTTTTGGTTGTTCTTTCTTGTTTGGTGTGTCTCAGTAGCATATTTATCACTTCTGCCCTGTGACACGGCAGCAGGAAGCGCGGTCGTTGTTAATCCGAGCCCTGACCGATCCGGCATGATATTTTGTGAGTTTGTTCGAATCATAGTATTGGATTGGGTATCTGCTTTTTGTCTAACCGCTATCCAAACAACCTTTCTGGCATGGTAGGACCTACAGGAACATAAGTTCCAGCCAGTGTAGCTCGTTGGGTCATTGCGATATGCAATCCCGACCACCACGTCAAGGTAGCAGCTATCGGTCGGGAGATGATATCCAACCACTCGTCTCAATCAATCTTTAGTATATAGTATTATGTATTTATGCTTACTTTCTTGATCGTTGTTTATCCTATCGAGCAGATGGATGACATATTGTGTGTCATCTGAATAATTTTGGTTTCCGAACGAAACTGTAATGAAATTTCACCTGGAATTGTACAAATTGTGTATTATTTTAAGGTAGAATTAAAACTATGGTTAGGGCAGATGGATTTCATTTGAAATTAAGTGAACTGTATTTGTGAAGGAGTATATCCTTTTGCGCGAAATGTGAATGTCGCTTGAGTAATTTGTAATCTGTACTCAAGTTTTGACTGGCAAACATTTTATTATCATACTGGCTGTCATTTTCAATGCTGCTTTACGGGAGAAGTGAAGCGCTTCGATCGAAAAAAGTTATCTGACTCACTTCTGACCGATCAGGTCGAATATAGTTACAGCGACATATAGTTATTCGAGTTTGACCATGGATTGATATCAGTTAGAGAACCATTAAAAACCAGCACTGGAGTACTGGACAGCTGTTTCACCCTAGTTCGGGAATCATCGGCAGTACGCACCCACTGGGGTTCAAACCCAGGACCTTCTGGTTACAAGGAGAGCTCGTATACCATTCAGTCACTGGGACCGGTGTCAATGGCCAGTCCATGAATTCGTAATTTTAACACGACCACCAACCTATGTCATCGGCAGGAAATCCATCCTCACTTCCAAATGGATGGACCTCACTGGTCACGACTTCTCACTAGAACTCTAGGAAACTCTATCCTTTAGCAATTCACTAGCGAGCATCAGATTAATTTTCAAAAGTAGATTTATAAGGACTTGATTTTTTTCCGAGTTTGACCACGGATTGATATCGCCTAGAGAAAAATTAAAAACCAGAGCCATGGAATCGGGTCCCAGTGGCTAAATGGTATACGAGCTTGCCTTGTAACTGGGTTCGAACCCCAGTGGGTGAGCACTACCGATGATTTCCAAACTGTGCAGTACCCCCTGGTTTTCAATGGTTCTCTAACTGATATCGATCCGTCGAACTCCAAAAACAAATCAAATCCTTACAAATCAACTCTTGAAAATGTAATTATTCATATACAGAGTAAAGTTGGTTTTATTGTAAACGACGTTATAACCTTCACTAATGAGAACGGCGCCTTAGACAACAATTAATCTAATTTGATAGTAAACATATCATTATCTTTACTAATTGACATTTTTGTTTCTTACTGTGTCCTAAAGTTTTGGAAGACCTATTCAGAAATAGTTTAAGGCAGTTAATGTAATTCAGTTTACCACCCCCCCCCACACACAAACACAAATATCGTGTAAAAAACACATAAAACGAAATTCCACTAATTCTGTGTTTGTTCTATTATTAGATGTCGTGTCATATCGAATCATAATATCACATTCAAACATCATACAGCCAGCAATACTGTTTTATATTGATTGGCGATTAAGGAGTATTATAAGATTTGCCAGTGTGAAACATTCCTATATGATAAATTAAAAGTCAGTCTGAACGACGAGTATTCTTTTCAATAAGTTCTCTTCCGGTCCTTTTTTATTTTATATTTTATTCCTTTGAGTTCCAGTGGAACATGGAGCTTCAAGGTAGAGCTTTGGAGTCTCGGTATCGGTGGTCTCACTTTTACGGGCGGGGATTGCTAGTCTCACGCCCAACCCCCCTCTTTTTCAGATTTATTACCAGCCAAGTGAGGTTTGGGAGTGCATCAGCCTGGGATCGAATCACGGACCAGCTGAGTGGTTGGCAAAAAATATGGAACTCTTCACGATTTTGCTTGCCATCCTTGCTCAGGGTCCTTACTATTATGATATATAGTTTCATACAGCTGGTTCCCTTGTCAGATCGACCGAATTACCTCCATCTCAAAAGAATCTGCATCGCATCACCAAATTGAATATTGATTCATCTCAGAAGTACATCAACACCTTGAGGTCAGATCTAGTCAAATTCGACAGTGTCGGATAAAGTTTATTAACTTCATGCAAGAGATACAACAGCAGATCGCGAATTCGTATAGGAAGAAGCTCAGGAAATCCTTAGTAGAATAATATATAGTATTTATCGTTACAACGATAGCCAGTTTTGCGTCGGATACATTTTGACGTAGAATAACAGATTAAATATATTGGATGATAAAATAAATAGTATTTGTGTGGCAGACATGCTGGGCTGAAAGCAATTACAAAATATTATGAAATGCAAGACAATGATGGTGATTAGTCATAACAGATTCATAAAATGTGGGGATGGCAAAATAACAAACCAACATGTTTGTCACACAATATAACTGGTTTTTATATTTTATTCTCTAACTGTAATGATCTGAAGAGGATTTATCGAACAGAATATTCTCTAAGACTGACTTTTGATTGATACTGGGAGTAAGCAGTGTCATAAGTCTAGTCATTGATGTTGATGGTGGCTAGATTCTATTAGTGAAGTTCTCAATGTACTCATGAGGCTGCTTGTCATCGTGGCGCACTTTGAATTCATGTTAGGAGGTTGAAGGCAGGCACCTCGGTGTCGTGTTTGTTGATACATTTTAGCAAGACGCATCTCCAGCCTCAGTGGAATTTATGTCTACTCAGAGATTTACACTTGGATCACCCAGTACTAGAGTCAGAGATATTACTATTAAGCTATTTTGGTTCACAATTGACCTCTTCTAGGACTGTAATGATTGCATTGATTAGTTAGAAGGGTGTCACTGATGTCGTATCTAGTCCTTCGTATTTGATGATGTGATTATTTATTAAACTAAACAATAAACTATCGTAATGGCCATGTTGTGTACTTATTTAAAATTTCATCAGATATAATTACCACTCCGAAAGAATTGTCAATATCTTAAATATGAAGCGATCTGATTCACACTCAATTTTTTCTTCCTTCTTAGGGACTGTTTCCTGAAGGATCAGTTGTACTCATTGAAGGTTTCTATGATGAAAAAGTATTATATGTCACTGGGATGGGTCTTCCTCCATGTGAATCTAGTGAAACAACACGTCGTGCATTTTCTGTAGGAAATCCGTTTGGTGGAGGTCCACCAGACGCGCTTGCAGCTTCTCATGATGCAAAAATGCATAGATTACTAACAACTACTCAAGTAAGTACTTAAAGGTTTACAGAATTTGCATTTGAAACTTATTTTGTTTTCTTACATTGAATTATTATTTTATAGCAATTATTATTTTGTTTAGATATTAAGTGACTACAAGATAATAAGTGTCAGTTACAGCATTGAGGTTTAAGGTTTTATTTTATGTTTATTAAAACACAAACTTTAAACATTATAAGCACCAAAAGGTGCCCTACACAAAGTCTCACAGCTTGCTTGCGGGCTGTGATACTGACCGGACGCCGAAACTGAAGCGGTTGGTTGTCTTAAGAGGCCATCTTCCTCCCGAGCCTTTGTCTTGAAGTATGATCTACAAGGCAGTTGAGCTGCATCCCCATGGATCCCGGCAACCGAAACAGGTTCATAAACCACTCTTATGAGTCAATGTACACTGTAGGATTAGAGTCAGGGTTTTGTAGCTTCTCTAGCTAGATCTGTATATCCGCCAGTCTGATTGTCTGCATCAGACGTTCAAATTCACCCTTTCATTTTTGTTAGGAACACCTGTTACGCGTGAAGGCAGTGAATAGGAATTATGTAGAAGAGGCTAGAAATGCTGTCCACGTCGGAGAATCTTGGGAGGAAGACCGAAGTCTATCCACGTTTGTCTGTACTGGGTCGTTTATTGCTGGGGTGGATGGGTGCAGATTCAATATACCTTTGGATGTACTGTAGAGAAATACTTAAGCTCACAAAAGGCATTGGTTTTAACCACTTAGGTTTAAGCCAGTGCGTCGTTTCGAATGCCACTTCACCGGTTTCGGTCTAGGCAGCTGAGTAGTATCATCAGCATTTAGTGATCCTAACTTTTAAGTCCTTTGTGAAAAATAAAACAACAGTACTAAATGTTTTAGAAATGAGAAACTTAAAACAAAATGAAGCAAATTATGTTCATTTACGCTTTTATGCATCAGTGTAGCTGCTGTTACGGAATAATGAGGTGCATTCATCAATTTTTACCTGGGAAATATACTTGTACGCCTCGTTAGTTCTTCCTACGTTTTGAATTCGATATCGAATGTGCTTCGCTTATAGTCTTTATGACGGTATTCGAGGAATTCCTGCCCTCCAATCTTATTTTTTAAACTAATGCAAAAATACTGATGTATTAGGTTCATTTCAAGGTGACTTGCGTCATAAAATAGCATCAGCTAGTGAAACATAGAAAATGAGGCGGCAATCCACAGTGTTTTCGCTCTGCTTTGAGAATCTTCTACTGTAGTGTGCACTCACAATGCCGTCTATCATCAAACCTTGAGCTGTCAAATTATCTATCCTTCAACCACTTCGTTAAAATCCACTGATTTTTAACACTTTAGCTGGTGGTATGAAGTATTTTGCGAATCTCTTCATCATATGTGTCTAAATCCTAGTCGACTCTTGAACCTGTGGTTGAAAGGTTTAACAACTTGTATCATACTATCAGCCATCAGTTTTACAGTTTAATGCCATTGTGCACTAGTAATAAACCTCGAGATCGACTTCCTGGCATACTTATTACACGATACATGGAGCAGAAGTCTTGTATGTATTCTCCTAGCTAGATTATAGTTCTGTAATTATCAAAATCCATTTTATTTGCTTAAAGCTTAAATGTACCAAGTAGTTTATTGGATGGTAGTTAACACTGAAACTCAAGATACTCACGTGGCTAAGTAACCTAGTCGGAAACGTTCAAACATTTAAAGACTTATAGGTTTCAGTGAAAAAAACCAAGAATTCTATTAGTGTAGCATAGAAGTACAACCGCTTCATATTCTGTTTACTTCAAACTGGGCAATCAGTTTATATCGTTACATATCAAGTGTAATTCATAACCTGGTATATGCGACAACAATCTGTATCAGCCGACTGAACTGCATTATCATTACCGTATCATTTGTTACAGTTAATAGTAATGTCTGCGCGTCGGTGGTATAGCGGTTAGGACGCTCGCCGACCATGCACATGGTCCGAGGTTCGATTCCCGGCCGACGCACTCCTTTACCTCGCTGAGCCAGAAATAATGCTGGTAAAAAGGAAAGGTTGGGCATGAGGCTAGCAACCCCATCCTGTAAAATAAACACTGCTACAGAAACTTCAAGCGACGAGCTTGAAGCCCTATGTTCCACTGGGGAACGTAAAGGAAAAAAATAGTAATGTCTAAAAAGTAACACTATATTCATCTGAAAAAAACCCTATTTCAAATACCTTGTAAAAAATTTATTTAATGAACCAATATAAATAACTTGAATCGCATTGAATTGCATTACTTGTCGTTAGTGTCAATTGTTCAACTATAATTGTCATTGAATTCTAATGTTGAATGAATGTACTCGAAGTAATGCGCTGCTTTGTGATCTAACCAATGTGAAGCTCTATGTTGGAACTCAGTCAGTCACATCAGTCGTTAAATCATGGTCATTGTGGAGATACCTTCGCTGTTAGCAATACTTATTACTTACTATTATAATTTTATACACTTTTGGCTATAAAATTCTATTATTAATGCCTTATTAAATTTATACTAATTTTTATTTATATTTTTAGGCTGGTTCAGATGCTATGCTAGTAATTCTTGGTGAAACACATCTTGATAGAGCAGAAACATTGGATCGTTTAACCACCTTATTCGGTGGTTATACAGCATGTGCTCCAGTTGCATTTATTCTAAGCGGAAATTTTTTAAGTCCAGATTCTGCTGGAAAAACATGCACTGAACGTGTAAGTTTACTACAATCAAGTAATAATGTTGAGTTGAGAAGTAGACACGAGTTTCGTCCTACTGGAGGCTCTTCAGATGGAGTTGCTTGCATATCTAGTGGGTAATGGTGCTCCCATTGAGAGTGGAACACAGCACCCATCGTTTCAAACACGAAAATGTTATTCACAGGACCATCTAATCATGAAGACTACCTCTCTTGTGCTATGGGCATTCTTTTTTATTTGTCGAAACAATTATTTTGAGTTTTCAAGTTTTGGTTTTGTAGGGATTTTGTTTGATCGGTTGGAGGATTTCATCACGAGCTGATATCAGTTAGAGAGCCATTAGAAAACCTGGGAGTACTGGGACAGCTGTTTCATCCTAGTTTGGTACTCTTCACAGTACGCAACCACTGGGGTTCGAACCCAGGACCTTCTGATTACAAGGCGAGCTCATAGACAATTCAAACATTGGGACCCAACTCAATGGCCCATGAATTCTAACTTCTACATATAAATAAATGTATCAGACAGCATCTGTTGACTAATGTGTAAATGCTACTAATAGTAATCAGTTTCTTCTAGCTACGTTGGTACTAGGCAGGAATTGGATTTACAATCCACTAAAACTGATAGTCGAATACCTAGACTAAATGTCCGCAGCTAAACTTCGTTGATGGAGTACCTTGTGTTTATAGGGATTGTCATTTAACTTCAGTATAGATTTCGTCACGAACCGACATAAGTTAAAGAGTCATTAAAAACCATACATCACTGGGCAGTTCTTTCGTTCTAGCTTGTGAGTATTCAGCAATGCACATCAAAGACGCTCCACCTAGAAGTGAACCCTTCTGTTCTTCAGGTTATGAAGTGACCGTCCAGCCACCAGGTTGATCTGTGAATCCTAACTTTTTCCATTACATTCATAATGCGAAATGATACTTGCCTGTAAAGTTGGCGGTTATTTTATCACATTTACTGTTGTATGAATAGTTTAGAGATTATCCAATATGTTATTCTAGGCTATTTAGATTTATCATCTATTTTTTTTACAAGTATTTGACTGTTCATCATGAGTACCAAGTTCCAAACATATTCCAGTCTATTGGGAAATTTATATCATCTCACAGTGATCTAAGTTATTATTATTACTATTATTATGATTATTTTTATTATTATTAATGTACAGATTATGGGATTTGTAGGGATTTAGATTAATTTCACTTGTTAGATTTCGTCACGAAATAACATCAGCTGGAGTGATCGGTCAAAACCAGGCGCAAGTGGCTGAATGGTCAATGAGCTTGATCTCTCTGGTTCGATCCCTGGTAGGGTCGTGGGTGCTCACTGATGAAGAGTCCCACAATAGGATGAAACGGCTGTCCATTGCTCCCAGACTTTCAATGACCTCTGTAACTGGTTTTGGTTCGTGATGAAGTTTAACAATTGAAATTATTCTTGTTATTATTATAATGACTTTTATATATCTTTTCTACACGGAAAGTTATTTCAGCTATTCTTAAATCTTAGATGGTTGGAGGCAGGCGGAAGAAAGCCTTAGACCTAGGATTCGTGTTTGTTGCCACTCACCAGTAAAAAGGTGTATCTGCAATCTTGAAGGAACTCATATCCCTTCTGAGATTCGAACCCATGTCACGCAGTGCTGCAGTCAGAGACGTTCGTGCTCGGATCCCAGAAGGGACATGGGTTCCTTCAAGATTGCAGTTACTCCTTTCTGACTGGTAAGTGGCAACAGGCACGAATCCTAGATCGAAGGCTTCTTGCCGACTGCCTCCAACAATCTAATATCGGCGATTCAAAGTGTATCTTGATGGCTAGCCACCTAGCATGGTGGCCACATTACAAACTTGACTGATAGATTCCAGTCTGCAGCAACAAAAGGACTAGAAGCATAACACTAGTCGGTGTCCAGTCAAAGAATTCTTCGTTCTGTTTTACAAGTCTTGGTAATAATGGGGCTGTGGCTTACTGTCTTAAGTACTCGACTTTAAGTTAGTGGGTCTGGAGTTCGAATCCCGATCCATCTACTTAAGCCTGGTCACCAGCCGTCACACAATAAGTGTGCATCGTAGCCTGGAATTTAAAAGACTTGTTCCAGGAATTCAGTTTAAACAGTAACGATGGTGTTAATTAGCTTCATGGTTAATCAGCATTACAATTTCCGAAAGAAAATGGTAGTTGTAAGCATTTTATAATATTTTAAGTATTTGTCACATTAATGAAGCAGATAAATCATTGTAGAAGGGTGCACAAAATCGCATCAGTTGCCATATTCGAAAACAATACATACGGAAGCGGTGTTTCAGCATGCAATAACATCCACCATAGTCAACTGAATCTATAGAAACCAACAATCACATTGATTTACGTGCCCGTTTTATGCACCATTCAACATTAATTAAGATGTGTTTCCACTGTTCAGGAGTCATACCATTTTGTGCATTTAACAGGAGTATCTTGTAACCTTAAAGTTGGACGAAACGTACCACTGAACAATGTGAGACATGGCCATTGAAAGTATAAGACATGGAAAGGCCGGCTGGCTGTCTTTGATCATAGGTGTCTACGTTCTGTCTCCAGTCTTTGGTGGTATTATAGGGTTAGTAATATTGAGGTGAGGCATCGGTCGAGTGCTAGGTAAAGAGGAGAAATCAATCGACGAGGTTGCTAAGTTACACCGATCGGGATGGTTAGGATATGTGTTACGCAGGTATGTTTGGCCACCACCTTCCTCGACCGATGGGCAATGTTAGCTGAATTAAGATTGATCTGGTGGGAAAAGAGCTAGTGGTAGTCAAACCAAAGCATGGCCTCATGAGTCAGTGAAATCCACAACAGTTAGTTTAAGCCCGTCACATCGGGAGATTTAGACTTCCTGGTTGGGGTCCTCGGGATGGTGAGAACCAATGAAGACTGGAGATAATTATTGGTATGACTCAAAATCTTTATTAGTGAATGGTGCAGATGCTTTCACTCCTTATGATTTAGAATATCCAGTAAAATTCTATTGTTTTTGCATATTACTATTCCTTTTTCTTCACACTTCTGTTTATTACCTCTATTTTGAGTCTCTCTTCGCTTGCTTTTTGTGGTACAAGGAGGGTGTGTGGCAACTAGAACTGCTGCACATCTGTACAAAGTTCTACGTTGAAACTAGTCAGTCACTGAACAATGTACTCATCCTATACAGTAGGTGATTATTGACTCTAGAATACAGGTATCCAGCTATTTTGCTGTATAAACTTAAAGTTAATACATACCAATTCTATGGTATCGTCTTACATTTGTTTTTTGCCGGACATATTTCAAACATTTTCAGCTGTCGACTAAATCAGATCGTAGGATAGTATTAGTATTCATTCATCATTGTTTATTTTATGAAGGATTTTCTTTTCGATACAATCGATTGGATTTTTTTTTTACTGATTCTAAAGGATTTATAATATTTTCTATCTTTAAACTAGAGAATAATTCTAAAAAGGCTATTACGACAGTTAATCACAATTTTCAAGAACAACTTTCCAGATACAGACTCTCAAAATACTTCTGAATCGAATCGATCACCAGCGCTGATATTAATTCCTGGTCCAGAAGATCCTGTCTATGCTCCAAAATATATTTTACCACGTCCTGGTTTATCGATCGACTTGATTTCCAATGATGGAAATCGTTCATCTTCATCGACTTGTCCATCATGGTTGCATTTAGCTTCAAATCCATGTCGTTTACGTGTATATACACGTGAAATAGTGATTTTCCGTGTAAATTACAGTCGACTATTGGTTCGGCATTGTGTTCACTTGCCTACAATAAACACATTCGATTCTCATACTGAAACAAAGGCAACTGTAGAAGATTCAGTTGCAACTGAGAATTCTGAGGTAAGAATAATGTGTCAGTGTTTAAATGTTGTCGATTTTTGTTTTATGTTGACCACTTCGATAAAGCTTTACGGATGTGTTTTATCGAAAGCGTGTGACTAGTGCACACTTCTCATCTGCCCACACAAGAGAATCTGAAATTGCTCATGTAAAATGCTATATGGTCCAGGAAACGTGTGCTCAAAATGTTGCATAGCAGATAAATATGCTTACGAGAGAGGATATCTTACTGAAAAGTAGTGAACTTGTTATGAATTCGCGATATGATGAGGATGTAATATATCTGCAGCGTTATAAAGGATTTTAGACCATGATACATTGAATCTCTGACCATCCCAAAGGCTTTATCCAGTTATTGTTATGATTCATTTCTTGCGCTCTGAGTAGAACCAAAGCCTTCAGCTCCGCTATACTTTCAACTGGCTTCACCAATGCCCACAACCTTTTATTTAATTCTCATATGACTAAATGTATTCCAACCTGAAACAGCTAGGCCGTCGCTTCCCATACATGTTTTACTGGAGTCTAGCGTGTGTGATGTCACTTAAATGTCTCCTCGGCGTATGTCTAATCCATCTGCATTTCCCTCCGCATATGTATTGAGCGATACTTTTTTAGCTGATCTGTTACCAGAGAGGGTTTCTGGTGTCCGATCGGCCATCTAATCTTCACTATGGAGCGAAGCTAGGTAGGTGTTGATGAAAGTTTTCAGCAGGTGACGTATGAAGTCACTGACTTTACATTTGTCAAAAATTCAGATCTTATTTCATCCGCCCCGGGGGGGGGGGCGGGGGTTAAACCAGTCAGCAGCTGATGATGACCTACTGGATTAATGTGATTTTCGGATTTGATTTTCTTTTTCGAGGTAATTTTACACCAATTAACATAACATTCCAAATTTAATCATTTTTCAATATTGAGGCAAAAACTCTTCTATACTCAAGATCCATTCAATTTGGACGTTAGCCAAACACATTGTTTAATGGATTGTGTCTAGAAAATGATGATCGCTCTTGACGGTGGGTTGCCTTACATTGAACGGAGCTAAAATCTAACTGTTTAGGATTTAAATGATGGCAACGTCTTTAGTCGGAAGAGAAGTATATCTTAAGAAAATCTATATTTGTATATCCATTGTCTGAATAAAGCTCATAGAAAGCCTCCTTTTGAGATATATACGCAGACTGACAACAATAAAGGAAGTCTACTCTATTTTCATTCACTCTTGTTGCCTGTTGTATCTTCCCTAAAAAGGACATTTTCCCAGGAGACTCTGTATATGCTTCAGCTTTCACCACAGGCAATATAATCCTATTAGATAAGGACAATAACAAGAAGCAGAGTTCCCGAAACATGTCTAGCTACAATATTAGAGTGCTTGTGATGCGTAAATTGGTACTTTATGACTAGTTCACGCTAATACCTTAACCCGTAAGAAAATGACTAAAGTAGTGTTTGATTGCGTCGAATATCCTACTTATTTGAATAGTTGTATCAGTCTTAGTGGCTTCGCGGCAGTACACGTCTTCTCACTGAATGGCTGTGAAACGTAGTTGATAAAGATACAAGATCTGTAAAAACTCCAAGTATTCAATGAACATTACCTTCTTAGCACTATTCCTCCTTTGGTGAAATCACCACTAGGGTAATGTGGGAAAGATCTTGAAGTTTTTAGGAATTCATTTTACATACCCTTACGCAGTGTCTACATCAGCAGGAATAAGAATAAGTTAGAAGCAAAGCTGAGGATAACCGGATCAAGACAATTCATTATTCCGTACAGTCACTGAATATCAGTCAACCTTAGGATGAAGTGTATACTGTTTGCATATTATAGCTAAGGGCTAATATTAGCAGTGTAAACGCATTTATGCCTTAATTGTGATAATACGTATTGAAAATATATGATATCGACAGTATACTGTATTTCGTATCTATTGATCAACTCTGCACACGTGCAGTTGAAATGATGCAACGTCTATGCTGGAGATACGGAAAGTGGCAACAAATAGCAAGGGATATACATACATATGAAGCTGCTTGACTAATTGATATGATTATGAGCAATGAATTCTGCTTGAAGTGTCATCCAGTTATGAACAATGCATCATTGTGTGATATTTGAAATAAACTTATCTAATATGGAATCATATTCCATTACAGTGCCCAAGTTCTACACTTACATTCACTAGCGATGGTTTTATTTCCACAGGATAAGATTGATATCTTTACGCCGAAATTTACGTCTTTATCGGGCTTAGCACCGGCTAAGTGAAGTTTAGAAGTGCCATCGGTTGGGAATCAAACACTAGACTAAGTTACGTGGTTGGCAAGCATTCTAGTACTCAATCACCGACTCTCTCCTACTTAGATTAGGAAAATTTTGATCTTGATTCACTAGCGTGGGCGACTTCGATTTTCAGATATTTTAACAAGAGTTCAATCTCTGAGACAGTTCTAAAAACTGACAAACGTCTCTTTTATCGAAGGTAAAGTTACAGCCTTTTTTGAAGAAACGACTTTGATCAAAGAGAGTAACTTCCACTTTGTTTATTTCCGGATTGTCACATATGTATTCCGAATGATAACATTTTATGAGCTATTTATAAAAGTTCCTAGAGAAGACATCACTGATATACAACATGCAAATTCTTGTCAGTATTAAGCGCCATAGTATGAGTGTGTTTATTTTGGAAATGTTCAGTGCTGCTGTAAATCAATGTGTACACATGCTCTTGTAATGAAATTGAGAAATCTCCATGATTAGCTCGGTGATTTAAAAGAATTTTTTCAGTTCTGCATTTAACATTAAAGCATGTTATCTTAAATACAGAGTATGTTTATTCTCTTCTTCCTCCAGGTAATTGACATGGATAGTACAACTGTTGATGGTGGTGCACAGTCAGTTAAATCAAAAACAACTGCAAAAACTGATAAAACCCCTTTCGAGCATTTAGGTCAATGTTTGGCACGTTGTTTAGCAAGTCAAGCTCATCTCCTACCAGTTTTAGGTCATATAGCTCCTGTATATTGGTATCATGATCAAGCTTTAGGCTTACATCCTTTGCCTAATCTAGTAGTTGCTATAGAACCAGAACCTTTAGCTGATTTGAATGCCTCAGAACCTGGTCTTGTTACTACTGGTAATTGCCGATTTATTAATCCTGGTCGATTTGGTCATATTCAATTTTCGAGTACATCAAAACGTCGTCAAAATAGTTATACATTTAAAGTTTATTATCCAAGAACTGGAATTGTTGAAGATAGTTGTTTACCCCCTGATTAGAGTATTTTATAAACATGATCCTTTTCGAAAAAAATCAATAAATATTATTTTCTTATTTTTATAATCGGACTTTATATAACGCTTCTAATAATAATTCGGGAGGGGCACTTTTCTATGCTGGTGTTGTTAGTTATCAGCTATAGAAGCACGGGAAACAATCAATGCAGCTATAGTGTAATTAGTCAATAAATGTTTTGAGTAACACATTTAGCAGATTAATAGCACCGAGCGATTTTGTACAGCGAAAATTTGACGCCAAATTAAAAAAATCTCTTCCCTAGGGGAACCGACGCACCCTAACAAGCGAAATACAAATTTAGGTCGGTAACTCAACCCTAATCTAACCTGATATTCTTACAGTTCTTTTCTCAATTTTTCATGAATATGATTTCATTAACTTGTTGTGTTTGCTCGTTTCACAGTTAGTAGTGTGTCCATTCCATTAGGTCGCTATTCTATAACTTGGTAAATTTGACTAACTCATAAATTTAATCAGCTTTACTTTTGGTACATGGCATAATCCCATTAGTTGTCAACTAAGCTGTTGATACCAAGGTCTACACTTAATGTCAACACCATTCGAAGCACTGTGCAACCAACAATCACTAAGTAAGCGTTCTATGCCAATCTACAGCTCCTCAGAATTATGCCATTGAAATAACTACGTATTATAGGTTGGGACTTTCATATTCCTACCACTAAGTTCATTCTGTCCGTTCATTCTATAGCACTGATTCAATTGAATCGATTCGCTACAGACTAATTCAGTTAGCTTTGTTATTTCGTTGATTAATGGATAAGTGAACTTACCAAGGAGAAAAATCATAGTCGACAACTGTTAACACTGTAAATAATAAACGTCTCTTAAACCTCAAACTAAATCGAATTAATTTCAAGTTAGATCATGAACTGAGATCACTTAGAGGACCACCAGCTAGTACTGGACAACTAATCTGCCTACCTTAAGGCTCTTCAGTGGTACGCATCCATTACCCCTGGCAGAGATCGAACCCAGGACATTCAGATTACGAGGTGGAGGCAGTCAATCATTCAGCCCCTGAGATGGGATCCAGAGTGGCCTATGAATTCTAACGCATTGTTTACTGTCGTAACCGACAGCAGTTGGAAGACATTCCTAATACAAGTCAGTATGCTTTTCTAGCACTTAGTGTCAGGTCAGTTGCTCAGTAATGGTGATTTACTGTCAACTGTATGCGAATGAGGGACGCCAGTTTACAGGTATCACCAATATGTCAAATTATAAAATATGGTGTATACATATTCACAGCTATCAATGGTTATTGATGTTTACAAAACACAATGATATAAGTAAGAAACAAAAAGATGACAAGGTGGTGTGGTGTTGAGAAAAGTAACTGACTCATAAAACTCCCCTTACTGTTCTCCAACATAACTGTTCTCTAAGAAAAAAAGCTCCTCTGTTATACAACAGTTTATCGTTAAATAACATTTTCTGGTAGTTCTTGAAAAAAGACGTAGACGTGGAATTACCATAACAAGTAAAGTGTATTCTGCAGTAAATTACTTAAAATAATTGTTGACTGTCTTGCCTTTTTATGCTGGACCTTAGGTACAGTAAAATCTCAGGTTATTTTGATACATTTAACGTTCGATGATACTGGATGGTTGGAGAAAATCGGCAGGAAGCCTTCAACGTAGGTTTCGTGCTAGTAAACACTCGCCAGCAAGGTGTATCTGTAACCTTGAAGGAAGTTATGTCCCTTCTGAGATTCGAACCAGCGCCACCCACTGCAGTTAGAGACGTTACCACTGAGCTATTCTGGCTCGCGATTTTCGTCCTGTAGGACTGACTGTAATGGATACTTTGGTTGAACACTAGTTAGTAACTGGCGTAATGTGTCTAGTCCTTTGTTTGGTGCAGACTGAATCCTATCAGTCATGTTGGCGATGTGGCCACTGAATAATAGCTCAGTGGTAACGTGTCTGAGGGAGCAGTGCGTGACATGGGTTCGAATGTCAGAGGGGACATAAGTTCCTTCAAGATTGCAGGTACTCCTTTTTGACTGGTGAGAGTCAACAGACACGAAACCAAGGTTGAAGGCTTCCTGCTGATTACCTCCAACTATCTAATATCATAAAATCACTGTGCACCGTGATGGCGAGATACCTAAAATGGTGGCCACATTGCAAACCTGACTCACAGAATTCAGTCTGCACCAAAGAAAGGACTAGGCACATCACTAGTGTCCAATCAAAGTACATTTAACGCTCAACATGCAATGTTAGTAAGCAAGAATACCTGAATGTCTAATATTGATTGAGTTACTGAAGTAGTCATTACTCAATATATTACGTAATTTTTAACTGTGATATAAAAGTGCTACTGGTCGAGGGTGAAAAATGTTTCTAAAGCATATTCTTTCATTCATTTCCAATCCTTTATTCTACGATGGATAGTCTATGAAAATAAAATCTTAACTGATTTCAAAATACTGATTATTTTTCAAAATTATTCAAGGAAAGTGATATGTACACACACAAACAAACATTATTTCATAGTTTGATGAATTTACAAATTCAATTTTTTGATTGTTTGTTTGTTTTCAGAGTAGCATAAAAGGATTAGTTTTCTGAAAAGGCAAATAAATTTGATACATGGTAGTTTGAAATCATTATTGACAACTTTTCCATTTAATATCCATATTTAGCATTTAAAGCAGTGATGCCATCTCCACGTTGATCTAAAGTTTGAAAAGAGTAATGAAGACAAAAATAATTAATGAATTCTTAAAGCTAACAGATAATAATAGTTATTATTGAATGTTTAGGATGATATGAGTAGCGGACAGTTGTTGTTTTGTCCTAGTATGACACTCTTCAAGAGTGCACATTTATAATCCTTCCAGGAAGCGAGACCACGACCTTCACACTAAAGAGGTGAGCAAGTTTAACATTTAGTCACTGAGTAGTAGTAGCGCATTCAACAGTCCATGAAATTTCTTTTTCTGATAAAAAGTGATATAGCGTCACCTGCATTTAATGCCCAACGGGTTTGTAACTATCCTCATCATTCTCGACTATGAGCCAAATCTCACTGGAAATTCATTTTGAAGTTAATTAATGCTGAGGTGTTTATTATTATCACTATTATTATTCGAAATAATAAATAAGGACTGTGGTGCTACTTGGTGCGTCGGTGGCACAGTGGTAGAATGCTCCCCTACCACGCATGTGGTCTGGGCTTCGAAACCCGGCCGACGCACTCCTTTACCTCGCCAAGTCAGTAATAAGACTGGTAAAGAGGGAAGGTTGAGCATGAGGCTAGCAACCCCATCCTGTAAAAATAAACACCACTGCTATGGAAACTTCAAGCCTGTAGCTTGAAGCTCTATGTTCCACTGGGAACGTAAAGGAATTTAAAAAAAGTGGTACTACTTAGGCACCATAGTGGACTGAATTAGGTATTCAATTTTTAACCAGTAGGTTATGGATATGAATCCCACTCTATCTAACAAGGTTTGCACAGCTTAACAGGGAAATTCAATCAGCGCCAAAATTAACGACTAGACACATTGCTTACCGCTTAGTGATGAAATAATGTGTCCACCATAGTTCTATAGGAGGTCAATGGTGAGCGCGAACGTCTTTTACTGGAGCACTGGGTGACGCGAATTTGAATTTTCGAGTTGTCATCAGTTGATGTGAGGTTGCAGATACACACTAATAACGCACAAGACCTCCAACCACCTAATTAATATCAATCCAAAAATCACCACAATGGCGAGTACATTACAGATTTTACTGACAGAATTCAGTCAGCACCAACACTAAGGGCTAGAACCATAATTCCCCCCTCGAATGATCAATCAATTTAAACACTATTCATCCTGTTGGAAAAAATACTCATGATTCATTGATAACATTTGAATGTTTAGATGTCTAATATTGAATACCAGACAATATTTACAACTAACCTGCTGGAGGAACCCATTCCACATAATCTGGATCAGTTTCTAGTAATGCCTTAGTCTTCCTATTGACTTCCTGTTTCTGTAAATATTTATCAATGAAAGCAAAAGAAATACAATGAAGTTATGTAAGAAGCTACATCAGATTACTTTAAAAAAACACACAAAATATTGAAATTATCAAAACAGAATCTAGCAAATACTGTGTTGAACGATTTCTAAACTACGCCTTTCTTTATGTTACTGAAAAGAATATACATATATATGCCCAATGTCTCATCGTCCAAAAGATAATAGTAAGGTGCATCATAAAATGCTAACCGTACGATTACTGGAGATTTTTATTTACCGGAAATTCCACCTATTATTATAATAAACTAATAATCAAACTTGTGGCGTGATGCAGATTGATAGGAAGCGGCCAAAATTGAAGTCATCATTTTAAGTCAATGGCTGCAGAGGTGTAGAAGTGTCTATTCCTCAAATCTGGATTTAGTTTACATTGTGGACATGAAATAACCTCATTGGACGACTTGTTTAACTTTGGGCCAACTGCCAATCAATCAAAGCAGTTTATTCTCCTCTGATCTAGCCGAAGTTCAATGTGGCTAAGGCTGTATAAATATGATTTGATGACTTTCTGAAAAAATGTGTTACTAATTCTCTTATCTTCTCCCGTTACACCGTTTGAGATAGCTTCAGGACGGTAGACTACTGTTGATGATTGAAGATGAAATAACAACCTGGTTAACCGACTACCAGTCTCGAGACAACTATTCTGGTAGGTACTCTAACAGCTGAAATGTGTTAACCAGCGATCTTCATGGGTAGTGTCCAGCTGTCATGCTAATAAAAGTTGCTATCAGTGTATCATCACAGTAGCTGGTCATCTAGGCCATCTCAGATAGTTTCATCACAAAGTAACAACCTGCTTTTCTCCTTTAATTCAGTATAATTAAGATTTATAGAGGATCAATGTAGGTGAAGAGACGTTTGAACCACGGCTTAACTGGTCAACAGTCATTTCCTAAAGGTATTTAGCCAAAAAGTAGACAAAATTTTAACTACTATTCACGAAAGAAACAAATAGAAAGAAGAAATACAATAGTTAAAATTAGTTCAGTTGGTTGGAGGATTTCATCATGAGCAGGAATTCAGCAGGGAGTACTGGACGGCAGTTCCTTCCTAGCTTGGGACTCTTCAGCAGTACGCACCCACCGGGGTTCGAACCCAGGACCTCCTGGTTACAAGGTGAGCTGGTAGACCATTAAGCCACTGGGATCCGAAACAGCTGTCCAGTACTCCCAGGTTTTCTCTAACTGATGTCAGCTCATGATGAAATCCTCCAACCAATCAAACAAAATTGCCTACAAAACCAATACTTGAAAATTAGTTCAAGTAAAGCGTCGCACGCCCACACTGCTTCAACTTTATCAACCCAGACATTAACACGACGCTTAAACATACTACGTGTTTCTTATAATCAAGTTATTATAAATACATAAATTTAATCTGGGATTACTGAGTGTATAATAAGGAGACTGAAGACATGGTCGACATCTAATCACAATAAGATCTATTATGTCAACTACTGGCTAATTGATAAATGTGTACACCACTGTACATAAGTGTGCATCAGTTCAGTTTGTAACACTTCGGAAAAACAATGTGAAACACAAAGAGAAATTCCGAAGAGGATAACTAGATGATAAAAATTAGTGAAGTTTTACAGTAACGTAGAGACAAAAAAAAGAATGGATACACTGTCATCACACCGTCATCGAGAGCGTGCACACCACCAGTGACTACCAACATCCTGAGAAAAACTACATTTTCCTACTTGACTCAGGACAATGGCAACGACTTCATAAACTGGCCTTGTGTTCTTGTCTAACCATCCTTAATTATTTGTTAAACTAATTCTACTTCATTAAAATAGATTGTCAAAAGTGTTGATTGGATTCAACTGAATTCCAAAGGTGGACTTCATCACGAATTTACATCAGTCAGCGAATTAATGTAAATGATCAAGGAGCCTGATGCATAGTTTAGTTCAATCCATTGGAGAATAAATTTTCAACAATCAAAACTTGGTATCATCAATACACGATTAGTTACGAGGGAAAAACAAAACAGAAAATCAACTTACACTTGGTTTCTGTGATTCTTGTGGAGGTAAAGTTGGTCCTTTGACTTTAGCTGTTGGCTGCTTCTTGTTATCAGCTTCAACAAAAGAGAAAAAAGTAGTGGGAAAGAAAGATAATAAGACAGGCAGTTTGAGTTATTCGACTGTCTGACAGCAGTCCATTGAAGAAGACTGATCTGAAGTGAATAAAATGGTACTCCACAGTATCTGGATCATCAGTAAATTTTAATCCATATAAGTGTAAACATTGAACACTATGGTAGTATGTAATCCCATACTAATATATAAAATATTACTATGGAATTATGCTCTTGTTTTCAGAATTCTGCCAACTTATCATATAGTGCGAACTCAAGTGAGTTTCCTCAATGAATAACTGTCTAAATGCACACACACAAACAAACAAACAATTTAAAACTTAATTCCCTGATATTGTAACGTAAATACTACAATGTGGAGAATAAAATGAATACAACAATAAGGATTTATCCGCTGATAGGATATTCAAATAATAACTGTCGACACCAATTGAACTGGAGAGGTCTTAAACAGTCGAAACCCCGAAAAATCCCAGAGAATTCCTAGAAGTCTAGTACTCAGACGAATCTTCTTTCAAATAGATATGTTGACATAAATCAAGTTTATCAGTTGAAGAAACAAAAAAGACCCTACAGAAGAAAGTTAGAAAACCAGATCCACGAAACGACGACCGATATCCATAAGGATGAACATAAGGATAAGAAAACCTATGAAGGCA
The DNA here is from genome assembly GCA_944472155.2 of Trichobilharzia szidati. Taxonomy (NCBI): domain Eukaryota; kingdom Metazoa; phylum Platyhelminthes; class Trematoda; order Strigeidida; family Schistosomatidae; genus Trichobilharzia; species Trichobilharzia szidati. The sequence goes on along the minus strand of OX235271.1, from coordinate 46,600,827 downwards.
ACTAATTACAGTTATCAGATGAGATAGTTATATCATTCATGGAGAAGTGTATTGAAAAAAAACAACAATAAAAGCTTTGCAATTAAACCAATCAGCTCACAGAACACAACCACATCAAGGGACAGTTATATCCGTTGATGTTAACGAATAATGTATTGCTTTACATCACATATTGGAATGAATTTAAAGTCACTAGACAGCTAATACTCACATTGGAAGGTGATATATAACCATCTATTTAGGTTGATGTTCATCCTGTGTGGGATATTGTATATGTGCAGTGCTAAAAGCATTTCAAAGCAATCATCATCATCGAAGAACAGAGCATAGAATCGTAGCCCACTCTCTTTACCACAACTTCATCGACTTTGGAAAGGTCTTCAACAGCACTTCCCGCTAAATAATTTCGAAACTACTTCAACAACTATGGTGTGCCCCAAATCTGTATCAACCTCAATCAACAGCTGTATAACAAGGCCATGTGTCAGGTGATTCACAACGGAAAACTCAGCAAAGCCTTTGAAGTGAATACAGGGCTAAGACAAGGCTGTCTACTGTCACCAAAGATATTTCTAATTCTGATGGACTGGATTATGCGGCACACCATGCGCGGGGAGCGAGGAAACAGGAATACGCTGGATCAATAAGAATGCTATAGAAGATCTGGATTTCGTGGATGTGATTTATGTCTAATATCACACGCGAAGAATTACCGAGGAAAAGCAAAAAACTGGCAGAAGAAGCAGCACAGACAACACTTCAAGTGAACATAGAGAAGACGGAGGTGATGAAGACAACCAACAAGTACCGATCACTATCAACAGAAGAAATCTGAAAGAGGCCACTTCCTTCACTTATCTAGGCAGTATCGTTTCAACTACAGGCCACAGCGCGGATGAGCATGTCAAAACTAGAATTGGAAAGGCAAGACATACCTTCACCACTCTGAGATCAGTTTGGAAATCTTCTGCACTCCGTGGCAGAACCTATCGCTCAATAAATATGCCGAAGCAAATGGAGATGGATCGCGTACACGCCAAGGAGACCATCGAATGACACTGTGCGCCAGACCGTCACTCGAGGAGAACCCGAATAGGAAACGACGAGCGGAACGTCGGAGGGCGACACGGAGGACATCAGAGCATATGAGTAATTGTGCGGCCAGCTTACGAGGACCTTAGTAAAATAGGACAAGGTGGAGGCGTGCTGTTGAAACCCTACATTCTATTCGGAACCCGAGGAAACAATATAATAATAATAAATTTATCTTACTAATTCTTTTGGTAGCAGGATCAATCGATAATAAAAGTCTTTTTTTACTCAAGAAATCATAAATGCTGTAATTATTCAATAACAATACTGAATGATTTTAAACTTACATTCTTTAGTTTCCATAGCAATATTCTGTAAGGTTTCATCTACACTGACATTATTTACAGTAATATTTACATCTGATGAAGTAGTTAATTTATCTTCTACTGATTCATTCGTTGGAATCAGTGGAGTTGTTTGATGATGATGAATAGGTTCCGTGTACTTTTTCATCTTAGCATTATTTTTATTTGTAATTGAAGAGGAAGAAGAAGAAGAAGATTGATCATTTGATTTTACAGGATCAGCGGAATCATCAGTGATAATCCTTTCATTCTTAACTTCTTCTTTTTTATCACATTCATCACGATGCTCATGATTCTTCTTCTTCTTATCAATATCACCATCATCATTCTCATCCTCATCGTCATCACTTTCCACTTCAAAAGGTTTATCAACCTCAATTTTCTTTTGAGATACATACAGTGACTATAGAACAAGAGAAGACATAGAAGATAATAATAATAATAATAATAATAATAATAATAATAATATGAATAATAATACATAACTATTTTCAGGTGTTAGTTTGCACATGGATTTACTCCTTGTGATATGCCCAATTTATTAAATCCTTTATTATTCTTCATGTAATTATCCTTTCTGCTGTTGGAGATTTCCGCTTATCACAAAATCATTAATATATTTTTCAAGTGTTGATTGGTTTCAAGTCCGATCAAGGACTAATATCAGTTAAAAAGAAATATTGAAAAGCAGCAAGTGCTGAACACCTGTTTTGTCTCCAGCTACTGGGTGTTTTTTACCATCTCGAGAACCCTAACCATACAGTTTACACCTCCCGACGTGGATTAAACTGTTGTGGATTTCATTGAATGATGAAGCTATGTTTTAGTTTGATCACCACTAGCTATTTTCCAACCTGACCCTATGTCAGTCAGCTAATATTGTCCGTCGAAGAAGGCGATAGCTACGCTAGGCATGTGTAACACATGTCCTAACCATCTCAATCGATGAAGTTGTGAAACTACATCGATTGATTTCCCCTCTCACCTACCTAGCACTTGACCGATGCCTAACTTCAATATTGCTCACTCTATTATACCACTTCACACGGGAGATAGAACGCAGGTACATATGATCAAAGATAGCTAGCCTCTTCTTCCACTTTCAATGGTGATGTCTTACTGATATAAAGGAGGTCGGAGCGGACTGCTGAACAGTATACACGCCCTTTGGTGGATAGCCGGATATCACGTCCATGCCAGGGATGGAAAAAGTTGGCATATGCGAAACAAGCCTTCTGTATCCGTGCTAAAATTTTGTCAGCCATCAACCCTCTGGTCTTGGCTGATGCAACTTCCCAAATAAGTGAAGTGGTCAACACGCTCTACCACTTCACTCTTGCCCACCTTTAAGCTAGGAGTCAATGTAGTCTAGTTCTGTAGCATCATCTTACATTTGGCGGGAACGAATCGCATGCCAAACATTTGAAGATTGCTGCTCCTCAAGGTGTTCAGAACACTACATTTTGTCAGCGTCTTCACTTATATCATCTCTGGTGGTAACAAGTCAATCCCTGAGTCGCTGAAGTCAGTTAGGGTTAAGTCCATTAGTATATCTATGGTGAAATTAAACAGAAATGGGGACAATGGGCATCCCTGACGGACACCGCTGGTTGTCACCACTTCAGATGATAACTCTCCTTAGGCTCTCATCCGGCTGCATGAGTTCCAGTAGAATGCATTGGTCAGTGCAATGTATTTTCTCGGCATTCCCTTCACCGCCAGACATCGCTATAGTACCTCTCGGTCGACGGAATTGAATACCGCTTTCAGGTCACCGGTAAGTATGCCTATGTGTGTATATATGTACAACTAAACTACTTGCAGTTGAGACTATCTGAAAGATTGATGTAGGGTGGACGGTAACTGAAGGTTCATTGCAAATTTATTTCAAACCGTGTTGACACCTAGAATTTTATTTCACCCTTAAGCATTACTCATTATATCAGTAGCAGCCTACCAATCTAAGGCTACACCAAGTAGTCTCAATTTAACAACCTGCTTGTCTCATTCTAATTTAATGTGGTTAGGAGTGACAGGAGAAAAACTAAATGATCAGCTAGTCTGTTGATAAACGGACAGTTAACTTTCATTTATTCACAAAACAGAAGATAATTATATCAATTTTAATCACCAGCAACTGTGACTTGAGCTAGAGAACCATTGAAAACCAACGAGTAATACCTTGACAGCTGTTTCATTCTAGTTTTGAATTAATCTAGTGGTCACTAGGGAACTGACTATAGGATGAAGTTGCCTGAAGTTTTATAGTGACAAATTGTGACCAGAGGGGAGGGGGAGGTACACCACCGATGTGAGTGTGAAGGCAGATACTCACCAATGACATTGGCTGCTGGTCGCGGTATATTCCGAATTGGTAGAAGTTCGAATTCATAGGCCATTGGATTGTGCATCCTACTGATTGAATGGTCAATGATCTTATAATCAGAAGGCGCTGCCCAGAGTAACCCTCCCCTGGTCTTCACTGGTTCTCTCTAACTGAAGTTAATTCGTGATCAGTCAGCTGAAATCGATCAAATCCCTGCAAAACCAATACTCGAGGATAATCTTATGCCCTGAGATTCAATTAGTCACGTACATTTAAAAATTATCCTTAGTGCAATACAAGTAGTCAATAGCAGGGCATAAGATTACCTCCGCTATTAAGCCTAGTATTCATATTTCTTACATAAATTCTATGAGATAATGTAAAGTTTAATGTCTTTAAAATAATTCCTACATATATGTCACACAGTTTCATTGATTTGGCTGGATTCAACATAGAACTTGGCACCAAAGTGCAGCAGTTCGAGTTGTCACGTTCCAAATAGCACACAAAGGTAGACAAGAAAATGAGTGAAGAGAATCAGTAGAGTTTTGACAAGTATAGGAGTGAAACAGAATGAGTCATGGTAGAAAGGAACATGAAAGATTACAGAGACTGAATACATCTGCGCCATTGACAACGATATTGAGCCATGTCACCTATTGTCTCCAGCCATTGATTCTTAGAGTCCCGAGGGCCCCAACCCGGAAGTCTGCATTTCGTTTTCAGTGCACACAGAGTGAAGAGCCATCAAGTAGAGGAGTTGCATTAGTAGAAGGAAGGCAAGATAATACAGACGAAGATGAAGACAAAGATGAGTGAGGATTAGAGAGGTTTCGCGTGCACTTCGGCTTGTTAGGGCGATTGTTACTTCCCGGCTGCCCACACCGTGGAAGTTGGTTACGTGACCGCAGAGCCCAGGGGACAGCTGCTTGAGGCCGGTCACACACGGCCTGTTTTTATTTGTTGTTTTTCATTTGGTGTGTCTCAGTAGCGTACTTATCACTTCTGCCCTGTGACACGGCAGCAGAAAGCGCGGTCGTTGTTAATCCGGCCACGACCGATCCGGCATGATATTTTGTGATTTATTTGAAATCATAGGATTGGATTGGGTAACTGCTTTTAGTTTAACCACTATCCAAACAACCTTTCTGGCATGGTAGGACCTACAGGAACATAAGTTCCAGCCAGTATAGCTTGTTGGGTCATTGCGGTGTTCAAGCCCGACCATTACGTCAAGGTAGCAGCTTTCGGTCAACTACTGCCGCTAGATTTACGTAAGGATAGCATTATCAGAGCCATTAAACAATATGTATACTTTACCAACATTTGCATAGAAATACAAGCGACTGTTGTTGAGTAACACCAGATTTCCATTTAAATCACTTTCTAGAATTCATTAGTCGGTTACCTAAGAGAGTAAGAAGTGCCATATGTCTAGTCTTTAGCTATCAATTAAATTTGCAATGTAGTCACCAAGCTAGGTAATTCGACATTGCAGTGCAATCTGAATTGATATTAGGTGGTGTCTGACTGCAACACGAAATGAAGAAGATTGGAATCTCAGAGGTATCATCAGTTTCTCTCAACTGACATGGTCGAAAGTATTAGTTGTATTGATAGAATCAATATGACAGGTAAGCGGGAAGCAGGGCTTTCACCTGACTGCCTCTAAACACCTACCTTTCCAGAATAAATTAACTGTTATTATATAAACTAGTGAGTTCAAACTCTCTTAATCACAGTAAAAACAAATAAATAATTTTCAACCAAAAGAATAAATAAAGATTACTTACCCTAGCATGATTCTGTAAACTGCGTTTCAATGCATTTCTATCAGCTCGAGCATTTTTAATCCTGAAATATATAGAAAAGACAAACAATATAAAGACGAAAACAATTGCTATTCTCAACAAGAAGATTTCTTCAAAATTATTAACGGTTGTCTGGATATGATCTCAAGCCGACGCACTTGTAGACCTCGCTTAGCCAGTAAGTAAGATCGACAAAGAGGAAAGGTTTTTGGAGTGAAGCTGGCAACCCCATCCCGTAAAAAAAGGACCCCGCCACTGCTACAGAAAGCTGAAAGCTTGAAGCCTTATGCTTCACTCGGAAACCAAAGGAATAAAATAATAAACTGGACATAATATTAAAACATAGCTGTTCACGTCTAGGAGCTGATAGAAACTCAATTAGGTGTCGACACCATTTAGACGATTATTTGAGAACTCGGAAGTACTGGACGGCTTCTTTTTTCCTTAGTTTAGGTGGCTTTCTTGAGTAGTGTGCACTTCCAAATCCATATAAAATGGAATCTGTCTACCTTCAGGTGATGAGCAGAGCATTCAAAGTTCGGATTCACTAAATGTCACTTTAGCGGCTGAATACTACACCTGTTTAGTCCTTGGATCTCAAAGTGGTGAGATTATGCGTAGTCGTGAATACGTAGTATGAAACAGCTGATTCCTAACGTTTATCTAAATGATGTTAGATAATAGCAGAATCCAGATTAAAATGTTTCAATCAAAAATTGAATGATTGTGTCGGTACACTGTAATTTGTAAGCCGCATTTGACTGAAGTTTCATGCTTCTAAAACTCGTGATTAAGGCGGAACTGTATTCTCAATGAAAATATTATCTGCCTTCCAAGTTTCAGACTTGTTTCACCCACCTGCCATCGAAATTAGGGAATACACAAATAAAGCACTACATTTCTCTATGAAAATGATATAAATTCACACTTCAAAGGGAATATGACTTCCTTCCAGGAGATATGTCCAACTGCTGAATAGGAATAGATGTTCAAATTTCGAAACATTAATATGTAAACTCGAATTACCTTCTTACTCTTTTCCTTTTTCACCTAAATCAACTTGATGTTGTGATCATAGTAATTGATTTAGTAGGTCAGCTTACTTGAAACAACGTTACAAATGCCAACGAAAAGTTTTTGCATGATGGTATATATTACTGATTAATATGAGTAGTTGGGAACCACTCACATGGAGCAGTAGTACCTGCTAGCAAGATCGAAGTGATCTAAATACCAGGCACTTCAATCTCTTTGGGGTCGAGCTCAGCAGCGGTGTACTCAACTCAGCTCAGGGAGCGGAATCAAATTTACAGTTTTAAAAATTTGAGGCGAAAGTTGACATTTCCTAAAATAATCAGACCATATATTGTGATTCGGTAAAATTTCCCCCTAAACTGTGTAATTTGTAAACTGTGAATTGGAGTAAAATCTTTTTGCTGTCAAAGTCTGATATGAACCGATACATTTGGCAACTACTCTTGAAAATAACAGTTAATATCGACAAAAAATGGTGGGTCAATTTATGATACTATAGACTAAATGTCTGGATTATGTACGACACCATTGATATTGTCTATGTGACGTTAGAAATCTATGTTTATGTGAGCTCCGAATCTATTGGAGTGATTTAGATGTATCCACAGTTAGTCATTATCTTAATTTGGATTACCATCTTCCTTTGCATTCTATGACGATTAACTATAGGAATTTTTATGTATGAATTATTCCTCTGAATCGATGAGCCAATCGCAGAATGATCGACAGCCACGCACATGGTATGGGTTTGATTCCCGACAAACACACCCACAACCCCCCCCCTCCCAGTTTACTAGGCGATGATTAGCTCGGAGAAGAGGGAAGGTTGGGTGTAAGGCTGGTAACATTTCCGCGTAAGAACAACACCATTGCTAATGAAACTTCAAATACTGAAACTCCATTTTCCCACACTCAACTTGATATGGAGACATTATGAATTATGATAACCTAGACTAGTACTGTGGTGGGAGCTGTCTGCAAGCCAAAATTGTAAGCAACAATTGACGTCAATGTTTACGTCCTGAATCAGGGTCATGAGAAGAAACAAGAACAAAGCCTAACCTTGAAGAACTCAACAACCGATCACAGCAAACTTAGCGTGTGCAAATACGATTCGCAGATATATATGGATAACTTTGAAAGTAACGGTCATCTCCTGGTAGCGGTTTCTTTGAAGGTCAGACCATTTATCTGCGAATCGTATCCACCCACGCAAAGTCTGCTGTTAATGGTTGTTGAGTTAGTCTTTGATCTTGGTTTTTTCTTATGACTACGATTTGGGATTTAAACATTGACGTAAATTGCTGTCTACCAATTTTAGCTAGCAGACAGTCTCACCACACTACTACTATTTTATGATGTAAGACAGTGTGGTAGCTTTGCTTATCAGTAGTATAACACCCGACCGATAGCTGCTACCTTGACGTGGTGGTCGGGCTTGCATATCGCAATGACACAACAAGCTACACTGGCTGGAACTTATGTTCCTGTAGGTCCTACAATGCCAGAAAGGTTGTTTGGATAGCGGTTAGACAAAAGCAGCTACACAATCCAATACTATGATTCAAACAAATCCACAAAATATCATGCCGGATCGGACCGCGCTTCCTGCTGCCGTGTCACAGGGCAGAAGTGATAAATATGCTATTGAGACACACCAAACAAGAAAGAACAAACAAAAACAGGCCGCGTGTGACCGGCCTCAAGCAGCTGTCCCCTGGGCTCTGCGGTCACGCAACACTAACCTTTTCTCTATTTCAGGTACCCAAAGACTCAACCAACTTCCACGGTGTGGGCAGCCAGGAAGTAACAACCGCCCACACACTTCCAAAAGCACACGAAGCCTACCTGAGCATCACTCTCCCTTACTCACATCACCTTCCTCATCTTGCTTCTCTACTACAGTTAGCACTATTCTTCAGGCTAGTGAGTATAACACAAATTTGTAAACTTACTTTTGTTCAGATGTACTAGTAGGAGTTGTGTTCTCATGACATTCTGAAGTGTTATCATCATCTATCATTTTTATGATTATTTAACTTATTTTTAGCAGCTCGTACTGCTGCTGCAGCTTCTGATGATGAAATATATTCAGAATTGTTGATTTGTCCATTAGATTTTTTTAAATTTCTACGAAATTGTGTTAGTCCAGCACGATGCATTAATTGAAGTTCAGTTTGACGTAGTGAAATTAAACGAGCTTTTAATTTAGAACGTTTTGCACGATTAGATGAGGCTAAATAAATAAATGAATGTAAAAAAGATAAATATTTGGAATTATTAATTTATTAAAAATATTTATTGCAAGATCGCTAAACCAACTTGTTAATACATACATGGACTCGTGCAAGAAATCAGAGGCCTCCAAAGCCTCAGGATGGTCGGGGGTGGGTGCCTTGCACTGCGGGTTGGCCACCCCTCCGTACACCTCTTGAAATGCTCCCATATGACCGGGCGTCTTACATAGCCTCTCCTGAGGAAGTCCTACTCACTGCCTTCACGTGGCGGAGGTGTTTTTCACCAAAGTGAGAGGGCGAAAGCGGATGCCCGGCGCTCTTCACCGGGTTGACTGTCCATTGGATGACAGTCTAGGGGAGATGGCTAAACCCTGGTTCAAAACCTCCAACGACTGGCGTATGAAGCTCACTGGAGGTCACCGGCAGACGCATGGACAAAGGGCTTGTTGGATGTCCTGGATGTCTGGCCCCATTCAAAAAGGCGTATGAACCGAACTCCGGTCACCGGCTGCCAATGGATAGTGGACTCCCTACTCTACTCCTACTGCCTTGTAGTTCACACTTGGTTGTGTAAAGGCTAGAGCTGCACTCTCAAACAAAAGGCCGAGCGATTCTGGGGACATCACTCGTACCAAATTCCCATGAAACTTCATGAACTCTCTTACAAACGACGCAAAACCTTGCATCAGATCGCCGCGCCTGGGCAGCGATGATTCGAGATGTTCATGAAACCGGCTCATCCTCCCGTAGGAGATAGCCGAAGTAAAGTAAGTAAGTAAGAAATCAGAGGAAGAATATTATCTCATCAGTCCGAAAGGATTGAATGGTGTATGAACCTGTTAGGTTTCCGGAAACCTTGGGAGTGCAGCACTTGACGCTGCTCCACTGACTTGAAGACAAAGGCTCATGGTAGCCCCTCGAGAAAAGCACCTGCTTCGGTATGGGAAACTAAGGTGTATTCCAGACCCAGCACGAACTATGAGATTTTGTGCGGGACATCTTCTAATGCCCATAATGTACCGAGTTTTTGGTTTTGGTTTAGTAATAATAATAATAATAATACATTTGTAGACACCAACTTACATGTTTTCAATGCATTCATATAAGCTTCTAATTCATCCAGTTGAGACGGATTTGCCTCTTTCGATGAAAACTCTAGAAAAGAAATTGTAAAATTAAAAAACTTATTCATCAGACTAAAATTATCCAACGATTGCGTATCAACATGATCATAGGAACCCATAATTTCTATTGTTTTTTTCTCATGTTGACTTAGCTTACGGGCTTAAGTATTCAGGTTTCATTTGCTGAGTCATGAGTCCTACCTACTTGCACAAGGACAGCCAGATAATGCTATATCTGTCCTCTCACAAGAAGTGTAACTCATTCCTCTTGAATATGAAAGACCTATTCAAAAAACTTAGTTTAAAGTAACACAACAGGTTTTTTCATACTATTACTTTGAAACTAAAAAGCTGAGACGAGCAATAGATCAACGTAGAAACTTTATTTTGAAGGAGTGGACTACTAAACAGTGTCTTAGAAGCTCCCTGGTGGGGTATTGGCGAATTCTATGAAGTAATTAAAAGTGTTCGATGCCCATAGTTGACACGCTGCTTAATAATAAAACTGTTGATATGCTTCTTTTCTCCTCTGGCTAGTCAAGCTGAACAGTATTTCAAAATACATTTTACCGTACTGAGGTCGTACTGTGTATGGCCGATTAACTTTGCTGCATAGAAACAAGTTAATTGATAAATATTTTGTATTTCAACGTATTATTCTTAAGATGGTCAAATCGAAACCCCGATTCAATGATTCTGTTAAGGCTTGTTTGTATACAAGACTATGAGAATTTAAAATATCACTTATTTAGCTTTCAAAAACAAATTAGACACGATAGTAAAAACAAAAAAATTCGATATTAATCCGTTTGTCAGGTATACTACAAACAGTGGGCCAGTAGTGTTCATATTTACATATTGATAAAATATTACAAGTATGTGTAGTGTGCAGCAGTTCGCTTCGTCCTGCTTTATAGCTGTGAGATATGACAACTGGAAGTGGAAGACATGAAAAGCCTGGCACGATGTGTGCGTTCTATATCCCATGTTAGATGGTAAAATAGGGTGAGCAATGTTGAGGTTAAGCGTCCAGTGTTACGGTACGAGGGAAAATCAATCAATGAGGTTGTGAAGTTTCATCGATCGAGATGGTCAGGATATGTGTTGTGCATGCATGTCTAACCATTACCTTCCTCGACAATGGGCAATGTTAGCTGACATAGGATGGATTAGGTTGGAAGAGAGCTAGTAGTGGTCGAACCAAAACTTCGAATGAAATCTTTGACAACTAGTATGAGTCACGTAGGGAGATGTAGACTTCCTGTTTGGGATCCTTGGGATTCTAAGAATCAATGTTTGGAGAGAATTGGTGATAAGGTTCAAAATCGCTCTTAATGGCGCAGACGTATTTAATCTTTGTGATCTCTCCTATCCAGTGAACCTTGAAGTTTTTCCATTTTACTGTACTTTCTCGCATACAATTCTACTTATTATCGTTCTTTTGAATCTCATTTTTTCTCTCTTTTGTTCTTTCATTGTGTCATACATGGGTTGTAGCAACCCAAACTGCTGCGCTTCTGTGCAGAGTTCTATGCTGAAACCCGTCAGTCAGCCCACAAGTGTAAGCAGACAAAATTCCAATCTGCAAGCAAATAAGTGATGAGATGAATTAGTTGGAATTCAATTACTCAGCACCTGGCTATGGGCTGTACTTATAATGTGATGACTGGTGTTACTACCCAGTGGTTGCCTATGTTGAACCAGGTGGAATAGGATTCAGACTCGTGACTCATTTGGTTGAAGGTCGAGTGCCTAAGTGGACTTGACAAGTATCACCACAAGTACCGGAGATACTAAACGCCACAGTTTCATAGAAGGATGAAACTACCCTACCAACAACGACTTCTGAATTATTTATCTATAACGGTAATAGGTACGATAAATTAAGTTAAAAAAACTTCACGTGGGAATAAATGCATTTGTTAAAGCCACCATAAAACATTGATATATGTCCGTTAATGTCTCCTGTAACATAATAGCACAGAAATAGTATTACTACTACTAATAATAAGAAGAAGAAAATCAGATTAACATGTACATATTGTGCATTTGCATACCTCGATCGATAGCTTCTAATTCTTCTTCAATTGAAACAATCTCTTCTCCAATCTTTTCTAATTCTGAAAGCTGACACAAAAAGAACATGCAGATTTAGTACATTCAAGTTAATCATCTTGAAAAACAATACAGTCCGTACTCATCTATTGATAAAAGGTCACGTGTTATTTTAGAAAACAAATATTAATTAGTATCAGTCACATTGCGATACAGCGCAGCGTGTACTACTTATGAGTATATATAAATAGTATATCGAGTAACGCCTTCAGAAAATTAGTATTAATTTGTATATGAATGAAGAAGAGACAATGGAAAGCTGACAACACTGACAAGGATCTAAGAAGAAGAAAAAGAAAGTTATGATTATTATCTGAATATTTATGGCATCAACGCACGTTGTTTATGATTTCCTTGAGGTACATTGTATTTCAAGTATTGGTTTTGTAGGGATTTTGTTTGATTGCATGGGGGATTTCATCATGAGGTGATATCAGTTAGAGAACCACTAGAAAACCTGGGAGTACTGGACAGCTGTTTCCTCCGTCCTAGTTTGGGACTCTTCAGCAGTACGCACCCACCGGGGTTCGAACCCAGGACCTTCTGGTTACAACGCTAGCGAGCTCGTAGACCGTTGAGCCACTGGGACCCTATCCAATGGTCCTTGAATTCTAACTTCTGCCGATTGACGACATAGCGCGACCATTTCGCAATGTCTTCTTCGATGAGTTACTGCCTCATCTTCAACCTGATGTGCCCTACTGGTCACGGCTTCCCACTAGAACCCCAGGTTAACTGCCTGAATAGGGCCAGTCACTAGTGAGCATCAGATTAATTTTCAAGTATTGGTTTTGTAGCGATTTTGTTTGATTGCGTGGAGGATTTCATCATGAGCTGACATTGTATTTCATCCTAATAAACACTGCATCTGTCCTCATCAGTCTCTTTCACCTCAACAGATGATGGTGAAAGTGTGGAAGTTAGTAAAAAATATGGATTATAATCATAGCATTAGTCAAGTGTTCTGGAACAACTTTCAGATAAACTTGTGACGTCACTACTCTTGGATCTCTGAACATTATCCGGCATGGTTAGCGAAGGGAAAATGCAAGACAATTACTAGCTCAATTCTCGAGCATTTGATGAACTCAGGTCACGTAACTCCACCAGAGTCGTCTATGAAGATCATCTACAAAGTGAAGCCAAATGGTACAACAAAAGGCGTCAGGTTTCGGCTTTTGTGTATGGAAGAGGCGCTGGCAATTCGTCAATACAGCACTGAACTCTGTATACAGAAAACGTTTGTCCAGTCTTTTATTCTACCTTGGTTTTAATTTCTTCACTAGTCGTTCCCTTTAAAAAGGTTTTTCGATTTTTTTCTTTTACTTTTAGTTCGCTTCTGCTTTAATAATTAATTCACTATTATCACTCTCATATGTTACTTTTGTACATTTTCACACCCTCTTCAACTTGTTAAATTGACACTCAAATACCTTTATTCTCAGTCAATAGCAATTTTAACCTTATCGAATTTCTATCTTTGTGCCGTTGAGTACCACGTAATTTACAACTTTTAATTTTCACTTCTAAAGCCACTTCTGAGTAATTATATCAATTATGTCACCCCCTATTACGCAATAATAGACCACTATATATTTTTTGGTAAGTATAAATACGACTGTACAGCCTGTGAAGATGATTTCGTCGATAAAGAAAATTTTCTTCGCTGAATTTGTCTTTTATTTTCTTGGAGAATATTATTATGTTCTTATTACTATGCAGTATGGGACTGGGAAACTTAAAATAACCTGAAAGGTACCATAGTTATAATGTATACGGATAAGCACTATGCGAAAATTGAACAATTAAACTTTTTTAAGGCTGGAATAACAACAGATATTCCAAATTGGAGAAAACAATTTGTCTAACAGTATAATTGCATACAGCACATATATACAAGTCAATGTAGATGTCACTCATTGACTTAGGCAATCAAACTTTCAGTCACTGACTTAGTCCTATGGTTCGAATCCCATCCCACTTAATTCAGTGTGAGCAACTAACTGGTTAGCCTCATTATCCCTTACACAATAAGCATGGCTGATAACCCAGTATGTAATAGAAATCTGTTCCAGCTAACTCAGTTCTTTCCACACACACACCAATCAAGCTTCAAAGTCACTTTAAACTTTCCCGTTGATGGATTGGACAGAAGTGCTCGACTTCAGGTTGACATGTCAGCTCCTTGTACGATGCTCCGACGATGCCTGGGGATTTTTCGTCCTATTTAGGACAAAATGCGCATCCTGAATTCCATTGCTAGTCACCACCCACCAAATTACTTCAAGTTAAATCCTCAGACATCGTCGAAGCATCCGCACAAAGAGCCCACATGCCAAGCACTTCGGTCCAATCAATCAACGGAAAAGTCCGAATTGAATTAAATAATAAGCGATAGCCGTTGCACAAGAGATGGCTCTCGAGGCCCAAGTGGTCTAGTGGATACCGATTTGGCGTTAGAAACTATGGGCACTGGGTCCGAGAGTCAGTGGTAACACTATCACCACTCACAGGGGAATCCAGGTGCATTCAGATGACGAGTCCCAAAGAGGACGAAATGAGCATCCTAGATTCTACAACTACTAGTCACCATTCACCAAAATACTTCCAGTTTCTTTATGTTTTTTTAACATTTCTGATAGTACTGATAAAAGCTTCCCTTTTAAACACCAAAGTGAGCGAATGAATGAACGAATAAAAGTCAAAGACAACAGAAAATATTAACTTACTATAGAAAGCATAGTTGAATCTTCACTTATCCTTTTTTCATTTCTTTTCATTTTTAAATCATCTTGTTTATTAGCATTTGATTGACTTTCTTCATCACCATTATTATTACTAACGCCTAATTGACGCATACGATCTAAACGCTTTTTTTCAATAATTCCCGTCCGATCAACAAATGTATCTTCATCAGATGAATAATAATCATTCTCTTCCCAATAAGCACGTGATCGAACATGTTTCGAGGATCCGGAACGATCTAATAGAATTTAAAGGAAAAAATTATTATTATATTATTGTATCCTTTAATTCCTACAGGAACATAGGGCTTCAGCCGTGCGTCTCCATTGCGTTCGGTTCTCTGCTAGAGTCTTCACCTGGCTCCATGTCTGCCTACACGCCTTCGTCTCCTCTTCACATGACCTCCTCCAAGTCACCCTTGCACTGACGACCAACTCGCCGCTTTCCTTTCGAGTTCCACTCGAGCTATGGCTTGTCTAGTGATGTCACTTGATGGTTTCCTCAGAGTATGGCCAATCCATCTCCATTAATTCCTGCTTATATGTTGCACAATTGGTTCTTGGTTAGTTCGCTCCCAGAGATCTCTGTTGCTGATCTTTTCTGGCCGGCCGGCCATCTGATCTTGAGTATTGAGCGAAGACAACTGTTAATGAACGTCTGTAGTTTGTTTGAGATGCTCTTTATGACGCGCAGTGCAAGTCTCTGATCCGTATAGTAGCACTGAGTTCACATTGGAGTTGAAAATCCGGATCTTCTTTTTGATGCTGAGTGCTTGTCTTGCTTTTCCGATTCTTGCTTTGATATCCTCGTCAGTTCCGCTGGCCTGTAGTTGAAACGATGCTTCCCAAGTAGGTAAAAGAGGTTGTTTCTTTCAGGTTCCTTCCATTTATGCTGATTGTTGTCTGTTGTTGTTGGTGGTGTTGCCCAGGAATCTTCATCACCTCTGTCTTCTCTATGTTTACCTGAAGTCCTATCTTTGATGCTTCTTCTGTCAACTTGTTGCTTTTCGCTTGCATATCTTCCAGTTTGTGGGAAATCAGACATATATCATCGGCGAAGTCCAGATCCTCCAAGTTTTTGTTTAAAATAATTCAACTTATAATTTATGGGAAAAGCTAATTGAGATTAATCATTTGCTACGGAATTCCAATGAGAATCATCAAAATCCCAGCATTAAAATTAGATGATAAAGGCTATTTGTATCTTGGTGCCTAGCATTGAATCGAGAATTATGTTTCGGCCTATCACAGTGACTCGCCAACTGCATGTACTTGCATCTTAAATGAGTAATGGTATTCCATTTGAGAATTGAACTTAGCACCTATCGTTTTAAACGCCAAATAATACATATTTAATTAACTTGAAGGTATCGTCGAAGTGTTTCTACTAAGACCTGAAATGTCATTAACAACCAAGATATTTCAGTGCAATAAATCAATCAATAGGAAGTTCAAGTTAGTTTCAATGAATATCAGTGATAAAGATTAGATTTTGATTCATTCTTGTGAATGGTAACAGTCTTTTAGGGCTACATCTTTTCCACATTATTAATACTTTCCAGTTGGTATAACATGGATGTTGCCTTTACACAAAGCAATGATCTAACTTAGTTATGTTGGTTGAAACAGTCGTTCATTAGGATTTTATAATGACAACATAACCAGCCAGAAAATAACAAAAATAGCACTAACCATCACTATAGCTTCAATTTATGATAATATAATGATGGCCTAAGGGAAAATTTGTACTGCTGGATGAACATGGAAGTGAGGAGAATAAAATATCTCCCAGACAACATCCCTACTTTAAGGAGGTAATGGTTCGCAAGACTTACCATCCAATATCATCAAATCAATGTGCACCGTGATGGCAAGCTACCTAGAATGTTAGCCATATTGCAAACCTGACTGATAGAATTCAGTCTGCATCAAAGAAAGGACTAGACACATCACACTAGTTACTAGTGTCCAATCAAAGTATCCAATACAGTCCCAAATGACGTCAATCGCGAGCCCGAATAGCTGAGTGGTAAAGTTTCAAACTGCAACACTGGGCGACGTAGATTCGAATCTCAAAAGGGACATGAGTTTCTTCAAGGTTGCAAATACGCCTTGCTGACTGGAGAGTACCAACTAGCATGAAACTTAGATCCGAGGCATCCTACCGATTGCCTCCAACCATCTAATATTATACATTCTATGTTATTGGAAGTGTTTCCTATGGTACGGGACTACATTGGATATAACTCTGTACCTGAGCAGTAAACTAATGTACTTTAAGTTCCAAAGCCACACTAAAGTAAACCATATTCTTTCTCATACATCTGAAAAGTTATTTTTAAATCTGTCTGCTATTGATTTACTTTTTGTAAGCTACAGTTGAAAAATGACACTAACTCGAACCCATGTACATCATGCAAAGTTTTATACAAAAGACTTGTAGCCCAAGTGGATGGTTTCGGTGTAGTTATTTTCTCTAATCTGAGGGAAGTTAGCGCTGAAAATGTGTTATCTATGAAGCCAATGAAAGCTTCTCAATAAAACTACTACTATTCAACATAAATATTTTTCTTATCCATGCATGGTGTTATGATTTTCATCAAATTAGGGTTAGTCAATAAGATTAGGGAATTCACTTGGATGGTTGATAATTACCAGACTTCAACTGGTGATGACTGACTGCATTTAGATAAATAATTTGTAAAAACAGTAAATTTGAGCTATTATTCATAATGGAAATGCTAAGGATGTAGTTCCATTTTTTAACACACTGTATACATTATAATTAGTTCAAATGAAATATCCTAACAAGACAGTGAAGTATAATCAACTAGACCTTTAAAATATGAACCGTTTTATTTGAAGATTTCAATAGTTGAATTGCTTAAAGATTTTTTAAGCAATTTCTTATGTTTTAACACCTATATATATATATATATATATATATGTATATATATGAATTCAAAGGAACACCACAATGAGAAAGAGGGACGATAAAATTACTGTAGCGCAGTGTATAACTACTTCTCTTGAAAGACAATCAATAAGAAAGCCATTTATGCGTTAAATGTGTGCTGTGGTTTAACTGGTCGTAACTTTCATTCCTTCAAATTAACTCTATCCTATTCATCATGACAAAATAGAGTAACTTAGAATGTCTTCGAGTATTTGTTTGCAGGGATATGATTGGCTTTAATCCACATTACCGATTGACATCAGTTGTAGAACCACTGGAAACTACTGCGGTGTACTGGATGCTTTAAATCTTGCACTAGAAATCGAGAATTGACAGGAATTACGTTCTACGCGCCATTTGATTACGTCC
This sequence comes from Trichobilharzia szidati, assembly GCA_944472155.2. Taxonomy (NCBI): domain Eukaryota; kingdom Metazoa; phylum Platyhelminthes; class Trematoda; order Strigeidida; family Schistosomatidae; genus Trichobilharzia; species Trichobilharzia szidati. The sequence goes on along the minus strand of OX235271.1, from coordinate 46,582,713 downwards.
GATTGGCTGAATGGTCAACGGGCTTGCCTTTTAACCTGAAGATTTCGGATTCAATTCCCGGTGGGGGGGGGCATAGATGTGTACTGCTTAAAAACCGCAAACAGGGACGAAACAACTGTCTAGTGTTTCCTTGTCTTAAATGGTTCTCGAAATGATGTCAATCCGTGATGTAACTTGGAACTTAGGATGTGTAAAACATGTTTCAACTCTTCTAGACATTGCAGAACTTTTGAAGCCTTTGAATCTGGCTTGTTAATATTCATCGTCTTGAATTGTTTGTTTAACCACAAAATTATTTATTCCATGAATTAAGTAAGCACTAGAAATGCTCTGAAGATATTTAAGTGATTGAATAACTCTAACCTCTATTTGATCAACTATAGAATAGAAGGCTAGTCGTGCATCATGAGGATAGTATGAGATCATATCGGATAAGATGAATTAAGTGATCCATATTTTCTCAAGAACACTGTATGAAGTAACATTTTATGTAAAGTTAAAAACGAATAGGAGTTACCATCGAAAATATGTTCATAATAGGTATGAACAACATAGAGATTAAATTTCTTCTGCCAAACATAAATAGTAATTATAACAGAATAAATAGTGCGCTGTTATGCAATAATCAGTTTAACACAATGAAAAGTGATTAACAGTATATACATTAAAAGGTATCTACCTTTATCTGGATCGAATTCACCTAAACGATCGAGAAGTTGACAGGCTTCTAAAGCACATGCGACAACAGCCTCCTTTCGTTTGCCAGAAACAACAGCTTCTGCTGTCACAGTACCTGAACTTAACGGTAATCTACAAAAGAAGAAGACGAAGAAGGAGTTCAGTTAACCAGTTATAATAATAACAATAAGATCAGATATGAGAATATATAAATGAATACACATTGAGACCTACTTATCAATAGGGTGAGGTTGAATGGCTGAATTCACTTTACAAGTGAGTCTTCTTTTTAAGAAAAAAATGAGGGAATGTCACAAACTAGCCAATTACTCACCAGCATAAAATTCCCGAAACAAATTATGCTCGACGACTAGATAGATTACAAATTAAAACCACACTTCACATACTTTGAAATGAAGCAAAAAGTGTTTATCTACTAAACTTATGGTCTCTCAAAAGCATGGAATATTGCATCTCGAAGGATTTAGGAATAAAACTTTTCAATTTAGAAATTACATTCATGGTTACTCAAAAGCATATTACGATGTATCGAAAAAAATCTTAGTTAACCTGTGATACAATCTGGCTGATGGTGGCTGGTAGTGGGATCCAGGATCAGCATTTCGTGTTGTTTGCGATTCGTCAGCTGGATGTACCCGCATTCCCGATGATTGATAGTATTCCTACCAAGACTCGAAACCGACACTCATTATTTCAAAAGCTTAAGCATTATCCACTAGATTACTAAGCCACGAGGGCTACCTCTTGTATAATGGGTATTGGTGTTCAAACTTGGGGTCCATAGCAAAATATTCGCTACCCATTCAAATATTAGATTAAAATCTGCTTTCAGATGAAACATGTTATATATGACGCAATCCGAAATCTGGACCGAAAAATTAGCGAAACAGTAACTCATTGGTGAAAATATGTGGTGGTGGTGTGTGGTGATGATGTAGTATATTGTATGACATCCTCTGAAAGAATTTTCAATACAGGAGGGACTGATGAAGTTGAAAACAAGGGAAATGAAGAAAGTTGTGAACCAATACAGAAAGCATGAATAGAATACGAAAGGAGCAGAACATGAAAACTGCATCCAAATGAGTTTTCCAGTGTAAGGTTGTCATATATAACCACCATCTTGTGTAATATTGACAAATAAACAATTTCGCTACCAAGTACCCTTGTACTCTTTATGATAGTGGCACTATGTAATCGATCAACAAAAGCTGAAAATCATGGGTGATTAAATTCTTATCTTATATGAGTGGCTAAATAGCAGAGTGCTCGCCTGAAGGTAAGTAGTTCTATCGCACGACTGAAGAGACCTGAATTAGGATGAAACAGATTTCTAATGTGCTCTGGCTTTTCACAATTCTCCAACTGATGTCAATTCGTTTCAAAATATACGATTAAATCACTACAAATCTAACAGCGCAACTCATTTATATGAGCAATGATGGCTGAGATAAAGTTCCATTTACTTACATACAGATATGAGAAATTAGCCAGCCTGAGACTATGATATTTAGGAAACAAAAATTGCAATCAGTAAGGTGATTACTGATTTATTTCGTATTTTCCGTTAAGTGATTATATTGGCGAGAAATGCTCAGGATGGTATGTTTACATGTTGGTACCTAGCACAGTGGTTAGGACTCTCGCTGACCATGCACATGGTCCGGGGTTCGATCCCCTGCCGGCGCACACCCGATATCTATGGTCGGCCTGCAAAATTTGGGCTACCGATATCCATGCTGAAAATTCCATACTTGTACTGAAAATACGGTGTGGAATCAAGCTGTAAATCAAAAAAAAAAAAATAAAAATAAAAAAAATAAAAAAATCTGAGGATTAATACGTCATTTGAGTGGTGGTGCCTGGCAGTGGAATCGAGGACGCACAGGACCGAGTGTTCCGGTTCAATATAGTTAATCCACGAGGAGTTCAAAATAGCTTAAACGAATGACAGTTGATACCCATTGCATAAGAGGTGACAATCTATGCCAAAAGGTCTAATTGACAATGCTTTGGCGTTGGAAACGATGGGTTCTGGGTTCCAGTCTCAGTAAGAACACTATCACTGACTGGGGATTCAAGTACATTCAGCTAACGAATCTCAAATGGGACGAAACTCTCATTTTGGATTCCAGTGCTAGCCATCACTTACCAATTGATATTAAGTTTCCGAGTTACCATCTAAAGTTAGCTACATTTTTGAACATATACAAAGAAATAGTGAACTAGATTTGGCTTTGTGGATAAATAACTATTTAGCCCGACAAGGTTTAAGGTTTTTTTCAAACATCACGAGGAATTCAATTCATGCTAAACAAAAGTTACTGATTGGCTTAATCACTCGACTCTCAGACCATGACTGGGTCCCAGGTCCGAGCTCCACTTCACCTGTTTCATCCTAGTCAACTCGATACAACACCATCATTCATAAGATAAGTGTGGATTATATAGCTTGGTTTATTAACTAGGTTATGACAATATACTCTTGAAGAAAAATTACAAAAGGTTTAAAAAGCCATAATCATATGTGCTGAAACAATGGTTGATATTGTTAATTGTGGTGGACTGAATTATGCGGTACATCATGCGCGGGGAGCGAGAAGACAGGAAGACGTTGGACAGATAAGAAGGCTCTAGAAGGTCTGGATTTTGTGAATGACTTATGTCTAATGTCATACAAACTCGAAGACTTACAGGCGAAAACCAACAAACTGGCAGAAGAAGCAGCACAGACAAAACTTCAAGTGAACATGGAGAAGACGAAGATGATGAAAATAACCAACCAACAACAAGTACCGATCACTATCAACGGAAGAAATTTGAAAGAGGCCACTTCCTTCACTTATCTAGGCAGCATCGTTTCAACTACAGGCCACAGCGCGGATGAGCATATCAAAACTAGAAATAGGAAGGCAAGACATACTTTCACCACTCTGAGGTCAGTTTGGAAATCTTCTGCACTCCTCAGTATAAACAACAAAATGGGTGAGAAACTTGGCTAGCACGTCAAGAAGAGCATTTTCAACAGCCTGCTGCAGACTTTTATCAACAGCTGCCACCTTCGCTGGCTCCATACAGAAAATCAAATGGTCACAAAGAATTTGTAACACGAAACTGGGAACGAATCAACCAACAACCTACTACTCAATAAATATGCCGAGGAGAATGGAGATGCATCGCGTACACGCTAAGGAGACCGTCGAATGACATTGTGTGCTAGGCCGTCGCTCAAGTGGAAGCCCAATGAGAGACGACGAGTGCGGTATTGGTCGGAGGGTGACATGGAGGAGATCCTAAGAGAAAGAGATGAGAGACTATGGGCAATCTTAGTGCCAGCCAAAGAGGACCGCAGAGAATAGAACAAAGTGGAGATGTGCTGTTGAAGCCCTATGTTCCATTCGGAACCCAGGGAAACAATAATAATAAGAATAGTGGTGTTTATTTAAAAGAATGTATCTTTATATCCTAATTATATCAAATACCAGATAATAACTTACTCAATTCGACAGTGTTGTTTACCAAAAGGCGCTTCAACGAATTCATACTGTGGTGCAGGATCGATACCTTCTCGTTCAAAATAAGCATTCAACGCTCGTTTTGGATCATCACGATAAAGTTTTTCATGACTTAAACAAGTACCAGATTGAAGTAGACTTGGAATTGGTTCAGGAGTAGGATCTTCTACTGGATAATTTATTGAATAATAAAAATAAGAATTAACGACAAAAAAACAAATAAGAAGATACTCAAGCTATAGTACTGTTTCAAAGTGATACTTACCTACTTAGTATAACTATTTAGTAATGTACACAGAATTTAAATGCTACTCATATAATTAAGATTAATAAAAATGTACGTACACCACAATGATGTATCAGAGTTTGGTATCAAATAAAATGTGAGAAATTCAATTCTCTACAAAGATGACGTCAACTTCTCTATGGATGTATGTTACTCGGAATAATAATTGATAAAGTGTAACTGAAAATCCATGAGAGGCGTTAACTGTTCCTAAGGAAAATCTCTTCATAAAGCTGGGTTTTAAAGATGACGTTGTTGCCGAAATCCTCAAAAACCATGTTTTCGAGTGGCTGAAAATGACATTTTACGCTACTACCTTGAGAATCACATTCTCCAGCTGACAGCTAGTCCAGTCATACACTAAGGACAAGATATTGCTCCCGGCCACCTCAAAGTGCATTTATAAATTTGAATGTTCCTGTATAGCGCAAAGTGCATCAGCCGTGCATAGCGTCATATCCGCAAACATATTTCGGAACACTGTCCAGCCCGGCTAATCGGAGAGAGAAAGAAGAATATCGCCAGTGTAATTCTCGAGCATCTTATCAATTCCAGATGTCGGACATATATGTATGACTGCTCCAAGGTTATCCTCACAACTCTGAGTACGTTGGCTATACAAAGTCAAATCACTGGTGACTTGGGACCTAAAACCAGGCATCTGGTGAAAAACAGTACTTATAATTACTTATTCTACCATGGCTAGGGTGACATTAGTGTTGAGATTTTGTTTCATTTCAATATTCGACGTTTAGTTTGTATCGAATTCGCAATCTGTGATTTACACAGTTCGAGGTGAAATTTCACTAGTTTCCTCAAGACAACGAAATTATTTTGATCACAATATGTGATCTAATTGAGACTATAAATGGCAATCAGAAAAGCAAGTGTGATTGCATGGTGCTATGTACTAATGATTGATTGATTGACATGATCACTTGGACTGCATTTACAAGAATCAGTGGTGCCTGTTAGCCATATCGAAGTGATCTAAACACCTGATGACCATTTCGCTCGTTTAAGGTCGAGCTTATCAATAGTGCATCCGGTTTGAGTAACCTCGGACAGCCGAATCAGTTAGTTTCCTATCATATTTTTTGTTTTATTTTTAACATTACTACTTATTAATAACACTGAATCTCTCTCATTCACATCTCATTTAGATAATATCCTGTATCTGCACTATCTTCTCCAATCTTTACATTCAGAGAGATTCACTTTATTCTGGTTACGTACTGCCAACTTCCAGTTCCCAATCCCCACTTATTGATTCCCTTTCAGACTATCCTTCATATTAAGTAATACACTTCCTAAAACATAATTACCAGGATTCGATTAGTTTTATGAATTCGTCTATTGAATACTATCCATCTGTAGGCACTGAACCAACTCGTACTTCATTGTTGCATGACTAATGACTATATATATGCGTCGGTGGCACAGTGGTTAGGACTCTCACCGACCATGCACATGGTCCGGGGTTCGATCCCCTGCCGGCGCACACCCGATATCTATGGTCAGCCTGAATTTGGGCTACCGATATCCATGCTGAAAATTCCACACTTGTACTGAAAATACAGTGTGGAATCAAGCTGTAAATCAAAATAAAATATATATATATACACAGGGCTAAGTGAAGTGATTTTGTTGGTTTGTGTGCGACGTCAATTCCTAAGGGTTTGAAGAGTTTTGCAGTGATTTCTGAGATTTCCTTTATTAAATATGGTACGGCAATTTCTTTGTGCTTTCCTTGGGGACCTTTGATATGGTAGGTTGGCTCGGTGGTAGATGCCTTCTGATGAAGTTCCGCGGATATCCATTCTTTTGGAAGACGTCCATGAGATATCTTTCTGCAAGACTCTTCAAACCCTTAGGAAGTGACGTCGCACACAAACCAACATAATCACTTCGCTCAGCCTTGTGTCAACCAAAAGACTCAACAACGAGAGAAGATAAAACCAACATCATCTACATTATAAACTGCAACGATTGCGAAAAACACTACATTGGCGAAAGTGGACGTCCTCTTCTTCTTCGTATCCATGATCATAAACTAGCCGTTAAAAGACATGACATCCAATCCGTCATATCGTTGCATACAGACAACCACGGATATCGTTTCGACGCTCAAATATTAGACAGAGGAAACACCAAGAATGCTAGAGAATTTTAAGAAACCTGCCTGCTATCCCAGTGAATAGTCAATCAGTAGACACATTGACATGGACAAAAATTACCAATCGATGAGAAGGAAAGCTCACACACAAAGGGTCAATCCTCAGATGAAGGAAACAATCAGTACCAATACAAGTAGCCTAGAGGGTGTGAAAACACACGAAAACAACCAATCATGCCCAAGGTCACCGGGAGAGATCACTTATAAACCCGTGGAGAAATCTAAAAGCTCGGTTCCAATTGAAGTATGCGCTGAAGATGTTGCTTAGTAAGGCGACGAAAGCTCCGCAAATAAATCATCCAGCTCAGGGAACATAAATCCATCAAATCATTCACCTGAGCTACAAATCTTCATCATATATATATATGCCTCGGTAAACAGAGTGTGGGTATTGAACCCAGTGCCTGTTTAAAAAATAATAATGACTCCCACAAAATGTTGAGGAAGTACATTACCAACGTTATGTAAATACCTGGAATTGACCTGCAGGAAACTCATTCAAGGTAAATTGCCAAAAGAGAATAGCAAAATAACTCACTCAAAATAATATCGTATTAAAAACAAACTCTTATAACTAATCTATTTACTCTACACATAAATTAAAGAAAAGACAGAGAAAAAAAGGTATATCTTACACGACATGCCCCAATCACATTCAAGTTTAACAGATTGTGAATTTTGATTTGTTGAAGTGTCTATTTTTTCTTTAAGAGCCATTAATTTACGCTCTTCATAGGCTTTTTTTAATTCAGACCATGATTGTATTGTTTCTTGTTCAGTATCTTCATCTGGACCTTGAAAAATATGTAGACGTGTACTCCCACCAAAGCGTAAAACATAACCAACACGAATACGAACATACCGGCCAGAAGGTAATCGTCGCTTCATGATTTGGAAAAAAATAAAGAACAAAGTTGGAAAATAGGTAATAAAGAAAGAAGCAAGTAATACAACTTCAACAGTTGTAATTCATTCTTTGACAGCTATACCTGTTACCATTTTGTATTTTTCACCGTTTTTTTTCATATCTCTGTAGTAACCTAAGACTGCAATAGGTAGTCGGATCATCTTTTCTGTACACTTAGTGCGATACAGTTTGTAGAAAATCAGATAAACCATTTTGTATCCATGTGGAAATTTCGTTAGCCATAAGTCGATTAAGGTTATTGAAACCGATCATTAAGTGTACTTGAAGACATTATCAAGGTCATGTGGTTTGAACTATAATTTAGCTAAACCCGTTTCCATATCTTGTCACGACGTGTTACACATCGATTACAGTCAGGTATACAGAATTACAGATTGCACCCCCTAATCAGTTAGAAGATAAGTATATACAACTATACGTAATCATAAAGAATTCAGAACTCACTTCACAATGAATTAAGCACCGAAGATATCGTCTAGAAGGACAAACAGTACTTCACAATTGAACCACTCATCTCAAAGAATACTTTATCAGTATTTACAATTATCTTTCTCCTGTCTTCTGGTATGTAATAAAGTAATACCTGTAAACTGATTATGATTACTATTCGTTTAAAGAGTTGGAAACGGTATCGTTTATTATCCTGTGCGTCGATCGTTCAGCGGTAGTATGTTAGCCACACATACACGTGATCCGCGTTCGAATCCCTGCCAATGTATTCCTAAGCCTCGCTTAGCCAGTAGTAAACCCAGTAAAGAGGAAAAGTTGGGTGGGAGGCTAGCAGTCCCATCCTGTAAAAACAACACCGCTGTGACGCATTGGTGTAGGTTCCCAAATTACAATGGATCTGTCGCGGGTTCGAACCACGCCTCACACTTCGACTTTTGAGCAGCCCTGAATAGTATAATCGGCCTTCAAACAATAAGTGTGGCTCATTGCCAACTACATGGAATTGCTAGTGGTGGCTGAGTAACATAACATTTTAAAACTTCAAAAGCTCAGACATGAAGTCAGATATCCCATTCGGAAAGCAAAGGAATTGAAAAAAATCGTTTGTTATCACAGTCGAAACAAGTGGACGATGAGTGTTGACTAGAACGAATATTCATTCTGTAACATTATAACAAACAAAAAACAAAACAAACAACTAACCTTATTAACAAAAGTACCATGAGTACTATCCAAATCTTTTAAATACCATCCAGTGGTATCTTTTTCATCTTCTGGAACATTACCAACAGAATGCGGTGGTTTACCATATTGTAATACAGCATGTAATCGACTTATAGAAGGATGAGCAAGTGTTATACATTGTCCAGCTAAATCATTGAATGATGCATCATAATATGGTTGTGGTTGACGTCCAATTAAACAATAGCTTAAACTATTATCATCACACGATGATTCTGAATCCATAGTAGTAGATGTCGTTGATGATAGATTAACTGTACACTCTGTTAGCTGTAAACCATTTTTAATAACTTCCAGTTTATAATTTAAAGTTGGCGGACAATTTAAAGCCCAAACTGGAGGATGATAGACATTCACAGTAGGAGTAGGACTTTCTGTTGATTTTTTATTATCTGAATTTGACAAGATCTGGAAAGAAAAAATTATATGATTTCGCAAATTAAAGAAATATATTTTTAAATACTGGATATAACGACAAATGATAATCGGTAATGTTGGTTGGTTGCATATTGCCAGTCGACAGAGTTAGGATTCATAAACCGTTGGAGTACAACCCAAAACTTAAATAACGACGCGCCCTTAGCGTATGGCTTGATGCCTGATGAAGTTATAGGTACTCAGTGGTGAAGAGTCCTAGGCAAAGGCCTGAAGAGCTACCCAGTTTTGTTGGTTTAGAATGGTTCACACTAACAAACGCCACTTCATAACCAGATTTACCTTAAAAGTATTTTTCTTACCTTTGGAAGTAATTATACAGAGAATGAATATTGCTATCTGTTCAAAAATAGGAGGAGTACACTGTTGTATTGTTAAATAGCAAAATTTAGAAAACAATAAACCGTTAGATTCAAATGTAATCGTTAAATGGTGACGTATCTGCCTGTCAATGTTTGAACATCCTAGATTTGGTTTTGCATGAGTTAGTACATAAGTGGTACACAGAGGCTTAAATACTCAACTTCCATCTAGTAGGTTTCCGGGGTTCAAATCCCACCCCGTCTGCCTTAGCCTGAGAAACTGAGTATTATCGCAACCCTGATACATTAAGTGTAGTTTACAGCTTGGTAAATGATAAATTTCTTTCGAGTAACTGAATTGTAAAATTTAACGTTATTTAAGTACTTAGAAACAGTTCTAGATAGAAATAGAACCAGATAAGAACTTATTACCCAGCAAATAAGCACAAAGAAATGGAGATGGAATGGAGATACACTGAGGAGACATTCAAGTGGCACCGCATGCAGGTCAGGCCCTGAAGTGGAATCCGAATGGGAAGTGACAAGTCAAATCTTCGAGGATGACATAGAGCAGATCGTGTGAGGAGGGAGTGAAGCTTGTGAGCAGTTGTGGAGCTAACCGAAAGTGATGACAGAGAACTGAGTGTAATAGAGGTGTGCCGCTGAGGTACATAGAAACGCTACAACAAGCGTCGTTGTTACGGTATGTCATAAACCCACTCCTACAAAGGCCTCTATTCAAAAAAACTCATACTCCCACTAGTGTTTTAATTGTTTCCATGTGTAATTAATATCAGATCACTTATATGATCAAGCGATGGTCGGTGTTACGACGAGAAGTTCGATTGTAAAATACCTTTAGATAACTAGTAATGGTAACTCACTGATACGGATACTTAATCTGAACAATTAAATTATAAGTTCGAAATCCCCTCCATATAACCAATAATGAGGAGTCAATCAGAATATTTTTTTTAAAATCGGTAATTCTTACTCTTATAACATTTGAAGCTAGAACTGAAGCAGACATCTGAATAACTATCTGAATGAAACTAATATAGTTCAGTAGTTGAAGTCGCAGTGGGAGCACCATCACTCACTGGGGGATACAGACGCATCCAGATGGCAAATCCTACACAGGACAAGACACGCGTCCTGGATTCCAATGCCAGTCACTTAATAGCAACACTACTGAAACAAAAGATGTCTGGAGTGAAAGTAGTTGCTCAGAAGGAGACCATAATAGTAAATTCGTCTGAGTTTGCGTTTAAATTATATAAAAAAACAAGTAAACTTCCTGGTTGTTAGAACTGATACACTTTTCATGTATCAGATTGTAAGCCGCATTTATTGTGTGAATGCTCTTGATAATAACCAAGTTTCCCAGGTTGAGCTAAATGGAGCAGGTTTCAAACCCATGACTCATCATCCGAAAGCTAAGTCTTCACCACACCTGGATGATTTCATTTGGGCAGCTGGCATCAGTGATTACAGGCTATAAATCCACCACAGTGGAAAATTATCGTTTGTCTTTGTCTAAAAAAAACATGGCTGTGAAGCTACATCGACTGAGATGATTAGGACATGTGTTACGTATGCCTAGTCATCGCCTTCCTCGACAATGGGCAATGTTAGCTGATATAGGGTCAGGCTGGAAAAGAGCTAGCCAGTGGTGGTCAAACCAAAACATGGCACCAGTCAATGAAATCTACAACAGTTAGTCTAAGCCACGTAGAAAGATGTAGACTTCCTGGTTGGGGTCCTCGGGACGGTAAAAACCAATGGTTGAGAACAATTGGTGACATGGCTCAAAATCGTTCTCAATGGCTGGTGCAGATGCATCCACTCCTTGTGACTTATGATTTCCAATTAAACTGTTTTGTTCTCCGTTATTACTATTCCTTTGTCTCACACCTCTGTTTACTGTCTATATTATGCATTTCTCCTACTTTCTTCTCTTTCTTTGTGTGCTGAGTGAAGTGTAGCGACTTGAACTGCCGCACATATGTGCAAAGTTCTATGTCAAAAACAGACAGACTTCGTCTAAAATATAATACCATAAATAATTATTTCGTTTCAACACCATTTTACAGCGAAAGATATTACTGTTATTATTACTTTGTGTATTTATTTGTTTTTCCCAGTGTGTTTTATTCTAAAATAAGCGTACACATATTGTATAGCAAATTGAATTGTTAGACAATCATGCCAGGTAACATGTATACATTTATCTTTTCGCTTATCAATTGATCATAAACAAGATGAATTGTGAGTCTACTCAAGATTTGTGGGTTTCATCTCTAACAACAACTCCGATTGGTTTACCTAATGACCATTGAAATGGTTACCTTTATTACCTGTGCGTCGGTGGCACAGTGGTTAGGAGTTTCGCCGACCATGCACATGGTCCAGGGTTCGATCCCCTGCCGACACACACCCGATATCTATGGTCGGCCTGCAAAATTTGGGCTACCGATATCCATGCTGAAAATTCCATACTTGTACTGAAAATACGGTGTGGCATCAAGCTGTAATCAAAAAAAAAGGGAAATACTTACTTCACACTCTGAACCATCCTGTTTCTTAGCATTATCATCATTATCATTACAATCAGTAGGAACTGTCTCTTCAGTATCCATTGTCTGGACAGTTTCTGGATGAGCTTCTTGACATTCAGAAGTATTGTCTGTATTAGTATCCGTTATAGACTCATTTGTATCTGGTAAATCAACCTCCATTATTTAATTGTAAAACTGTTCTATTTTAGAATCTACAAAACAAAATAACGAACAAAAGTGTACAATTACTCCTCAGTTATAATAGGCGTCTACATATTTTATGAAAATAGATCAATTCATACGAACACGATCAAATGGTATCTTCTTATTGTGAGATGCAGTGTTGACTAGAAACTTTGAGAGATCTCTATAAAGCCTTTTTAACAATTACACGGAGGGAATCACTGAAACGTGATGAAGAACGGATAACTTATTTCCAATGAGATATATGTGTGCGTTTGTGGTTCAGCAGTAGAACACTCGCCAACCACGCACGTGGTCTGGATTTCGATCTCCTGCCGATAAACTCCTAAACCTAGTGAATAGGGGAATATGGGGTGTGAGGTCAGCAATCCATATCGTCAAAATAAAACCACTGCTACCGAAACTTCGGGGCTCTAGCTTGAAACCCTATTTCTTACTCGGAACGTAAAAGAATGAAATATAGTAATATAATAAATATAATAGCAGTGAGATATATATAGTGACAACGACAGGACTCAACATAGAACTAATGGGCCCCAGGTTTGAGTCCTACCCCACCTAATTCAGCCAGCCCTCACACAATATTTGATTGGCCTATTATTATCATTAGTTAGTTACACATTTAAAACTCGCCTGACATACTTTAGTATTGACAGACACATTAACTGTGTAATTCCTTTTTAAAAAGCAATTCCATAATTTAGTAGTCTTAAATTTATAACCTAGTAATTGAATTTCTGTTGAAAACTAGAAAGCGAAACAGGATCAGCAACAGGAAACTCTGGAAACGAACCAATCAAGAACCTACTGCTCAACAGATATTCCGAAGAAGAAAGTGGAGATGAGTCGGACACATGCTGAGGAGACTGTCGGGTGACAACGGGAAACAACGAGTGGGTCGTTCGAGGGTGACATGGAGGAGGAGATGAGAGACTATGGGCAGTGGTGGGACCAGCTAAAGAGGACCGCAGAGAATAGGACCAAGTAGAAGCCGTATGTCCCACTCGAAACCAAAGGGAACAAGAATAAATAAGTGGACTCCAATTCTTAAGATCATTCAGTTACTAGAAATCTCTTGGGATTTGACTACTTCTAAAGTAGACTTCATCAGTGACTACAAGAACTAGGCTTGAACTCCTACAAGACTACGGATGAACATCACTGAAGATATCGTAACTGGAGAGAGAAAACAGCTATCTATTGCTTTAAAGTTTTCATTGGTTCTTTAGATGATTGTCTCATATTTTCACAGATCCATTACATACAGCGTACTACTTAGAAGAGATTAATTTAAATTTACTACTTCATTATACTAATTTTAGTTATTACGACTCATTGGTTTCAGCACTCGACTTACAGGAAGGGGATGGTGGGTTCGAGTCCCACTCTACCTACTTCAGACTGGGAGACCAAATAGTATAATTAACCCTTACACAATATGTGTAGCTTTTAGCTTCACATTTTTTTCTTTATTTTGAAGTTTCCGTGCGAATATTGCTTTCAACTAGCCGAGAATGACGACAATCACATCGAATACACAGTACAACAAAGTATCAAACATTTGAATTTCCAAAATAAAAACAATAAAGTTTAGTTAAAAGTTTATATTCTGAAAGTGTACACATTTATTACAATGGGAGAAGAGAAAGATAATAATTTCACAGTTTCGTTGTATTACCAACCCTCCCTGCCTCTCTGCCACGCCCCCAATACATATTCAAAGAAGACCTTGACGTTTTAAATCTTCATAGGTCTTTCTTGAAACAACATTACCAGATGAATCTTCTAATTCTTCTTCAACTTCTGGACGCCAACGTTCACCTTCTTTCATTGTTCTTATCCTCTGCCATAAAGCTAAAGCATCTTCAATCTTTGTTACATGAGCAAAATGTATTGTATTCGGAATACCTAAACATCGCATACCATGTGCATGTCGCCATTCAGAAAAGTGTTGTTGAAAAGCTTTAGGACCACGATAGGTTTGATTACCGCATATTTCACAGCTATAGTACATATTTAATCCATGTAATTTGTATAACCAATAGGGAATAGGCTAAATAACAAAAAAGACAATTAGATATTATATATATATATACATTCAAATGTTGGTTTGCAGGGACTTGACAAGTTACAGGTTTGATGACCAGCCGACATCAGTTAGAGGACCACTGGAAAGTCAGGGAGTACTGGACAACTGTTCCATCCCTTTCTTGATCAGTACCCACCCTCTGGGGTTCGAATCCAGGAACTTTCAGCTACAGACGAAGCTGGTAGACCATTCCAGCCAATGGAACCTGATCCAATTGTCCATAAAATTCCAATTCTCCCTATTTGTGACGAATGGCGCAACCGCCAGTCAATGTCGTCGGATTTCTTCTCAAACAATGTCATCTAACTTTAAAACATCAAACTATAGCTAAGTGGCTAAGGGACTTTTGAAACCAGTATACAATGGGTTCGAATCCCAACCACCTCATGTAACAAAAGTTCAGTAGTCCTCATAAAACAGACTAACAAATCAACAGAGAATACAAACGGAACAGTCGTTTAATAGAAAAAACACCAGTGAAATGAAGGGAAAATAACTAACAAAATGTAAGGCAAATGAATATTCTTTTGATAAACATGCAAAGTTCACACATATTAATTATTCTACAAAAAGTGTCCAGAATTTATACACAACTCTTTCCCAGTTTTTAATCTGGTTGTTACTTTGATATAACAGTCTGATTCGTTGACAAACTGCCATGACACAATAAACTAAAACTAACTAATCAGAGTGAACATTCCATTGAAGCTCTACAATAAGGGGAAATTCTTTAGGTAATTTCAATATATTACTGTGGTGAAAGGAACAAGTTGAACTGAGAAAAATGTATTGTTGGTTTATGTTGAGCAATAATAATATGATTACAGCATTTCCTGAGAATGATCAGTATCAATCAGTAGCGTAGCGTTCCCACAGAATAAGTGGGGCGTTAATACAATCTCACCTTCACTTTTAACACAAATCTTTTTAGTACTAATAAGAGGTTTTACAAATGGGAAGAAATTTCTAAATTATGACAGTGTGCGATATGATCTTTAAAACCTGCCTCCTTTACCACCAAGTGCCAAGGATGATTGGTGGAGATGTGGTTCATTGGCTTAGGCACTCAGCTTCTAGTTAGTCGGTCCCAGGTTCAAACCGCGCTTCACGTACTTTAGCCTGAGAAACTGGGTGATATCATCAGCTTCCCTACAGTAAGTGTGGTTCACGGTCTGGTAAACGAAAAATCTGTTTAGGGTAACCAATTTCTAACCAAGATGAGTAGAATATACCTGTTAGTACCACTTTGATTTCTCATGGCTCAACAAGACGAGGCGTTCTAGCATCAAAATCCTGGGAATATTCAATCTTCTAAGCAAACTAAGCAATACTTAAATATTTCTTTATTATTATTATTACTATCTACTATTTTCTTCATAGACTGTTAATTTCGTCCTTATCTTGACTTTCGTATACCACTGAGTTTTATCTTCACTTTTGTGTAGTAGTCAATGCTAACAGATCGAGTTCAGGGAATAGTATTCTCAATATATCAAAAGCAAACACCTCAACTGTAACTATGTGGGTGTAATAAAGTGTAAGCAAGCACTTAGGGCATTCAAGTAATCAAGGATATATAATATATGAAATACGATTGAGAAATAGAAATCTAACTATTCATAGACAAGCAGAAAACTAACAACAGAAAAACATTGTACCTTTTTTATCTATCGCAAATATTTATGCCATATTAAAACAATTACTGACACTAACACACACACACACACACTGATGACTATTAAGCAATAAAAAAATCATCAAATAACTTACCTTGCCATCCCAACCAAGAGGTAGATTTTTTGGATTATAAGGGATATCATCATCTTCTCCATTCTGTCCATTTTCTGCATCTGCAGCATCTTTATCTGCATCTGTATCATCTTCATCTCTTTCAAATCCAATTCGTGCCTGCCGACGTTGTACATTTTCAATAGTGGCTTCTCGATGTTCTCTTACAAGTTCACTGAGCCTGTATATTCTAGCTTCTAATGTAGCAACCTCTTTCAATTTCTCCGACAATGCTCTAGAAAAGGAAACAGAGTGTGATTTAACGGTTGTATAAAAAAGTAAATTCATTAAAATAGAAACCAAGAAAATTCGACTTACAAAGGGACATGTCCCCAAGCGGCTGTTTTAGCGAAACCTTTCGTTGCGCGTTGCTTTGTAACAAACAGGTCTGTGGGTAACTCTTCAAGAGCTTTCCCCTTAGTAGCCCACAAACGACGGGCTCTTTCTTCTAAGGTTCCACCGCATTTCAATCCCAAGGCGAGTAGAGCTGATTTAAGTCTATCAAGCCCAAGCGAAGCAAGTTCTTCCCAGGCTGTAAAAGCAGTCAAGTCCAAATGAGCCCCACCATGAGCTAAGGCAGAGGCTGCTTCACGACCCCAACCAGGAAAAGTTCCTTGACTCCATTGAGTTTCGAATTTAGCGAGTGCTTCCTTAGTTTCCTAAAAACAAAACGAGAAATTGGATGGGTAATATTTTGTTTTGAAAATTATCTTACCTCCTCTAAATCCACAATAGGTCTAGCCCGCGATACAAAGTTCTCAAGATAGGCTAATAAATCTTCAAGGTAACTAGTAAGTAAAATTTATAAGAGTTGCGAAAAAAATACTCACGCTTTGTATGCTATTCCTTTTCTGTCACGAGATATATCATACAGCCGATCGAAAAAGGAGATATAAGTTAGATAATCTATACGCTGGAGGGAAGCAGTAATTATTTTAAAAATATAACTTACTGGAACACCTTTAACATTTAAATACTTTTTATATACATCGTGTAAGTCCAGATAACGACCATAGCCTTCCTCATCTGAAAAATCAATTAGGACAGCATTCGCTTCTTCAGGTTTTTCCCGCATTTCTTTATATTTCTCAAACTCAACAGACATTGGAACGGATATCTTATTACATAATAAGATATGTTAAGTAAATAAATTACCTCTCCAGGATGTTTACGATGAAATTCTTTTATCTGTTTTAATCTTTCATAAAACTCATTGAACTCATTTGGACCTGAAAGAGTTTGAATATCAGCCTTACGGAGGCTACAGGAAATCGCATTAAAATAAATTAGAAATAAACCCACCCATCTTTATCTTCATAAAGATCTTTCAGATCTTGAGTGACATCAAAGTATCTCTGAAACCATAAAATAAGACAAGTCCTCACTTACATCATACATTAGTCTTAGTCGAAGTTCTGAATTCAATTTTTCCCGATGCTAAAACTTAATTTTACATAAGTATACAACTTACTGTAGTAGGATGATAAAGCATTTCTTTTGTTAACTCATTTATGAGTCTTTCCCGTTCTTCATGATATCGACGTTGTTGTTCGAGGATAGTTTCCATAGTGAGCAACTATTTGTCTACTTTATCAACTAAAGGAAAGCATTAACAATTTAGAATTATAAATTCAATTGATAGATCAGTTTAATACAGGAAAAATAATACTGCTGAATTATCTGGTACTGTACTATAAGGCACGTCTAGTGCATGATGACTACACCACCGCTCACGCAAAGGTGAAGCGGAACTTTAATCAAAGACCAAGTATCAAGCAATCAAGTGCTTAGGCAAATGAGTCACATTTTTACAAACCATTCCAGTAAAATTTGGCGGATATTACATCCACCTATAGCTAAGTAAATCGACAAGTAATTTCATTACCTTTCTAAAAACACTACACGCGTACTACCAATTCATGCAAAACACCAGAATTATTTTATACAAGCAGTTCCGTCGATTAGTTTGACCAAAAAAGAAGGAACATATTTGCAGGACAATAAGAGCTCATTTACGTGTTTCTAAACAAAATCTAACCTCTACCCACCCCATCTTGTCTAATTATACTGTAAATAGTTAGTCTTTGAATACCTCGTCTACTTACATCATTTCGGAATTATGTTGCCTATACTCACTGGTTATCGATAACTCTACTTGTTGGCTCTTCACTTCCCCTTCACTCTGTGTGCACTGATAACGATGGAAGCCAAAAAGCCACCACTGATTGTCTCCTAAAACCACGCCACCAATTTTATATAGGAGCATTTAATGTTAGGACACTTTGCCAAATAGGACAACAAGCATCTCTAGCCAAGACTCTGGCATCCCGAGCCATTGATGTATGTTGTGTTTCAGAAACACGCATACAAGACCCAAGTGTGGTTATTCACCTAACCCCACCTGGCCAACAGGATGAATCTGCAAAATTCACCTTGAGGGTATCAGGAGATGCGACGGCTAGCTCTCGAGGATTAGCTGGTGTAGGGATAGCTTTAAGTACTAGGGTAGAAAAAACATTACTTGACTGGATCCCGGTAGATAGCCGAATGTGCGCTGTCCGCCTGAACGGATCAGTGAAAAGGAGAAAGGACTGCACTACTCGCCGATGCCTTTTCGTAATCTCCGCCTACGCCCCCACTGACTGCAGTTCGGATGAAACGAAGGATGAGTTCTACCAAAAGCTGTCTAGTTTGCTGCGAAAGGCTAGACGCTCAGATATAGTCGTTTTAGCTGGTGACTTTAATGCTCAAGTAGGGAAATTGTGTCAATCTGAGAAGAATGTCGGTGGCACATACGGAATTCCGTGCCAGCGAACCGACAACGGTGACCGTCTCCTACAGTTCTGTTCAGATAATCATTTGTATCTTGTAAGCACTAACTTCAAACACAAGGAGAGACACTGTCTGACCTGGCGACCCCCATCATCAAATCAACGCTGGACACAAATAGACCACATAGCAATAAGCTATCGTTGACGTGGGTCGGTAGGAGATTGTCGCTCCTTCTGGAACACGTGTGTAGATACCGATCACGCACTGGTCCGCGCTCGTGTGTACTTACGACTGAACGGACGTAGGAAACAGCGAGCGGTAAACCCATCACGTCCCCAGCTCGACCAGGGAACTAAGTCCCTATTTGAGGAAGAACTAGCTAAACACATATCTGAGTTTGACAGTTGCGCTCACCCTGAAGAAGCCTGGAAGAATATTCAGTCAGCCATAGATACAGCTGTAAAAGCTGTGAATAAGGTAATTCCAAAGGTGAGTAAAAACCACTGGATTTCGACTGCCTCATCCGAACTGATAGATGCTAGAAGACTTATTCCGGCGAGCTCCGAATTCAATGAGGAGCGAAAGCTGCACAAGAGGAAACTTACGAAAAGTCTCCGCAAGGACCGTGAACAGTGGTGGTTGACAAAGGCGAAAGAGATGGAAAAAGCATCGGCGATAGGCAACACCAGACAACTATTCAGGCTTATCAGGGAAACAGGTGGTAAAAAACAAATGATAAGCGAAACAATCTCCGAGAAAAATGGCACCATAATTAGCTTCCAGGATAGACGTCTGGAGCCCTGGAAAGAACACTATGAGGAGCAGTTTAATTGGCCCACAGCCACACTTAACCTACCGGACATCCAACACCTCCCTGAATGGGAGATAGACACAGGTCCTCCGTCCTTAACCGAGGTTACTAAAGCTGTCACCAATCTGAAGCAAGGCAAAGCAGCGGGACCTGATTTATTGACTCCAGAGGTATTTAAGTACGGAGGCGACAGTTTACTGTCTGCGTTAACGGAGGTTCTAGGCAGCGTCTGGGAATCAGAGGAAGTCCCAGCGGGTTGGTGTAAGTCACTGATCATCCCGATATACAAGAAGGGGGACAAGTCGTCTTGTGATAATCACAGAGGGATTAGCTTGACTAATATAGTATCTAAAATCCTAGGCTCAATAATACTGCGTAGATTAAGTGGTGCTCGGGAGACACAAACACGAGAAAACCAGGCAGGTTTTAGGCCAGGTAGAGGGTGTATTGATCACATCTTCACCCTTCGACAGATTCTAGAACATAGGCATTCCTACCGGCGTCCGACAATCATTATATTTCTTGACCTAAAGGCGGCATTCGATTCTGTCGACCGGGAGGTTCTCTGGCGATGCTTGGCTGTAAAGGGGATGCCGAGTAAATACATTGCACTGATTAAGGCACTCTACTCGTACTCATGCAGCCAGGTGAGGGCTTATGGCGAGTTGTCATCTGAAGTGGTGACGACTAGTGGCGTCCGTCAAGGATGCCCATTATCCCCATTTCTATTCAACTTCATCATAGATGTACTAATGGACTTAACCCTAACTCACTTCAGCGACTCAGGGATTGACTTGCTACCAGGGAATAATCTCGTCGACTTAGAATATGCGGACGATATAGTCCTTCTAGGCGAGGACTCTGACAAAATGCAGAGTCTACTGAACACCCTGAGCAACAATCTCCGCATGTTTGGCATGCGATTCGCCCCTATAAAATGTAAGATGATGCTGCAGGATTGGACTTCATCGACCCCTAGATTAGAAATAGGAAGTGAAGTGGTAGAACACGTTGACCGCTTCACTTACTTGGGAAGTACCATCAGCCAGTGCCAACGGGTTGATCTCCGACGAAATTTCAGCACGAATACAGAGGGCTAGGTTCGCATATGCCAGTTTTCGCCGTCTCTGGCGTAGACGCGATATCCGACTATCGACCAAAGGGCGTGTGTACTGCTCAACAGTCCGCTCCGTCCTCCTTTATGGCTGTGAGACCTGGCCATTGAGAGCAGAAGACATGAAAAGATTAGCTGTCTTCGATCATAGGTGTCTGCGTTCTATCTCCCGCGTGAAGTGGTATAATAAGGTGAGCAATATTGAGGTTAGGCGTCGAGTGCTAGGTAAGGCGGGGAAATCAATCGACGAGACTGTGAAATTACTTCGACTGAGATGGTTAGGACATGTGCTACGTATGCCTAGTCATCGCCTTTCTCGACGGGCAATGTTAGCTGATATAGGGTCAGGCTGGAAAAGAGCTAGCGGCGGTCAAACCAAAACATGGCACCAATCAATGAAATCCACAACAGTTAATCTAAGCCACGTAGGAAGATGTAGACTTCCTGGTTGGGGCCCTCGGGATGGTAAAAACCAATGGTTGGAAACAGTTGGTGACATGGCTCAAAATCGTTCTCAGTGGCGCAGATGCATCCACTCCTTGTGACTTATGATTTCCAATTAAACTGTTCTGTTCTCC
Source organism: Trichobilharzia szidati (assembly GCA_944472155.2). Lineage (NCBI taxonomy): Eukaryota > Metazoa > Platyhelminthes > Trematoda > Strigeidida > Schistosomatidae > Trichobilharzia > Trichobilharzia szidati. The sequence goes on along the minus strand of OX235271.1, from coordinate 46,561,267 downwards.
GTTATTACTATTCCTTTGTCTCACACCTCTGTTTACTGTCTATATTATGCATTTCTTCTACTTTCTTCTCATGCTTTGTGTGCTACAAGGAGGGAGTGTGGCGACTTGAACTGCCGCACATATGTGCAAAGTTCTATGTCGAAAACCGACCGACCGACCGACCGAACTCGACGTCACTGTGAGAAAAGTATGTTCAGAAATTTTGAAACATATTTCCATATTGTTTGGGATAAACGCAGTTAAAAAGAATCCCCACAAAATAAGACGAGCTTATATCCTACAAACATGTTTGTTCTTTCTTTGTTCAAATTATATTTATTTATCGGAAACAGTCTATCCAGTGCTAATGGGAGCATAGCATACATGTAGACGCTGAGGTGGACATAACATACATAACATTCGACAATGTCCTACACTTTGAAGCAGTACAAAGACTAAAATATAAACATGAATGAAAAGATACCGAAACAAACTAGATGTAATAACCAAGTAACAAAGCAATCAAAACTTAGTTGAAAATGAAGTAACAGTGTATTTGCACCATCTAGACAGACATTGGTTACAAAAGCACGACAAGACAACTTAAGACCTGATAATTGAATGACTTCAGAATACTTCAGAATAACAACGAACAAAAACATACGAAGAATAAGTCAATCGAAAGAAAATGAGGTTACTACACGAAAATTCAGGAGGAATTAGTAGTACACTTACAAAGATAAACATATTAAGCGTGTTAATACTTGAAGTAAATGTGTTTTACAAGGAAGTGGGGATATGAAAGATTGTATTTTAAATTATTTAATTTTATTTAAACACAAATTTAGTATAATATGGGCATGAAGAGATGCACTACAAAAAAAGTAATGAAACACAATATATATGGGAAAGAAGTAGAAAGATTGAGCTGAATCCTGAAGATATATAAGGATGCTTTTCAAGAGCATTTACGGAGTGTGCATTATTTCATACTGTCTCCAGAAAGAAACAGAAAGCTGAAGCATGTTCACGATTGACTACGATTCTCCACCATATCTGATAACGTCTCCAGCCACTGATTCGGATTATCTCTCGGACCCTAACCAGGAAGCAGCAATGCATCAATAGATGCCAATCAACACAACTATCCTTTATTCCATAACGCCACGTTCTATGATGACTACTCCACCTCTGCTATACAGTCTTAGGACTGGTTAACTATGAACGGTATGAGAACCTATGGAATGACATTCGTAGTATATGTTTAGATTGTCAAAGCCGGTGTTCCATAATGACAACACCTATTGAAAGACAATTTTCACCATATCCATACACATTCTGCTTTCACTATACGATTAGAAAATTCGTCCATCACACAGCCAGTAATGACATAACAGGCTAGACACATGGACTTATCCACTGCTTCTAACAGTTCATCTGCAAGGGTAAATGCAGGTGCAGGCTCCAGTCAACCTCGCAACAGTACTTTATACTTAGACGGAGTATAGCACACATCAACTAATTAAGTGCGAATTGTTATCCCAAAACAAGAAATATAGTTTGCATACTAAAAGTTAAGCAGTTTTTTATCCCGGCAACATGTTATCGCTAACACAACGCATCTCCTTTAGAGTTGTCGCCAAAATATCATAAATGGCAAAATTAAAGAGAAATGGTGAGAATAGGTAGCCCTGTCTAATCACATCGTTGCCTGAGAAGTGATAGATTGTTATGTGCCCTCACTCTATCTGAAGTGTTTTTGTGAAGTGGTTTTCAGGATATCAACAAACTTCTCGGGAATACCTCTGACTAATAAACAATTCCAAAGAAGAGTTGAGTTCAGCAAATCGAGAATTCAAGAAATATCGAAAATTTTAAATGCATACTTTCTGTGTCAGTCGTGTTCCATAGCCTTTAATTCCTGTTATTTCAGTGGCCCAAAACATTCCCCAACATACTGCTAACACGAACACCATCTTAGAGGATGTATAACAGTGGACACAGTTCTACTTAATCTCTACACTAAGGCCAACATTTCAATATCTGGTACAGTACCTTTTCTCGAATTCCCTGCTTCTAGGCTACAGATAGCAAAAGTCACAACCCAGACTTAGTGAGGTACAGGAGACGGCAAAGTTCAACAACAGCATCCCAAGGGATGCAAACGCACGAATGACCTTCAGCCGACCAATCATAAAATTAAGTGACTTTTGCACAAAAATACAGGTTATCTTTCTCTTACCACTTAAAAATACGTCCCAGTTATAAAGGAGAGTATAAGTTGCTAAGTTAGATTAATCTCTTTACATGTATTTATCGAGATAACTAAAGATGAGCTGTTTTTGTGAATTGTTTATCTCTCTTATCCTGGTGTGCAGTCCTCCCCAAAGCCCTTGGTTGAACTACTATAGTTTTCAGTAAGAGGATCGACGACTACTTACCGGTCGGTCGGTTTTCGACATAGAACTTTGCACATATGTGCGGCAGTTCAAGTCGCCACACTCCCTCCTTGTAGCACACAAAGCATGAGAAGAAAGTAGAAGAAATGCATAATATAGACAGTAAACAGAGGTGTGAAACAAAGGAATAGTAATAACGGAGAACAGAACAGTTTAATTGGAAATCATAAGTCACAAGGAGTGGATGCATCTGCGCCACTGAGAGCGATTTTGAGCCATGTCACCAATTGTTTCCAACCATAGGTTTTTACCATCCCGAGGACCCCAACCAGGAAGGCAGTCTACATCTTCCTACATGACTTAGACTAACTGTTGTGGATTTCATTGACTGGTGCCATGTTTTGGTTTGACCGCCGCTAGCTCTTTTCCAGCCTGACCCTATATCAGCTAACATTGCCCGGCGACTACTTACCAGGAAAATGAGGATAATAAAACAAATTAAAATAAATGACATCAACTCTAAATCTATCTCTAGGCGTAAACCTATACTTAATCCTGACCCTAACCCTAAACTTAACACTAACCCCGATTACAACCCTTATCATAACCGCAAACCTAACCCTAATGCTAATTATGACCCTGATCCTAACTTTGTCCCAAATACTTAGCTTAACCTTAATTCTACCCCTAACGACCTTTTAACACATTGTCGAAATAGCACTTAAAAACGTGATCTGGGTGAAATTTGCTGCTTAGTTGATGAATAGCGTTAATATTTCCACTATGATAGTGACAGGTGCCATTAGCCAACGACTAGCATGCGTTCAAGATCATTGGAGCGTTCGCACTCCCGGGACGCTATTGTTGAACTTCGCCCATCCAATATTGTAAATGCTTTTATAAAGTAGTCCGGTGTAAACTATTACTAGTAGTACTGTAAGTGTAGTCATGAAAGCTTTCAGAGGTAGTTTAATAACACAAATCGTTCTTTTTCATAATTACAGACACTACATATCGATGCGTGAACAAAACTTAGGTTCAGTGCTTCTATGAATTCACTCCAAACATTTGAAAATTCAAAAAATAGTTCCCAACAAGCTATGGTAAATAATAAGTACATCATATTAAATTTTTGAATGAAGTAATAGATATTGCTGATATTAGCAGATAGATGATATTAACATAACCTAGTACTACATAATAGGACTCCAAGTTTCCACACCTAACGGCATCTTATACAGAAGGCGTGGGTTTGCGTTAGGTTGGATGTAATACACAATAAAACAGTAAATTGCATTGGGTTTTAAAAAGGAGTAATGCAGGAGCAGATGGACGCAATCACGAGATAATAATTGTTTCGTATCTAAAGATAAGTGTTTACAAGGATACATAGCCGTTTCTAGCAATGTCTGGTCATACATCGAAAGGAATTGTAGTTGTAGTGCAGTTAACTAACAGTATACATTATTATGGTGTACCTAGAAATTGAATAACCATGTAAAGTTGACAATGTGTTGATAATGCTTATACTGGAATTAGAAACACCGGATGTACTATAACGCTGAATTAAATCTCACTAATTCTGAAATAATTCTAACATTCTATAGTGAGTAAATTCTGAATCTGTTCTGAAATGGATTCTTTCATGGCACAGACTAGAACTCAATGCTGGTTTTCAGCATGACTGGCACTGATTCAAAACGGTGTTCTTTTTCTGGGGTTTGCTTATCAGCGTTGTTCCAGCCCTCACAGGACATATTAAGCACGGACTAGCGTTACTTCAGAACGAAAAGACTTAATTCAGCACCCAGCTCTCTTTTTAGGCACGACCAGCGTTATTTCAGAACATATTGGGTAGATAAAATCTTCGCTTACCATAAAAAGGCATTATCGAAGAATAGGTTAGAATAGATTTAGAATTGTTGTAAGCTTGAGCAGAGAGACACTGGTTTGCAGTTTATAAAGAGAAATGTAGACAATGTTATACAGATAGAAATCAAGTATGAGAGAAAGGATGCATCTCAGATCTATCAATATCATACTGTCCACGTGAAAGTATCTGTTAAAGGCTGTGAAACAACTGCAGTTGAGTTGACCGTACGGCCATCACAGTCAGTCCAGAACAAGTTCATTAATATGTAGCTATAAAAAAAATTTCAGCCTCCTATAGAAGACTGAATATGAATTGTATGATGACATTTATATCAACAAAAAGCTTTAAAAACTCCACTTACGCAGGAGGCTGTAACGCACTGAACGAGTGTAACGCACAAGAGATATGTACCGCTACCTTCCAATATCCAATATCCTGATTACGAGCTAGTATAAACCAGTGATTTCTTTGAGCTCTCTTCTTGATTGTGAGGTAGAGGTTCCAGATCTTCGGTGAACTTATGCGTAGTAAATCCCGCCACTCGACTGCTTTAGCTCTGGTAGACTCCAAGAGGAGTGGTGCGAGGATTGGTCAAGATTGTGATTTGTATTGTGCAGTATGTTAGGACTCAGCTGCTGCCGTGAATGGAGTTTGACCTAACACCCGTTGGTCATTCGGTGTAGTCATAAAAGTAGAATAGTAATAATAATAGTAGGTTGTAGTGTAGATAATATAGGTTGAGATAAGTGAAATAATAAAGGTGAAATAACAAAGAATGAAAGAAAAGATAGAGTAGTCGGTACAGTGGGAGAAGACAAGACGGGTCGTGGGGATTTAGCTTGTATGCTTATCCATTGACAATGTGGTTTCAAATTTTAAGAGGGTAAGCCGTTGAGACACAAACCATGCATTTCTGCATGATTGTCCAGCTTCCGCTTAAAAGTCTCCACAGATGGAGCTATAGTTACGGCCGCCGGTAAAGCGTTCCATAGACGGCAAACTCGAAGCGAGAAGAAATGTGAACGCACTCGAGTCTTTGGTCTCTGGTGTGCTATCCTTAGCGGGTTACCTCGTGGAAGCCTATAATCACTTAATGGCAGGATGCTCTTATTAGGATGGCCTTGGTCATTTAAGATCTTATAGACGGTGATGAGGTCTCCCCTGTGACTACGGTAACTAAGTGTGAAAAGACTTAATTTCTTCAGTCTCTCCTCATATGATTTGTTGCGGAGGCCGATCACCCATTTTGTCGCTCGTATCTGGACACTTTCTAGCATGTTAGCATCCCTTTTGAGTAGAGGAGGAGCAATGATATTATGCACCTCAAGGAGTGGCCGCACGTATGTCGTATACAACGTTAGGAATAGTTCAGGAGTAAGAGCTCCCAGCTGCCTATGCATAAAGTGTAAAGTGGTGTAAGCTTTGGCGACGTCCCTCGTGTAATTTACACTGGTGTCTAGCTTTTCTGTTAAAATAAGGCCTAGATCGCGTTCTGATGGCACACAACTCAAGTTCTGGCCACCAAGGGTGTAATTTGCACTCTGTGACCTGCCGGAATGAAGTTGCACTACTTTGCACTTCTTTAAGTTGAAAGGCATTCCGTTAGCCAGAGCCCAGTCTCCCAGCGTTTGCAGGTCAGCCTGCAATCTGTCGGAGTCTTCCGATGAGTTTATTGCTCTCCAAATCCTTACGTCGTCAGCGTAGAGAAGCGCAGAGCAATTCAGTTGACAGGGCAGGTCGTTGATAAAACCCTGAGGAACCCCTGATGCCGAGGTGTGCCAGGATGATCGGATGCGGTTGACTTTGGTGCAGAATTCTTTCTCGCCTAAATAATCTTCCAGCCATGCGAGAAGTGCTCCAGAAACACCCGCTTTGCTTATTTTGTGAAGGAGCAGACCATGGTGAACTGTGTCGAATGCTTTCGCAAAGTCGAGAAAGATCACATGGACTGGTACTTTTACATCCCATGATAGTGTCCAATCGTTCCAAGCTAGTAGAAGATTCGTCACACAGGATCTTCCCCTCCTGAAACCGTGCTGTGCTTCATGGAGTAGGTTAGTCCCGTCGAAGTATTTTCTCATGTGGTCGTCAATGAGACTTTCCAATATCTTCGATATCACTGGGAGTAGCGCAACTGGTCTGTAACTGGTCGCGTTCTGCCGGTCACCACCCTTGAAGATAGGGGATAGGATGGCTCGTTTCCATTCACATGGAAGTTTCCCTACATCAAAGGAGTGTTGAAACAGATCACTTAGGGGTTGGCAGAGACTTTCTGAACACTGCTTCAGGACGGATGGTCTTATGTCATCGCAACGTGCAGACTTTCCCGAAGCCAACTTTCCCAATTTTACGATTACCATAGCCGGGGTAATTTGAAATTTACCCAGCAGGTTTTCGCGCGTTGGTTTTGCATTGTAATCTCGATGTTTTGTGGGGGTAAAATCCTCATTACTGTTCAGTTGCCTGTGAAAGGCTAGACTGAATGTCTCTGCCATTTCAAGACTAGTGAGAGATTTCCCATCAGAACCCACTAGATTGCAAGCTCCCTGGTTGGTCGGTTTTCTTTCAGACATAAACCTGTATAGGCTTTTGGGGTTCACGAGGAGCTTATTGGCGAGGTTTCTCTGAAATGTCCTTCTATCACTCCGGACTCGTATGTTACACCGATTCCTGAGTTCGAGGTACTCTTCATGTTCGGGTTGACTCTGCGATACTCGCCACGCAAACCAGGCTTTTCGCTTCGCCTGTAGAAGGCGTTGTGTCCCCCTTTTTAGCCATGAACGTTGCTTTCTAGCCTTAGGTGTGACCAAAGGAACAGTGTCTGAGATCGCCTGGTGAATGATCTCCTTTACCACTCTCTAGTGTTCTTCTACTGTAAGCTCTGTCCAATATTTTGGCCAATTTGCTTCAGACAAAAGTCTTCGCATTTCGGTGTAATTGGCTTTGTTATAACACAGATAGGGCTGTGTATTGTCCCACTGTAAACGCTCGCGGAGGACTATGTCGAATGTTATGACCGCGTGGTCACTACTACCTATGGAAGTCGTGATCTGAACGTTTTCCACTGGTAGCTGGTCACTAGTGAGCACGTAATCCAGTCTAGAAGACTTCCCATCTGGGCCCCATCTAGTATCCATTCTGACATTTTCGGTGAATCCGGCCTCCGTGATGGTATGCAGCAGATTTCGATCAAATCTGTCCTGGGCACATCCCGTCATCAAGTTAAGAGATGGGGCATTAAAGTCTCCGGCTATGACAATTTGATCACAACCCATGTCATGTGTCGCTGAAATTGCATTCAGCAGTACCTGGTTGTGGTCTGCTCCACATGAAGGTGATCTGTAAATGCTGCCCACTAGATACTTACAGTACCCAACAGTGAAATGGCACCATATGGAGTCAGGGAGCTCAATGAGGGGAGGGTCAATTGCATGGACACATCTGAGCTGTTTGTCGACGTATATGGCGACTCCACCTCCTTCTTTCAGATCCCTATCTCGCCTGACAAGGACCATATCATTTATACTGACTTCGCTGCCTGCCACCGTAGGGGTTAGCCAGGTTTCCGTCAGTATTATGATTTTGGAGTTCAGCTGTGATTGTAGGTATCTAAGTTCAGCTATTTTGCCTCTTAGACCTCTCACATTACTGTACAGGCAACTGGAAGTCAGTCTCACCGCGTCCCCGTATTGGGGGGTGGTTGACGTGATATGGGCTGTCGGTTGAGGAGTTATCCTACGAACTAGTTGGCCGATTCCCCGGGAACCGGCCTGTTGGCGTTTTTTTCTTCTGATTCAACCGGAGCACTTGGATGACACTGGCTATCATCGTCCGTGCTGCACCGCTGTATTGTGACTAGGGGTTGGGGGTGTTCTATGACAACGTTTTGCTCTCTCCTTTGGGTACGAGGCCGGCTCTCGCAGCAGCGAATGTGTCTCCTGACCTTGTCCTTGGTCTCGTACCATCTCTGGAGAGCAGTAGTCAAGTGGTCTCGGGAGCTGAACTTAACAGCTAACAGACGTGGGGTGTTAATTGACATTAGGTGAGTGGGTCGAGGCAGTCTAAAAATAGAGACAGCCCCTGAACTTCCCAGACCCATCTGGGATGCCAACCATCTCCATTGCTGGACATCGTGACAGTGCTTCTCACAAGCGTTCCCAGTTTCCAGTTCGGGAATGCCGTGAACAACCATGGAGGCAGAAGGAATAAGCTCTGGCGCCTTCCTCGCCATCTGTCTTTCCTTCCGTGGCTTATCTGGCCTAACACGTATATTGCAGGTTCTCCCTATAGAAAGGACTTGGGAAATCAATAAAACTTTTTCGGCATCTTCGGCAGAGCCTAGTGTTACCCTCAGTGGGGATGGTTTGCCTTGAGGAGCAGCAGTGCCCTTATACAATCTGCACAGTTTTACTGGTTGGATGTCCAGACCCAGTGTGCTACACATGTTGGACCACTGTTCCTGGTCAAACAGGGCCCTGTTTTCCAGCAGACTACTGCTACAGTCTGGTACATTAAAGAGGATAACGCAGTTTGATCGACTGACCGTGGATTTAGGTACGGTCCTCACACATTTGTCATCCCCCTTAAGACCGATTTGTTTTGTCTGGTGCAACTGGGTATTATTAAGTGTCGCAGTGCTGTGGCCACTTTTACTGGTGGACGGTAAGGGTCTTTTCCCAGCGACAGGTACCCTTGGTGCTTCAACCTCTGTGTCTGGGGCAGTTATGGCAGGAATTGCAAGTATAACCGGTGTGGATTTTGGTATCCCCGATTTATATGCAATTGTGCTGTTTTCTGAGTTGGTGGGAGTAAAACGTTTCACGTTTTTTCCTAATATCTCTATGCCATCTGTAGCTTTCGAGGAACTACACGAGGCTGCATTAGGACGGCAACTTGGGCATATGTACCAGAACCATGGGCATGGGTTCTTACGCATAAAATCGTAATATACCTTTGGTACTCCGGTGTCACATCTACAATGTACCCATTGCCTACAAAAGTTACATTCGAAAGCAGAGTCTGCTTGTTCGACAATAGAATTGCAGACCTTGCAATCGTCTGCCTTCTTGGGGAACGTTGTAGTCGTCTTGCGACGTCGTGAACGTTTCTTATTGGCCTTCCTGTTTGTTTCAAGGCCTACTGTGGATATAGGTGTCATACTATTCACCTGTTTGCTTAGTTTGGCTGAAGCTCTGGTGACTACGGTGTATGGTCTCCCATTACTTATCTTGGGGTGAGAATCTATAGTCATATTACTCCTAAAATAATACCGATGATTAAATGATAAGAGACAGTGGAGTTTTGTCCAATAGACTGACGGCAAAAGACAGTAGAAAGCACAGAACGGAAAGATAAAGTATATAAGTAAAAGCTTTTGACTTTACCTGTAACTTTCGGGTTATTCGGCTTCACAACAATCACGTAACAGACCAACAAGTCCTGTATATTTGAAAGATTGAGGGGGATGTTGCTACAGAAGTAGCACCTGAAGCTTGGGCAGTAGTTCGAGACAGTGGGAAGTACCGAACATAGGCTCGGTGAAGAAGAAATGGTTGAATAAAATTCGCCGGATAGGAAGATCAGGTTTCCCAAACGAATTATTCACAAAAGTGGATATTTCCTGTTAGACGGGAAAATGCACGTCGTATTCAAGGAGCGCGCTTTTGATGTATCCGATATAGCTAGGAACTTCGAATACATATAAGCTGATCTAATACTGTAAAATAACTCGCAAATATTTAAATAGGGGTTATCAAGGAAAACATCGAGTTTTTTATCTTTGGAGTGATCTCAGTCAGCTGCTGAATTCTAGAACTGTTTCTGGACATCTTTCCTATTATCATCAACAAATTTCCTGGAATTTCTTATGAAATAAAACTCATGTGAATGAAGCTGAGCGAAAGCGATCAAAGTGGATAGAAGACTCATTATCTAGGTCAAATGCATCCACTGTGAAAAATGAGATACTTACCTGATATCAATGGTCGACCTGCAAAATTTGGGCAACCGATAACATATGCTGAAAATTCCAAACTTGTACCGAAAATGCGGTGTGGAATCAAGCTGTAATCATGAACTAAAATGTAGCAAGGACCCCTCGACAGTCAAGGAACTCAATGGGTTTCTACGTTACTCTATCAAACTTGCGTTAGCGAATGCGAAATTAAATTTTTTTCATTGATTGTATCACTAATAAAGAATATCCGAAATGGTTTTGGGAAGCACTGAGAAGAAATTATGTATATCCTAACACAAAGTCTCTCCGACGTCATGCCCAGAAACAGGCAGACTCCATCAGAACTGCACAAAGGCCTCTGGCCTTTCATGATTTGCCGCCTAGTTGAATTCAGAGGTTTACAGGATACCTAAACACAGTCACTGAAAAACGGTCACAGTCTACTATATCCCAACTCACAAAAAGCCTCAAATCTATCAATACACTCAAAGAGTTTCCTGATGACCCTACAAAATTCGTATTTAACTACTCTTCAGTTGTTTTATCCGACTTTCAGTTAGAAGCTCTATCCATGAGTCCATAATCTTGTGACATCAACCTAAATGTCAACAAACTTCATGCTTATGTACAGTTTGTAAGCCTAATGACCCAAACAAATGATTTAACTCCAGTCTCTGAGCATGGACTACATCGATTCAAATCATCAATAATCGACTGTTGTCATCATTATCTGAATACAAAACCAAAGGTCTACAGCCACCTAACAAAACAGCACAAAATAGACTTAAATCACCTGAAACACAACAAAGAACTTCTAATAACCCGTCCAGATAAAGGAGCTGGCGTGGTTCTTATGGAAAGTGGTTAGGACTCTCCCTGACCATGCACATACTCCGGGATTCGGTCCCCTGTTGACGAATACCTGATAAAAGTGGTTGGCTACCAATATCGCATGCTGGGGATTCCATACTTGTGCCGAAAATACGGTGTGGAATCAAGCTGTAATCAAAAATTAAATAATAAAAATAATAACACACTGTCAGGTAAATCTAAATTCTTGCAACCACCCAGTGAAAAAAGTCAAACAGAACATATTGAAAAACAGGTCAGTGATGTCCCTAAAAGAATGAAAACCAAACAGTTAGTCAGTTCGTGATCAAATTCGACTGACAGGATCAATAATACCAAGACTAACGGCTGAGCGAAGATACATGATTACGGCCTCCCACTGCGTCCAATTTTAGATATGTTGGGTTCCCCGTGGCATTCACTAGCGAATCGTCATCTGATATTTTAGAACCCGTACGAAGACATATGTGCTACTATTCGCCTCGTGACACCTTTCAATTCGTTGGCTGTATACAAGATATCAATGTAACGAACAAAATATGCTCCCTCTTGACATTGAGTCACTATTTACCAACTTTCCATTCTGTCGCACTTGTCAATATATAGACGAAAACCCACCGAACATCGGATTACCGACAACTTGTTTAAAAGAACTACTATTGAGATGTACACTTAATGAACAGTTCACATTCAAAGATTGTATTTACAGACAACAAGATTAGATCAAAATGAGATCTCCACTGGGCCCACTTGTAGCAGACTGCCTCATAGCAAACCTGGAGGATCGCCCACTCAAATCAACTGTGGATAATTTCCAACTGTATGCTAGATATGAGGGCAACATCTTCATTATGGTCACGATGATGGTCACGATCTGATTCAGTTGCTAAAATATCCAACAACTGTCATTCAGCTACAAAGTTTGCTCTTGAAACAGAAATCTAATTAGGTCCCTTGCTACTCGCGTCCGACGTATCTGCTACTCTGATACCCTGGAAGAAGAACTACACTTCCTGAAAGAAATCTTCATACAAAACGGGTGTCCTTCAAGATCCATAGACAAAAGCATCAAACAGAAAATACAAAAGTAAGGGACGCCATCTGTGCCAAAAGTATACTTTATATGAACCTCGACTTCAAAGGTGACCTAATCAATTATATCTTTAAAAAGAGAATTTCTGCTTCTTTAACAAGAATTTCCTTCAAGGCAACAGCGAATGTAGTGTTCTACAGTCACCCGCTGATCTGCACAAGTGCAAAGGACAAGTTACTGCATCTGACCACTTCTGTGTGTATACATCAGTTCATCTGTTGCGGTGGAGCCACACACGTCGGTCGTTCAACTCGCATCTTGTCAAAAAGGGTCAAAAAACACTATCCAGCGTGGCTACAGAAAAGGAGTAGTGGCCGTATAAGGAGTGCATTAATCGAACATCTCGTCACCGATGGTTATTTCACCTCAACAAACGCCTACTCCTTCAAAGTAATCTACAAAGTGAAGAACAACCTGCCGAAGACATTATGTTTCCGTCTTCTTTGCATTGCAGAGGCCCGGTCTATTCAGTCGGAAGAATCGGAACTATGCACACAAAAGAGAAATTATCTAGCCACTTCTACTATCATGGTAACAACTCTGTTGACCAGACTTAACTTCAGCTTGTTTGCTTGTTTTTTTAACTACTTAATACTCTTGTATTCTCTTAAAACTTACGTAATTCCGTATTTTATTTTGTTTCTATGTTCGTCCTGAGCACAACTCTTTCATCAAACTATTCATGCTTTTACGTAACTCTTCCTTAACAATCATTTGTGACAACTCACCACCTTTGTTACTAACCTCTTAAATCAACATCCAATTTCTTTGAACACCTTTTGTATTATGTAACTCCACCCAAAACTTACTAATTCTCACCTGTTAAGTTAAAATAACAATAACCAACTGTATTTGTCTGACAAACGTAATGTACACATACATATAAAATGACTCGTATATATTTGCGATTGTAAAGCTAAGAAAGTTAATCCGCCGAAAAGAGGTTCTTCGCTGAATTACTGGCCTTCTCTCAATTAAATCCAACCAAATTTCTGGCAGTAATCATTTTATCAAAAGAACCATAGGATAATAACCTCGTTTCAGAGTCATCTACACATTCGAAAATACCTATTGAAGTCCATGCATTTGGAATTAATATATGTAAAGTAAATATTATGACACTTAAGACTTAGCGAAAATGTTTATTGCCAAGTAGGAAAAGAAACTGATCTAGAAAGTTTGTGGCAAAAAGGTAGAGAAAAGCTCAGTTAGCTAACACAGAATAAGAGAAAGTTTTGTGAAATCTTCGTTTCATATAGGGTTTTAATTTCTACTACTGAAGAGTTTATGAAGGTAATGTCTCATGCTTTGGAGATCCCTAAAAGATATATTGCTAAACTTCACAGCAGTGCTATAAACCATTAGATCTTCATAAGGAATTTCGAAAAGGGGATCAATAATGGGGTAACTGATCAACAATTTAACCGGATTATTTATCAAAAAATTAAAGTATAGACAATATATTTATTATCATTATTGGCAAAAATAAGGAGTGAATGCAGGCGTAAATCTATATATCATAGAACCTAGTAGAGATTCGGATTAATTTCACTGTAGATCCTGTCGCAGATCGACGTTTCTGCTGAGATCATTGAAATCAGAGGGCACTGGACAGCTGCTTCGTCCCAGATTGGGGGTCTTCAGCAGCACACACGATCCTTCCCTGTATCAAACCCAGGACCTTCAAGTTACGAAATTAAGATTGTTGGCCACTTAGCTATTTGGGCTGGATTTCGATAGCTCGTGAACTCTAACATCGTGAAACACACATTGAAATGAATAGAAAAATCCCTGAAAAATCCTATAGTCCAAGTGTCAGTCTTCAGTTCACTGATGGCTACTGGAAGATTTCCTGAAACTGGGCTAAGAAGCCGTGCCCAATGTTAGCCACCATGTAAAGGGGAAGTGGATGCTCGCAGAAAGTTATGGTTAAGGGTAGCAATAAATCACAAGTTGATAAGTTAGAATTCATGGATCTGTAGGGCACCAAAGAAGTTCGTCAACTCAACTAAACCTCAGCAGTATCAATATTAACGATCAATTTGTTTATTCGTGAGGATTGAAGTACATGATGTGAAGATAATTCTCAAGAGACAGGATCTTGGCGGCTTCGTTGCTGTGTGATTATCTGCACGGACACTCTGCTGAAATCCTCGCTGACAAATACACCCGTCAGCCTCCATAAGTGGCATACTCTCCCCTCGCCAATCGGGGTGGTGCTAAGAGCAGCCTGGCCACCAGGTTAGGTGGGCTGGGCTAAACCATCGGCAGGCAGTTTGACCAGCGCTTAGGTCGAGCGGAACTGATGGTAACACATTGATTTTAGGCGCTGGATCCAGTCAGCACCAACTTAATTGAGTTCAAAAATCATTCAATCAACCTAACTGACTGGTTTCCCAGAAGTCATTATATTCCCGCTCAAGTGACTGAGTGGGCAGTGAGCTTAGTCTTGTAACTTGAAGTTTCTAAGTGTGACTACTGGTAGGGTAGTGGGTGTGCACTGCAGAAGAGTCCCGAACTTGGATGAAACAGCAGTCCAGTGCTTTCTGTTTTCAGTGACCCCCACTAACTAATAGTGTTTCTACGTTGAAACTCAAACCTGTATTTGGATTTCCTATGTGATCATCCTAGAGACGGCGTCGCCATAGCTGTAAGTTCGTTAAGTGGAGCCAGAAGCAAGGTAGACGGTGAGATCTTCGACATAAAAGACTTTTAAATCAGTGTTTATCTTGAAAGTCTTGGACAAGCATTTCAATAAAAATTGCGGGTGGCAAAACAGAAGATTCTAAAATCTCAGGGTTCATAAGCAGATATTCCGTATTAAAATGACGTTGCAGAACAAAATCAAAGAGTACCTGCCGAATTAAATCCCATTCGGCGCTGTAAGATTCTTTGGAGAGTTCATGAATGAATGGAAACAATATGTCTTATATACGTATGTGGGACGAAATGTTAGGAATGTAACGATTACTGTGTAGCAGAACGCAGCAGATACATGAAAGCGGGAGCGAATGGACGCACATTATGCACAGGACACTCGCCTGAAGGTGAAATATAATTAATGACTTTAAATTCATGCATATCTTGGCTGTAGATTCCGTCAACAGGAGAGTTGCATTAGACTTATCACCTATCTAGGAGCCTCTAAAAACTGACAAATGCTATTAGTCATCATATTCTCCCACCCCTGAATATTTATGATTATTATTGTTCCCTTGGCTTCCTAGTGCGACATAGGGCTTCAACAACACGTCTCCACTTGCTTCTGTCTTCTGCTGTACTTTTCACCTGCATCCATGTTAGTCCATACTGTTTCAACTCCTCTTCACACGATCTCCTCCATGTCACCCTTGCACCGACGAACCACTCGCCGCTTCCCTTTCGGGTTCCACTCGAGCGATGGCCTGACACGCGATGTCACCCAGCGGCCTCCTCAGCTCAGCGAGTGTCCAATCCATCTCCACTTTCTCCTGCATATTTGTTTGGCAATTGGTTCTTGTTTTGTATGTTCCCATAGTTTCTTGTTGGTGATTCTTTCCGGCCATCTGATCTTGAGTATAGAGCGAAGACAGCTGTTGATTAAGGTCTGCAACCTGTTGGAAATATTGTTTGTGACCCACCGCGAAGTTTCTGATCCGTATAGAAGAACTGACTTGACTGACGTTTGTATTGAAAATCCGAATTTTGTTGTTGATGCAGGCTGAGTGACGAAGATTTCCAGATTGGTTTCAGGTTGATGAATGTGTTTCTCGCCTTCCCGATTCTCGCTCGATTTGACATCCTCGTCGGTTCCTCCTGTAGTTGAGACAATGCTCCCTAGATAAGTGAATGAAGTAACCTTCTTTCAGAAATGACTCCCCACAGATAGTTTACTGATCAGTCTACGAAGACAAACAGGTAGGTAGCCAAGACAGCGAAGAAAGGACTTCAAGTGAAATGAGACAAGACAGACGTAGTATAGACACTGCCATCAATGGAAGGAATCTAAATGAAGTCGTTCCTTACACTTAACTAATTTGTGTAATATCGCTTCAACTACCCGTAGCACTGATGATGTCAGAGCCAGAAATGTCGGGAGATTTGAGACCGGCACACATTACGCTGAAATTGGCGTGAAGATATGCATCACTTATCGCGTACCACCAATAAGATCTGAGTTCTCAACTTGAACGTCAATAAAGTGTTTCTATATGGTTGAGAAAGTTGATCAACCACAAATTTTCACGAATACCTGCACTTTCTCCATGCTACAGAACAGATGACTGGAAATGACAGGCCATAATGAATTCCGGCAGCGAGGGAACCAGTTAAGAACCTAATGACTAAAAGTCTACAAGAGGAAGTTGAGATGAATCGGAAATGTGTTGAAGAGAACATCAGTTGACAACGCTGAAGATAGGCTCTTGAGTGGGACCAAAATGTGAAGTGGCGAGTTGGACGCCGGTTCTTCGGAATCTCGTATTAAATACCTGTAAAATCTGAAGGAAATTTGAAGATTTAATATCAATTTCGTTTCCAAATGCATAACTGGAAGATCTTTCCATGCTTTATCACTGCTACTCAGTCAGGAAACTACATGTCTTGAAGGCCAGCAGTGTAAGAGGCTAGATCTAAGTTGGTGATGATTACTATCATAAAACTGCTGACTGAATTGATAGCTGATTTGTTATGAGGCTGTATTCTTGGTTTTCCTTCGGTGGTAAATTCTGAGTCTGATCAAAGTATTCCAAAAGGATTGGAAAAAATTGGAAAAATCGTCTTGCGAAGCCAGTAAAAAAATCACTATGAATTTGAGCGAACCAGGGAAAAATCCTTTCAGAATGCTTTCCCCCAGTTTTACTCTGTACGTTATGGAAGAGTACGATAAAGACGTATAACACTGCCAATGACACATGACCAAATAAAGTGGGTTTTGAAGAACACCTAAAATATTGCCAACCAAAACTAAAGGGTTAACAAACACGAACCAATATTTTCTGCAATTTTTTTGAAGGTTAGGTGTCACAAATTATGAAATTATTTCCGCCGGAATTTATTTATGGTCTTAAGATTTGAACATCAAGCTGAAAAATTCATCTGAGTTATCACAATCAATGAAATATCTCTGCATAAGAATGCCTGTTTAATGGTCTTCTCACTAACTCAAATCAGCTTTATAAACTTTGACGCTATCCTTTTTAAATTCTTTCCACTGCTACAGGCGTAAATTCTAAGAAACTTTTGATTCATTATATTTGTTGTGAAAAGTTTGAACCTTTAATTTAGTTAATTGTCAAGGCGTGAGTTCTCGAATCTGAATTTATGACTGACGCGCGGTAATAGAAAATTTATCCAGTGTTCGCTTATAGATGCTGACATTAGCATAGTTTGAGTTGTGATACAATATGGTTGCAGCAGTCTCCCGAAACGTCATGATTAAAATGGAAGATAAAATTAGAAACCATTCTTCTGTTGATCAAAAGTTTCTCGAACCCCAAAAGCTCAACCATATAACTGTTGAGCCTTTCGGAGATATTACAAAAGCAACGAGAGAAAATAATCCAGATAACAGTTCATTGGATCCAGTATTGAAACCTGAAGTTTGTGGCAGAGTGGTCACAAAGGTTGGTTTTGTAAACCTACCAAATCAGATCCACCGGAAAGCTGTTCGACGTGGTTTCGTGTTTAATCTGATGATCACAGGATATTCAGGACTGGGAAAATCGACGTTTATCAACGCTCTATTTTGTACAGATTTGTACAATGCAGATTATCCTGTGAGTTTATATTTGACACAAATGAATATTTTACCTTTGGTTACTGGGGGCATTGACGTAATTACACCATTTAACTCTAAAAGAAGCCATATTCTTGCTAGTACTTGTTGATATCTCAGGGGTGTAATCGGCCCGTAGAATAAGTGAGCAGGTTTTGAAACCTTAGTTTTTGTTATCTAAGTGTTATTAGGTTGATTAATCAGTCTGTTACAATTGTAACAGTAGATTTCAATATATTAATCAGAATTCGGGATATAGTGAAAGTAACACATAAACTTATTTCTAAATTTTTTATCACTTGATTTGGTGACGTTTATATTATGTATCCATACATATGTATATATCCCACTTGAATGAGTTATTAGAGGTGTAGGTGCCAATTCTGAGAGTTTAGGCTAATGATTAATAGTTCTTCAATGGAAACACTACTCACAGGGATACAGTTACATTCTTTGATTGATGGGTAGTCTGAAGAATGAAGTCAGTGGACCGCCTTTTTGTATTGCACGTTTTTTGAAAAGCCTCGGATAAAGTCCATTAGAACCTGTCGATTTCCATTTATCTAGTGTGCCAAATTACCTAAAACCAAAATATGTGGCTTTCTAGTGACATGACTAGACCCAGTGTAACATGATAGGATTATTCCAATACGGTTATACTAGCTAATGTTTTCTAGTGGATTGCTGTGTATTCTACCAATTCATTTGCTTACACTAACTACGGTAGACTCCGGTGTTAGTGGGTGGTTGGTTGACATTCAATATATCCAATGTCGTTTTCACGAGCTAGTGTAGAATAAAGTAATTTCTCTCTACGCGCTTTTTGGTTGTAAGGTTCCTGATTTTCTGCATAGTACGTCCTTCCAATCGACTGTTGTAGTTTTGGTTAACTTCAAGGGAAGTGGTGCTAGGGTTGGCTATATTTACTTTGTATTATGCGGTGTGCTAAGGCTGTATTACTTCTGTGAATGGAGGTGATCCTTTCACCCTTTAGCGGTCCGGTGCGGTCGAGAAGTGAGATAACAGTAAGCAATAATATAAAAATATATATTCAAGTATTGGTTTTGTAGGGATTTTTGTTTCATTGCATGGAGGATTTCATCATGAGCTGACATCAGTTAGAGAACCACTGGAAAACCTGGGAGTACTGGACAGCTGTTTCGTCCTAGTTTGGGACTCTTCATCAGTACGCATCCACCGGGATTCAAACAGGTGTGTACTGATGAAGAGTCCCAAACTAGGACGAAACAGCTGTCCAGTACTCCCAGGTTTTCCAGTGGTTCTCTAACTGATGTCAGCTCATGATGAAATCCTCCATATATATATATATATATATATATATATATAATAAACTAGTTAAGTGAATAGATAGAGTAATCATACGAGTAAGACAAGAGAAAATGCGCAGTAGTAAAGGCGAAGTTTAGATTTATGCCTACTACTGCTGCGTGATTGTCAAGGGGATAGGTCATTTGGATACGGTTCGTGTGTTTCTGCATGATTACTCAGCCTCCGCCTAAAGCTTTTCAAGGACGGTGCAGTAGCCATATCTGCTTGCGAAACGGTCCGGGGGCGACAAATTCCGTTAAACCCAAGTCACCCTCTGGCATTACACGTGACAAGTTATCGTTATGCAGGGAGTAACTTACACCCTGCGACCTGTACACACATAGGTACACAGCTGCATTGCCTTGCATTTTCAGATTGGAAGTCATACCACTGACTAGTGCGTAGTCTTCCAGAATTATTAGCTTTGTCTTCAACCAGTTTGAGTCTTTTGAACACTTTTTCGCTCTCCGGGAAATCTAGACGGCCTGGCAGATCAATGATAAAAGTCAAAACACATGAACTGCCCTCGGATAGAATCCTGTGAAATTCACGATGCCGAAGTACGCTAGGATAATCGGACACGATTGACTTTGGTGGATGATTTCCTTTTGTCTACGTAGTTCTCCAACCATGAGGGGAGCGGGGTACTAATACTCACATGTTTCGTGAAGGAGGTCATTCCGAGCTCTGTCAAATGCCTTCTTGAAGTCGATGAAAATCACATGAACTTGAACATTCATATTGCAGCATGATTTCCAACCATTCTATTCTGATAATAGATTTGTCACACAGGGTCTACCTCTCTTGAAACCATGTTGCGCTTCATGGAGTGTGTTAGTCCTGTCTAAATGTCACCTGATATGATCAGCAATCAGATTTTCCAGTACATTCGATACCAGTTGGAGTAGCGCAACTGACCTGCAACTCATGGCGCTTTACTGATCCTCATCCTTCAAGATATAAGAAAAGATAGCTGTCTTCCACTCCTTTGGAAGTTTCCCTGAATTCATAGTGTTCGAACAGGTAACATAGTGGCTTGGAGAGAGCTTCTGCACACTGTTTCAGATTGGGTGGCTCTTGAATGATGATCAGAGCAAAGCAATCTGCTCTTCATTTTTCTTTAAATTGTTTATCGTTGATCATTTGCGATGATTATTTGTCAATAATTAAGCTAAGAATCGCATGATATCCATAACCTTCATGTACAAGAACAGTTTCATAGGATATGGGATATGCTAATGACAAGAATTTGTAATTAGTTTATTGTGGGACATCTTTTAAAAGAAGCCTGAATAGAAGATGGAAAGATAGGCTAAGTTGTAAATAAGTGAAAGGAAAAGAAACTGTGAATAAATACATAAAACATTAAATGAAAACACAGGAAGCAGAACACGAATACCTTGTGTAGACTGTAGTTTCGATGTTTGATTATATTTTACTATTTCTGTAAACACTGCTGCCACCAGATACCGCCGTGTTCTCTGTAAACATTGGTGTCACTGATAGAATAAACACGTTCTTGCCCCCAGGTATACTAAAGTATTGCTGCATCAAAGTGACAAACGCTGCTGCTTTCAAATATGACATTGAAATCTCTACTGTAAGTCTCAGTCGGACTGATCCCATGTTCATCCGATGTTGTCTCTCATAGTTTAGAATCTATTTGAAATCCACATTTTCCAGTCTG
Source organism: Trichobilharzia szidati (assembly GCA_944472155.2). Lineage (NCBI taxonomy): Eukaryota > Metazoa > Platyhelminthes > Trematoda > Strigeidida > Schistosomatidae > Trichobilharzia > Trichobilharzia szidati. The sequence goes on along the minus strand of OX235271.1, from coordinate 46,540,347 downwards.
GATGAGTGTTATTTCACGTATCACGATATGGTACTGAAGTGAAGCAAAACATATTGTATTAGCAAGAAAACACAATGACATATGCTTCCGTAAATTAAAACGTACAACTCCTACTTGTGATAAACTGACTAAATGATTCAGTTCATTTTCATACTGCAATATGTGGTTAACTGTACTTACTAGGTGCCGGTAGTTTAAGTTACATTAAATTTACACACCATTGTCGAATAACATAAACAGAGTTGAAGAAATCTGTAGCATCCAGTTAATTTTCAAACTGCATGACATATGTTTTATGAGGGAGATACAGTTGGTGTCAAATTTAACAGGTATTGTGTATTCACTACGATTACTTTGAAACCTGTGTAGGCATCTACACTACTTAGCATGAATAACAACGCTAATGTCAAGTCAGTGCCTTTATATGGTTTATATACTTGCTGCAGCACTAGAAGCATTTCCAACTGGTCCAAAACTTTCATCAGCAGAACGTACCTGCTGATACTGAAAATAAGCTGGACAGCCAGGAAGGATAATCAACAAGGAACTCTGGCAGAGAGTCAACCAAGAACGTTTGCCTAAAAAAATGCAGAAGGAAATAGTGGTGTATTGAATACACACTGAGGAGACTGTTGAGTGAAGTCACACTCAAGGCATTGGAACCCTGGTGGGAAGCGACGAGTTGGATGTCCTAAAGTGATTTGGAGAAGATCGTTCGAGGAGGGAGTGAAAGGTTGCGGAAAGTTGTGAGGTCAGCTTACATTAATAGCGGGGAATCAAGATATACTGTTGAGGCTTATATGTTCTACTCAGAATGCACCGAGTAAATGATAACAGTAATAGTAGATCACTAGAAACTGAATTCCCTTTGATCTACTGTAATAAATTTTCCTCAGTGCTATATAACGTCTTAAAGCTTTTGTGTCCTTTAATTTCTTTATTTACATGTCTTTTTATTATCCACTGTAAAATATATAAATATTCTGTTTAAGGGCCCTTCAAAGCGTTCACCGTCTTCTGGTACTCGTGTGGATGCGAAGACTTTCGTACTGAATGAAGCCAAAGTTTCCTTATTACTGACTCTTATTGATACTCCAGGATTCGGAAATGACTTAGACAATACTACAAGCTGGAAACCACTCGTAAAACATATTGAATCTCGTTTTGAATCTTATCTTCGATCTGAATTGAATGTTTCTCGTACAACTGTTGGATCCGGTGCATCATATCAACCAGGCTTACCGGATGACAAACGGGTTCACCTGTGTTTATACTTTGTCTCCCCTAATGGACATGGCCTACATCAACTTGATGTGGAGACGCTAAAGCAGTTACACAATAGAGTAAGTTGAAGTCTGCATGAATATTGATTTTGATAATACATTTAACTCGATTCATTTCCGTTTTTAAAATATTTGCAATCTTTATTCAATATATATATATATAATGGTGCATCGGTGGCACAGCGGTTAGGACGCTCGCCGATCATGCACATGGTCCGGGATTCGATCCCCGGACGACGCATTCCTTTACCTCGCTAAACCAGAAATGATGGCTGGCAAAGAGGAAAGGTAGGGCATGAGGCTAGCAACCCCATCCTGTAAAAATAAACACTACTACAGAAACTTCAAGCCTCTAGCTTGAAGCCCTATGTTCCACTGGGAACGTGAAGGAATAAAAAAAATATATGAATGCCATGAAATATTCCATTCACAATGTGAACTTTGTAGCACGAACAAACAGCTTTCCAGTCGATCAAGAGGGGGACGCGGAAATGGAAATCATGTCAGCAATATTTAAAAAAAGCATTAAAGATTCAGTAATAATGGTTAGAGAATTTCAATGGGGGAGTTAAATCATTCAGTTCTTAACTACAGTTCTTAGTAGAAAAAAATCCCACCTTGCATCACGCCTAGGTACATAAATGTCAGACAAGGCGGACTACAGATCTCTAATTACTGGTACTTCTGCCAGAAGTAGTAATTGCAGTGACTTGAAGCAGTCATCTTACCAGTAATTAAGCCGAAATTTATTATCCACTCCTCAAATGATGCATTTCTTGTCACCAAAAAGACGAGATTTAAATATGCTTTCAAACTAAGTTTACAGGCTTATCTGTGAGGTTCATTCCATCCTTTTAGAAGACTGAAATTGACTTTAAAAATTATTTTATAGGTAACCTGATGATAAATGTCACCCGGAACAGATCTCTCATGTTTACCAGGCTATGAACTATACTTGATCTATGGTAGTTGATGATACTTTTTAGCTATGTAGGCTGAAATTAGTGGAGTAGAATGTGAAGCAGGGACTCATTGGCTGAAAGTCGAATGTTTAAGTCGCGGAGATTATCCTAATATTAGCTTATCCAAAAATGAATTTTTCAGAGCCGAGGTATCCGAAATAGATTTTTTATAACCGATAGTCAATGTGGTCACTGATACTACCCACTTGACGGGCTGAGATAGGTGGAACACGATTCGAACCCAAGATTCATTGCATGAAAATCAAGTACTCAAGCCAATGAACCATATCTCTTGCAGACAGTTCCAAATGTGAAGTTGTTTTGCCCTTCAGTTAACGACTTTTATTTTCGTTACAAATATATTTTTATATCAGTTAAAAATTAGTGGTATTCTGATCACATGAGATTTTGTTTAGTATGAAAAGAACAGATTACACCATAACTGTCATTATCATTTTGAGATGGCCACTGCCAATTTGAAAATTTATGAAGTTTTATTAAGAGTGGGCGTTCAACGGAAAGCTCTGTTAAAATTAGTCTTTGTGTGCTTTTTTGGTCCTGCATTAGTAAGGCGTTTCTGTAAACTTAACGCAAATCATATTTCGTCCAAAATTCAGCTTGATATCACCTAGTAGCTAAGTTAAACATTCGATTAATACATTATTTAGACAACAGCTGTTAATACCCTGGAATATTTCGTTTCGGGAAATTTCTTGTCTGGTGAGTTTGTGTTGTCGAAGTTGATGAATATGACCTGACCCATATATCTCAAGTCATCCCATTTTGCGTAATTTCTGCACTCAAATGATCGAATTTGTTCACGAGTAACGTTATATGGTAACTACTGATTATATTCATATACCACACATGATCTTAGGTCAGAGAGCTGGGAAGCGTCTGTGGTTCAGTGGTGGGACAATGACTAACCAGGTAAGTGGTCCGGAGTTCGATCCCCGGCCGATACACTCCTTTACATCACTTATCCGGTTACAATCCTGACAGAGAGGGGAGGTTGGGCATGAGGTTATCGACCCCATAATGTGAAAATAAAACCACTGCTACTGAAACTTCAAAGTTCTAGCTTGAAGATCTATGTTCCACTGGGAACGCGAAGGAATAAAAACAAAACTGATTATATTACTAAAATTTTCGTATTTAAGTTTACTAGACAATGAGGAATTTCTTTAAAATATGAGTAAGATGAACTTAATTTAATTTGTACCGAATACAGTGTCCAACTCATCTAACCTACTTAATTTTTGTTTATTGAATATACAACGCTTACTCCGATACTGTTTGGCCTATATATGAAACTATAAGTTCTATAGTGAAACATAGTAATATTTGTATCCTTAAAAAATACTCTATTTTAGATGGGATGGATGGATAGGCAAATATGCTTGCAAGTTATATGATCAACATTATATTAATCACTCGTAGTATGATTGAGTTTGATTCAGTCCGAATGTTAATCATAATTTATGAGTTATTCATCTTAGCTCTGCTATCTTTTTTGTCTTTTGCCATGATTCATGTGATTTCCAGTATTAACCACATATGACATGCATGTTGGCTTTAAATTAAATTAACTTATTTTTATTTCCTTCCTTAATGTTGTATATTTTTATTATGAATAATCAACATCCATCTAACATACGTCTTACATTCGTATACGTTTTCCCACAGTATATTCCACAGACCTGTATGTTTCCATAATTATCATTTAAATACTTACTTGGATTGTATGGTGATATTTCACCTACAATCTATTTTATGCATACTCAGGTATTATTCTGATCAAAAACAGATATAACTTATTTGTTTAAGCTCCTAACTTCTGAATCCAATTTCACTGAATTCGGCTTGTGTGATCCCTCTCTGAAATAATAAGTGTGACTCACAATCAGATATGTGGAAAGTCAGTTCCAGCCACCTTCATTTTCACAAAATAACCAATCTGATAATTTATTAAAGAATTAGTGAAAAAAAGTATTGAAAATAATCTTTCAGTATTTGATAATATTAGAATCAGGTTTGAGCATTAGTTGACATCAGTTAGAGAACTATTAGAAAACCTGGGAGTAGTGGACAGTTGTTTCGTCCTACTTCGGGACTCTTCAACAATACGCTATATATATCGCGAATTGGCAGAGTTCGGAACCCATGGGCCATTGGATCAGATCCTAGTGGCTGAATGGTCTACAAACTCTCCTTGTAACCGGAAGGTACTGGATTCAAACCCCAGTGGTGCATACTGATGAAGAGGCTGAATCAATTGTCCAATAATATCAGGTTTTCGAATGGTTCCCTAAATGATGTCAACTCGTGATCGAACCTGTAACCAATCAAATCTCTGCAAACCAACACTTTAGAATATTAGAATCGTTATATATTACTTAAAACCACTAAATAAGTAAAATGCTAGAATCAAACATGACAGGATTATCATGATCCCCCTTTAACTGCTCTGTTTCAGTGTATTTTATTTGAAGGAAATATATACAATTACAACAATAGTTAAGATATACTGAAATGCATTTGTACATCTACGCCTATCCGGATACAAAACATGAATAACAGTAGCTGACATTGTTTTAAACTGCCTGAGAAGTCAAATGATATACCTTAACTTTTGCTGTATATAAATTTCTGTACATTACATTTTCCGATGGTCGATGGTTCAGTGGTAGAATACTGACCAACCACGCCTCACATTGTACGGGTTTGATTTCCGGCCGACTCACTTTTTAACCTCGCTTACCCGGTAATAAGCCCGGTGAAGAGGAGAGGTTACTCTTTAGTCTTTCAACATGACAGCTAAATCGTTTTAATAATTTTTTTGATACTATGTCTGATATTTGTAACGATTGTGTCTCTTTATATTACCGACATCCGCAGTCAAAAAAGCTTCAGAAAAAAAAATTCTATGTTTTGTTTTTTCTATTTCTTGAGTTATAAGGTTTGATAGATCATTTTTGCCAGAATTGCTTCTTGTTTTCCCCAAAGTATAAAGTCACTTATTCCATTTAACGTTTGATGAAGTACTTGTCACTTTCATATCTTGGTTAGTTGTCTTATGATTATTAATGTTTGTCATGGCGTGAGATGGATAGAACATCATCTCACTGCTTAATATACACATATACTTAACTTTTGACCAAAGCTGTCAATTGTTTAAACAATTAATAACAACCATTATCTTTCCTTTTATTTAATAAATATTTCGATCCAACAATATATATGCAAAATTGTACTTAAGCCGCACAGACAACCTGGTAGCGCCGAGGGTGGGAGTTGACTTCGGTCTTCGTCTCGAAATTCCCTCATGTGGCCACGCGTTCATAGTCTCTGCCAAGCAAGTCCTATTCTCTTTCTTCACGCGGCCGAAGTTTTCTTTACAAAAATGAAAGGAGGAATGCGAACGTCTGGTTTTTATCACCGGAGTGGTGGAGATGCAGGTCTACCTAAGGGAGCTGGAAAACCCTAATTCCGAACCTATGGTGTACATGAGCTTCAGAATCCGAAAGGACAGAATGGTATATATGAATCTCTTTTCGTTATTAGCAACCAGGGGGGCTTAGCTCTTGACGCTGCTTCATCACCTTGTGGATTTGGTTTCAAGTCAAAGGCTCGGGGGAGGGCACTTCTTAAGACAATGACCTGTGTCGGTCTAAGCATCTGGGCAGTATTCCAGTCCTTGCATGAACTATGAGGTCTTGTCTAGGGAATCTGTTGGTGCCCATAATGTACAAAGTCTGTTTCATTATTATTAATAGTAATAATAATAACAGGTACTTAAGCATTTGTGATGACACTTAGAACGTGAATGAAAATTACAGATTTCAATTATTAACTGCAATTAATCCTGATGTTTGACAATTGCTTAAAACGCGTTTCAATGTTGTTTATTCAGAAACATATTAAATGGATCAAATTTTGTCATGGATTAAATAACATCATCTAGAGTAATACGATACCATTAAATTCTGATCTAAATCAATCCACTTTGTTGTTTATTATTATTATTATTGTTGTTATTAGTATTATCACTACGGTTTGAAATTATTGATATTAGTTGATTCCCTATGCTTTTTTTAATCAATTCCGCCTTGTGTATTTTATCTACTTGAACCTTGTCTCTCTTACCATTCATGTATATTTTTTTCGTCATTATTAATTATTTATTTCATTTCTTTTGAGCTCCCAGTGGAACACAGGAATTTAAGCTTTGAGCCGTGAAGTTTCATTGGCGGTGGTGTTGTTTTAATTTACGCACTCTTCTTTCTTCATCGGGCTTACTATCGTGAAGTAATTTGGGAATTACTTCAACACTATGGAGTGCCACGAGTCTTTATCAACCTCATTCAACAGCTATTTGACATTGGTACGTGTCAGGTGATTCACAACGGAAAACTCAGAGAGGCATTTGAAGTGAAGACATGAGTACAGCAAGGCTTCCTATTATCAGTGGTGATATTTCTAATTGTCGTGGGCTGGTTCATTAGGTAAACCTTGAGGGACGAGAAGAAAGGCATACGTTGGACAGATAAGAAGACTGTAGAAGATTTGGATTTCTTGGATGATTTATGCCTAATGTCACACAAACTCGAAGACTTACAGGCGAGAACCAAAAGTTGACAGGAGAGGCAGGCAGAGAAGCCAGGACTCCAGGTGAACATAGAAAAGACGGTGGTGATGAAGATAACCAACCAACAGCAGCAACAACAACAACCAGCACCAAATACCACCAACGGGAGAAATTTGAAATAGGTCACTACCCTCACTTATCTAGGAAGCATCGTTTCAACCACAAGCGGAAAGGATAAAGATGTCAAATTCAGAATTGGAAAGGGAGGGCAGACCTTCATCACTGTATAGTCAGTTTGGAAATCTGCTGTACTCAGCATAAACAACAAGATTCGAATTTTCAACACTAATGTCAAGGCAGGCAGTTCTTTAATGTGGAGCAGAAAATTGGTGCGCGCCTCACGGAAAGCATTTCCAATAGCCTGCTGCAAACTTTTATCAACAGATGCTTTCACTGGCTCTATACTGAAGATCAGATGGCCAATCGGGAAAAGTTAGCTACAAGAAACTCTGGGATCCAACCAAGAACCTGTTCCTCAACAAATATGCCGAAGAAGATGGAGGTGTAATGGACATACTCTGGGGAGACCGTTGAGTGACTTCGCGTGCTAGGTGAACCCTAGAGTGAAACCCGAATGGGAAACGTCGAGTTGGGCGTTCGAAAGTGACATGAAGCAGATCAGAAAGTATGGGCATTCGTGGGGCCGGCTTAATATGGTGGTAAAAAATAGGACAAAGTGGAAATGTGCTGCTGAAGTCCTATGTTCGACGCGGAACCCAAGGGAACAATAATAAAAAAGCAAGAATAATAAATATTGGCTAAGCGAAGTTCTGGAATGTGTTGACCGGGATTAGGACTTGTATCTCCCGTTTATTAACTAAACAATTTTAGTATAACTAAATGGTATCCAATTTTTTATCAAATCCAGTCATCTAATGTTCTTACAGTTTCTATTTGTTTATGATATAGTTTGATCATTTATGGATGACTATTAGTTCTAATTAGTCAAATTGGTTAACTCCCTAAATTTTACTTGATATATTAATCCTAAAAACTAAAGAAAATCTGCATAAACCATTGCATTCTGTTGGTTTTACTATCACTTGTTCCATTTAATTTGCAGAAAGACAGTTGGTATTTATATTCAAGTAGTAGCTAGTTACCTTCCCCCATAGTAACATCATTATCACTGTGTGTTTTCTCTTCTTCTCCTCCTTTCATAATTAATTCATATAAACTGATGATTAATCATTCATTCTTTAATTGTATACATTTTTTTGGGTGGGGGTCAGGTCATATTGTACATTCAAGTTAATAAATAATAGGCAAATGAACAAAATGTAAATACACATTATACTATGCACTGATATCACATTAATGTAAACATGTGAAATTAGTTTTACCTTATTTGGTTTCCATTTTGTTTATTTTGGAAGTGAATAGAAGAGAGAATAAAATAAACACAGACTGTAGACATTATTCATGTAGACATTGAATGGTTTAGTTCTATACACGGATAGTGTTTTAAGTAGAAAAATCAATGGTGTTACAAATACAAGTAGAAAAATAATCATAGGATTGATTAAAAAATGGAAATGATATTATCTTCCCTTATTATAAGTGTGTGTGTGTGCGTGTGCGTGCAAGTATATCAGTTACAATTCAGAATTCTGTCTATTTTAACGAAGAAGCACTTGCTTCATCTCTGGTATAGACATGATATCCAGCAGTTTATCATAGGACGTGTGTACTGTGCAGCAAGTGGCTCCGTCTTCCCTTATGTCTGTGATTGGAAAGACATGAACATAGGTGTCTGCGCTCTACATCCTGTGGAAGGTGGTATGACATGGTAGGTAATATTGATGCTTGGAGCAAAGTGTTAGGTAAAGAGGGAATGTCATTAGATGAGGTAGTGAAATCATACCGATTTAGATGGCTAGGATATGTGTTATGCGTGCTAAGTTATCGCCTTCCTTAACTGGCAAAGTTAGGAGTTTTCATAATAAAAAATGGCATCACTTCATTAAGTCTTTGAATGCTGGTTTCATTCACACAGAAAAGTGTAAACTACCTGTCTAGAGTCCTGGAGACGCTAAGATCAAATAGGAGGAGACTTTTGGTGATATCATTCGAAATTGTAATTATTATTCTTCACGTAAATTGCCGTTTATTATAGTTTCCACGCATTTCTTTTTCCTCTACCTTTATTTTAATGAAGTGTAACAACTTGAACCACTGAACTGTTGTGCAAAGTTCCAAAATAAAAATCCAATTCAATTCAGTTCATTTTCAAGACTACATTAATTTGTTTCATTTCCTGTTAACTATAGAGATAATCTATTGAGCATTTAAACCAAGTTCAGATTGAACGGGTTTAAGAAAATATTGAGCTTAAATTAGAATTATTATCATCAGAAATTTGTAAATTCCAAGGAATGTTGTTTTAGTGCATATTTACATAAGAGCTAGCTATATATTTCAGTAATAAGGAAACAATTAAAAAATTACCAAAGGATTCAAATATCGTCTACTATTTTGTATGGTGGTGACTAGTAGGAGAATCCAGAATTCCCACTTCGTCCTAATCAGAACTCGTTAGCTGCAAGTATCTGGAATCCCAGTAACTGGTAGTGTTCCCACGCAGACTCAAGCCCCGCATCCATCACATAAAGTGTCAAAACATTGTCCACTATGCCAAAAGAACTACCTTTTGTGCATTTCAGACGATGGGTTCAAGGTTCGAGTCTCAATGGAGACATCATCACTCACTGGGAATGCAGATATCTGTGGATGATGAATGCCAAGTAGGACTATTCCAGTGGCAGTCGCCATCAATTGAAATAACATTATGTCATCTTTTACGTCCCTGGCATAAAATATTTTCGACTATTTTAGTCTAGATAGATGAGTAATATGATTAGCTTACAGCCAAAATCACAATGCCACTAGTGATAGTTCCGATTATTTCCTTTCATAATTTGGCCAAATTTACATGAATTTATGCTATAGTTAACTGTGGTAAAACTGACTACATTTCACTGACGGTGTAGAGGTTCAAGCAATAAGCTATAATAGCAGGCTTAATATTCAATGGCTGATAGTACACTGTGTGCTGTATGTAACTGAACGCTTGCAATTTTTCGACAATATATCTGTTTCAGAAAAAATTCGGATCCTTATTTGATAATGTCTTCCATATATACTATTATTATTTATTATTGTTCCTTTGGGTTCCTAGTGGAACATAGGGCTTCAAATGCACGTCTCCACTTGTTTCTGTCTTCTGCTGTACTTTTCACTTGCATCCATGTTAGTGCATACTGTTTCAACTCTTCTTACACGATCTCCTCCATGTCACCCTTGGACGTCCCACTCACCGCTTCCCTTTCGGGTTCCACTCGAGCACTGGCCTGACGCGCGATGTCACCCAGAGGCCTCCTCAGCTCAGCGAGTGTCCAATCCATCTCCACTTTCTCCTGCATATTTGTTGTTTGGTGATTGGTTCTTGTTTCGTTTGTCTGTTCCTATAGTTTCTTGTTGGTGATTCTTTCCGGCCATCTGCTCTTGAGTATAGAACGAAGACAGCTGTTGATAAAGGTCTTCAACCTGTTGGAAATATTCTTGGTGACCCGCCAACAGGTTGCAGACCTTTATCAACAGCTGTCTTCGTTCTATACTCAAGATCAGATGGCCGGAAAGAATCACCAACAAGAATCTATTCCATATATATATATGTATATATATATATATATATATATATATATATATATATATAGTGCCAACATATTTGCCATAGAACAGCCTATTGTTGTCTTCATACTGTTTTTCTTTCTCAGTTAATAGTAACTGACTAACTGGCCGACTGACAAATTGGTATAGAACTTTGTTTTCAGACTGTATCAGTTTAAACCGTCATACATACTTCATAGTAGTACCCTTACAAAAGAAACATTAATGTTACTGATACTATAAGGAATAAACATGAATGGCAAAAATAACAACAATTAACTGAAAATAGATAAAAATGTTTGATCGCTAACTGACTTCATTTAGAGAACCATTGAAAGTCTAGAGGATACTGGACAACTGTTTCGTCCTAGTTGAAAATTAATCCAGTGCACACTAGTGACTGACTATGGGATGAAGTTGCCTGAATATCCGGTGGGAAGTCATAACCGTAGGGGGACACCAAGTTGGGTGTGAAGACAATTACTCGCCGATGACAATGGCTGGCGGTCGTCCTATATATTGTCCCAGTGACTGAATGGTCAATAGTCTCACCTTGTAACCTGAAGAGAGTCATGAGTGCACACGGATGAAGAGCCCCGGATAACGACGAAACAGCTGTTCAGTACTCCTCGCTCATTATTGATTCGTGATCAAACTTTAAATCAGTCAAATCCCTACAAACCAATGCTTGAAGATAAATATTTTTTTTGATTATAGCTTGATTCCACACCGTATTTTTGGTACAAGTATGGAATTTTCAGCATATGATATCGGTAGCCCAAAGTTTTCAGGCCGGCCAATTGATATCAAGTGTGCGTTGACAGGGGATCGAACCCCAGACCATGTGCATGGTCGGCGAGAGTCCTAACCGCTGTGCCACCGACGCAAAATTTGAGAGAAAGAAAATCATTTTAATAAATCTGTGGTATCTTGAACGATAATTCAGTCATATCACAATGGGGTTGCAACAGCTGACGACTCCAGTCAGACAACTTATGCCTATCTGTATATTGCAGAGCAATAGGCGCAAACTTAATGAACTGGTGCCATATTTGTTTCCGATGGACTTGGTCAATGAATCCAATGAATCATTAGTCTAAGAGTAACATAATTTGGACACAGAGTTAAAATATAATTCTACCTTAGATAAATTCGTTTGACATTACATTGATACATTTCAAGCAGAATTTATTACTCATAATCATAATCACATGACATTTGTTAACTACCTGTTTTATAATTAACCATTATAGTCTTATAAAGTAATAACTTCTATTCACAGCCATACAATATATTGATTCAAAAGCTAATAATTTATTGCGTCAATTTTAAGTATGTTTTGTTTTCCATTAACATTTGCATAACTTTATTACAATTCACTTTATTCTTTTATTCAGGTCAATGTTGTCCTTATAATTGGTAAGGCTGATAGCCTAACATCAGATGAATGTGCTCAGTTCAAACAAACAATACTCCGTGAACTTGAAAGTCATAATATAAAATTATACGATTTTCCTGAGTCTGTTATCAAATCAGATGATGTGAATGATTCACGGTTAATCAACGAGATTCATCAAGCTCGAGCACGTCAACCATTTGCAGTAGTTACCAGTAACCGTCTTGTTTCTTTGCCAGATGGAAGAAAGGTAATATACATACATTTATGCATATATATATATGTATACTTAAGATTTCTTGGAGGGGAGGTCTTACATTTGCAGTTTCAAGTGATCACTATCTTAAGATATTTGGGCTTGATCTCATCTCTCTTTGACTCTGGTTGTGAACTTCAACAGAGAATTTTACATAACAACAGTTGACATATGCCTTGAACCACTTGATTATTTTATCAAAGTCGCCTTGAAATCACGTTATTTTCTTCGTTTTTTCTTTGATAGCTAATGCTGAAGAGATTAATTCAGTCGGAATGAAGACTGTCAGTGATGATGATATGGCTTAGAATTGTTCCCAATAATGCAAATGTAGTCAATTCTTAGGATCTTTTGAACTTTGGAAAGTTATTCGTTCGCCTGTACATCATTCTTGTTTCCAGTTACTTTGTGTCAGAAGATTTATTTAAAATCTAAGGTAGAAACCCGGAGAAAGAAAACGGATTCAACAAAGAAATATATTCCTTTTCAATTAGTTCCTCATCATCTGCTGGCTGTGCACTAATATATAGTTTTTATATCGAAGTTTTTTATTACCAATCAAGTAGTTATTTTAATTAATCAGTTTTAAGTGTAGGGTGGGGTGGGATGAAACTGAGAGGTTGAAAGTCATCAAAACGATTAACTGATAGATGTTAGTGACAATATATCTAAGTTTTGAAAGAGTAATGAAAATTTGCAATTAATAGTGTTCTCTGAGCTGGTTGGTTTAGCTGCGGAGCTTTCGTCGTCCTTCTGGGTAACATCTTCAGCGCCATATTTAGCATAAAGTGAAATGATTTAAATTTCTTCATGAGTGATATAATTGCGTCTCCTGGTAACCATCTTTACATATGTATTGACCATTTCCTATGGACTTGGATTTTAAACTTTCTAGTCACCTGATTTACTTTTTATTAGTTGGTATATTTCGTCTATATTAACGTGTTTGTTAATTGCATTTTCGTTTGAGTACCAGGCTTCTAGGAATTCCCTGACTGCACTTTTGGTGTTTCCTCTGTTTAAGATTTTGACATTATCCCAATCAAATTGATGACCATAATTGTCTATATGCATTGATACTAGAGAATACATATCGTGTCTTTTCACGGCTGATTTGTGTTCTTGGATTCTGATTCGAAGGGGACGCCCAGTTTGGCCGATGTAATGCTTGTTACAGTTCATACAATTTATTTTGTAAATGGTATTAATTTTGTCCCCTTTTTCTGTTGGATCTTTTGGTTTGCATAATATCGAGTTAAGCGATTTTACCGGCTTGTGTGCTATATCTATATCAAACGGTTTCAGTATTCTAGCTGTTATTTCAGAGATATTTCTCATGTATAGTAGGGTGAATTTTCTTGTGGTCTTTGATGATAGTTTCTTGTTGGTGTTTTGATTGGACTTTAAACACTTTTTGATGAAAATTAATTAGGGAATTAAAGATGAGTTAATTCATGGGCGTTAGCAACAAGTTACTACATAATCAGGAAATTTGTAAAGTAATAATGACTAATAAGAATAGAATGACTCAGAAAAATTACGTGAAATACCAACAAGTTAATAGAATTAGCTAGAATAGTAAAAAAAATAACAAAGTCAAAAGATGAGATAGTTACAAGGGGAGGGGAAAAATCGTTTTTAAAAACTTAATACATATTATGTAGTTGGCCATGGCAAAGAAATGCAATATACAAATTTCTTTTGGACACACATATTTGGCTTGTTCGGGTGAATTCCGATTGCCTCTACTGTACGTAAAAGTCGTACCCGTAGATCATGCGAGAGGTTGGGTGTTATACGATAAATAACTTTAAAAGCTTTGTCCAGTATCGGCGAGATCAGCTAGTATTGAGCTGCGTATAGCTTTGCTCGAACCTTTGCCAAACTGGGATGGGAGGTGTTCAGAAATCCGACGATGAACTTGCCTGATCGTACGCCCAATGTAATCAGCTCCACAAGAGCAGTTAAACTGGTAAATACACATGGAAGAGGCGAAACAGGGCAGTTTGTCTTTATTTCTTGAACTAAGTATTGGTTGGCTAGTGAGTATACAACATAGCTTAGCTGAGTTGAAATTCCTTTTGAAGTCCCTTCTCAGATGTAGTGATAATATCTCACTATTGACGTCACCCGCGAGTTGTAATCTTGATTATGTAATGACTTATTGCTAACACCCATGAATTAACTCGTCTTTAATTCCCTAATTAATTTTCATCTCTCCTTGAAAACTTAGATATATTGTCACTAACATCTATCACTTAATCGTTTTGATGACTTTCAATCTCTCAATTTCACCCCCCTCTCACCCTACACCTAAAACTGATTAATTAAAACAACCACTTGATTAGTAAAATGATGATGTAAAAAACTATATATTAGTGTAGAGCCAGCAGATGATGAGGAACTAATTGAAAAGGAATATATTTCTTTGCTTAATCTGTTGTTTTTTCTGAATGCGTATCTGGGAATTCGGAATATACAGAGGCCTGGAGATCATAAGTCTATAATTCTTTAATAATCCTTATCAATAAATCCCTTAATTCATAGTGTATATGTTAGAGATCATGGAGATTCTTTTTATATTATGCGTATTGTAGCGATTTCGTTTAGTTTCCATGTGGATTTCGTCACAAACCGACATCAGTTAGGGAATTATTGAAAAAAGAAGAATCAAAGACCACGTGACAGGTATTTCAGTTTGATTGGAGTCTTTTCAGCGCTGAGTTCAAACTCCTGATCGGGTAATATGTTCACACTGTTGAAGAATCTTAAATCAGGACGAAATCAGTGCCTAGCACTCTTCGGTTTCTTTTCAATGGTTTTCTATTTGCAAAAAAGAAATAAGATGTAGAAAGATCTTCTGGGATTCAGGTTAAAAATGTCTCCACAAAACAGTGTTTACAAACTTTAAACATTAGTGGAATTTATTGATAAAGAATCATATTACCATATGTAATGACGCAATTATCTACCCTACTGGTGGTCTGTTTCACATAACTTTTATGTGTGTTGTGTTTTTTTGTCACATACCGAATGCTTATGACTTCACTTCTAAGCATATACAAAATAGAATTCTTTTACAATACGCCCCCCAGACTGAATCAATTTTATAAAATGCTATAGATTCAATTTTCTGTCCAACAAGCTGGAGGGGAAATATATTTTTACATGATAAATGTCCAGCTTATCCATTGAAGTAACAATTTTAGACTATTTTCGAAAGTAACTAAATTATTTTTATTGAAACTACTTAACAGATGTATAACTTTGTTCTGATAAATGAGTTATTGGTTTCAATTGCAAATAAAATCTTGTTTGAATTTTAATATGAATCGGTTGACACCAATGGATGAGATATATTCACGACCAAACAATGTTTAAAGGGGTTTTTTGCATCTAGTTTACTGCTTATTTTCTATCATTTTGCACTAGAGGTGGCTTAGTGGGTAACGAACGCTCTTGTGGTTGAATCACCTACCACTCACTGAGATGCAGACACAACCAGTTGAAGGGTCTTAAATAAGACGTAACGCGCGTCCTGGATACCATTGTTAACCAGGTTCAGCGCTGAACCAGAAAGGAAGTAGTTTTGTTTTAGAAGTGATTAAAATGAATTTAAAACGAGAACTTTGATTGCGATAAGATTCAAACCAATGACTGACTAAGTCTGTATGTCTATCTATTTTCGATATAGAACTTTGCACATATGTGTGGCAGCTCAAGTCTCCACACACACACACACAAAGCAAGAGAAGAAAGTAAGAGAAATGTATATTAGAGACAGTAAACACTGGTGTGGGACAAAGGAATAGTAATAACGAAGAACAAAACAGTTTCACTGGAAATCATAAGTCACAAGGAGTGGATGCACCTGCGCCATTGAGAACGATTTTGAGCCATGTCACCAATTGTTTCCAACCATTGGTTTTAACAGTCCCGAGGACCCCAACCAGGAAGTCTGCACCTTCCTACGTGGCTTAAACTAACTGTTGTAGATTTCATTGACTGGTGCCATGTTTTTGTGTGACCACCGCTAGCTCTTTTCCAGCCTTACCCTATATCAGCTAACATTGCCCATTGTCGAGGAAGGCGATGACTAGGCATACGTAACACATGTCCTAAACATCTCAGTCGATGTAACCTCACAACCTCGTCGACTTCGTCGTCGACTGATTAGGAGTTTTACCGAATAAGTTACAGGGTACATTTTTTGATGATTTCTTAATTTTACATCAGTCACTGAAGGTTTCATGTGCAATATGATATGCATAATTGTCTCTACTCTACCATTACACTATCTGTCAAGCTATATTGTTTCATGCCATTTCTAATTGTAGACAAAGATATGAAACGATTAACTTATGTAGAGATTATCTCAAATAACCTTATGTTGACATACTGCTTTGATCCATTTAGCTAAAATGGTGACATAAAGACTTTACTCCAAAAGTATCAATCACCTGAAAAGTTCAAGGCTTCCCACTGATCATCTCCAACTGTGAGATATCAAGTTAGCTTCTTATTTCAGCATTAATCATTTGTTGTATAACATGAACTCTGTTTGTTAAAGCAAGGCTATGTGTCTAAGATAGCCTCAGGAAAAAAAATAAATTTCTTTCTTGTAGATCTCAAACACTATCTTTTATAGTATCACACAAATAGTACTCCTTTTTTTCCTACTACTTTTCTATAAAAAAGTACTGGTATAACAAAGTTGAATAGTTATCAAAACGAATATTTGACTAAACTTTAACATTTATTTATTTATTTATTTTGTTTCAAGGTATACGGTCGTGCATATCCATGGGGTATTGTTGAATGTGAAAATCTTGTACACAATGATTTCAGTGCTTTAAAAAATTTACTGATGAGTGTTCATATGCAGGTAGGTTGTTTCATTGTTGTTGTTGTGTTTGTTTGTTTTTAAATATAATATTTTATGATTTATTGTTCTCATTTCTTTTTTACAAACATTACACTTCAATGAAATGCTTTACTTATATTTATATTGGTGAGTAAAGGGAATGATTTAACTTTATTCACAGGAATTTGTCTCCTAATATATTAACATCTATCTAAATCAAGATTAGTTAAACAAGCATTAAAAATACGGAAGTACTTATGTGGCGTGATTCAGATTGATGGGAAACGATCATTGAACAACTTGTCTAACCTTTGGCTAATCGCCAACCAATCAGAACAGTTTATTATTCACCTCTGATCTAGCAGAAGTTCAGTATGGCTAAGGATAAATAAATATGATGTGTTTTTCCTTAATAAAGGTCTCTTCCCGATTCTCTTATCTTCTGTCATTGTCATAGTGATCTGTTAACAAAATAATCTCTCAATTTCGCTAGGAATTGAGCTCAGGATCTTCTAAACTTGTAGTGAACAAGTTAATATTCAGCTACGGGGTTACTTTGCAGTGATATATATTATTTAATTTCTGACTGACTGTCTGGTTTCAACATAGAACTTTGCTCAGATATGCAGCGGTTCGAGTTGCCACACTCCCTTCTTGTAGCACACAAAGCAAGAGAAGAGAGTAAAGAGAGGTTCAGATAATAAACAGAAATGTGAGGGAAAAAGAATAGTAATATGGAAGAATAATAGAGTTTTATTGGATATGATTCTCTGGGAGCAAACCAACCAGGAAACGATTGTGAAACAAGTAGGCAGGAAGAAATGGAGATGGATTGGCTGGCCATACTCTGAGGAAACCACCAAGTGACATCACTAGACAAGCCATTGCTCGAGTGGAACCCGAAAGGGAAGCGGCGAGTTGGTCGTCAGTGCGAAGGTAGGTGACTTGGAGGAGGTTATTTGAAGAGGAGATGAAAACGTGTGGGCAGACTTGGAGCCAGGTGAAGACTCTAGCAGAGAACCGAACGCAATGGAGAAGCAACGGCTGAAGCCCTATGTTCCTCTAGGAATTAAAAGAAATAATAATAATTGGATATGATAAATCACAAAGATTGAATGCATCTACACCAGCCATTGAGAACGATTTTGAGCCTTATCACTAATTGTCTTCAGCCACATATTTAATTTCAGCAATAAAGATATACCCTTTCCCCTATGTCATCTATAGATAATATCTCCTATACTGAATAAGCAGACCCCTTTGTTCAGAAAAGCTTTCTTTTTATTAGAACTTGCTCACTTTTCAAATTGTCCTTCTCTTATCCGTCATTGGTTCATGACTTAAAGTTCAACTTTAAATTAATCATATCCTCACAAACCTAACAAGTGAATAAACGGTTCGATTGAATAGAGTTCTACGAAAACTTATGATAATAATTTTCAATGAAGTTATTCAAACTCGTATTATAGTTAAATGACTCAAGGTAATTTAGACTATATTTCTCATGATGATGTGGCTCATAATCTTAATCACTACACACCTAGCCTTTGGATTTTAGATTTGAATTCCACTTCAATTACTTCATTCTGAATATCTGATTAGCATCATCATCAACTCTCACTTAATATATGGGGTTACCATTTTTGTACATAAAAAGTTCATTCCATGCAGCAGAGTTCTAACCTTAAAAGACGATATATATAAATATATATATATTCGCCGACTACGCATGTGGTTCGGGGTTTCATCCTCTGCCGACGCGCTCCTTTACCTCGTTAGGCCAGTAATAAGACTGGTAAACAGGGAACATTTGGCATGAGGCTAGCAACCCCATCTCGCAAAAATAAACACCACTGCTTCCGAAACTTCAAGCCTCTAGCTTTGTGCCCGATGTTCCACTTGGAATGTAAAGGGATAAAAACAAACACATCCAAAAGGTCCACTTATATATATATGCCTCATGCCCAATGTTCCCTGTTTACCAGTCTTATTACTGGCTTAACGAGGTAAAGGGGCGCGTCAGCAGAGGATCGAACCCCGAACCACATGCGTGGTCGGCGAATATTCTACAGCTGCGCCACCGACTCACATGGATTTGTGTTGTCAGGATTTAATTTATTGATACCCTTGTGTAAATGGTAACCACTGTTCTCTTTCAGTTGTTAGGTTTCTTCACGAACCAACAGTTGAAATTGCTCCGAATCTCACTACTCTCTGTTGTTTGAATAACCTACAATTCATGAAAATACAAATACCATTATCTTAGTCGTAGCATGATTTGCAACGATAGTTTCTAGTTTATTAACTGTCTGTTGACAAGATTTCGGAATCCAGGTATTTTCTAGTTTTCAAGTGTTGGTGTGTAAGGATCCGATCAGTTTCAAGCTAAATCAGGGTGTTCATATGACTGTTAGAGAACCGTTGAAAATTAGGATTACTGGACAGATGTTTTGTCCCATGACCTCACCAATGGTCGACCCTTTAGGTTACTAGGCGAGTTGAATAACCATTCAATCACCGGGACGAAATCTAATTGCATATGAAATTTAAGTTCTACTGATTTACGACAATGGAATGCCCACCGCTAATTCAGTCATCAATTTGTGAGTAAGGTGGAGAAAAATTCATTGCAACATGAAATGCATGCTTAAGTGCCCAGTAAAAAGTTTTCATCCAAATTCAGTTCCAGTTTAATTAGAAGAGGATTGATGAGCTGAGTGATTATTTCTGGATTAGACATACTATATAGAAACAATTTACATTTGGACTGATTAACCTAGTCTAATTGACTCAGTTTGATCATAAAAATCTTCACAAAAGTGCAGCAGTCCTGTAACAACAGAAGGCAAGACACGGAAGTATATTTTTCGTTAATCAAACCGCTGTTTATGTATCTGCAGTTTATATTCGTTAACCAATCACTGAGCTTGTGATTTCGGCTTACATCCAGCGACAAGAAATAGAATATTCAAATATACATAGTATTGTGGTGTCAATGCAGTACTGAACTGTGGGAATAACATTCCCACTATAATATCAAACAGAATGTTCAAACAGATATATCGTATTCTGTTGTTAATGCTGTATTGAACTGTGGGAACATGGGAGAATAACATTCCGTTGGCACACATTGTCTGTATCACACCACCACAGTTCAGGTTGCTATAATCCATATAGCACACAATGGTAGACAAAAGAGAGAAGAGAAATTCAAGAGAACTATAATCATCGGAAATATGCGGCAGAAAGCACAGTGATATGGAAAAACATAAGGGTTTAGTAGATATGAAAGATTACAAAGATTGTGATTGCATCTGCATCATCGAAAACTATCTTGAGCGATATCGCCGATAGTCTCATGCCATTGGTGCTTAGCATCCCGAGGACCCAAATCAGGTAGTCTGCACCTCCCTACGTGGCTCAAAACAGCTGTCGAAGTCTTCATGGATTGATGCCATGTTGTGGTGCTATCACCACCAACTCTTTTCTAACCCAGTCGTATGTCAGTCAACATTGCCTGTCGATAAAGGTGATTGTTTGGAACGCACAGCACGTGTCTAAACGACCACAATCAATGTAGCTTCACAACTTCATCGATTGACTTAAGTAGTTGCTTAATTGTATGTGTATGTAGAGGGGTGTTTTTTGGAGGAAAGCATATTACACCATAGTCAGTAATACTTCAAATTCTGTATACAAAGAGAAAAGTGCTAACAAAACAAATTGCATAAATTTCTTACAAATGAATGACTCATGAAGTTTTTGTAAGAGTCATCACATTTATTTCAATATAATTTATATGCCCTTTTGACCTTTATTAATGTATGCATGATATGTATTTATTATAGTTCCTTGGGTCACAGCAACTGCGTACACTAAATATATTTGAATTAGGTAATGAGTTGGTGAATAGACACTTATGGCATTGAAAAGGTATAGATTAGCAAGTAATATTGTTTTCGTAATCTCCCATCAATACTGTACAGTTAAACAGGGTTTCAAAAGGTCAAATATTAATGTCAGTTGGTAACAAAACCTATGAAATTATGTATCAGGCAGTAAAAATGGATAAAAGGCTTAGACCTATGTTTATGTGTTCGAAAATTATTTGTTACTGCCTTGGACATGCCTTGGTAGTCCAATTTTCTTACCTCTTATCAGTTCTTGTGACCCGTAAACATTTTTGACTTATATTGATAAAGAAAAATTTGATCCTTTAGGCTCTCTGTTGCTTTTTATATAAATCTGTATGTCAAGTAAGTGTGTGATTCAAATGTCTGAAATGTGTTACACAAATAAAATACACATTTAGGATAAATTACGTCTCTTTATTGTTTTGTCAAAATTAATTACTTTAAAAAATTTTCAACAGTTGGTTTGTAAGGATCAGATTTGTTTTTACGAGTTGATCACGGATTGATATCAGTTAGAGAACCATTGAAAACCACCAGGGAGTACTGGACAGCTGCTGTTTCATCCTAGTTTGGAATCATCGGCAGTACTCACCCACCGGGGTTCGAGCCCAGGACATTCCCGTTACAAAGCAAGCTCGTACACCATTCAGTCACTGAAACTCGATTCAATGGACCATAAATTCTAACTTCTACCCATTTGAACCCCGGTGGGTGCGTACTGCCGATGATTCCCAAAGTAGGATGAAACAGCTGTCCAGTATTCCCTGGTTTTCAATGCTTCTCTAACTTTAAAAGATGGCCGAATTGCGAAACTTGCTTAAGTAATCTTATGTAATTTAAGTGGTGAATATCACTAAAAAATGATAACCATTAAAGCTTTAATCGCTTGTAAATAGGAATCTTGTTCATTAGAGTAAGGGATTAAGAATACAGTAAAAAGTATATTTTGAAATTAGCAGTTTGAAAAAAGTGGGAAAAGTTGGATAAGGGTGGATCATATACAATTTTATTTTTTACGTGAGAAAAGGGTCTAAGGCCATTATAGTAAAGAACAGATTGATAAAACCACTTTCGTGTACACAGTTCAGAGTTTTCAAATGTATAAAGCAAGGGAGTTTAGCTACGGACAGAATATGTAGCCGGAAACCTTTTGAACGACTTGGCTTCAACTTATATAACGTTTTTAAAAATTTCTCTATTGCTGTAGCATGATGTATAAGAACCAAGTGCTCAAGAATTGAGCTAATGGTTCGTCTAATTTCTTCTTCTGGCAACAACTAGTGAGTGATTTTCTTGCACATGTCTAGACAGTATCGTGATGCCATGGCCTGTGAACTCAGCTCCACAGGAGCAAATGAAGTGATACTTATGTAATGGTGTATGTTTTTTTTTCCTTCACGTTCCCCAGTGGAACATTGGGCTTCAAGCTAGTAGCTTGAAGTTTCTGTAGCAGTGTTTATTTTACAGGATGGGGTTGCTAGCCTCACGCCCAACCTTTCCTCTTCACCAGCACTATTTCTGGCTTAACAATGTAAAGAAGTGCATGGTCGGCGAGCGTCCTAACCGCTTTGCCACCGACGTGTATGTAGTGATACAATATTTCATTTGTTTTAATACCAACTGATATTAACAACTAACCTTTATTAAGATTCCTGTGACCTTTTAGAATACTTTAAGTGTACAGCTTTGGTGAGATGTAAGGAAAAGGGTATTTTTGACTGGCCTGTGTCATTTTAACTTATTGTATTATACAACTTCTCAGGTTGGAATAAATGAAGTTGGTCTTGAACTCACAATCCGTCAATTAGAAAAATTGGCTGTTTAGACCGTTGTTCAAACCTTCATGATATTAAATCAAACAAATATCTTTTTTTAATATATATTGTTCTGTAAAGTCTGCGAGTACATTTATTCATCACTACTGATACTTTGTAGGGAAATCTTTGATAATATTTTTTTTTATCACTGAAGTGGATATTTTCGTTCTACATCATCTCAGTATACAGGATTGTTGTCCAGATTACGTTTCTCCACACACTATGATGCTATTATTATATTATTATTGTTCCCTTGGGTTCCTAGTGGAACATAGGGCTTCAACTGCACGCCTCCACTTCCTTCTCTCTTCTGATGTACTTTTCACCTGCATCCATCTTATTCCATACTGTTTCAACTCTTCTCCACATGATCTCCTCCATGTCACCCTTGGACGTCCCACTCGCCACTTCCCTTTCGGGTTCCACTCGAGCTATGGCCTGACGCGCGATGTCACCCAACGGCCTCCTCAGCGAGTGTCCAATCCATCCCCACTTTCTCCTGCATATTTGTTGGGTTATTGGTTCTTGTTTTGTTTGTTCCCATAGTTTCCTGTTGGTTTTTGTTCTTTCCGGCCATCTGATCTTGAGTATAGAACGAAGACAGCTGTTGATAAAGGTCTGCAACAGGCTGTTGGAAATATTCTTTGTGACCCGCCAAGTTTCTGATCCATCCGTATAGAAGAACTGACTGACTTGACGTTTGTATTGAAAATCCGAATTTTGTGAGAACTAGTGATACAACCAAGTTATGTAAGCTCTGAAGTAAGCTGGGAGGGATTTGGATCTGGGACTTGTATGCTGAAACTTGAGTGCCTAAGCTAATAATTTGCTTCCCTGATGAATGGATTTGAAAGTAGTGAAGATGGAATTCTGAAATGCTTCGTTCTGGGTTGAATTCTTTGTCCATCGTCAACTTTAACCTCAGTAGTCTGTAGGTATTATTAACCCTCAATAAGTCAAGTAGGACTGCTATTCGAATGCACAAAAAGTTCGCTCCTTATAAGTGACTTGAACTAAGCTTTTTAAAAAATGATATTTATCATTACTAAAGAGTGAAGTGGAGATTTAATTTGTTGGTTGGTGACTAACAGTAGAATGCAGGATACGCATTTCGTCCTATTTGGGACTCATCATCTGTAGATGGCTGCATTCCCAGTGAGTGATGGTGTTTCCACTGAGATTTGTTAACTTTATTACGTTTATTATTTTATATTATGGTTACTAACACATTTATATGTATACTTTTCTGTTGTTTTATTCTCCTTTATTGAAATATATGTTTATTTCTATAGGATTTAATCAATGTGACGCATCAAACACATTACACAAATTATTTTGCCTCACGTTTAACTAGTATAGCTGAAGCTGGTAAATTTTTAGCCAATGAAGATAGTCGTGAACCACTTAGTCAACTAGAAACTGAACGTTTGGCACATCAACGTAAATTAGCTAAACTTGAATCAGAAATGGAAAATGTCTTTGAACAAAAGGTAAGATATTCATTATTTGTTTGTTTTGATTTTATTGAAGATAAATAGTAATCTGCCATCTTTAAATAATACTGATTCTCATTGGGATTTTGTTTTTCGATAAAAGGGATCAAATAAATAGTGAAGTATGAATGTGTTAGATAGCATCTAGTATTACCTTTATGTAAACTACTCTAGACTATAAGTAGCAATTTACTTCCCCCTACTTTATGGCTGTAAGACATGATTGTTGAAAGTGGTAGGTGTGGAAAGATTTCGACTGGAAGTGTTTTTCATTAATTTGACCGTGAAACAGTACAATCAGCAATATATATATATAATATTTTACGCTAGGCGTAGAGTGTTAGGTGAGGAGAGAAATTCGGTCGATGAATTCGTGCAAGTTCACAGATTAGTGTGTCTGGGACATGTGCTACTAATGTGGAGCTAGCCCTTTTCCTTGAATATCAATATTCTCTGATATAGGACTAGCCTGAGAAATCAGATGGAGATATGGCGCCTAACCACGAAGTCTCTGACATTGGTTTGAACCATTTAGTTAAGTGTAAACTGCCTGCGAGAGGATCTGGACTCCGCGGATGATTCCAGTCTAATAGCACACAAACTGAAAAATATAAAGGTGAAAACCAACAAGTTGGCAAAAAAGGCAGAAAAGGCAGGACTTCGAGTAAGCATAGAGAAGGCTCAGGTGATGAAGATAACCAACCAACAGCAACAACAACAACAACCAGTAATTACCATCAGTGGGACAGATTTCACTAATTCCAGCAGTGTCGTATTAACTATAGGCGACGGCATGGATGAGGATGCCTAAGGCAGGATCGGAAAAGCAAGGCAGATCTTCGTCACTCTGAAATCAGTGTAGAAATCTGTTGCTCTCAGAATAAAGAACAAGATTCGGATTTTTAACGCCGATGTCAAATGAGTGCTTTCATATGATTCATAGACTTGGTATATAAGTCACGGAAAGCATTTTCAACAACATGCTGCAAACTTTCATCAACATCTACCTTTGGGCTGTACTACAGATTAGGTAGTCAGAATAGATGTACATGTAACAAGGAACTCGGGGAACAGATAAACCAAGAATCTTGTACCCAAAATATATGTCGAAGAAAATAAGAAGGATTGTGCATATGCTGAAAAGATCGTTGAGTGACATTACGCCTCAAGTCCTAGAGGGGAACCCAAGGGGTAGACGACGAATTGAGTGAGATTCCGAGAGTGACATGAGGATCGTGCGAGGAGGAGATGAAAGCTTATGGGCACTGATCAGTTAAAAAGGATTATAGGGAACAGAATGAAATTGATACGTGCTATTAGAGCCTTAAATTCCAATCTCAAACCAAGGGAATAATAATAACGAAGCTACGTTTTCTTGACTTCATCGTATAGAATGCATGACATTAAGGTTATCATTCAGTGTAGTGTAAACCACTAAAATAGATGAAAATTGAGTGAAAAAAACCTATTGTATAAGTGGTAGCAACACTACTTTACTGTTTAAACTCTCAACAAATAAAGTTAGTCTTGAACCTATGACGCACTGATTTAATGCCAAATGCCTAGCCCAACTAAATAAAGCTCTCTTATGGGTAAAATTTATTTTGATAAAGTCTCACAGTGTTCTACAGTAATATTTACTAATGACGTTTCGAGCACAATTTATTGCTCATAATCAAATCAGGGTACTCGCACAACTTTCTAGCTTCGTTTATATAATTCAATTATTTTTCATCGCTCGACTTGATTGGTAGTAGCATTTTCCATATTTCCGGTATGAGTGATGATTCATTCCTATTGCACGTGTTGAGTGTAGACTCAATGAACAAGGATTCAGTAACCAACCTCTCTCTCCACCTACCTATATTACTTCTTAGAATCTTAACCCTCTCCCAGTCTATTGTGTGGTTAAGCGTTGTTAATGCATGCAGTGCAATCGCTGAGCTTTTTTCCAAATTATTTATCTTCTCGGGGTTAACCATTCTTACCTTAGCTAAATTCTTATATTCCGACAATCTGACTACCCCCGATCTACTAGTTTCACCTATGTAGTTGACCTAACTCACAGTCATTGCAAGGTATTTTGTAAATTATATTATTTTGTTTAATTGAGTCAACCGACAGGGTCTTTTAACCCACAGAGCTTGCCCCTGAGTGAGTTTGTAGGGTTTAGATATCACCCTAATTCCTGCTTTGCTGAGAAACCTATGTAGGGCCTCAGATGTCCCCTCCTTATATGGTAGAACTGTAGATGCCTTACATTCTCTCTTATTTATGTTATCATTATTCGTTTGCCCGTTATTTTTATTTTGCTTTCGGCCTTTTCTGATCTTCCTAATGAATTTTAGAGGATAGTGATTTGACACCAACCAGCTATTCTTCTGTCTCATTTCACCTTTTAGGTCTTTTCTTGTACTTCTTAGTGCTACAGCTCTTCAGAGATAGAAATTAATTTCTAATGTTTTTAATCACTGACAGGTTTTAACTGATGAGTATATTGTAACTGAAGAATTAAAAACAAAACTAATGCATAATTGTATTCTCTTATAGGTTCAAGAACGTACAAATAAATTAATTGAAACAGAACGTGATCTTATGGAACGTGCTGAACAATCAGAGAAGCATATGTTAATGCAATTAGCTGAATTTGAAAAACGTCGACAAGAATTTGAAGATGAACGTGCTATATGGGAAGCTGAAAATCGTGAATATTTAGAGGTAAGTTATTTTAAATGACCACTTGTCACAATGTCTTTTTGTACATATTATCTAGGGATATATATATATATATATATATATTGACAAATTGATAGGCATCGACAGACAAGCTAACTTAGAATCATGTAGCAAAGTACATCAGTTCAGGTTGTCACATCTACAGAAAGTACATATGATTTAAGACGACAAATGTTTTAAATTTTAAAAAAATACATATTTGGCTCATTGAGGATGATTTGCAGTCGAACTGTCAAAGCCTTCAAATTGAATTAACCTATTTTTAAATAAGGTAACAATGACAAAACCTTCTTATTGGTCTGAAATTTACTTTTTTTCTTTCTTACTTGAAATTATTGAATATTAAAAGCTTTAAGCTGTCTAGTAAGAACTTGAAACTGCTACCTAATGTATTTGAAAGTCGCTTAATGGAAATAAACTAACAAACAGACCATAAATTATTCTAGAAATGTTGTAACAACATTCTCTTCCCTTCTTTGCACTCCAAATGGAACACAAAACTTCAAGCTTTTGAAGTTTCATTAGAGGTAATGTTGCTTCACAGGTCGAGGTTGACATCTTCACGTCTGACCTTCCTTCTTTCTGGAGATTACTACCAACTAGTTTCGCTAGGCAAGATTTAGAAGGGCGTTGGCCTGGAGATGAACTTGGATCTCTCACCATTAAGCTATTGACGCGTGAAGTAACTAATAATATATAAAATAAAATAAAACATGAATAACATGTAAGCTTCACATTTTCCTGAAAACTTGAAACTGGTTATAAAATACTTTACTTTATTTCATAGATTTCAGGAAATGTGAAACCAAAAGTGTAGCCTACTAGACAATAGAATAAATAGGTTTTGATAAATGAGTCGCGTTGTGATCCGAAAGAGCAGCTGTTTGAATTATCTCATTGGGGTGCCGTATCGAATGAACTACGAAACTTCACACAAACAATATCCCCACAAACTAAGATAACTATGTCAAATAATATTCTTCTTTCTTTCTTTTTTTACTTTATTCCTTCACGTTCCCAGTGGAACATAGGGCTTCAAGCTAGAGGCTTGAAGTTTCTTTAGCAGTGTTTATTTTTACAGGATGAGGTTGATAGCCTCATGCCCAACCTTTCCCCTTTACCAGCTTTATTTCTGGTTTACCGAGGTAAAGGAGTGCGTTGGCCGGGGATTAAACTCCAAACCATGTGCATGGTCGGCGAGCGTCCTAACCGCTATGCCACCGCATAGCATAATTTACATTTGATAATTATTATGGTGATGAACAGTCACTTGTCAGTAGTTAACATGATAGGTAAAAAGATGAGTTTCGATTAGTTTTCCTGACTCATGTGATAGGTTGAGCACCGGAACCAGTAGTCCGCAGTTTATTAGTTTAAATTACGGTATAAAATATGCTTCCGTTTCAATTTTAGGCGTCACTGTAATACATTGATACTAACCACTAAATTAAGACTACTTTAAATAGTTACAACAGCAAGATAAGATCTACATCAAATGAAATGATACAGACTGGGAATTGAGATCATGCAGTTGAATATATCGTCTTGATTTGATTGTGGAAACTTTGAATGCTTCTATATCTGTTCATTACAACATTCTGAGAAAGTGTTGTGCATCACAGTCCTGCATATACTTTTTGTGATATTCATCCTAATTGCTGAGTACATTCAATTCTCGATACTTTTATTTACCCTCGTTTTAACTGTATGTCAAATATGTCATCCTGAGTATAGATAGGATTTGTGGGGATTATGGATTAATTTCATTTATTAGGTTTTCGTCACGAACCAACACCAGCTGAAGAGATCATTGGAAGCCAGGGATTGTTGAACAGCTGTTTCGTCCGATCATAGGACTCTTCACAGTGCATACTCACTACACCGCTGGGGGATTGAATCTAGGACCTTCAGGTTACAAGACAAAGCTCTTTGACCATTCAGGCACTTGGGCTGGATTCTAACTGTATCATATCTTCATACAGAGGTGCCTGTCTCGTAGCCTGAAGGTCCCACTTTCAATGCCTGGAGGGGCTTTAGGTGTCCACTGTTGAAGAAGCCCAAGGTAGGACGAGAATTATGTCTAGTGCTCCCTGGTTTTCAGTGATCTCTCCAACTGATCTTGGTTATCGATGAAAATCTAGCAGTTGAAATATGTCATTTTAAATGTTTCTGTTAATGATGGTGTGAGTAGGTTTTCCTACGCTAAACGTGACAAGAAAGGCCCGTACTCATTGTTTCACACTGCAAAATGTTTGCCTGACTAAATGACAAATGAACCAACAATGTAAAATATTTATATAAGTGAGGAAAAATAAGATATTGGAAACTTTTTTGTTATTTTTTTCGATCTTTTGGGTTCCGAGTGGAATATAGGGCTTTGAGTCTGAGGTCTCAAGTTTCAGTAATAGTGGGCATTTTACCAAGTGGGTTTTCCTACTTCACACCTAACCTTTTTCTTTGCCTGGGTTAATACCGTTTAAAATAAGTTTCAGGCTGCGTCGTCATAGGATCACACTTGAGCCTCATGTGTATTTGGCGAACATTCTACCACTGAACCACTGACGAAGAAGAAACACTATCCGGGCAGGGGGCATGCATGTGACGTACAACCCTCTTCGAAACTTGCACACAACCATTGGTCCACGTAGTATCCCTTCGTTCTTGGCAGATGTGGCAACTAAAAGTCACTAGAACACTATCAGAGCATATGACAGGTTAGATACCGAAATAATAAGTATACTAGCATCAGTTTGAACGATTTCGATCCATTCTTCCTATATTTGATGGCTTCTAACTACCCATTTTCAACCCACGGATATAATAACAGTACATGATGTCTTGGCCATCATATATAGTCATATTGGGAAGTCATCTTGTCAAATGCAAGATGATGTTACAGGATTGGACTACACAGACTATTAGATCAGAAATAGGAAGTGAAGTGGTAGAGCACGTTGACCGCTTCACTGACTTGGAAAGTACCATCAGCCCCAACGGGTTGATCTCTGGCGAAATCTCAGCACGGATACAGAAGGCTAGTTTCGCATATGCCAGTTTACGCCGTCTCTGGCGTAGACGTGATATCCGACTATCGACCAAAGGGCGTGTGTACTGCTCAACAGTTCGCTCCGTCCTCCTTTATGGCTGTGAGACCTGGCCATTGAGAGTAGAAGACATGAAAAGATTAGCTGTCTTCGGTCATAGGTGTCTGAGTTCTATCTCCCGTGTGAAGTGGTATGATAAGGTGAGCAATATTGAGGTCAGGCGTCGAGTGCTAGGTAAGGAGGGGAAATCAGTCAACGAGGCTGTGAAATTACATCGACTGAGATGGTTGGGACATGTGCTACGTATGCCTAGTCATCGCCTTCCTCGACGGGCAATGGCAGCTGAAATAGAGCCAGGCTGCAAAAGAGCTAGCAGCGGTCAAACCAAAACATGGCACCAGTCAATGAAATCTACAACAGTTAGTCTAAGCCACGTAGAAAGGTGTAGACTTCCTGGTTGGGGTCCTGGGAACGGGAAAAACCAATGGTTGGAAACAATTGGTTGGTGATAAGGGGCGCAGATGGATCCACTCCTTGTGACTTATGATTTCCAATGAAACTGTTTTGTTCTTCGTTATTACTATTCCTTTGTCTCACACCTCTGTTTACTGTCTCTAATATTCATTTCTCCTAATTTCTTCTCTTCCTTTTGTACTACATGGAGTGTGGCGACTTGAACTGCCGCACATATGTGCAAAGTTCTATGTCGAAAATAGATAGACAGACATAGTCATATTTGAATATTTAACTGCATGGCTGTTTTTTTCAAATTTTTTGCAGAATATAATTCTTTACATCACGATTATTAGAGGCTGATTACTTATATCGTTTTTTTCATTAATTTCAAGTGACTATATAATAACATCAGGCCTATAAGAATAAGTGCGTTATTCATATACAACTTGGTAAATGAAGAATCTCTTATGGGTGACCTAGTTCTATCCATTTTAGTTTAATCCTTTCTAATTGTTTGGGGGATTTTATTGATTTCCAAAGAGAGTTATATCTTACTTGTTTATAACATATATTTTGATCTCCTTTTCCGCAATATTTTCTTGCTAATCACCTTGTCAAAAGGTAATAGCAACATTCATGTATGTGTATATATGAATGAGGATGAAGTTATAAGGATATGGTACTGTGGTACAGTATAATTCTATAATAGAATAATCTTATTTGATGTAGCAGAGCGCCCACAGTTATACCGATGTCTTGAAATAAGTGCAATACACTTGCTCACTATCCAATTCCAGCTTGAATGAGATGTAGACTTTACATTCAGTCTCTATTTGACCATAAATTTCTTAGTTCACTTTGTCGTGTTGAGTAAATTATTGTGATCAGTTAAAATAAGGTTAGTTCGTTGAGTGACGTCACGCTCCAGGTAGACCGTTGAGTGGAAACCGAATGAGGAACGACGAGTTGGCTGTATGTCCGATGGTGACGTGTAGGAGATCGTGTGAAGAGGAGAGGAGGGCTTACGGGTAATCGTTGAATCAGCTAAAGAGGACTGCAGGGGACAGGAAGAAATGAAGATTTGCTGTTGAATGACCATGTTCTGTCTGGAACCTAAGGGAATAATAATAAAAATAAGGTTAGACATGGAGTGTTAAGTAAGGAGAAAACGTCTATGAATGTGGTGTAAACTCCCATGTGTTGTGATGGCAACCACCCCCCTACAGGATCAATGTCAGCTAAAAAACGATAAGGCTGGAAAAGAATTACGGTCAAATGAAGGTCTCTGACATTGATATGAGCTATGTGTTGAATTGTAGACTGCCCAGCGAGAGGTTTTAGGGTTCCAAGGCTCAGTATCTCAGGTGTATCCAATCCTTATCATCATCTGCATTCTGAAAATCCTCAGTAAACGTCATTTGTTGTTCCTTCTTCAGTACACTTTGTTTTATTCTTGTTCCGTTATATTTCTTTTCTTAACCTCTATGTGTAATGACCTGAACTTTGTTGTCTTTGGTGAAATTCAAATGTGTATGTTTCATGCTTATAGTGTTTGAATTGATGAATTCAAGGTTGTTTTGTTTATTTCGTTATACACTGTTATACTGTCATTGTAAGAATCAGCTAGTAACGTTTTATTTAATGATATTATACAAATGTTATTGGGATTAACTACCGGATCATATATTCAAATCCAGTCTTTGAACATCCTTTAGTATCTTGCAATTTAATAAATTTTACTGTGACCTATACATCCACGCGAAATTTGAAACATGTTGTAATGATCACTTGAAATTTGCTCTCAGTAAATTTTATTTGATCTAAAGGTTTGGTCTCTGTTGACACTTGGATGACAACGTAAGGTTAACATGACAAACTCGACTACTAGCCTCATCACCAACCAAAGAACATAAGTTATTGAATGTATAAAATTATGGTTCATTAATCTAAATATTTTATTTTTAGCCAATCAGTTGTAGGTTTTAAGCAAACTATACCCATCAAGCTGTAAGCTGTCAAGCGTTGTAAGGGAAGATCACAGAAGTATTTGATAACTAACTTGTTTATGTGACAAAATGGCAAAATATGAAAGCCTTACATTGAAATCCCAATGCTGAAAATGTATTCGTATTCTACTTCACTTGTTTTTATTTCTGTACTGCTTTACAACTACCTTCATTTCACTTGTTTGCAAGTTGGTTCTGTGGCATGTGCTACTGATAACATTTATCAGTAGTAAATAAAGAGACGTTCATTGGCATTAAAAAAAATCAAATAGCAGGGAGATAGATTTGACGTCAGCGAAACCAAATAATTCAGCGTTGTGGAGATACATAGGAGACGTGAAAGGAGCACACAGAGACACAATATGAAGGAGAGAAGTAGCACAACACGGAAGATCTGTGTAAACGAGGATTTGAATATAAGTTGTACATAATTTCGCTGTGTAGCGATACCAAATTCCAGATAAACATCTCTTTACCATGTCTTTCGTCTTTTACCTTTACATCGTCATCACCTAATTACTAAAGATCCATGTAGGAAATTTTACCAATAGACTGGCCACAAAATCATCCGCAGCAGCGAGTACCATCAGACTTTGTGGACTTAGGTAAGATACATTACAATTAATTTTGTCCTTATGTCGACTTCCATATATGTTGGAATAAAATCCAGTCATTTGTTTCAAATACCTCTTTTTAAATAAACTGACAAGATTCGATGTATTTTGTACTTCTATGTTCTGTCTAGTCTACGTTATCTCTGTTACCCTACTCTTCCTCTTGGATTTTAGGCTACTTTTTCTTCTCTATATATACACATATCTGTATTAAAGGTCATACCTTATGTGTAAATAGAAAATATATTACTATGGTACTTAGTGTCTATCCATTTAGAAATATTGCTTACAAATACTGGGATAAATGGTACCAGCTGGAAAAAAAGGTGAAAAACGAGGGGGAAAAAAAGAAGTGTATTCCTATCTCAGATACATTTTTAAATGTTCAAATCTAGACCAGTTTTAACTTTGTTTCACCCAAACCAAATAGCTGAAGCCCACAAAATTGAAAGTAACGATTTGCTTCTTTCTTTCATTCGTTCCTTCTCTCTTTCTTTCTTCCTGATAGTTATTAAGTATGTTGTTGTGTCATATTTTGCCTTTTTTGCAGTCTGTACATCACACGAAATAATAATTAATAACAAGTAAAAGTGTATTCATCATTTCCCCTACACCACCCATCACGGACCGAAATAACGAAAAATGTTTTTTTTGTCTAAAAATTAGTCAAACACAAGTGCGTGTGTGTGTGTGGTGTGCGTGAATGTGTGTTCTTAAGTATTTCTTTCTATCGGGTAATTCTTTATTATCCAGGTATGTATTCATCAATGAGGAGAAACTTGAAGTGTTTATGCATACTTAATGTTCCCGTTGATTAGCTACTATCCGTGGTAGATAGATTAAAATGTCTGATTTTTTTTTATTGAACTGCAATCAAATTTAAGTTTCATTTTAAATATAATCTTGGTTAAAAATAAAACAGTTGAATAGAGTATGTGCTTTAATGTTCAATCCTGCATTTCCATGCAGCTGACAGTTAGCCGGACCAATTGTGTGGGTGTGTGTGTGTGTGTGTGTGGTAGCCAGTGATGCTACTTGAGTGTCCAAACCTCGCTTGATTGAGTAGTGTTCTAACCTGATAGAATTCAGTCTGCACCGAAGATAGGACTAGACACATTACACTAATTACTGACTAGTGTTCAATCAAAAATATCCAATACAGTCCTACAGGAGGTCAGTAGCGAGCCTGAATAACTCAGTGGTAACGTCTCTGACTGCAGCACTGGGTGATGCGGGTTCGAATCTCAGAAGGGACATCAGTTCCTTCAAGGTTGCAGATACGCCTTGCTGATGAGTGCCAACTAGCACGAAACCTAGGTCCAAGGCTTCCTGTCGATTGCCTCCAACCATCTAATACCAACATATATTTTTGATTTTTGATTACAGCTTGATTCCACACCGTATTTTTCGGTACAAGTATAGAATTTTCAGCATGTGATATCGGTGGCCCAAATTTACAGGCCGACCATAGATATCAGGTGTGCGTCGACAGGGGATCGAACCCTGGACCATGTGCATGGTCGGCGAGAGTCCTAGCCACTGTGCCACGGACGCAGCTTTGGAAGAATTTCATTCTTGTGGCGAACATTTCATGTCTTTGTCATCTTTCATGTAATATTTAAGTGCTTATTTATATCTAGTGCGTCTTTAGCAGATTATTAAGAAGTAATATGGTCAGATGGAGAGGAAGGTTAATCACTGAAGCTTTGTTTATCGATTCAACACCACACAAGTGTAATCGAATTGACTCAACGTCTGTACCGGAGATATGGAAAGTGGTAACAAACAACAAGGGGAAGATGGAGAGAGAGAGAAAATATATGTATAAGGCAAGTTGTGTAACGGTGTGACTAAATTGATATAATTATGAGCAGCAATAATTTATGCTCAAAGCGTCATCCAGTCGTTAGTGCTGCATTACTGTGTGATATTTAAAAATAAACTTATCTAATATGGAATTACATTCTACAATAGTGCCCAAATTCTACACTTACATTAACCAGACTTTCATACTTTTTGAATATTTCTAATGGTTGGTTTTGGCGCCATATCGTAAAGTAACTGAAGACAGAATTTAAGAGTTATTAGATTCCATCGTAGCGGCGGAACAGTCAACAGACTCGTCAAGTAACCTGAAGACCTGGAGTTTTATCTCTAGCGGAGTATACTGGTACGCACTACTGATGAGTTTCCGGTGAGGAAAAATTGGCTGTTCAGTATTCGGTGGTTTTCAGCAATAATCTAACTGATATCGGTCTGTGAAGGAATCTACACTGAAATTGTGTAACTATCATTAACAGCGTTATTTAAAGAATATAAAGTGCTTAAACAACTCAACTATTTAGGGTTATTTAGGATTCGATATCATGATTTGGTTTGTTCTTGATCATTTTTGATCACATCCTTCTAATTACTTCCTGGAAGAGAACTTTGCAAATCTGTTTTCGTGTGTGAAACCCACTAGAAAAGAAATAAGAACATGTTGATTTGTTTAAATAAAATAAAAACTTGAAAAAAATTACCGAGTTGGTCTACTAACTTGTTCATACAGACTTTGTCAAATCTTCATGAAAAATTGATTTGCACCAGTAATCATGTTCGTCACTAAATTAACTGATTGTTCGCTCAAATTCAAAGCTCAAAGTGAAAATTCATCAAAAGGTATCTCAAAAAGTCTAGATCATAGTATGTGTTCTCAACATTATTATTATTATTGTTCCCTTGGGTTCCTAGTGGAACATAGGGCTTCAACTACACGTCTCCACTTGTTTCTGTCTTCTGCTGTACTTTTCACCTGCATTCATGTTAGTCCATACTGTTTCAACTCCTCTTCACATGATCTCCTCCATGTCACCCTTGGACGTCCCACTCGCCGCTTCCCTTTCGGGTTCCACTCGAGCGTTGGCCTGACGCGCGATGTCACCCAGCGACCTCCTCAGTGAGTGTCCAATCCATCTCCACTTTCTCCTGCATATTTGTTGAGCGATTGGTTCTTGTTTTGTTTGTTCTCATAGTTTCTTGTTGGTGATTCTTTCCGGCCATCTGATCTTCAGCATAGAGCGAAGACAGTTGTTGATAAAGGTCTGCAACAGGCTGTTGGAAATATTCTTTGTGACCCGCCGCCAAGTTTCTGATCCGTATAGAAGAACTGACTGACTTGACGTTTGTATTGAAAATCCGAATCATTTTGTTGTTGATGCAGGCTGAGTGACGAAGATTTCCAGATTGGTTTCAGGTTGATGAATGTGTTTCTCGCCTTCCCGATTCTCGATTTGACATCCTCGTCTGTTCCTCCTGTAGTTGAGATAATGCTCCCTAGATAAGTGAATGAAGTAACCTCTTTCAAATCCTTCCCGTTGATGGTGATTGGCACTGGATGTTGCTGTTGTTGTTGTTGTTGTTGGTTGATTATTTTCATAACCTCCGTCTTGTCTATGTTCACCTGGAGTCCTGTCTTTGCTGCCAGCCTCTTCGACCAGTTTGTCGGTTTTCGCTAGTAAGTCTTCGATTTTTTGCTTCAGCATTAATCAGAAAGGATATCGCGACTAGTTTCACAACAGACTTTGATTATTAAATTACTCCGAACTGTGTGTATAGATATAATTCAAATGTTATAAAATTTTTCAAGTATTGAATCTATATGATATATACAGATGCTTGGTCAGATGTAAGAATTTTCCGCTTGCTTAGAGTATATATCCAGTGTGATTCACTTTCTCACATCACCTATGTTCGGCTAATGGGTGCTCGCTACTGGTGGTGGATGTGAATTGTTTTTCAACTACTAACTAACTATCAACCCACAGTAATATGCTTTGCAGTATTCATCAGTGCTCATGAAAGTGATGCAGAATGAATGAAAATTTAAGGTACTTAGAGTGATATTGCCAGCATTTGAATTATATCTATATACACAGTTCGGAGTAATTTAATGATCAAAGTCTGTTATGAAACTAGTCAAGATATCCTTTCTGATTAATGCTGAAGCAAACTAACCTAAACTGATTCTCATTATGGGTAAATTTTGTTTTGATAAAGTCTCACAGTGTTATACAGTAATGTTTACTGATGACGTTTCGATCACAATTTATTGCTCATAACCTAAAATGATTTCTCAATATAGAAATCTGTATACTTCTGTACACAATTCACAGAAGCACACAGTGGTAAAGGAAAACAAGAAATATAAAAAAACTATAATAGATGAGAATATACAGAAGAAAGAGTAATTGCATTAAGAAGAAGAAGAATAACAATGAAGATTTAATGTATACAGGAATAATGAATGCATTTACCTTCACTAAGAACTATTTTAAGCCATATCCCTAACAGTCTCAAGGACTTGAGCCAGACACTGGCATATTCATGAATTTCTGATTTATTAGTGAATTGGTACAAGTGAAGAGTTAACTGAATTCTTTCCTGATAATCCATTTTCATTCAATGGAAACACTAAAGCACAAGCCAAGCATTCATATACTATATTACTACTTATATATATTTATATATGTTTGTATACGTAATCATTTCATTATGCTTTTGTAGCTAATTTACTTGATTTAACTACAAAATTATGTAAAAATTATTTAGGTCAAATCAATAAAAAAATAAGTGGGAGAAGTTGATCATGATAATGATAATAATAATCTTGGGGTCAAATCAAAGAATGCGTTACATATCCATCCATAATTTTGCCTAATCTTTGTCTATCACCTTAAAATAAGTCTATTTTGCAGTTATCGCTCATTCACTGTGTCTTTTGTGTTTCCTCCTCCCCCCTCGCCTTTGTGAAGGTTAGACTATAATTAGTTGTTAATTCTTTAAGCTTACCAGTGAGTCTAGTGTTTGTCAAAGTCATTTTATTTTCAAGTACTAGATTTGTAGGGATTTTGTTTGATTGCATGGAAGATTTCATCATGAGCTGACATCAGTTAGAGAACCACTGGAAAACCTGCAGGGACTACTGAACAGCTGCTTCCTCCGTCCTAGTTTGGGAATCTTCATCAGTACGCGCCCACCGAGGTTCGAACCCAGGACCTTCTAGTTACACGGCTAGCGAGCTCGTAGACCATTGAGCCACTGGGACCCGATCCAATGGTCCTTGAATTCTAACTTCTGACAATTCACGACATAGCGCGACCATTTCGCAATGTCTTCGATGAGTTACTGCCTCGTCTTCAACCTGCTGTACCCTACTGGTCACGGCTTCCCACTAGAACCCCAGGTTAACTGCGTGAATAGGGCCAGTCATGATGAAATCCTCCATGCAATCAAACAAAATCCCTACAAATCCAATAATTGAAAATTAATCTGATGCTCACTAGCGACTGTGTAATGTAATCTGCTTGATACTATTACTGTGATATGAATAATTCTGGTGTTTAAAGGAAACTGTGGTGAAATTTTACCTTCAAGAACTGTGTAAATTTCATTTTTTTATTCCTTTACGTTCCTAGTGGAACATAAGGCTTCAAGCTAGAGGCCTGAAGTTTCTGTAGCAGTGGTGTTTATTTTTACGAGATGGGGCTGCTAGCCTTATGCCCAACCTTCCCTCTGTACCAATATTATTACTGGCTTGGCGAGGTAAAGGAGTGAGTTGGCCGGGGATCGAACCCCTAACAATGTGCAAGGTCGACAAGCGTCCTAACCGCTCTGCCACCCTCTGAATACTTAAGGTTGAACTGTACTGGTGGAGGTGTTAGATTTCGACATTGGTGCTGGCAATACACCAATTGAATCCCGATCTCTCCGTGCAAAAAGTGTTATTGTACAGGCTTTAGCTAAACCGTTGTATCTTTATAATGTCGAAGAGATCTCCCGTGTATATCAGAAATGAAAGTTTATGTGAAAAATCTGATCTATTTGTGCAGTACATTTCGGACAATTATAAAATATAAAATCATTCACAAAATGAAGTCCCCTTAGCTACACTTGACAATCTTTACCTGACTATGTTACTGAGATTAGTGTCACAATCTCTCTCTTGGTCTATTAATCTGTAAGTGCTTTATAAAATGGCGAATTATTCACAGTGCAGTTGGGAATATTCACCAAAAGAGGTTGTCAGGAAATGTATTATGCATAACGAAATAGGACTAATATAAGCAAAGTTATGAGTAACCATTTCATTGTTTGACATCAGACCACGAAAACCTTGACCAATGAGCTATGTATGTCTACAGTCTTCTAAAATGTTAATCAATAGTTGAAAATATATTGGTGCTGACACAAAAGCATTTGCATCAGTATATGCGTATTTGTAACGGTAGAAGACAAAAGACATGGTAAAGGAATGCTTATTTGCAATTTATTATTATTATTATTGTTCCCTTGGGTTCCTAGTGGAACATAGGGCTTCAACTACACGTCTCCACTTGTTTCTGTCTTCTGCTGTACTTTTCACCTGCATCCATGTTAGTCCATGCTGTTTCAATTCCTCTTCACATGATCTCCTCCATGTCACCCTTGGACGTCCCACTCGCCGCTTCCCTTTTGGGTTCCACTCGAGCACTGGCCTGACGCGCGATGTCACCCAGTGGCCTCCTCAGCGAGTGTCCAATCCATCTCCACTTTCTCCTGCATATTTGTTGGGCGATTGGTTCTTGTTTTGTTTGTTCCCATAGTTTCTTGTTGGTGATTCTTTCCGACCATCTGATCTTCAGTATAGAGCGAAGACAGTTGTTGATAAAGGTCTGTAACCTGTTGGAAATATTCTTTGTGACACACTGGCCAAGTTTCTGATCCGTATAGAAGAATAGTGACTTGACGTTTGTATTGAAAATCCGAATGTTGTTGTTGATGTTGCAATTTGGTATTGCTGTATAGCAAAATTATGTACACCTTATCTTCAAATCCTCATTTACACAGATCTTCTGTGTTCTTCTACTTCTCGCCTTCATATTGTGCTTCTATGTGATCCTTTCATGTCTCCCATGTTTCTCCACAACGCTGAATCATTTGGTTTCGCTGATGATAAATCTATCCCCATGCTGTTTGATTTTTTTTGTACCGATGAACGTCTCCTTATATGCTACTGATAAATGTTATCAGTAGCACTCGCCACATATTCACTTTTCATCACGTCACTGGAAAACAAAACCTTCATTCAACTGTCCCTTCTGCGCTTATAATATTAGGTTTTTCTCTATAATAGTTTTAACGAAATGTACTTTTATTCTACACCTATTTTGTTTATCTAACTTAATGGTTGTGTCGCAGTGTATTCAGGTCATTTTACCGCATTATTTATTTCATCATTTGTTTTTTGTGTATTTGAATAAATTAATTAATGAACGAAGTGAACAGTAATCTAATTGTCAGTTGGACTATTGATAATCATTTCGCATGTATAGTTAGTTAGTTAGTCGCCTAACTTAGGAGTACACAATGCATTAGAAGGAAGTTTTTGTTGATTCTCATTGGTGAATAACACAACGAACACATTTACTTACAAAATAACTGATGACATCCGTCGTGGCCCAAGTGGTCTAATGGATGATAACGCTTTGGCGTTTGAAACACTGTATACTGGACTCGAGCCTCAGTAGGTAAACACCATCACTCATCGGGGGGAATGCAGGAACATCAAGACGACGAGTCCCGGATTGTACGAAGCGCGCATCTTGGATTCCTCTACTGCTAGTCATCATTCACCAAACTTTTCATTTTAACAAATTCAAATAAGACACTAAGAAGACAAATATTATTGCGAGGTCATAAATATCATCTCATAGTATCTTTATCATCGCAATACACAACCAATTACGATGGTTCACAGCAATAAAACAAAATTTTCAAGTATTGGTTTTGTAGGGATTTTTGTTTGATTGCATGGAGGATTTCACCATGAGCTGACATCAGTTAGAGAACCACTGGAAAACCTGCAGGGAGTACTGGACAGCTGTTTCGCAGTAGTTCGGGGCTCTTCAGCAGTACACCCAGTACTTCCAGTGGTTCTCTAACTGATTTCAGCTCATGATGAAATCCTCAATGCAATGAAATAAAACAAAATGTTTGACAATTAATCAGTCATGTAAAATAAAAGTGAATATTCATAAAAAAATCGTATTTTCGTAGATCAAGCAGCAGTCTATGGTAAGCGAAGGCTTGAAGTCTACTGTTCGCAGAAAAAAAAAGTATCTGGTCTTCTTGTTACCGAAAATGACAATCAAGAAGTCAAGCAAACACTAGAAGACCACTTACACTGTTTGGAGCGGAG
This sequence comes from Trichobilharzia szidati, assembly GCA_944472155.2. Classification (NCBI taxonomy): domain Eukaryota; kingdom Metazoa; phylum Platyhelminthes; class Trematoda; order Strigeidida; family Schistosomatidae; genus Trichobilharzia; species Trichobilharzia szidati. Next base: position 46,498,971 of record OX235271.1, on the reverse strand, counting down.
CCCCTCAATGGCGTTTAGATCATTTCGATCTAGTTGTCTAGTAAGGATTACTGGATGCCGTGAGTGGTGTGGTGTCCAACAAAACTACTCATGTCTGTCAATTAGTAGTATATAGCATTATGGATAGACTTCAACTACTTGATCCACGAAAATATGATGATTGGTGGTTATCAATATGCACTTTTATTTTATATAACTGATTAGTTATCAAACATTTTGATTTTATTATTGTGAACCATGCTTATTACTGTTATTTATTTTATGCTTTTGAGTCTCGAGTAGAGCATAGGGCTTCAAGCTTCCCTCTTTACCTTACCGAGCCTACTACCACCGACTGAGGGAGGTTTAAGAGTGCATCGGCTGGGGGTCGAGCTCAGGGGACTGCATAAGTGGTTGGTGAGTATTCTATCATTGACGCATAGTGAATCATGCTACTTAGTTGTAAAGCGATGGTAAAGAGGAAACTATGAAAGGATATCTTGTCGCAATCATATTTTCAAGTGTTGGTTTGCAGGGATTTGATTGACTACAGGTTTGAACATCATTGGGAGACCTGGAAGTAGTGGACGTATGTTTCGTCCTAGTCTGGAACTCTTCATTCTTACGCATCCACTGGGGTTCGAGTTCAGGACAATCTGGTTACAAGGCGAGCTCGTAGACCTTTCAGCCACTGCAACCCGATAGAATGGCCACCCCATGAATTCCAACCAGACTTGATGGACCCTGCAATAATATTTGTCATCATTAAAATGTTTTATTTACATTTCCTTGAATGACTTTGCTGTTTTAATTTTACAGGGAAAATGTTAATTTCTTGTTCTCTCCTTTCCTCCATCTTTCTAATTCATATTTCTATCACTGAAATGTACTCATGAACTGCATCATTCGGTGTAATTACTGAATCTCGATAATGGATAAGATTTTATTTTGATAAATCACACAGTGTAGTACAGTTATATTAACTGATAACGTTTCGAGCACAAACTATTGCTCATAATCATATCAAGTTACTCACACAACTTTTTTCCTTCATTTATATACATGTGTGGAATCGACTAGATATTGGAATAAAATTCAATATTAGATAATGTACATTCAGAAATAATAGTACGAGTGTTATTAATCCATTGCAATTAGATGGGAAATACGACGAGTGTTTTTATAGTCATAATAAGTTAATTGTTAGAATGTTATGATGTGCTTGAATGGGAATAGAATTTTAAGACTATTTATCATCCTCTTCTGATTTGACTGGTGGTAATAATATCTTCCATATTTCTGGTATTTGCATTGAGTCACTTCTGTTGCATGTGTTGGGTGTAGACTGGATGAATAAGGATTCCGTAATCAACCTCTCTCTCCACCTACCTATGTTGCTCTTTAGAATTTTAACCCTATTCCACCCTATTGCGTGGTTGTTTGTTAATCCGTGAAGTGCAATTGCTGAGCTTTTTTCTAAATTACTTATCTTTTCAGGGTCAATCATTCTTCCCTTAGCTAAACTCTTATGTTCTGATAATCTGACTATCCCCGACCTACTAGTATGACCTATGTAGTTGACTTCACAGTCATTGCAGGGTATTTTGTAAATTATATTATTTTGTTTAATTGGGTCCAACGGGTCCTTTAACCTACAAAGTTTGTCTCTGAGTGAGTTTGTTGGTTTGAATGCCACCCTAATTCCTGCTTTATTGAGAATCCTACGTAGGGCCTCAGATGTCCCCTCCTTATATGGTATAACAGTAGAAGACTTATATTCTCTCTTATTTATGTTATTACTACTAGTTACACAATTATTTTTATTTTGTTTTTGGCGTTTACTGATCTTCTTAATGAATTTTATAGGATAGTTATTCAACACCAACGCTTCTTCTATCTGTTTTATTTCGTCATTTAGGTCCTTTTTTGTGCTACTTAGTGCTATGGCTTGGTTTGTCAGACACTTAACCAAGCCTGCCTTAACAGTTAACGGATGAGACGAATTAAAGTCTAAATATCTGAATCTCGATTTCGATCTCGTTCGATGATTAATTTGAGATTGTCTGCTTTACCCTGACGCTTTAAGCAGAAATGAGTAGAGCTGGAATTCAGTTGGGTATTTTCAGATGATAGTGTTATGAACTCCTACTTTTTTTTCTCTTCCTCTTCATTGCTACTGTGTGTTTATTTTTTTTCTATGAAAATAAAATTGACACATTTCAATATCAATATGTGTCGATAGTGAAAATGTACACTGTGCGAAATGTTTATTATGCACATAATGCCTAACGAATAATACATTCAATACACGGACATCAATAGACATCTGTATGTATATGCATGCCTATGCGTCTGTATGTTTATATATTTCGAGGCGTAGATTGCATATTATAATTAAATACAGTGTATTTATTAGTCATGACTCTGTTGTGCATACCTTTACCTATCCAATCCAATTAACCAGCCTACTTTATCTATCCACCACCAACTTGACGCCCAGCCTTTCTTTGGCCTTTACACACTCATGCACAGCACACACACACACACATGCATACTACACATAGTAGACAGCGCATGTATGCATTATTATTTTTATTTATACCGAATTTAGCATAATAATACATAAAGAAAGAAGACCTTAGTGACTAACTGACTATATTCGTATATTTGTGGATTTCTATTTATCTATGTATATAAGCGCATATATTTATATATTAGAGTGCTTGTGTGTGTGTGTGTTTTGTGCGTACGTGCTTTGTTTTTCAAGCCATTATGCAATAGAATTTTGTGACGTTGATAGAGAATTACAATTGATCGTCATCAACACCACCACCACCATCACCCTTATTATTATTATTATCATCTTTATGTATTGAATTATATATTTTTTTTCTCCGGTCGATTTTACAAATTATTTCATTCTATTTCATGTTCTTTTTTATTTTCTATCAGTTTTGTTGCATTTTTTATGATTATGCAAATCATTTATTCACTTGTATAGAGATAAGTAGATTATAAATAGTACAAGCAAAATGTGTACAGACACACTCTGATTTTATTGATTATATTCAAATAACTTTAAAGCTTCAATAGTATTCGTCGCCTTCGTCGTCGTCGTAGTAGTAGTATTAGATGGTGACGACGACCTGTTCATTTATCACGACTGACTGACTGATTGATGGATTGATTGATTGATGAATCGATTGAGTAATCGATTCTACTGAATTGCATTAGTTTTGTGTTCCTTTTATCAACTACAACAAAAAAAAAACATCTATCTGTCTACTCGTTAATCATTTTAACACTCTACTTATGACCTTTTTAGATAGTTTAAGGTATTGTGTTTTGTTCGCACTTGCGGGCGTGCGTGCGTGCGCATAAATTGTCTCTCTTTTGTATTATTCATTTTAGAAATGACGCATGTGACTACTGTTGTTTGTCTAGTGGTATGCGAGTGTGTATTTGTGTGTGTACGTGCAAGTGAGCGAGCGAGCGAGTTAACGAATGGACATATCGGTTGACGTATTTAGTAAAAATTTGTAATCATTCTTTTGAATGTTAACTAAGCCAAACATTTTCTCTTTCTAGTTCTTTTTTTAAAAAAATCAACACTAGATGATTGCATAATTTTTACAGATCATAATATATTACAACTGCGACTACTTTACTGTACAGGAGAAATAGTTTTGTGCAGGGACACTTGAATTCTGGCATGAAAATGACAAAACTCATTGGAATCTATTTCCTTAGGTTCCAAATGCAACATAGAGCTTCAATAGCACATCTCCATTTCATCATGTTCTCTGCATTCCTTTATTGCTGGGTCTGCAATTGCCCATAAGCTCTCATGTCCTACTTACACGAACTGCTCCACATCACCCTCGGATACATGCCCAACTCATTGTTCCTCGTTTAGGTTCCACTTGAGCGATGGCCTAACGCGTGCGATTTCACTCAACAGTCTCTTCAACATATGTCCAATCCATCTCCATTTTCTTCTGCCTATTTTTTAGGTGATATGTTCCTGGTTTCGTTGTTAGCGTCGAATCCTGAGCAATCTCTTTATTCATAAGTCTCTTCTTTCATTCATCAGATAGGAATGAAAGGAAATTATAAAAGACTTTATAGTAACACAACTAAATACAAAAATCTTAACAATCCTTTACTTGATTGGTGGATGGTGGCGAGCAGTGGAATCCAGGATGCGCATTTTGTTCTATTTTGGACTCGTCAGGACACTAATTAACTTCTAATTACATGCCCAGGCATCGTCGAAGCATCTCCACAAGAAGCCGACATGTCAACTTGAAACACGAGCACTTCGGTCCAATCAGTCGACGGAAAAATCTAGAATTGAATTAAATCCTTTACTTGGCACGAATTTTTATGTAATGAGAAAAGTGTTAGGCATAAAACTACTAACTGCTTCTGCGTAACAGTAAACAGACGAGGTTTTTCATTCCTAATATCACTAACATTATCTTTGTTGCAATTTCTATCACTTGATAATTTTAATCCTGCATTTATATTTTGACTGACATTATTACTAATACAAATGTGAATTATCTGCCTTATGCTGTGTAACATAAAAAGAACATCACATACCATATCATACTATATGCTGAGAAATCTTTACTGTATGAGAAGTACGCTTTCGAATAAAGCTATGATAATTGAATGATTAAAAATGCACATTAAACTTTTCTCAAATGAATGGTTAGTGAACAAAGAACATTCACATTTTCGATAACCTGCTCTTCATCAGGTTCTACAGTTATCTATACATTATAATGAATGAATTAGTGTTATCAACAACAATAACAATATCATTGGATTACAGTTCAATAGCATCAATATAACGATGCACTGAATATCAGAAAAATTAGGAAAAGTGATAATACAGAATTCATGAACTTACAGTCTCCACTGAAGGTCGGCCAGGGCAGTAGTGGTGGACAACCAGTGCTTGTGTGTGCAAAAGAAACAAGTCCAGCCACTACTATTGCCCTGGCCGACCTTCAGTGGAGACTGTAAGTTCATGAATTGTGTATTATCACTTTTCCTCATTTTTCTGATATTCAGTGCATCGTTATATTGATGCTATCAAACTGTTTTTTTCCTTCACGTTCCCCAGTGGAACATAGGGCTTCAAGCTAGAGGCCTGAAGTTTCTGTAGCAGTGTTTATTTTTACAGGATGAGTTTGCTAGCCTCATGCCCAACCTTTTCTCTTCACCAGCATTATTTCTGGCTTAGCGAGGTAAAGAAGTGCGTCGACCGGGGATCGAACCCCGGACCATATGGATGGTCGGCGAGCGCCTTAACCACTATGCCGCCGACGCTATCAATCTGTAATCCATTGATATTGTTATTGATTCGATGTTATTCAAACAACATTAATGTTGTTGATAACACTAATTCACTCATTCACTATAATGTATAGATAACTGTAGAACCTGATGAAGAGCAGGTTATCGAAAATGTGAATATTCTTTGTTCAGTAACCATTATTATTATTATTATTTTATGGCTGAAAGAAACTGTACATCTTGTGTTAAAATAGGGAAAAGTTCACAGACATCTTTAATTTATTTGATGCGTCGTACTTTTTAATAGCTGTGTAAGTAAGAGACAAGCAATTTATGAGATGAGTTCACTAGTTCCAAAGCCTTGAGTGCTTATCATCTTCTATTCAGCCTTAAAGAGGTATATTGATTACATGTTCTTCAAACTCACTAGTGGAATATGATTAGCAACTAATGAGAATATAAATGTGTTGTAGAATGTTAATTTTCAGGCAGATGAAACTCTCTCTCTTTCTCCTCTTGAATAAAACAGATTTTATTTCTTCATTTGAGTTAATTTTGTATTTGTCGTTGTTTGATTATATTGAACCGACAGATTCGATCTCCACTAACATGTTAGCTCCTGGTACGGACACTTTGATGATGTCTGAGGATTAACATGATGCTGCTTGATACGATGATGACTGGAAACGGAATCCACGATGTGCATTTCTTCCTATTTGGGACTCGTCATCTCCAGGGAGTGATGGTCTTCCCACTGGGACTCGAACCCTGCACCCACCACTTAAGACTCCAAAGCGTTATCTATTAGGCTGTGAGAATCATCTGTTGTGGAAACATCATCACTAAATGAAAACTGTAGGTAGATCCAGATGACGAGTCCTAAATAGGTCGAAATGCATGTTGTGAATTCCACTGTTACCCATCACTAACTAACAACATGATTAAAAATCTTGTTCGATAAGCTAAAATGTGATTTTCTTCGACCAATCGTTTTGGAATTATTTAGTTTAACACTTGAATTTTACTCTTATTTTTTCGTTCAAGTGTTATGAGTTGCTACATATATAACTATCAATTAACTACTTTTTATACATGTAAAAATACATGCATTGAATAACAGAGTTAAAATTAGCAGCATTCCCTAGAATAATGTATGTAGAGATTTGTCTCATCAGCCAATGGATCATGGTTTCAAATATCTCAGTCCAACTATCACAGCCCAGGCGGCTGAGTATCGTCATTAACCTTCAAAGAATAAGTACGACTCACAGTCCAGTACTGGGTAATTTAGTTCGAACTAACTAACTAACCAACCAACTAGAATACATTTCTAGTTTCATTGAAGTAATGTGTATATCCCTTTCTGTTGATTACCAACAGTTAACTATCCGAAGTCCACGAAAGGTTGTCAACTCTAACGAGGGAGTGAACGAGAGAATCAAACCAAAGTATTGTTTGAAAATCCCCATTGAGTCATATGAAAAAGAGAAGAAGTTCAGCGAAGAGACTCTTTTCGACGGCGAATTCATTCACATAGCTGTACAATCGCATTTATATATAATTATTTGTGTGTGTGTGTACATGAGGTTTGTCAAGTTTAGATAATTGATTAGTTAATACAAGAATGATGTAATATAGAAACAAAGTTAATCAAACAGCAACTAAAGTAAGATTGAGTTAGTAAGCTAGATGACGTAATATAATTGACTAAAATGTTTCAACTTAGATCAGGGTAGCAACAGAGGTAATTACAGGTAGAGACTAAGTAGAAGTGAAATTGAGCAAATAAGTTGGATGACGTAACATAAATGACTAGAAATTGAGCGTTGTTCAAGTCAGTAACAGTGGTAGTGAGGTGTAGAAATTGAATCGGGTGGGGGTAGAGAACAAGAAAGTTGAAAATGTAAAATATTACAATTGAGAAGACAAAATAATACGAATGAAGAGACAGAAGAAAAGATTAGGTAGAATTTACTTGTCGGCTAATAAGATAGATTACGTCCATTGCAAGTGTAGTGATTGAACGAACTCCTTCTGTATGCAGAGTTCAGGACTTAGCAAGTGAATCGCCATTGCTTCTGCAGTTTGAAGAAGTCTGATTCGTACACCTTTAGGAAGACTACTTCTTACTCTGTAGACGACTTTGAAGTTTGTTTGCGGTGTAGCTTGGTGTCCGGATTCTATCAGATGTTCTAAGATGGAACTGGGGGGGGGCATCGATTTTCTCCTTTGTAAAACCATGTTGGTAAGTGTTCGGTGATACGTTTAGAAAGCGAGCGCTGGGTACGGCCGACATTGTTGTTGAAAAGTCAAGTCCCTTAGCTTATTATCTAAATAAAGCTGAGATTTACACACTATCTTACTTCATCTGAATAATTTTTTATGCTCCTTTTTTCTCTATCAGTCAGCACAGCATACTTCTGGATCAGTAAACTTATCGTGTTTTCGTCGAGATGATAGTATCCCATCATGGCGTTCATTCTCACCTGTTTTGTCTACTCACAGTAAAATGAATAAGAATTACTCAAATCCTATGCTGTGTTGTTCAGATAACAACAATAGTAATCATATAAATAATAATCAAAACTGTCTTTCATTATTAACATCCTGTTGGAAAAAGTCGAACCTCCCAAGTGATAAGATACACTCAACTGACTTAAATAAACTCTGTTCATCATCGTCTCATCATTCTGTGAATACTTCTAATCCATCATTAACGATTTCTGTTGAACATCCTCACTACTACCGCCAGCAACGGTTGCATCGAAGAAGATATGATCATTCTCATAAAATACGCAGTCAAAGTTGTAGACCGTCTTCACGACTGAAGCCAAATCTACCCGGAAAAGATGATTATGCTTACTACTATTCGCCATCGTTATTGTTAAATAAGCCAACATTGATAAATTCAATAAAAAAGTATAATTCTGAGTTATCTGAACAATTGACTGATAAAAACAATATCGCGAATCATGATAATGGTAATGATGCGAATACTAGAGGCAAAGATAATGACAACAAAAGTCTTTCTTCTCATACTGGCAATAATTATCGTCGTATAGCACCATTGGCTAAACTAGAAACTATGGATCACTAAAGAGTTTCCGTTAGCCAGCATTCATTGTCTTAAAAATAAGCATTTAAACAAAGCAAAGTTGAACAGTGAATAAAAATATAAAAATCGTTTAGTTCTCCAATTCTTCGTGTTTAATTTGGTAGGAAATTGTTTTGTTTATGTGTTACATCATTGTGTAACTCTATCTATGTCCTGTTCTGTTCTGTGTTGATGCGTTGAGTTCGTTTATTTTAAGTTATTGTTTTAATTAGTTAACTGATTACATCACTGTCATTATTAATCTTCTATTTGTATTATTTCTATTTTTTTTTCCATAGGCTTTACAGATAACAATGGAAAGGAATGATTTTGTAAAAGATAAATTTCGAATTAAACGTAAAGGATTATTTTAATGTGATAAGCTGTCCTATCCCTTCAAACTTTCTCTTACTCACTCACTCACTCACTCACTCACTCACTCACTCACTCACTCACTCACTCACTCACTCACTCACTCACTCACTCACTCACTCACTCACTCACTCACTCACTCACTCACTCACTCACTCACTCACTCACTCACTCACTCACTCACTCACTCACTCACTCACTCACTCACTCACTCACTCACTCACTCACTCACTCACTCACTCACTCACTCACTCACTCACTCACTCACCCTCTCTTTCTCTCTCTCTGTCTATTCCCTTCTCCCTTTGTTCTGCAACATGTATTGAATTCTGTCCACATTCTCCGTTTCTCTATATGTTTGTCTATAAGAGTAATATAAATAAGTCATATTAGTAGTAAAAAAACAACTTGTTAACACATTGGCATTTTGGCAGATAGAAGGAATAATATAAACACTACTACAAAATAATGTAAGTCAGTATGCATTACATTTTGCTCTATTCATCTTAGTGAATATAAATATTTGAATACTATTTGAATAATAAACAGATTTAATGAGAATACTGTCCAATTTGTACATTATTCATGAACTATTCTTCCGCTCTTGTATGTGTGTATGTATGTATGCATACATACATGCATACATGCATATCCAAATATTTATATTGAAGATTTGTATAATTTTTACTAGTTATCTATATTTAGTGGGTTAGTTACACCTATCTGTGTTACTATCTACCTATTACATGTCTTCCATATCTCTATATCTATCTATCTATCTATCTACCTATCTATCCACCCATCGCTACCATCGATAAACAAATACGTCAATAAGTAAAGAGTGAAGAGGAGAGATGAACAACATTTCTGTTCAGTGAATAATGAATGATACATTGAACTATTGTCTTCCATATGATATTCTTTCACTTGCTATTATTATTATTGTTTCAATTAATATTATATAATTCATATGATTTATTATAAGTGTCAATCAGTAATAATTTGAATTACATGCAGTTGTTAAAGTTATAACTTCAACAAAACAACAACAACATCAACAACAAAAACTATGGCTTGTTTCTTCTTTCTTCTTCTGTGTTGTATATGCTTGGGTGTTTTATGTTGATTGGTTCGTTTCACGCCAAAGATTAAGATGTTCAGCGCTTACTCCACGATGTGAAGTTAATCTTTTTGGGGGGGAATTTTGTCTCTTCTGATTGCTTTAACTGTAATTGATTATCTTCACAGGTTTGATATTACCCTTGTTTATGATTTTGTGTTTTGAGCTTTTTTTCTTGTTATGTGACCTGTTTTTTTCTTGGTTGATAAATTTGATCTATGTCAAAATGTTTGTTTATTGAGTTAAAAGATTGATTCGAGTAGTAGTAAGTTTTTATAAGAATTCTGTAGCATTTCAAGTATTTCCATTGTTTAAAGTTTTCCCTGGTTGAAATGGTGTCCGAAGGTTGTCTGCATGTATTAATTATTAATATAAGAGGAATACACATTTCATTTTATTTTGTGACGGCTAGTTAACATTTTAGAATTAAAAGACGAAGGGGATGTCCGCTTTGACTAATATTATAGTGTTTTTGAGATAGTAGATTCACTTAATCATGTAGACGGCGTTGATCTTGTCTTCTTTTCCTGTTAGGTCTTTCCGTCTGCATAATGTTAATAAACTAAAAAGATAATTGCAGCGAAGAAAATTTTCTTTTTCGACGAAGTCATCATCTAGGCTGTACATTCGTGTATTTATATCAAATGGATGGGTAAGTTCCAGAATAATTTCTGGTTAAGGGTTAAATTAATAGAAATTACAATTAGGAATTAGAACGCCATAATAAACAGGGGGATGGGTAAAACTCAAATAAGGTAGCATAATAACTAAGAAAATTGACATTGTGCAATTGGGGGTTAGAAATGTAGAAATAACAAAATATGCAGGATGTTTGGATAAAAAACTAATATGATGAATAATTGTTTATGCAATCAGGGATTAAATATGTAGAAATAGTAAAATGACAAAATAAACAGGAAGTGTGAATATGAAAATATGGTAGTGTAGACAGGGATTAAAAAAAACTTAAAATAACATGAATAAACAGGAAGTTTAGATAAGAAAGGCGATGAGATTATAACTAGCTGATTTTGTTGTGAGTCGGCAGTTCAGTGGTAGAATGCTCGCCAACCATCCATGTGGTTCACAGTTCGATCCTCTGCCGGCGCACACGTTTACCTCTCTTAGCCGGTCATGAACCTGAAAACGAGGGAAGGGTTGGCGTGAGAATATCAAACCCACTCCGTAAAAAACACATGCAGCTAGTGAGACTTCAAAGCTAAAGCATGAAGCCACATGTTTCACTCGGAAGGCTAAGGAATAAATAATAATAATAATAATAATATAATAACTGATTTTGTTGGTTTTTATGTGATGCGATGGTATCAGTATTCTAACAGTCGTGTATTGTGGATTGAACCTTCTTGTGTCTCCCGAAGATGGTGTTTTTCTGCTCGTTTTATTTGAGTCTAGACATCTTCTCTATCTACAGGAATGAATTTGAGATAATATATTTTGATCAGTTGATTCAAAGCATATAGTGGATTATATTGTTTAAATCTAGTGAATCTCAAGATAGTCCTATCAGACTGGTGTACATAACTGACTATTTCAGTTTATGTGATAATCACATGCTGCGACATAAGCTTTACTAAAGTGATATTTAAAATCCCAGAACTGTACAAAGGCCAACTGGAATTCGAGAAGAACGAACCTGAGAAGACAAAGTAAATTGAGTGCGTGGTGATATACGATTCTGGTCAAGGCACTTTATTAGGATTTGTGTAGTTTTGGAAAAACTTAGGCAGAATCATTTATGAAATGGAGACAGTCGGCGGTGTCTATAAGAGATTTTTCATGCCACTCTCTTTATTTAACTTTATTGTAGATGCAATACGGGATACGACTCTGTTTAACCTAAAGTTCACTAGAATTTTCTAGTTACTAGGAGAATGTCTCACTGATAAGGAGTTGAGACATGATGTAGCTTTTTACATGAGGATGTTGACAAAATAAAGTTTTCTAAATTATTATTATTATTATGGTTTTATTAAAGTTCCCTTAGATTCTCAGTGGAACATAGGGTTTCAACAACACATCTACACCTTCTTCTATTTTCTGCTGTCCTCTTCAACTGAGCCCACGATTGACCATAATCTCTCGTCTCCTCCTCGCACGATCTCCTCCATATCACCCTCGCACCGACGACCTACTCATCGCTTCCCATTTGGATTCCACTCGAGAGATGGCCGGGCGATGGCACGATGTCACTCGACCATCTCCTCAGCATGTGCCCAATCCATCTCGATTTTCTACTACATATCTGCTGAACAATAGGTTCTTGGTTAGTTTGTTACTAGATTTTCTGGTTGCAAATTCTTTCTGGTCATTTGATATTTATTAAGGAACCAATGAAGGTAATTGTTGATAAAAGTCTGAATTTGCCTGCTTGAAATGCTTTTCATGAGGTGTGCACCAATTTTCTGCTCCATATAGAAGAACTGACTCACTTCAAATTTGTGTTGAGAATCCAAATCTTGTTGTCTATGCTGCAGAGTGCAGATTTCCAAACCGATTTCAGACTGATGAAGGCGTATCTCCCCTCTCCGATTCTGACTAGCCTTAACATCTTCATCCGTGCCGTGTGACTTTGGTTGAAACCATGCTTTCTAGATAAGTGAAGAAAGTAACATCTGTAAAATATCTCCCTTGATGGTGATTGGTGCTGGTTTTTGTTGCTGTTGGTCGGTTATCTTTACCACCTGCGTCTTCTCTATGTTCACCTGGAGTACTGTCTTCTCTGCTCATTCAGCAAGTTTTTTGGTTTTTGCCTACAAGTCTTCTAGTCTGTGTAACATTAAATATTAATAATCTGCGAAATCCAGTTCTATAGTCTAATTATCGGTGCAGCGTATTAGTGTCTTCGGGATAATGAATATAAACCTGACTGCGTCCATCATGTGTCATACAACTGTTAAATATAAGTCTTCAGAAAATTCTAGTTTAAGGATAGGTAGTGAGTGAAGTGATCAGCCATCTTGACCACTTCCTTTTCTTCAGAATTTGCGACAGCCCTAACAGACTAGTTGCTGATGTAATTTCAAAACAATACATGAAACTCCTTCGGTATATTTCCATTTTGCATCATCTTTGATCCCGGCGCGATATCCAACTACCCACCAAATAATATACGCACTTTGCATCAATCCACTGTTTCCTTCTTTAAGACTGGAAGATATGGTCATTGAAGGTAGGTGAGAAACTGTGAAGCTAGACCGTAAGCTTTGAGATAAGAATAAAAAGTTATTCACAGAAGCTTCGTTAGCTTATATAGCTAGGAAACGTGTTTCGCATGACCAGTCACAGCATTTTTCGCCAAGCTCAAGTAGGTTTAAATTAGTGACGAGTTACAGATCATCAAACCAACGCCTGTCATCAATATATGTAGACTGAAACTATCAATGTACTCATCTTTAAAAGCATGTTACTAAGTATGTGAAAAATTACCTGATTTTCCATTTCTTATTATTTGCTGGCATATAGCTTAGAAGTGAAAAAAAATGTGTCAAGACATCTTATTATCAAGGAACAATTCTAGTTTCATGGGCATATTGATCACACATGCACACCTGATGGTTTGCGTCATATTTCTGATGTGTTTTTCACATTAGCTAACTGAGAAAACAATTCCTGAAGATTACTTGAAATCTAACATGATATTTAGGAACATGTTTTCCATATGATATTTCTAATTTGATTATGTACTGTGTTATAGATGTGTGCAGTCAAAGAAAGGTAATTATACTGTCATGATTACATCCGTTGCTATCAGCAGTTGACTTCACTAGTTCCACACTTAGGATCACATGGCCAAAAAGAATTAACAACAAGAAACTCTGTGAACGAACCAATCAACAACCTATCGCTCAGCAAATATGCCAAAGAAAATGGACATAGATCAGACATGCGGAGGAGACGGTTGACTGATATCACTTGCCAGGCCATCGCTCGAATGGAACCGGAATAGGAAACGATGAGTTGGTTGTCTGGGGTCAAGATGGAGGAGATGAAAGCAAGCAGCTAAAGAGGACTGCGGAGAAAAAAAAATGTAGATGTGCTGTTGAAGTCCCATGTTCCATTTGAAACCTAAAGAAATGATAACAGTAATGCCTCCATACTGGCGTACTTAGTCCCCTTCGCCATATTCAAAAGGTATGATGCATTAATGAGTCTACAGAATAATCGTAAGCACTCTTAACAAATAGCTTAGACAATCAATCCAAGGAGTGTTAACCGATGTTCAACCTACACTCTATTTTTCCCGAGATACCAATCAGTTATTCATCGAAATTGAGAAGTCTTTTATAAAACAAGAAGCTACAGCAATGTCTGACATTTTTTCTTCTTTAATGACCAATAGGGAAGTAATACAGTTTAATACAAATAAAGAAATAGCTGAATTTTGAGGATCTGAAAGAGTGCAATCCTCTGCATAGTTACAATCTCTGATCATTTCAGTTCCTTATTGCATAAATTCATCAATTTAAATTATCTACTGTTTTTTTCTTCAAAATAATTTATTGTTCAATCCAACCGTAAAATCAATACAGTTTGTAGAAGTGGATAGGGATCTTGAGTATGCATCGTTTACAGATGAATGCGATCACAAAACCAAACCCATTGACATAGATAAAATTTATCAGACCATAAGGGGAAAATCTCATACACAAGAAGGCAAACTTGAGGTCAAGGAAACAATCAATACCAATTCAAGTAGACAAGAGGCTGTGAAGACAGGAACCAATTACGTCCAAGGTCACCCACCAGGAGAGATGACCAATAAACTCATGCAGAAATTTAAAAGCTCACTTCAAATTGAAGTATGCACTGGGGATGTTGCCTAGTAAGGAAGTGAAAGCTTCACAAGTGACCCATCCAGCTCAGAGAATGCAACTACATCACAATAAAAGAATATATGTGTACAGACAACGAAGATTTATTAATTCACCTCTTTTAATCTAAAACAAGATAGATCGAAAAGTTGTCATGACGAATTGATTCTTATCTATAGCGATTGTAATTGATAAAAATTGGTGAAAAAAAGATGATGAAACGAATTAAGCGCCGGAAATTGTTCATTACATTTCATAACTCACGAACAATCACTTGAAATCTTGAAAAAACTCATTTATTCTTTAGTGTTGATTCAAATCGTTGGGAAAACATAATTCTCTTCAGTATTTTGTATACACAAGCATAAAATCAACATCCAATTTTTCCTGTTGATTAACTTTTCTTAAAATCGTAGTAAAAACTGCACTACAGTATACATTAGTAGTATCAGGTGATGAGTGTAAGTCATTTGGAGTGGATTGGTAGCGCCTCTTACTGCACCAGAAGGTGATGCTAGTTCGAACCACTGAAGGAACATCAGTTCTTTCGAAGCTTCAGATACACCTTCCTAATGGATGTGAATAATCATGAAACTTAGATGTAAGGCTTCTTACCTATTCCTTCAAGCCACCCAACACTGATTCAAAGTTGACCACTGTGGTGCTTTCAGAAGAACCGAACACACTCATCCCAGCCTTTTGTGATATCAGAACGACATGCAATAGCATCCTGTGGAGCAACCACTCAAGAGCTGTCTTCCCGGTAGACCATTCGCACCATTTGTACAAATGTTAACGTATAGCTAGACTTAGTTACTGCCGTCAATCAGTTACGCATTTCATAGACAAGCGCGACAGAAGTTATCACGCGTACACGACTAGCCAAACGCCTTGTTACGGGCAAGCGTACCACGCATGGCATCGCTATAGTGATGCAGGACCCTATGAATGAAGGTAGTAATCACTCAGTTAAATGAAATCGTTAGCCTTGTCAAACAATTCAGCATGTGATCAGCCTCAGTACATCTGCCGAGACTATTGGAAACTGTCTGCAGTCGTATTGGTGGACTTTAATTCGTCATGTGACGGAGACAGATCTTCTAAATATCTACCCAATCAATTTGTTAATAGGTGGTTTGTCGACCATGATAATAATAGTTAACGGAAAATCCGAAGAGAGAGAGCTCGAGAAATGGCTACCACACCCAATAAAGGCAACAAGAACGAAAATTTTCCGCTCGCAGTAGGCGAAGGTAGTGACGGAAAATACAAATTTGTGTCTCGACTGAGGCTCTGTAATATGAATAAAGATTAGTTGCCAGTTTTTTTCCTTAGAAGAGTATGCATAGAACAAATGTAAAGACTCATACATTTCTGTTAATGGTAACAAAATCCACGACAGCTGAACAGTTAAGACTCTATGATTAACCTTACACACTGCCCTATGAAGCATTCTTAATTTTAATGAGTCATCACCAACTTTTTATTTTTAATTGAAGTCAATTAAAGGCATTTGTTTATGTAATACTTTGTTTGTATTTAACGTTTGTAATCATCTTAATGTATTTTATAATCTGTTTCTCTAATTGAATGATTCTTCAAAACTTGTATCATGTTGTGTTTAAAATAAACGATGCGTTTCTTTTTGTCAGTCTGATTCAACCTACACTATTTTTTGTTTATATTTCCTAATTTTTGTTGTTGTTGTTGCCGTTAAACAAGAAATGATAAATTTCACTTCTGTTTGAAAAGTTAAAGTATTTGACAATAAAAGAAAAAGATTTCAGCCATTTGGTGTGGTCAGAGACAGTAATTTCACTGGAAATATTGCCAAGATGGCGAAGTTAAGAAGCATTAGACACTAATGGAATACGAATGCACTAATAATGACTTTAGAAGGCTCAGTCAGAAAGCTGGTGTAACTAGGCAAAAAGCACTATATACATGGAATCGTGACCAGTAGGCATCGAAAATATCGCAAAATTTTACGTTTATGTAATGCAAAGTTAAATCGGTTGGTCATTTATTTACAAATGTTCAACCTAAACAAGTTTTTAAAAAAAAGAAATATTTGCTGAATAAAGTGCCGTGATATTAAAGAAGATATCCGGTTAGTTTAGGTTACGTTTAGGAAAGGTGTAAGCAAAGGACAGGTTAGCGTTAGGGCAACTTAATAAGGGATATATAGAAACTGGTTCAAGGTAGATTAGGGTTAGGCTTAGGTTCAGCAAAGATAAAGGCGTAGCTTGGCAAAGCCAGAATCGGAAAATCAAGATACGCCTTCATCATTCTGAAACCATTTTGGATATGTAATGCACTAAGCATAAAGAAAAAGATTCGGATTTCTAACACTAATGACAAGGTAGTCAGTTCTTCAATATGGGCCAGAAATTTGGCCGACATCCACACGTTTCTACCGACTTACTTGCTCATGTGGAACGAAATATATATAGGTCATTCAATGCTTGTTTTATCTAAAAGAGTCAAGAAACATTATCCTGCTTGGCTACGGAAACGTCATAACGGACCAGTGAGGAGTGCTATTATTGAACACTGGCCACTCAAGATGTAAGGAAAATTCATTCAAAGTTATCTACATAGTCAAAAGAAGCCTCTCAGAAATGGCATGTTTCTATATACTTTGCATTGTTTTGAGGTCTAGGCGATTCGGTTGGATTTCTATGCGCAGAAGAAATTTCTTCTTTCTCTCCTAGTACCTTGAGTATAATTCCAAGCTCGGCTGTTATCAGTATTTTGCTATTATTACTATATTTTGTACTTTTTTGTATGGCATTTATTAACATAATTTTCCTAACTAACCTTTTGTTCAGTCTCTTCACCTAATACATAATTTGTTTTGATACTTGTCTCTGTACTCTTTAATAACAACATACTTTGTTTTTTCCCCGAACTTTTTTCATACTACACAACCTTAGTCGTCAGAAACTTACTGATCTTCACCCACTAATCCACTCTAATTTACAATTTCATTATTCATTACTGTTTTGAAATATTTTGATGGCATAAACAATACTCCAAACCAGGCATTATTTTTGTCTTGTTTTTGATAAATTGAATGACAGACATATTTTTTTAAAAATTCCTTCACGTTCCTAGTGGAACGTAGGGTTTCAAGCTAGTGCTTTAAAGTTTCAGTAGCAGTGATTGCTAGCCGCATACCTAAACTTCCCTCTTTACCAGTCTTATTACTGGTTTAGTGAGGTAAAGGAGTGAGTCGGTCGGGGGGTGGAACCCCGAACCACCCGCGTGGTTGGCAAACATTCTACGGCTGTGCTACCGACGTAAGAATGTACAGACACATACAAAAGATAATTGTATATAATTGCGATTGAATACCTAGGTGAATGAATTCACCGAAAACAGATTCTTTTCTGAACTGTTTGTTCCTGTTTCACAACATAACACCCATAGGATTTTTGTTATCCATTTTGAAGAAAATCTATTTATCTCAAAGCGCAGCTGGCGTCATATTTTATCATGATGATATTTTAATTTGATAAGCTAAAATACTAACACTTCTAGGGAGATATTAATTAACAAGAAGAACAGCAGTCTACTAATTATTTCGGCAAAATTTATTTAGTCGAACTAGCTTTATTATTAATGCAACGCTAAGCTTCATCAGGAAACAGGTATAAAATGGACTCACACAAAAAATTGGAGAATCTGGACTTCGCCGATGATGACATATGTCTGATTTCCCACAAACTGGAAGATATGCAAGCGAAAAGCAATAGGTTGGCAGAAGAAGCATCAAAGATAGGAGGGACTTCAGGTGAACATAGAGAAAACAGAGCTGATGAAAATTCCTGGGCAACACCACCAACAGCAACAACAACAACAGATAGCAATCAGCATAAATGGGAGGAACCTGAAAGAAACAACCTCTTTTACCTACCTACATGGGAAGCATCGTTTCAACTACAGGCAGACGGAACTGACGAGGATATCAAAGCAAGAATCGATCGGAAAAGCAAGACAAGCTTTCACTACTCTCAAGTCTGTGTGTGTGGAGGTCAACAACACTCAGCATCAAAAATAACATCCGGATTTTCAACTCCAATGTGAAGTCAGTCAGTGCTACTAACTATACGGATCAGAGGCTTGCACTGTGCGTCATAAAGAGCATCTCAAACAAACTACTGACCTTCATCAACAGTTGTCTTCGCTCAGTACTACTCAAGATCAGATGGTCGGCCAGAAAACATCAGCAACAGAGATCTCTGGAAATGAGCGAACCAACCTAGCAGGAACCGATTGTGAAACAAATAGGGAGGAAGAAATGGAGATGGATTGGCTGGCCATACTCTGAGGAAACCATCAAGTGACATGACTAGACAAACCATTGCTCGAGTGGAACCCGAAAGGGAAGCGGCGAGTTGGTCGTCAGTGGAAGGGTGACTTGGAGGAGGTGATGTGAAGAGGAGATGAAAACGTGTTGGCAGACATGGAGCCAGGTGAAGACTCTAGCAGAGAACCGAACGCAATGGAGAAGCAACGGCTGAAGCCCTATGTTCCTGTAGGAATTAAAGGAAACGATAATAATAATAAGCTTCATCATCATCATCAGCGAACAGAGTATAGAATGGCAGTTAAATCTTTACCTCGACTTTGGAGAGGCCTTAGACAGCACTGACCACGAAGCGACTAGGAAACTGCTTCAACACTATGGAGTGCTCAAAATCCTAATCAGCTTCATTCAACAGCAATATGACAATTCGACATGTCAAGTGATCCACAATGGGAAAATTCAGTGAAGATAGAAGTAAGACAAGGCTGCCTACCATTACTGATAATATTCCTAACTGTGATGGATTAGATTAGGTGGGATGCGAAGAAACAGACACACGGTGGGAAGACAAGAAGACTCTAGGATGTTTGGATTATGCAGACGATGTTTGTCTAATGCAACATAAACTGGATGATCTACGGGCTAAAGCTAACAGGTTGGGAGATGTGACTGGCAGAGAAGAGAGTAATTCAAGGGTATATACAGAAGACATAGGTGATAAAGGTAACTAATCGATACCAATAACAATCACCACAAACCACCACCACCAGTGGGAGTAATCCAAAGGAGGCGTTACCTCTCTTTTAGTTATCTAGATAGGATTGTTTCAATTCACTTTTACTTATTTGAAACCAGTGTGGTGGAGATCTGCAGCACTCTGTACAAAGAACGAGTTTCGGAATTTTAATAACAATGTCAACTCAGTGCTTCAATATACATTTCAGAGCCTTGGCACCGGTGTCACGGAAGGCATTTTTAACAATCTTCTGCAAACTTTCACTCCACATCTGTCTTCGTTCGATACTGAAGATTCGACTGCTGGGCAAAAAGGATGAGCAACACCGAACGCTGCAAACGAATAAAATAATAACCTGTTGCCCAAGAAATATGCCAGAAAAAGGGAAATGGACTGAATATACATTCTGATTAGACTGTTGAGTGACATTGCACACCAAACAAATCCTCGAATGGAAGCCGAATAGGAAACGACGAACTGATTATCCGAGTATGACATGGATGAGAGGCTTGAAAATCCCCATTGAGTCATATGAAAAAGAGAAGACGTTCAGCGAAGAGACTCTTCTCGGCGAATTCATTCACATAGATGTACAATCGCATTTATATATAATTATTTGTGTGTGTGTGTACATGAGGTTTATCAAGTTTAGATAATTGATTAATTAATACAAGAATGATGTAATATAGAAACAAAGTTAATCAGACAGCAACTAAAGTAAGATTGAGTTAGTAAGCTAGATGACGTAATATAATTGACTAAAATGTTTCAACTTATATCAGGGTAGCAACAGAGGTAATTACAGGTAGAGACTAAGTAGAAGTGAAATTGAGCAAATAAGTTGGATGACTTAACACAAATGACTAGAAACTGAGCGTTGTTCAAGTCAGTAACAGTGGTAGTGAGGTGTATAAATTGAATCGGGTGGGGGTAGGGAACAAGAAAGTTGAAAATGTAAAATATTACAATTGAGAAGACAAAATAATACGAATGAAGAGACAGAAGAAAAGATTAGGTAGAATTTACTTATCGGCTGATAAGATAGATTACGTCCATTGTAAGTGTAGTGACTGAACGAACTCCTTCTGTATGTAGAGTTCAGGACTTATCAAGTCAATCGCCATTGCTTCTGCAGTTTGAAGAAGTCTGATTCGTACACCTTTAGGAAGACTACTTCTTACTCTGTAGACGACTTTGAAGTTTGTTTGCGGTGTAGCTTGGTGTCCGGATTCTATCAGATGTTCTAAGATGGAACTGGGAGGGGGGGAGGAGCATCGATTTTCTTTTTTGTAAAACCATGTTGGTAAGTGTTCGGTGATACGTTTGGAGAGCGAGCGCTAGGTACGGCTGATATACCTGGCTCCACACGAGCAGATGAATTGATAAATACACATTGATAAGGTCAGCAGCGGTAGCTTATCCTTCACGTTCACATGAATCATAGGTTTTGTGGAGAAGGTTAGTCGTAGTTTAGCTGCAAAGAGGAGATGATGAGAGCATATGGGCAATCATGGAGCCAGCTTAAGAAGATCGAAGAAGACAGGATGAAATGGTAATGTGCCGTTGAAGTCCTATATCTCACCTGAAATCTATGGGAATATTAGTAATGTTTAGACAAAATGTACTTAGATACACACAGTTCACCTCATGTTTATTGGTGCACTTAAAAAAAGTGAAATAAACAAGTGAACTACCAACGTAAACGTTTACACAAAAGTGGTGAAAAGAAATGCAATGGAGCCATAATAAAGGGATTTGTGAAAGAAGGGGGAATAATTATATGTGTGGTCTAACGTACATAGGAACAACCTATCAGTGTCTGCTGGTTAGACCTACAAAAATACATTCCTAAGTGGCTGCTAGAACAAATGAAATCGCTTAACTCAACTGACTCTGGAAATGGATACTCAAAGTCATCTATCGCAAAACACATTTTAGAGATGGGTTATAAAGTTGATTTTGATATTGCCTTTTAACTCATCCATAAATGGCCTATCATTACATACTTGAACTCATTGAAGCCTAAATCGTAAAATTTGCTTAAGAACGTCTTCATGTCCAAAAATGCCTCGGTAATTCAGCTTCAAAACTCAGCGTTGTTTTAAATAGTAACATCATCACTTGTGCGTCGGTGGCACAGCGGTTAGGTCTCTCGCCGACCATGCACATGGTTCGGGGTTCGATCCCCTACCGACGCACACTGGATATCAATGGTCGGCCTGCAAAATTTGGGCTACCGATATCGCATGCTGATAATTCCATAGTTGTACCAAAAATACTGTGTGGAATCAAGCTATAGTCAAAACAAAATTTTCACCCCTCTTTTTCTAACTTGTTATCTGTGATTTTGACCTTTTATACTGTTAACTTTTGTATTAGTATGCATGACGAGTGCATTCCTGATCAGCATGTTTAAAATATGTTGTGTTAAATTATCCAACGGTTCAAATAAATTACATCTTATTTTATTTTTCTTCATTTCCTAACGTTCCCAATGGAACATAGGGCTTCAAGCTAGAGCTTTGAAGTTTCAGTAGCAATGATTTTATTTTTACCGGGGTGGGGTTGCTAGCCTCACGATCAACCTTCCCTCTTTACTTGGTTTATTACTGATTAAGTGAGGTTAAGGAGTCCGCCTGCCGGCGATCTAATGCCGGACTACATGAGCGTCTGGCTAGCGTTCTACTGCTGTACCAACGACGCAGTTAAAGCGAAATGCGTCAACCTGGAACATCTTATTGTTTTATCGAAATCAATAAAGCTAACCAAATACACACACACAAAATCGAAGACTTACAAGCAAAAACCGATAAACTGGTCGAAGAAGCAGCAAAGACAGGACTCCAGGTGAACATAAACAAGACGGAGGTCATGAAAATAACCAACCAACAACAACAACAGCAGTAACAACATCCAGAGCCAATCACCATCAACGGGAGGGATTTGAAAGAGGTTACTTCATTCACTTCACTTATCTAGGGAGCATTGTCTCAACTACAGGAGGAACGGACGAGGATGTCAAATCGAGCGAGAATCGGGAAGGCGAGAAACACATTCATCAACCTGAAACCAATCTGGAAATCTTCCGCTGTCACTCAGCCTGCATCAACAACAAAATTCGGATTTTCAATACAAACGTCAAGTCAGTCAGTTCTTCTATACGGATCAGAAACTTGGCCAGTGGGTCACAAAGAATAATTCCAACAGCCTGTTGCAGACCTTTATCAACAACTGTCTTCGCTCTCTCTATACTGAAGATCAGATGGCCGGAAAGAATCACCAACAAGAAACTATGGGAACAAACAAAACAAGAACCAATCACCCAACAAATATGCAGGAGAAAGTGGAGATGGATTGGACACTCGCTGAGGAGGCCGTTGGGTGACATCGCGCGTCAGGCCAATGCTCGAGTGGAACCCGAAAGGGAAGCGGCGAGTGGGACGTCCAAGGGTGACATGGAGGAGATCGTGTGAAGAAGAGTTGAAACAGTATGGACTAACATGGACGCAGGTGAAAAGTACAGCAGAAGACAGAAGCAAGTGGAAACGTGTAGTTGAAGCCCTATTTTCCATTAGGAACCCAAGGGAACAAAGTAATAATAATAACCAAATACATAAGTCAACGAAAGACATTTCTATTTATGAATTCTCTTTAAACTTAAGAAGTTATTCAGGGGTTAATAAGTACACTGTACATTTTCCAGTGAAGGTCAAAGGTCACCTGTCAGGTAATAAAAGAAAAATAAATCAGAGTTTTTGAGGAAAATAATCAATCGGAAAATGTTGCACCTAATTAAGTAGTGATGAATAATTATTTTTAGATAATCGATGGGGAACAAGACCAAAAAGAATTAGAAGTCACCCACACAAAAGAAGAAGTTTACATAGTGGCTGTCTTAGTTCAAGTGTGATCCAGTATATAACACTTTGGTGTTTGAAATGATAGGTACTAGTATCAGGTTTCAGTAGAGACACCATCATTCATCGCAAAAGTACCTGATGAATCCTGAGTGGGAAGGACGAAATGATCATCCTGGATTTCCTCTGCTAGACACTATCCACGAAAATTACTTCAAGTTAATCCTCAGACATTGCTGAAGTATTCTGACTAAGGGACGAGATGTTAACAGAGGCCGAACATTCTACTCTAGTCAATCAACGAAAAAAAAAATCAAAATTGAATTAGAAACAAATATGATAACATTAAAAAAAACTTTTATTTATTATAGCTTGATTCCACACAGTATTTTGGTACAACTATGGAATTTTCAACATGTGATATCGGTAGCCCGAATTTAGCAGGTCGACCACAGATATCAGGTGTGCGTCGGTCAGGGAACGAACGCAGGACCATGTGCATGGTGGGCGAGCGTCCTAATCACTGAGGCACTGACACACACATAGTATTTATTATGCAGAAAATCGGAAAAATTAAATTATTCTTATTCTTGTTTTCTTTTAGTTATCCAAAAAAATACTCATCATTTAACTAATTAGTTGTAACCTTTTTTTGAAATTACTCCAGAATATTCAACATTTTTCACATATCTTTATTCCCCATACACTTCAGTTTATCTTTGTTACTAACTGACAACCAGCGGGCAGCGACGAAACAGGCATAAAATGCACTCACACACAAAAAACTTGAAGGATCTGGACTTTGCGGATGATATGTGTCTGATTTCCCACAAAGTGGAAGATATGCAAGTGAAAAGCAATAGGATGGCAGACGAATGTTAATAAAGAAAAACAGCTGTTTGTGCAGAATGAGATGGAAGCATGTTTTATTTTGTCGGCTTCACATTAGATGTGCACAGTCTCTAAAGAAATTTACTAAGCCTATGTACAGAACAATTTAATTGTACTTGAAAGAGTGAAATAAATGTCAGTTAACAGGATATACTCTAGAATTGATAAATTGTTCTCAGAAATTACATTTACAAAAATTATACACAGAAAGTTCAAGGTGCTGTACTCTCCCCACTTCTCTTTTCTTTCTTTCTACATGACTTACCATCTTCAAATGACATTAATTTTGTCAAATATGCTGATGACCTGACAGTATCTCTGCCTGTCAAATGTCAAAGTGACTGCTCTAAACGAAATGGCTTTCTGTCAGAAATCAGCCAGTGGTCCAAGGAAAATGGTCTTACCCTAAACCCCTCCAAATGCCAAACAGTCAATTTCACCTTTAGGCATAAATCCGACCTAAACAAACTGGTTGCCTCTCACGAGGTATGCAACATAGATGGCACTGAAATAGAAACCAAGTCGGAAATTAAATACCTAGGCGTCATTCTATCTGCTGATCTCTCATGGTCGTCTCATATCTTGGCGATTTCTAAGAAAATATTCCGTCTTACCTCCTACATCAAGAAGTTAAAACATTCTGGTATAACCCAACCCTTACTCCTACAATTCGTTAACTCTCACATTCTGCCTGTTATTCTCTATTGTTCCCCCCTTAGTTTTCCCCGGGCTACTGAAGAAAGACTATAACATATTATGCAGGATGTTAAAGGTTGTCAGCAGGGTAAGCAACGTGCCACTTAACCAGCTTGTTAATATTCTGGTCGACAGGCATATGGGCTCATGTGAAAAATGGGCCAAATCCATTTTGTCTGACTCACACCACCCTCTTCACTCACAACTCTCCCCTTGCATCTCATCAGGCAAAACCAGAAGCCAATATAGAAAACTATATGCTCGCACCAGCAAGTACAAAAACTCAACCATACCCTACTTAGCTCGTGTTCTGTGCGATAAAGAAAGCATTAGGCGTGACACCTATAATTCATTAAATAGTCAGTAGTACAACTGGACCTCGTCTTTTCAACTCATATCATTTATAGGTACAACATCTTTCTTTCTTTTCCTTTTCTCTCTCTCTCTTTTTTTCCTTTTTTCGTTATGTGCTGCTTTGTTTCTTTCTCTCACTTACGCCAGTAAATATGACAGCACCTACTTTTCTAACACCTTCAAACACTGTTCAGCTTTACCTTTGCTACCGACATGCCAATATGTTGTTGTCATAATGAACTGAGATTTCCTTAATCTATGTAGAATTCTATTTATTGATAATGTACTAACTGGATGCAATACTGTAGTGAAAATGCTGAGAATTCCATTCTGTATCACAAGTATTGTTTTGGAATAAAGCAAATTATTAATAATAATGTTATTATTAAAAAAAATAAAGAATAAAAAATGTTTTGATACAATGAATTAGGAGTTATATAATATAAAAACAAGAGGTGAATCTGAGAAAAGATAAGCAACTAATAATTTGCATAAAAATGTAGTGAGTTCAACTCAAATTTATAGGAACAAAAGATAACCAAGATAAAATTATAGTGAACGGGGAAGGAGTTAATGCCAATGATTAGTTAATCATCAGCTGACATTAGTTAGAGAACCATTGGAAAACCTGCAGGGAGTACTGGACAGCTGTTTCGTCCTGTTTTGAGACTCTTCAGCAGTACGCACCCACCACCAGTGTTCGAACCCAGGACCTTTTGGTTACAAGGCGAACTCGTATACCATTAAGCCACTGGGACCCATTCAATGGCCAGCCCATGAATTTTAACTTCTGCCAATTCACGACATTGCGCGACCCCCAGCCAATGTCTTTGGCGAGTATTTGTCCTCACATCCGACCTGCTACACCCTACTGGTATACGAGCTCGCCTTGTAACCAGAAGGTCCTGGGTTCGAACACTGGTGGTGGGTGTGTACTGCTGAAGAGTCATAAACCAGGACGAAGCAGCTGTCCAGTACTCCCTGCAGGTTTTCCAATGGTTCTCTAACAAATGTCAGCTCATGATGAAAATCTAGTAACCAATCAAATCCCTACAAACCAACACTTGATTACTGAATCAAACTGAAGAGAGAGTAAACATATCGATTTACCAAGGCAATGAGGAATTGATAGCTACTTCTGTCTGAACTGAACATAAACTGAGTTTCAAGCGTTTGATATTAATTGTTTTAGCAAACTTCAGGAGAATTGAACCATTTTGTCTATTGGTAATTTTAAAAGAAATTCATGACCTTATGACCCATGTCGACGAGATGTCTGGCAATGGCATCATTGTAAGCGTTTGCTCCCTTTTTAGTGCGTGTTCTG
The DNA here is from genome assembly GCA_944472155.2 of Trichobilharzia szidati. Taxonomy (NCBI): domain Eukaryota; kingdom Metazoa; phylum Platyhelminthes; class Trematoda; order Strigeidida; family Schistosomatidae; genus Trichobilharzia; species Trichobilharzia szidati. The sequence continues at coordinate 46,472,094 of OX235271.1, read as the reverse complement.
AAAATTAGTGTGCTACTCTTTCTGTTCTCTTATTGTAATTGCTACGGTAGACAAACATAAGTTAAGGCTAACATAAGAATGGTATTCGCCAACCTTCGATTGCACCAAAGAGCATATTCTCCGATAGTGAGGTAATCAGTTGACTGTTTCTGCAATATGATCACATTTTAAATCGGACTGTATGAAAACGGGCTTCTCTCTTATGACGATTTGTTCAGCATTTGAGCATTTAACATCTTCCATACTTGTTAATGAATTTCTGAGAGTAGCCGTTATTTTCACCAACTTAAGAATAAGAAATTCCTTCCTTAACTTTTCAGTAGAGCACATCCTTCTGGCTTTGTAAAACGGAGTTTTGACCAATGCTGGTGTATAGATATTTGGACAAAACTATTGAAATACAGGCACTGGTACTTCCACGTAGAATTTCGGTGAGTTAATCTCTGAGGACTAACATATTCTAAGCGTTGCACGGAGATATCAAGGAAATGAAACTTCCAGTTGCTTTCATTTTCCCTAGTGAAGTCAGTATTTTCTTGCGCGTCCAAGTACGTGGGAGTCATGTCTTTATATCGTTGCATACTACATACAAACTTGCCTTCAACATATTGACAAAAAGAAATTGTTTCATCGATTGCAAACTTCATCTTTGTGCCCTTATGGTTAGACATGAAGATATCTACTAATACAGAGCTTAGCAGACTGCCCATAGCTGCATCATCTATTCGACGGTAAAGAGCACTGTCAAACCGGAATTGTACATCCATGGCACACATTAGTAGTAAGCATTTAGATTCCGATACTGCGGGGGGGGGTGGCAGAGAATATCAGAATATTGATAAGTAATATTGGCAGTTTCGTTAATTGGGATCCTTGTAATTATGGAAGTTTCATCAGATGACACCATGAAATTGTTGGAAACTTTCATTTGGTTCAAGCTTCTAGCGAAATGGAATGAATCTTTCATGTTGACCACAACCATTCATTGACTAATGGGTTCCAATCTCTTTAAAAACCAGTGAGATGAGATAATCATAGACTTCAAGGAAACATGTTGCTTACGCGTTTTCTCTTGGCCAAAATGTATGCAGCCTATAGAACGCCTACGAAATGAACGGTGATAATGTATTATTCTGTACAAACCATTGATTTTGCTTTATTCAAATATATAGATTGGAATAAGTGTATGAACCAAATGTGAATTTCACATTGAAACTGACTGAGATGTCATTGAGCTGACAGACTGATACTGATGTAATTGGGGACTAATAAAGGAGAAATGAAATTCTGGGCCAATGTGGGATTCGAATCACCGGCCTCTGTCGCTTCTCTTCTTCTAATTCAGAATGATTAGAAATGACAGGAGAAAACTTAACTGGGCGGCTAACTTAATGATAATAACGGACAGTCATGCATCACTTATTCATTCGTATGACAGTTAAGTATTTCCCATGAGGATTACATTGGAATTAAGCCAACGGTATACGACATATTGCTGAATTATTTGGAAAAGTGACAGCATTATGAGTGAACCGGTATCTGGGCATTATATTGGCCGATGGTGACTAAGTGTGGAATCCGGTGTCCTATTTGCTACTCGTCGGCTGGATTTACTTTCACTTTAAGTGAGTGATGGTGCTTCCACTAAGACTCGAACCCCGCACCTACCATTTCAAACGGTGAAGCGCTAATCACTCATCCATGAGAACTATGAGAGCCACGTATTGCACAACAGGTAGTAGTTTTTATTTGTTTTTAGGCTGATATATGTGTAAGAGTTGGGCACTGTGGTAGTAAGTAATTCCATATTAGTTTGTTTATTAGATATATCACACAGTGAAACAGTATTATTTACTGGATGACGTTTCGAACAAAATTTACTATTCATAATCATATCAAATATAATCACACAACTTCGAAACTAGAGTTTTATAGTTTTCTTCATTTTTTCCTATTTGTCGTACGGGTAGTAGAATTTTGCAGTTGTGTGGGACAGGTGTTGAATCATTCCTATTACACGTGTTTGCAGTTGATTCGATTAACAAAGCTTCTGTTATCAATCTCTCCCTCCACCCTGTGACATTAGATTTTAAAACTGTCATCTAATCCCATCCATGGTTGTGTACAATTGCGTGTAGTGAGTGCTATAACTGAACTATTCGCCAGATTTCTTAACTTATTCGGGTCAACCAATCTAGATTTTGCTAGGTTTTTATGCTCGGCTAGTCTGACTGCATCTGTTCTACTACTTTGAACAATGTATTTGACCTGACAATCATTACAGGCAGAGTATTAGATAAACTACATTGTTTTGTTTTAAAGGCTCCACAGGATCCGTTAATCGACAAAGCTTGTTTCTAATTGAGTTTGTGGGTTTGAGTGCCACTTTTATTCCCACCTCGTTAAGAATTCTGCTGATTTAGATTTTTTATTGTTGGCGTTGTCTTGCGCAAGTTTGGCATGCATGTCGTCATTACTATTATTATTATTATCACTATCACTGCTATCATTATTTATTTTATTTTTACATTTCCCTACATACTTTCTGACTAATTTATCCGGGTAATTATTAAGTTTCAAGGTTTCCCTTATATGTCTCACTTCCTGTCTTAGATTTTCCTTGATACTACTTAGTTTTTGTGCTCTGTCACTTAAACATTTCACCAATCCTATTTTTACTGACATAGGATGGGATGATAGGAAGTCCAAATATCGGTTTGAATGTATGAGTTTCTTGTAAAAACTAGTGTTTAACTTCCCATCTTCTTTCCTTTTTACGCTACAATCTAACATTGGAAGTTCCCCTTCCTGACTTTCCAATTCATAAGTGAATTGAATTGCCTCCACCTTTGAGTTAATTTGTTCGAAAAATCTATCTATATCCTGTGTTCTAAGTATAGTGAATGTGTCATCTACATACCTCCACCATACTTTTGGGGTGGAGTGAATGTTTCAATCGCTATATTTTCCCACCTACCCTTCAATATATCTACCACAACTGGGGATATTGGTAACCCTATGGAAACTCCCTTAGTTTGTTCGTATATTTTCTCTTTGAATCTAAATACTGTGGAAGTCAGGCATAGCTGCACCTCCAGCATTATGTCCTCAAGAGGCACTTTCGCCATAAGTTCGAGTTCTTGGTCAGAAATGAGTTCGTTTCTGATTGCCTCTATAGCCATATTTATTGGTATACGTGTACATAAACTGACAATGTCAAAACTAACCATTTTTTCTCCATTATCTAATTTTAAATTATCTAATCTATGTTTTTGTTCATAAGAATTGTTTAATCTAGATTTTGAGTGGCTTTTAAGGGGATTTAATACCATGGCTAAATATTTAGATAATTCATAAGTAGGTGAATTTCTAAAATCAACTGTAGGTCTGATGGGGTATCCTGACTTATGAACTTTAACAACACCATACATCCTACTGGGGTTATTAGTTTTGGGCATTAAATTAAATCACTTAGACTCACTTAGAAACGGCTTCATTCGGCGTATAAGGTTCGCTGTGGATTTCTTAACATTTTTCATAACGGTGTCGATTGATTTATTAATTTCCTCATATGGTCCAGTTTGTATGTGAGTACCTTGTCCACCTTGTCCAAATAGTCTGATTTATATAATGCTACTGTTGCATTTTCTTTGTCTGACTTTGTGATTACTATATCCTTGTAATTCTCAGGGTGTTTTACGGATTTCTATTTCTGGTTTTGTCAGGTGAGGTTTTCCACGCTTTTGTCGTTTTAATGTTAGTGCACATTTTGCCCGTACTTCGTCAGCCGTTGTTTTGTCTATCCCACTTAGCGCTATTTCTATTTAATGAATGACATCCTCAGGTTCCAGCTTGTCCATCGCTACATTGAAATTTAGTCCCTTTTTTCATACACTTATTTCTGTAGGATTTAATACACTTGTTGAGAGATTGATAACCCACATTGTTTTATCGATCACCGTTGACTTTAGATTGTTGACTTCATCATTCTGAGATGAAGATTTCTCTTCTAATAATTTGTCGAACCTTTTGATTTGACTATTTTTGACTTTTTGAAAGTTGCTGATTTTGCATTGCTGGAGGACTGTGTTATAAGATCATAATCTACACTGGTAACTATTCCCAATGCTCAATTTAGGCTGATTTGATTATTCCTGTTGTTCGACTATGTCAGTCCGCAGCAATCGGAATCTGTTGACGTACAGATGATGAGTCCCACATAGAGTGAGTGAAATGTGAATCCTTGATTCCACTGCTAGTCACAATCAACCGAATAAATTCACAAAAATAATCTTTAGACTTCGTCAAAGCATCCGTGCTAAGATTAGGGATGTCAGCAGAAATCGAGTATTCCCATTTTCGATGAGTATCTTTGGGTAACATAATTAATAAACGGGAAAAGAGAATTGATCTGAAAATCAAAATTGTTAAGACATACAACCTTCTTTGTTATCCGTGAAGCCATGATTTATGTATATACCGATATGATAACTTTATTGGACAATTTTTATTCGTTTATTTATGGCTTGCATTTCTAAGATTTCGTGAATATAATAATATGGCATAAATTTCGTCCAATGAAGATTGCTGAGGTTGTTGTTGTCTTTCCGGTTGCCATTTTTCCAGTCTGACTTTCATGTCTATCTCAGTTAAGGTATTATTTTCAAGTGATCAGTTGATTGTAGTTTCGTGTCGTCTGAAGGCGCATTCTAGTCAAGTGAGACGAATCCACAACCCAGTACTACTCTGTCATGACACAAATAGTATTTTTGCATACATTTATTCTCATGTGTTTCAACCACCTAGCAATATGTTTTATACCGTTAGCTATGAAATGATAACCTGATTAGAAGTTGAGTCTAATAATTTGTATGTCACAGCACCGAACCAGTAATTCAGTGGTTACAGGTTCAAGTTTCTACAGTGACTCATATTTTCATTTCACTTCTAATCATTATTGATTAGTTACAGGATTTCACCGTGAACTGATTGACATTGGTTATGGAATCATTGGAAAACTTATGATTATTGGACATCTGTTTCGTCCCGGTGTAGGGCTCTTCATCAATATTCACCCCACTCCGATCCCAACCCTGGACCTTCAGTTTACAAGGCGAGCTGGTTCCTAGACCATAAAGTCAATGGGACCCGATCCAATGGCCCAAGAACCCCAATTTCTGCCAATTCACTATGTAGCGCAAGTGGCATTAGTCACTGTCATCTGCCCTTACACCCGACCCGCCGGTCACTACTTCTCACTAGAACCGAGGTAACTACCTACCTACCTGAAAAGGACCAGTTGCTAGTGAATTACCGATTACATTAATATGAATGTATTAAAGAGAGCTTTGAAAGTTACTCATATATTCTCTCACATGAAGTTTGTATTCATCCCACAAGTTTTCCACGGACATTACCATAGATTCTAATCTGATGAGTTTGATTTAATACTATTTGTCCTTCTAGGCGAGGATGCTGAAAAAATGCAGAGTCTTTTGGACACCTTGAGCAGCAATCTTCGTATGTATGGTATGCGATTCGCCCCTGTAAAATGTAACATGATGTTGCAGGACTGGACTACACCGACTCCTAGATTAGAAATAAGAAGTGAAATGGTAGAGCACGTTGACCGCTTTACTTACTTGGGAAGTATCATCAGCCCCAAAGGGTTGATCTCCGACGAAACCTCAGCACGAATACAGAGGGCTAGGTTCGCATATGCCATTTTACGCCGTCTCTGGCGTAGACGTGGTATCCCGCTGACTGATGACCAAAGGGGGTGTGTACTGCTCAACAGTCCGCTCTGTCCTCCTTTATGGCTGTGAGACCTGGCCATTGAGAGCAGAAGACATGAAAAGATTAGCTGTCTTCGATCATAGGTGTCTGCGTTCTATCTACCGCGTGAAGTGGTATAATAAGGCGAGCAATATTGAAGTTAGGCGTCGAGTGCTAGGTAGGCTGGAGGGGAAATCAGTCGACGAGACTGTGAAATTACATCGACTGAGATGGCTAGGACATGTGTTACGTATGCCTAGTCATTGCCTTCCTCGACGGGCAATGTTAGCTGATATAGGGTCAGGCTGGAAAACAGCTAGCGGCGGTCAAATGAAAACATGGCACCAGTCAATGAAATCTACAACAGTTAGTTTAAGCCACGTAGGGAGATGTAGACTTCCTGGTTGGGGTCCTTGCGATGGTAGAAACCAGTGTCTGGAGACAATCGGTGATATGGTTCATAATCGGTCTCAATGGCTGGTGCAGATGCATCCACTCCTTGTGACTTATGATTTCCAATGAAACTGTTTTGTTCTTCTTTGTTACTATTCCTTTGTCCCACACCTCTGTTTACTGTCTCTATTGTGCATTTCTCCTACTTTCTTCTCTTGCTTTGTGTGCTACATGGAGTGTGGGGACTTGAACTGCTGCACATTTGTGCAAAGTTCTATGTCGAAAACTGACCGACCGATTTGTCTTAAGTTTCTTAATGGAATCTGTGGACGACTATTGTTCACGCTTATGGTAATGCATGTCAATATTGAAAGAATCATCTATTCAAATAACCAATAAATAGCAAAACAAGATCAGTTTAGATCAGTTTGAGAATGTTTTAATAGGATATTTTGCCTATAAATACACACACATAATTCCCCTAATATTTTATTGTAGCATTTGTAAAGTTGTCACTAAATAACCAATCAGTGGTTCCATTACAGTTGTAAAAGAGATTTAGTCACTCAGTACCAATATATCTGTGACTACGACACAATGGGTGATTCAGAAATGAATTTCTGGGAGCAGATATCACTTTGTTTTTCTTCTCTTCAGATTGAAAATATTCTCTTCTGATAAGTGTTAGTAATAAGCACAAAACCCAGGTCTAGACAGGATTTCCACTGAATAATACCTCCAATGCCTATCTAGCATTATTATTATTATGATTGTTTCCTTTAATTCCTAGAGGAACATAGGGCTTCAGCCACACGTCTCCATTGCGTTCGGTTCTCTGCTAGAGTCTTCACCTGGCTCCAAGTCTGCCCACACGTTTTCATCTCCTCTTCACATGACCCCCTCCAAGTCACCCTTCCACTGACGACCAACTCGCCGCTTCCCTTTCGGGTTCCACTCAAGGGCTTGTCCAGTGATGTCACTTGATGGTTTCCTCAGAGTATGGCCAATCCATCTCCATTTCTTCCTGCATATTTGTTTCACAATCGGTTCCTGCTGAGTTGGTTCGCTCATCCAGAGATCCTCTCTGTTGCTGATCTTTTCTGGCCGACCATCTGATCTTGAGTATTGAGCGAAGACAACTGTTAATGAAGATCTGTAGTTTGTTTGAGATGCTATTTATGACGCGCAGTGCAAGTCTCTGATCCATATAGTGAGTAGCACTGACTTCACATTGGAGTTGAAAATCCGGATCTTATTTTTGATGCTGAGTGCTGTTGACCTTCACACAGACTTGAGAGAAATGAAACCTTGCCTTGCTTTCCCGATCCTCGCTGCTTTGACATCCTCGTCAGTTCCATCAGCCTGTAGTTGAAACGACGCTTCCCAAGTAGGTAGGTAGAAGAGGTGGCTTCTTTCAGATTTCTCCCACTTATGCTGGCTGACTGTTGTCTGTTGTTGTTGCTGTTGCTGTTGGCCAGCAGTCTTCATCACCTCTGTTTTCTGTATCTTCACCTGAAGTCCCTCCTATCTTTGATGCTTCTTCTGCCAACTCGTTGCTTTTCGCTTGCATATCTTCCAGTTTGTGGGAAATCAGACATATATCATCGACGAAGTCCAGATCCTCCAAGTTGTTTTTTGTGTGGGTCCATTTTATGCCTGTTTCTTCATTGCCCGCTGTTTGTCGCATTATCCAGTCTACTACAATCAGGAAAATCATTGGCGATAGTAGGCAGCCTTGTCTTACTCCCGCATTCACTTCGAAGGATTCCGTAAGTTTCCCGTTGTGGATTACTTGGCATGCAGCATTGTCGTACAGCTGTTGGATGAGATCTATCGTCTAGCATTGAATAATCAGTTTATGAATTACCAAAAAAGTGTATTAGAAACAATTATATTTGAAGAATTCAATAAAAATTTATTACACTTCATTGTATATAATTTAGTATTCTAATAAATATAAATAAATGAATATATCAATCTTAATAAATTTAATGGAAGAATAGAATTTGGACATTGTCATAAGACATAATTCTATATTAGATTAATTTATTACATATAACACACGCATAGAATGCCTAAATAAGCTAAATAACTGGGTAGCTTATATCCACGTATTTACAATCCTTCCTAACTTTCAAGCGTTGGTTTGTAGGGATTTGATTGGTTACAGGATTTTCATCATGAGCTGACATTAGTTAGAGAACCATTGGAAAACCTGCAGGGAGTACTGGACAGCTGTTTCCTCCGTTCTAGTTTGGGACTCTTCATCAGTACGCACCCACCACCAAGGTTCGAACACAGGACCTTCCGGTTACAAGGTGAGCTCGTATACCATTAAGCCACTGGGACCCAATCCAATGGCCCATGAATTCTAACTTCTGCCAATTCACGACATAGCGAGTTTGCCTTGTAACCAGAAGGTCCTGGTTTCGAATCTCGATGAGTGCTTACAGACGAAGAGTCCCAAACTAGGACGAAACAGCTGTCCAGTACTCCCAGGTTTTCCAGTGGTTCTCTAACTAGTGTCAGCTCATGATGAAAAATCCTTCCTAACTTGATTTCATACATTTCCTTATGTTAGACTTCATCCCGAAACGTTATCAATCAGTAGAACCATGGAAAAAAAACACACAGATAGCACTGGACAATAGCTGTTTCACTGTAGTTTGGAACTGTTCAACTATACATGCCTATAATCCTACTGGGTGTCGAACTCAGAACCTTCAGGTTACCAAGAGAACACATTGACCTTTCAATCAATATTTCTAATATTCTAGTGTTCGACACGCGTATATGAGAGCCCGAATAGTTCAGTCGTAACATCTCTGACTGCACCACTGGGCGACACGGGTACGAATCATAGAAGGGAAATGAGTTCCTTGAGGACTGCAGATGTGTCATGCTGACTGGTGAAACTTAGGTCACGTAGGGCCTCTTACTGATTGGCTGCAACCATCTAATAACATACGAAAGTCTGTCTGTCTGTTTTCGAAATAGAACTTTGCACATATGTGCGGCAGTTCAAGTCGCCACACTCCCTCCATGCAGCACACAAAGCAAGGGAAGAAAGTAGGAGAAATGAATATTACAGACAGTAAACAGAGGTGTGAGACAAAGGAATAGTAATAACGAAGAACAAGACAATTTCATTGGAAATCATAAGTCACAAGGAGTGGATGCATCTGCACCAGCCATTGAGAACGATTTTGAGCCATGTCACCAATTGTTTCCAACCATTGATTTACCATCCCGAGGACCCCAACCAGTCAGGAAGTCTACACCTTCCTACGTGGCTTAGATTAACTGCTGTAGATTTCATTGACTGGTGCCATGTTTTCATTTGACCGCCGCTAGCTGTTTTCCAGCCTGACCCTATATCAGCTAACGCTGCCCGTCGAGGAAGGCGATGACTAGGCATACGTAGCACATTTCCTAACCATCTCAATCGATGCAGCTTCACAGCCTCATCAATTGATTTCCCCGCCTTACCTAGCACTCGACGCCTAACCTCAATAGTGCTCGCCTTATCATACCACTTCACGCGGTAGATAGAACGCAGACACCTATGATCAAAGGCAGCTAGCCAGGCTTTTCATGTCTTCCACTGTCAATGGCCAGATCTCACCAACAGCCATAAAGGAGGACGGATATCACGTCTACTAAGCCAAAGACGGCGTAAAATGGCATATGCGAACCTAGCCCTCTGTATTCGTGCTGTGATTTCGTCAGAGATCAACCCGTTGGCACTGGTTGATGGTACTTCCAAAGCCTCAGGATGGTCGGGGGTGGGTGCCTTGCGGGTTGGCCACCATTCCGCACACCTCTCGAAATGCTCCCATATGACCGGGCGTCTTACATAGCCTCTCCTGAGGAAGTCCTACTCACTGCCTTCACGTGGCGGAGGTGTTTTTCACCAAAGTGAGAGGGCGAAAGCGGATGCCCGGCGCTCTTCACCGGGTTGACTGTCCATTCGACGACAGTCTAGGGGAGATGGCTAAACCCTGATTCCAAACCTCTAACGACTGGCATATGAAGCTCACTGGAGCTCACCGGCAGACGTATGGACAAAGGGCTTGTTGGATGTCCTGGATGTCTGGCCCCATTCAAAAAGGTGTATGAACCGAACTCCGGTCACTGGCTGCCAATGGATAGTGGACTCCCTACTCCACTCCTACTGCCTTGTAGGTCACACTTGGTTGTGTAAAGGCTAGAGCTGCACTCTCAAACAAAAGGCCGAGTGATTCTGGGGACATAACTCGTACCAAATTCCCATGAAACTTCATGAACTCTCTTAATTGGATAACCCTGTCGCAAAACGTTGCGTCGGATCGCCGCTCCTGGGCAGCGATGATTCGAGATGTTCATGAAGCCGGCTCATCCTCCCGTAGGAGATAGCCGAAGTAAAGTAAGTAAGTAAGTAAGTGAAGCGGTCAACGTGCTCTACCACTTCGATTCCTATTTCTAATCTAGGAGTCGGTGTAGTCCAATCCTGTAACATCATCTTGCATTTGGCAGGAGCGAATCGCATGCCAAACATTCGTAGATTGCAGCTCAGGGTGTTCAGAAGACTCTGCATTTTGTCAGCGTCTTCAGCTAGAATTACTATATCGTCTGCATATTCTAAGTCAACGAGATTATTCCCTGGTAGTAGTGTTAAATCACTTCTGTTACATGTGTTGAAAGTTTCGATGTAATTTGGATTTTGATGAAATAAAATGTGTACTAAAACAATTGATTTTATTAAAAAAAAAATAAGTAAATTCTTCATTATTGATTTGACCTGGTAAATACTTTTCCTTCTTCCCTCTCTGTTCCCTATTATTTAAACTCTCAATATCTGCCATAAATCTATGGATGTTATGCATTTATATGAAAGCTATTAAAAGTATAAATTATTATTATTATTATTAATACTGAAATGATAAATATTCTGGATAGATTAAATTATATGAAATATAAAAAATTCTCTAGATTGAATTGTAATTAGTGTCCACTGAGAATTATTAAATACACCTTATAGAAATGGAGAGTCAATTAAAACATGAAACTATGTGATTGAAAATGCTGATGGCGTGTGCAAGTACGTTCATTTGTGCTGTGCATGTGCATGTGTGTGTGTATGCAGAGGAGGGAGCGTCTGTAATCATGAACAGATATAAATAGCATATATTTAGTAACATCTTCGAAGATTATTTGTCTGTTATTAAAAAATCCATTGAAGAAAAATAAAAAATTGCTAGAAGGCGACGACAGTTAGAAGAATCAAATACAGGCAATAGACAAACAGAGACGAATAGAAGATACCTAATGGAGACGGTATACTGCCTCATTGGTTCAGTGGTACAACATTGGCCAACCAGAAAGTAGTCCAGGATTCGATTCCCGGCTGAAGTACTCCTAAACCTCGTTTAGCTGGTAGTAAGGCCAGTAAAGAGAGAAGGTTGGTAGTAAGGTTAGCAAACCCATCTCGTAAAAAATGCATTACTGCTAGTGAAACATCAAAGCTCTAGCCTGAAGCCCTGTATTCCACTGGGAACGCGAAGGAATAAAATAAATAATAATTATAAATGGATGAATGTTTTCATCCACTGTCCACGAATTTACTAATATAACAAAAAGATCCACAAGTAGTATATATTTCTGTGATTCTTCTCCACTATCAGTTAGCCATACTGGTGTAACAACAGAAGACAAGGGCCAGGCAACAGATCATTTATTAAGGAAATCAACGCATATTTATATATTTTCATGTACATTATTATAGATTAGTTAAGCAAACAAACACAGTCTTCCGATTGGTTGTTTCTCACGTAAAGTTAATCTTTCATCTCTTTGTGACTGTTTCTTGAATGTCAGATCATCTATATGTTAACTGTATCCGCCTACGCAAAGTATGCTGTGGTCGGTTTTGAATCAGTCTTTGTTCATATTTTCTCACGACAAATCTTGAGAACGTAAACATTGACGTAAATTACTGTCTACCAATTTGGTTAGTAGACAGCTCTCACCACACTGGTTGTTGAGTTTTCTTTGGAACGAGGATGTGAGATTCCTGTAGCTTCCTAAAGATGATGACAACCAGTCAGTTACAGGAAAAAATAGAACACAATGTGCAACCTAAGTATAGATAAGCTAAACAAAGATTTAATTGGTGGATGGTGACTAGGAGTAGAATCCAGGATGCACATCTCGTCCCATTTGGACTCATCAGCTGGATTTGCCTGCTGTCCAATGATTGGATGGGAAAATCTAAAATTGAATTAAATAAACAAAGATTTGTTTCAAAAAAGCGATATACATAGTGTTTTAATAGAAAAAAAATGTGATTTTTTAAAATTTTAAAACAAAAGTCGTAAAAATTAAGCTTTCTGTACTCTGCAAGTGCTACCTTTGTTTTATCTAATTGTTCTTTAGCTGATGTCTATTCATGACACAATCTATCTTGATGTCAACCCCTTACAAACCCAGAAAAGAATGGATACTGAACAAAGAGTACTCTTTTCGATAAATTCATCATAAGGTTCTACAATTATATATACATTATAATGAATGAATGAATTAGTGTTATGAACGACATTAATGTTTAAATAACATCGAATCAATAATATTGATAGATTACAGATCAGTAGCATCAACATAAAATTAGCTGAATGTCAGAAGAATTATGAAAGATAATATTACAAATTCATGAATTTATAGTCTCTACTGAAGGCCGGCCAGGGCAGTAGTAGGGGCAGGACTTGCTTCTTTTGAACACAGAGCACTGGTTGTTTGAGGCGAATTGCAATAGCCTCTGCTGTTTGGAGCATGCGGTGCTTCGATGATTTTGGCAATTTATTAGGCACCCGGTAGATGATAGAGAAGGATTCTTCCACGCTGGCTTTGTGGCCGGTTTGCACCAGATGGTCTAACCCAGAAAAGTCTAAAATTAACCAACTTCTTAAAAATTGGCTAGCTGTTTTATGCACCTAGGCGTCATTCTATCTGGTGATCTCTCCTGGTCATCTCATATCTTGGCGAGTTCTAAGAAAATATTCCGTCTCACCTTCTGCATCAAGAAGTTAAAACATTCTGGTATAACCCAAACCTTACTCCTACAATTCGTTAATTCTCGCATCCTGCCTATTATTCTCTACTGTTCCCCCTTAGTTTTTCCCAGGCTACTGAAGAAAGACTATAACATATTACGCAGGATGTTAAAGGTTGTCAGTAGGGTAAGCAATGTGCCACTTAACCAGCTTCTTAATATTCTGGTTGACAGGCACATGGACTCATGTGAAAAATCGGGGGCCAAATCCATTTTATCTAACTCACACCACCGTCTTCACTCACAACTCTCCCCTTGCATCTCATCAGGCAAAACCAGAAGCTTATATAGAAAACTATATGCTCGCACCAGCAAGTACAAAAACTCAACCATACCCTACTTGGGTCGTGTTCTGTGGGATAAAGAAAGCATTAGGCGTGACACCTATAATTCATTAAATAGTCAGTAGAACAACTGGTCCTCGTCTTTCCAACTCATATCATTTACAGGTGCAAAATTTTCTTTCTTTCTTTTCCTTTTCTCTCTCTCTCTTTTTCTTTCTTTTTTCCGTTATGTGCTGCTTCGTTTCTTTCTCTCGCTAACACCAGTTAATATGACAGCTCCCACTTTTCTAACACCTTCAAACACTGTTTCAGCTTTTCCTTTGCTACCGACATGCCAATGTGTTGTTGTAATAATGAACTGAGATTTCCTTAATCTATGTAGAATTTTATTTATTGATAATGTACTAACTGGATGCAATACTGTAGTAAAAATGCTGAGAATTCCATTCTGTATCACATGTACTGTTTTGGAATAAAGCAAATTATTACTATTACTATTTTAATGCAAATATTTGGTTAACAAGGTCAGCGCATAAGGCTGATGTAATCCCAACGCGATGTTAACCAGGCCACCGTTGCTTCAAATAACAGCTAGCCTATTGGAACACAAAACTCATCTCTTGTATAACGGGTATCAGTTGTTATGACTTGAAATGATTATAAAAATTTTATGTTGGTTAATTTTATTTCACCCAAAAATGCTTGGTCTTCAGTGACACGTTGGCTTCTAGTGCGGACGCTTTGACAATTTCTTGGTAGTGTCGTAGTGTCTAGTATCATGTTGGTCTTGTAGGGTTTTCAAATCTCCCCTACTAAGAACCGATATGTCATCAGTGGATATCGAGCATCTCTGTCCAGTAAAATCAATGTAGAATTCAAAATGATTTTTAGCAAGGAAAAAATTCCCCTTCTCGACGATTTCATTTCCTCAGCTGTACAACCGTACTTACAACAGCAAATAATAAGTAGTTCTGGTGTGTGTGTGTGTGTTTGTAATAAGATTTGACAGTGAGTGGAAATACTAAAGTGAGATAACACTTATATTATTTATTATTATTATTATTATTGTATCCTTTAATTCCTACAGGAACATAGGGCTTCAGCCACAAGTCTCCATTGCGTTCGGTTCTCTGCTAGAGTCTTCACCTGGCTCCAAGTCTTCCCACACTCCTTCATCTCCTCTCCACATGACCTCCTCCAAGTCACCCTTGCACTGACGACCAACTCGCCACTTCCCTTTCGGTTTCCACTCGAGCAATGGCTTGTCTAGTGATGTCACTTGATGGCTTCCTCAGAGTATGGCCAGCCAATCCACCTCCATTTCCTCCTGCCTATTTGTTTCACAATCGGTTCCTGCTGAGTTGGTTCGCTCATTGCCAGAGATCCCTCTCTGTTGCTGATCTTTTCTGGCCGACCATCTGATCTTGAGTATTGAGCGAAGACAACTGTTAATGAAGGTCTGTAGTTTGTTTGAAATGCTCTTTATGACGCGCAGTGCAAGTTTCTGATCCGTATAGTGAGTAGCACTGACTGACTTCACATTGGAGTTGAAAATCCGGATCTTATTTTTGATTCTGAGTGCTGTTGACCTCCACCAACAGACTTGTGAGTAGTGAAAGCTTGTCTTGCTTTTCCCATCCTCCTTTTGATATCTTCGTCAGTTCCGTTCTCCTGTAGTTGAAACGATGCTTCCCAGGTAGGTAAAGGAGGTTGTCTTTCAGGTGTCTTCCATTTATGCTGATTGTTGTCTGTTGTTATTGTTCTTGTCCCGAAATCTTCATCACCTCTGTTTTCTTTATGTTCACCTGAAGTCCCTCCTATCTTTGATGCTTCTTGTGCCAACTCGTTGCTTTTCGCTTGCATATCTTCCAGTTTGTGGGAAATCAGGCATATATCATCGGTGAAGTCCATATCCTCCAAGTTTTTCGTGTGATTCCATTTTATGCCTGCTTCCTCATTGCCCGCTGTTTGTCGTATTATCCAATCTACTGCAATCAGGAAAATCATTGGCGATAGTAGGCAGCCAACTTGTCTTACTCCTGTCCTCACTCCGAAGGATTCTGTAAGTTTCCCGTTGTGGATTACTTGGCATGCAGCATTGTCGTACAGCTGTTGGATGAGATGAATAATTGTCGGTGGCACCCCATAGTAGCGAAGTAGTCGCCAAATCACCTCTCGATCGACGCTGTCGAAGGCCTTTTCAAAGTCGATGAATTTGAGATAGAGAGGTGACTGCCATTCCAAGCTTTGTTCAATGATGATCCATAATGTGGCGATCTGATCAATGCATGACTTGTTTCTCCTGAATCCAGCCTGTTCCGGTCGAAGTTTTTCATTCAGGGCATGTCTGATTCTCTCCAGGATGATGTGGCTTAGTATTTTGCTTGGGATGGACAGGAGCATAATTCCGCGCCAGTTCTTGCATTGACTTAGGTCTTAAACAGAAAATTATAAATCACAAAGTGATAAGAAATATGAATGAATAAAGAAAGAAAGGTCAATACGAAGTTGAACAGATATGCGTAAATAGATGATAGAAAGATGAAGTACCTTCAGAAATGCAAATATGTCTCAGTTAGTCATGTTTAAATTCACTAAGACAGGAAAATAAAATGACTGGAGTATCACTAATCAATCAAAATGGAATGAGTAAAATGTTAGAAGGTGATAAAGTAAAATGAAATAAGTCCAAAAAAAATAATGGAACAGCATGACATAAAGAAGTTTTATGAACGACATGAACTGTGGAGGCCAAGGAGATAATATAAAGTTCGGGCTTTATGTTATATATTGCCGAAGATCCTGCTACACAAAGTAAATGCATTTATGTCCATTTCGACAAACTCTTTCAGACTTTATAGACTATGGGATGCATCAGAGCAGTGATTATCTACCATATAGATAGATGCCTCCAAAGCCTCAGGATGGTCGGGGGTGGGTGCCTTGCGCTGCGGGTTGGCCACCCCTCCGCACACCTCTTGAAATGCTCCCATATGACCGGGCGTCTTACATAGCCTCTCCTGAGGAAGTCCTACTCACTGCCTTCACGTGGCGGAGGTGTTTTTCACCAAAGTGAGAGGGCGAAAGCGGATGCCCGGCGCTCTTCACCGGGTTGACTGTCCATTGGATGACAGTCTAGGAGAGATGGCTAAACCCTGATTCCAAACCTCCAACGACTGGCGTATGAAGCTCACTGGAGCTCACCGGCAGACGTATGGACAAAGGGCTTGTTGGATGTCCTGGATGTCTGGCCCCATTCAAAGGCGTATGAACCGAACTCCGGTCACCGGCTGCCAATGGATAGTGGACTCCCTACTCCACTCCTACTGCCTTGTAGGTCACACTTGGTTGTGTAAAGGCTAGAGCTGCACTCTCAAACAAAAGGCCGAGCGATTCTGGGGACATCACTCGTACCAAATTCCCATGAAACTTCATGAACTCTCTTACAAACGCTTGCATCAGATCGCCGCGCCTGGGCAGTGATGATTCGAGATGTTCATGAAGCCGGCTCATCCTCCCGTAGGAGATAGCCGAAGTAAAGTAAAAGTAAGTAAGTATATAGATAGATGAACCAGTGACTCTAGACTCTTCTTTACCTAGCCAATCTAGAAGTGTGTGTCTACCGTGGATGTGTGGTGGGATATGCTTTTGTTATCTTCCAGGGATTTTTAATAAATGTCTAATTCAAACTAATCAGTAAGTAAAATAGTGTTTTACAGCTGCAATATATGTTCGTTTAACCGAATATACAAATATCATATATCATACTTATGCAGTACAGTTAACCGATTCTAACCAGTTAGTGGCATATTCATTTTGTTAAATATGGATTTCAAGTTTTGATCACGGATTGATATCAGTTCGACAGACAACCGCTGAAAACCAGGGAGTACTGGATAGCTATTTTATCCTAGTGTGGGACACATCAGCAGTATCCACCCATTGATTTTTTGAACCCAGGACCCTCTGGTTACAAGGTGAGCTCGTAGATGATTCGTCTACTGGGACCCGAATCAATGGCCCATGAATTTTAACCCCAACCAATTCGTGATTTTAGTTCTGGTGGGAGGTCGTGACCAGTGGGGTCCACCTGGTCTGAAGTGAGGATAGACAATCGCCAGCGATGACAGTGCACAGTGCTAGTCACGCTAAAATCACGAAATGGAGATAGAATTCACGGACTGGCTAGTGACTCGCATCGCAATAACTGAATGGTCTACGAGCTTGCCTTGTAGCCGAATATTATTTGGTTAGATACCCGACGGGTTCCTTACTGGTGATCTGTCCCATACTAGGATAAAACAGCTGTCTCGCACTCCCTGATTTCTAATAGTTCTCTGACTGATATCGTTCCGTGATCAAAAGTTGAAACAAATCAAATCCCTACAAACAAACTCTTGGAAATATGAATTTGTTTCATTAGTTCACACTATACAATATAATAATTCATTTGTTTGCGAAAAGCAACAAGTTGGCAGAAGAAGCATCAAAGATAGGACTTCAGGCGAACATAGAGAAAACAGAGGTGATGAAGATTCCTGGCCAACAGAACACCAACAGCAACAACAACAACAGACAACAATCAGCCAGCATAAATGGGAGAAATCTGAAAGAAGCAACCTCCTTCACCTACCTGGGAAGCATCGTTTCAACTACAGGAGAACGGAACTGACGAGGATATCAAAGCAAGGATCGGAAAAGCAAGACAAGCTTTCACTACTCTCAAGTCTGTGTGGAGGTCAACAGCACTCACCATCAAAAATAAGATCCGGATTTTCAACTCCAATGTGAAGTCAGTCAGTGCTACTATATAGATCAGAGACTTGCACTGCGCGTCATAAAGAGCATCTCAAACAAACTACAGACCTTCATTAACAGTTGTCTTCGCTCAATACTACTCAAGATCAGATGGCCGACCAGAAAAGATCAGCAACAGAGATCTCTGGTAATGAGCGAACCAACTCAGCAGGAACCGATTGTGAAAGAAATAGGCAGGAAGAAATGGAGATGGATTGGCTGGCCATACTCTGAGGAAACAATCCATCAAGTGACATCACTAGACAAGCCATCGCTCGAGTGGAACCCGAAAGGGAAGCGGCGAGTTGGTCGTCAGTGCAAGGGTGACTTGGAGGAGGTCATGTGAAGAGGAGATGGAAACGTGTGGGCAGACTTGGAGCCAGGTGAAGACTGTAGCAGAGAACCGAACGCAATGGAGACTTGTGGCTGAAGCCTTATGTTCCTCTAGGAATTAAAGGAAACAATAATAATAATAATTCATTTGTATACAATAATAAACCATTGCCATTTCTCATGCACACACTGGCTGTAAAGACGTTAAACAATGGAACTGATATCCTTTGAAAATTATTCATGAAACAAAGTTGATCTGAGTTTTTGTACAAAAATGCTTATTTTCTACAAAAACAATTATGTTTAGTACACAAACTACTTAAATGTTTGTTAGTAGCTCACCACTTTTTGACTATATTACTCTTTTTGATTTCAGAGTATCAGTAACTAAGCGCAGAAATTGTAAACTAGGATTTCAGTAGGATGGAATTCAAAGGCCGATTAGTTTTATCTTTCGTCAATTCACGGTATATATGACGCGATCGCCAGCCAATATCACTGGTGAATATGCGTCCTCATGCTCATCTTGGAGGATCCCAGTGGTTACAACTTCCCAATAGAACTTCAGATCCGTGCAATCCGAAACTTAAGAATTACAATCAGATGCTGACTAGCGACTGGTAACAGGATGAAGCTATCCGAAATTTTAGTGGGCATTCATAGTCAGCATGGTCGACCACCAAGATAGACAGGAGGAAAAATAGTCGCCGAGACATTAGCTTTTCTTCCCTATTTTTGCGAGTAAGAGACATGGTGTTGACATTAGCTGATGGTAGCGCAAAATATCGCTAAATGGGAGAAGTTAGAATTGATAAGTTACTGAATTTCGATTCAGTGGCTGAATGACCGGCATGCTCACTTGATAACCTCAGGGTTCTGGGTTCGAACACTGGTTGAGTCATGTGTACATACTGATGAAGAGTCCTAAACAAGGTCAAAGCAGCTATCCAGTATTCCCTGGTTTTCGTTAATCCTCTAAATGAAGTCAGTTCGAGATTAAATTTGAAGTCAATCAATACCTCTGCAAGCCAGCCCTGGAAATTTTTCAGTCTGTTTTCAACAGTTATCAACAAGATCTTTCTGCAAAATGGTTTCTTTACCAATAATTAAGTTGTAATATCCATTATTATGGTTGAAGACGTTACTTACTGCCATTGGGATATATAAGTGGAATTCCGTGACAATCAGGGAAACAATTACATTCTAGATTGTTGTGTCTTTTCTCACCATATGCACCACAATGGCAAGTCGTGCAGATTGATGACCACTTTTAAAGTCTGACTGATAGAATCTAGTCAGTCAGCACTAGGGCACTAGGATTAAGAGCATGACATTGGTTACATTCTTATAACCAGTCAACAGATATCTAACTAATCTAATATAACTACAAAGACCAGTTTCACAGCAGTTTACTATTATTGGTGTTAAAAAAATATAAACATTAAATTGGGGTGGGACTTAATGTTAGTTTTCTTTTCCTGTTGCTTGGCTATATATTGCACTGAAGTATTTGGTCTCTGTTGACATACCAGCAGATAGTACACAGTTACTTGAATTATTTCCAAGAGCGCTAACGTAAAGTTATCTTATTTGAGGGTGACTATCAGTGGAATCCAGGATTCTCATTTCACCCCACCTCCGCCATTTGGAACTCATCAGCTGGATATTTCTGTATTCTTAGTGAAGGATGAGACAGGAAATACAAATTAACCTAAACACAAATAATAACAGATACCCATAGCACTAGAGGTGGATCTTGTTTAACCAAGTGGATTATGCTTTGACGCTTCAAACCATGAGTGGTGAATTCAAGTCTCAGTCGGTTCATCATCACTAGCTGGGAATGCAAATACATCCAGATGATGAATCTTAAATAGCATGATTCGACTGCTAGAAAATGCCATATATATTATTTTATTTATTTTTTATTTATTGTTCCCTTGGGTTCCTAGTGGAACATAGGGCTTCAACTGCACGTCTCCACTTGCTTCTGTCTTCTGCTGTACTTTTCACTTGCATCCATGTTAGTCCATACTGTTTCAATTCCTCTTCGCACGATCTCCTCCATGTCACCCTTCGACGTCCCACTCGCCTCTTCCCTTTCAGGTTCCACTCGAGCACTGGCCTGACGTGCGATGTCACCCAGCGGCCTCCTCAGCGAGTGTCCAATCCATCTCCACTTTCTCCTGCATATTTGTTGAGTGATTGGTTCTTGCTTTGTTTGTTCCCATAGTTTCTTGTTGGTGATTCTTTCCGGCCATCTGATCTTCAGTATAGAGAGAGCGAAGACAGTTGTTGATAAAGGTGTGCAACAGGCTGTTGGAAATATTCTTTGTGACACACTGGCCAAGTTTCTGATCCGTATAGAAGAAGTGACTGACTTGACGTTTGTATTGAAAATCCGAATCACTTTGTTGTTGATGCTGAGTTGAGTGACGAAGATTTCCAGATTGGTTTCAGGTTGATGAATGTGTTTCTCGCCTTCCCGATTCTCAATTTGACATCCTCGTCCGTTCCTCCTGTAGTTGAAACAATGCTCCCTAGATAAGTGAATGAAGTAACCTCTTTCAAATCCCTCCCGTTGATGGTGATTGGCGCTGGATATTGTTGCTGTTGTTGTTGGTGTGTTTGTTGGTTGGTTATTTTCATAACCTCCGTCTTGTCTGTGTTCACCTGGAGTCCTGTCTTCGCCGGCTGCTTCTTCGACCAGTTTGTCGGTTTTCGCTTGTAAGTCTTCGATTTTGTGTGACATCAAACATAAATCATCCACGCGCGAAATCCAGGTCTTATATGTTCTTCACGTCGGTACAGGATATCCCTGTCTTCTCGTTTCCCACTGTCTGACGCATAATCCAGTCCACCACAATTAGGAATATCATTGGTGATAATAAGCACCCTTGTCTGACTCCTGTGTTTACTCCAAACGCTTCGCTGAGTTTTCCGTTGTGGATCACTTGACATGTGCCGTTGTCGTACAGCTGTTGAATAAGGTTGATGAATATTTGGGGTACGCCGTAGTACTTGAGTAGTTTCCAAATTACTTCGCGATCAACGCTGTCGAAGGCCTTCTCAAAGTCTATAAAGTTGAGATAGAGATTTGATTGCCATTCCATGCTTTGTTCGACGATGATGCGTAGAGTTGCAATTTGGTCAGAACATGATTTGCCTTTCCTGAATCCAGCTTGTTCTGGTCGGAGTTCTGTATCCAGTGCGTCCTTTATTCTCTCCAGGATGATGCGACTCAGGATTTTACTTGGCGTTGACAGGAGCTTAACCAAATCGCTACAGAAACTTCTATGCCATACATATATAGCATGTGAACTGTTGCAAAGGACATTTGTCGAAATCTTCCTTACAAGTTTATAATATCATTATAAAGTTACATGAGAAGACACTCTTCTCTACTGCCTTTTAATGTGAAACGTAAACAGAAATCTCAAAATGGTGTGGCTTGTGCTACTGATAAGTTTTATCAGTAGTATATAAAGAGACGTTCATTGGCATAAAAATATGAATTAGCGGGGAGATAGATTTGACGTCAAAGAAAGTAAATGACTCAGCTTTGCCAAGAAACATGAGAGATATGAAAGGAATGCAAAGATACACAATATGAAGGACAGAAATAGCACAACACGGAATATCTGTGCAAGAGGTACGAAATTCCCAATAAACATTCCTCTGTCAAGTCTGTCGTCTTCCACCGTCACAATAGAATAATTTCATATGACTAGACATTTAGTGATATACTGTTATTTATTTACTGATGACTTTTCTAGTACAATTTATTTCTTATAATCATATTAAAACAAAATCAAAGGTTAAGAAGCCTTAGCTTAAGCAGGTTTTGTACCTCATTACTATTATTATTATTTCCTTAAATTCCTAGAGGAATATAGCGCTTCAGCAACAAGTCTCCATTGCCTTCGGTTCTCTGCCAACGTTTTCACCTGGCTCCAAGTCTGCCCACACGTTTTCATCTCCTCTTCACATGACCTCCTCCATGTCACCCACCCTTGCACTGACGACCAACTCGCCGCTTCCCTTTTGGGTTCCACTCGAGCTATGGCTTGTCTAGTAATGTCACTTGATGGATTGTTTCCTCAGAGTATGGCCAATCCATCTCCATTTCTTCCTGCATATTTGTTACGCAATCGGTTCCTGCTGAGTTGGTTCGCTCATTGCCAGAGATCTCTGTTGCTGATCTTTTCTGGCCGGCCATCTGATCTTGAGTGGTATTGAGTGAAGACAACTGTTGATGAAGGTCTGTAGTTTGTTTGAGATGCTCTTTATGATGCGCTGGCCAAGTGTCTAATCCGTATAGTAGCACTGACTGGCTTCACATTGGAGTTGCAAAGCAGGATCTTATTTTTGATGCTGAGTGCTGTTGACCTCCACACACACAGACTTGGGAGTAGTGAAAGCTCGTCTTGCTTTTCCGATTCTTGCTTTGATATCCTCGTCAGTTCCGTGTGCTCGTAGTTGAAACGATGCTTCCCAGATAGGTAAAGGAGGTTGTTTCTTCCAGGTTCCTTCCATTTATGCTGATTGTTATCTGTTGTTGTTGTTGCTGTTGGTGGTGTTGGCCAGGAATCTCCATCACCTCTGTTTTCTCTATGTCCACCTGAAGTCCTATCTTTGATGCTTCTTCTGCCAACTTGTTGCTTTTCGCTTGCATATCTTCCAGTTTGTGGGAAATCAGACATATATCATCGACGAAGCCCAGATCCTCCAAGTTGGTTTTTTGGGTGAGTCCATTTTATGCCTGTTTCCTCATTGCCCGCTGTTTGTCGCATTATCCAATCTACTGCAATCAGGAAAATCATTGGCGATAGTAGTCAGCTAGCTTTTCTTACTCCTGTCCTCACTTTGAAGGATTCCGTAAGTTTCCCGTTGGTATGCAGGATTGTCGTACAGCTGTTGGATGAGATGTATAATTGTCGGTGGCACACTGTAGTACCGTAGTAGTTTTCAGATCACCTCTCAATCGACGCTGTCAAAGGCTTTTTCAAAGTCGATGAAGTTGAGATAGAGAGGTGACTGCCATTCCAAGCTTTGTTCAATGATGATCCGTAATGTGGCGATCTGGTCAATGCATGACTTGTTTTTCGTACCTAATGGGATTCATCAACTAGACAAATATATCTAATACTTTGAGTAGATTTATTTTCTGTTCAAAATTTGAACCTACATTACGCATTGGTAAATTAAGAGACTTTATAATAAAGCTACTTAGACCGTATGACTTCCCTTCTTTCTCTGTAGGATTGGATTATGTAAGCAAATCAATCCAATCATGATAACTCGTGTAACTATCAGTATGTTCGTCCAAGTCAGTCAGGTAATCAAGTGTCCACTATAATCAATCAATAAGTTTAGTGACTACATTAGACTGCATAATTTTACGACTGTAAATAAAGAAGTATAGTTATTACAATGACCAAATATGGTGTTTTGAACTGTGCCGTCACATGACCAATTGAGAGACTGATAACTTCAAACTATAAAATGTAGGTACCCATACGACTATCATTATTGATGTGAGTCTCAAAGTCATATATCACCTATCCAACAACTGTATTATCGAGAAAACGACAACCAAAACCTCGTGTGCATGGATACGTACAGGTAATTTACACTTTCACATAGTAAAATAATCGATAAGATTTAAAATAAATAAATGAACCGTTGGAGTTATGGGTGAAATGAAAATTTTGCTTGTGCGGTTGTTGTAGACAAATATTGATCTCATTAGCGCTTAAGTCTCGTAGCTCAGATAATACAGTGACGGACTAGTAGTTTACAGAATTTAGGTTCGAATTCTATCCCAAACCAGATTCTCATTCCACATTCAGTCATCAGTTTATTTCAATTCTCTTAGTTTTTGACTGGAACATGGGGCTTCAACAGCACATCTCCATTTCATCCTGTTTCATGCACTCCTCTTTAGCTGACCCCACGATTGCTCTTCAGCCCTCATCTACTGCTTACACGATCTCTGCCATTTCATCCTCGGGCCAACACCCAACTCATCGTCTCCCATCTCTGTTCCACTCGACTGTTTGTCGGGTGATGTCACTTAATGGTCGCCTTAGCGTGTGTCCCATCCAACTCCATTTTCTTCTGCATATTTTATTGGAAAAAACGTTCTTGACTTGTTTTTTGCCAAAGTTTCTTGTTCCTAATACTCTCTGATAATCTGACCTTCAATATCGAGCTAAGGCAGCTGCTGTTGATAAAAGTTTTCAGCCTGTTCGAAATGCTTTTGGTGACTGCTGCTGCTAAGTTTCTGAACCATGCAGAGGCACTGATTTGACAATATTGTTGACAATCTGAATCTGGTTCTCTACGTTGAATGCAGCAGATTTTCACTCTGATTTAAAGTTAACAAAGGTCTGTGTTGACATTCTCACTCTATAGTGTTGGAGAATTTTGCGAATTTATCGTCAATGATATTTATTTTCAAGTCTATAAAGTTGAAGTAGATATTTGACTGTCATTCTATGCTCTGTTCGGTGATGCGTGGAGTTATGATTTAATCTGTAGATGATTTGCTTTTTTCTGAATTTAGCGTGTCTCTGCTAGCACTCTTCTCCACTTTTTTTTTATTAAAGGCGTTATCCACCGAACTCAGCTTATCCCTGTGCTGTCCATCTTTGCATTGAGTCATCTTTTCTTCCATCATCCCCCTCTCCTCTCCTCTCTTATATTAGCTTCCAGGTATCCGTTGAGAGCCATTCCTTGTCTTGTCTTGTGTCTTCTTTCTTCCTAGAACAGTTGTACTCGTTTCCTTGAACATCACCTTCAGAGAGCTCCAATGCTCTTCCACGCAGTTTTCCTCTGTAATGTCTGATGGCTGCAATGTAGGTGGCTTTTGTAGTTTTATCCTTCAGTTTTTGACTGTTGAACTTGAATTTTGGTCTATCTTCAGCTTCTTTGGAGGCTTTCGATTTGGGTCAGGAGGTTCCTAGTACTAGGTAGTGGTCTGAGATCACATCTGCTCCCCTTCTCGACTTCGTATCTAGCTGGCTGAGTCTCTGCTTTCTTCAGCAACATTGAGATTATGCTTATACACGCTACTCCCAGCCACCAAATCATTGAAAGCGCAGAGGCCTGAGAGGAGTTCTCCGTTATCATTCATCTTGCGCAGCAACAGCCTTTCGACCCATGAAGAGTACTATCCATGTGTTTTCCCCTCCCAGTTAAGCGTTCATATCACCCATAAGGATTTTGATATTGCCAATCGGGATATTTTCCATTACTGTCTGCAGTTGTCTATAGAAATCTTCTTTCCCCTGTTGTTCCTAGTTGTTTGTGAGTGTGTAGCATTGGATGACTGCATTTTCAGTCGAATCTTTCAGTCACAATCCTGGAGGATATTGGTTCCCACTGCATTAGAGCTTTGGCTGCTGTTGGTGACATCATGATAATTACTCCCTCAGTGTGCTCGTGGTTGTCTTCTACATCACTGGAGTATATTGTTGGCTCTCTAGTCAACAATTTGGAGAGTTCACTTACATCTAACCTCCTTCCGCAGATTCTTAGTGCTTTTACACTATATCTTCTCGTTTCGTACATCGCTCAACCATTACGCGTCCCCATGCATATTTTAAATTTTATCGAAATAAGACATATCGACTGACTGGCTTAAGGGGAAAGTTATCACCAGCTCACATCATTCCGTTCCTCCAATTCCAGAGAAGAATAGGTTTGTTTTTTTAAAGGATGGAACACTGAAAAGGTCTATTCACAGAAAATTGACGTGGAACGGACAGTTAGTAACTTTCACAGTTGGGTACCCCTATACACCAAACGAAACCTGATCCGTTCACTCAGCTACAGAGTTCGCAGAATTTGCACCCCAGACACCATAGAAGATGAATTGGACAATCTCAAGAGAATCCTCGTCGAGAATTGTTATCCAGAAAGACTTATTGCAAAATCTATGAATCCTAGAACAGAAAAGCCACCCATGCTTAGCGTCAAGAAAAAACTACTCTACATGAACCTTCAATTCAATGGAGATCTATCCGCGGAAACACTAAAAAATCGACTGTCGCGCTCACTTAAGAAGACCTTCTTCGCAGCTGAACTACGACTAACCTTCTCCACAAAACCTATGATTCATGTGAACGTGAAGGATAAGCTACCGCTGCTGGCCTGATCAATGTGCATTTATAAATTCACCTGCTCGTGTGGAGCCAGGTATGTCGGCCGTACTCAGCGCTCGCTTTCCAAACGTATCACCGGACACTTACCAACATGGTTTTACAAAGTAGAAAATCGATGCCTCCGCAGTTCCATCTTAGAACATCTGATAGAATCCGGACACAAAGCTACTCCGCAAACAAACTTCAAAGTCGTCTACAGAGTAAGAAGTAGTCTCCCTAAAGGTGTACCAATCAGACTTCTTCAAACTGCAGAAGCAATGGCGATTCACTCGCTAAGTCCTGAAGTCTGCATACAGAAGAAGTTCGTTCAATCACTACACTTGCAATGGACGTAATCTATCTTATTAGCCGACATGTAAATTCTACCTAATCTTTTCTTCTGTCTCTTCATTCGTATTATTTTGTCTTCTCAATTGTAATATTTTACATTTTCAACTTTCTTGTTCTCTACCCCCACCCGATTCAATTTCTACACCTCACTACCACTGTTACTGACTTGAACAACGCTCAGTTTCTAGTCATTTGTGTTACGTCAACCAACTTACTTGCTCAATTTCACTTATACTTAGTCTCCACCTGTAATTATCTCTGTTGCTACTCTGATCTAAGTTGAAACATTTTAGTCAGTTATATTACGTCATCTAACTTACTACTAACTCAATCTTACTTTAGTTGCTGTCTGATTAACTTTGTTTCTATATTACATCATTCTTGTATTAACTAATCAATTATCTAAACTTGATAAACCTCATGTACACACACACACAAATAATTATATATAAATGCGATTGTACAGCTATGTGAATGAATTCGCCGTCGAAAAGAGTCTCTTCGCTGAACGTCTTCTCTTTTTCATATGACTCAATGGGGATTTTCAAGCTACTCAAATATTATTCTGTAGCGATTGGATTCATTTTCCAGATTAGGCTTTCCAACTCCAAACCCGATCTTCCCTCTTTTTCTGAGCTTAGGACTGGTTTTGAAACTAGTGGACTAGTAAACCAAGTGAAATCCAATCATCCATCACCTACTACATTAGTGACAATCTGTCATCTAAAGACTGTCAAATAGTCTCACCATCAACAAAATGTTTTTGAATAATAAATATCATTTTTTTTTTCAAGTGTTGGTTTGTAGGGATTTGATTGGTTACAGGATTTCATCATGAGCTGACATCAGTTAGAGAACCATTGGAAAACCTGGGAGTACTGGATAGCTGTTTCGTCCTAGTTTGGGACTCTTCAGCAGTACGCGCCCACCGGGATTCGAACCCAGGACCTTCTGGTTACAAGGGTTCGAATCCCAGTGGGCGCGTACTGCTGAAGAGTCCCAAACTAGGACGAAACAGCTATCCAGTACTCCCAGGTTTTCCAATGGTTCTCTAACTGATGTCAGCTCATGATGAAATCGTGTAATCATTTTTTTTATTTTTTTATTTTGATTTACAGCTTGATTCCACACCGTATTTTCAGTTCAAGTGTGGAAATTTCAGCATGGATATCGGTAGCCCAAATTCAAGCGTTCGAACCCAGGGCCTTCTGGTTACAAGGCGAGCTCGTAGACTATTGAGCCACTGGGACCCTATCCAATGGCCGGTGCATGAATTCTAACTTCTGTCAATTCACAACAGAGCGCAACCATTTCGCAATGTCTTCTGCGATGAGTTACTGCCTCATCTTCAACCTGCTGTAACCTACTGGTCACGGCTTCCCACTAGAACCCCAGGTTAACTGCCTGAATAGGCCCAGTCACTAGTGAGCATCAGATTAATTTTCAAGTATTGGTATTGTAGGGATTTTGTTTGATTTCATGGAGGATTTCATCATGAGCTGACATCAGTTAGAGAACCACTGAATTGGCAGAAGTTAGAATTCAAGGACCATTGGATCTGGTCCCAGTGGCTTATTGGTCTACCAGCTCGCCTTATAACCAGAAGCTCCTGGGTTCGAACCTCAGTGGAATGAGTGCGTCCTGAAGAATAGTCCCAAACTAGGACGAAACAGCTGTCCAGTACTCCCAGGTTTTCCAATGGTTCTCTAACTGATGTCAGCTCATGATGAAATCGTGTAATCATTTTTTTTATTTTTTTATTTTGATTTACAGCTTGATTCCACACCGTATTTTCAGTTCAAGTGTGGAAATTTCAGCATGGATATCGGTAGCCCAAATTCAAGCGGACCATAGATATCGGGTGTGCGCCGGCAGGAGATCGAACCCTGGACCATGTACATGGTCGGCGAGAGTCCTAACCACTGCGCCACCGACGCACATGTACTCACTGCCGAATTTTTACCAAACTTTTAAATGTGATCTTGGTTTGAATATCTGTATCATCATATTCGTATGAAGCGGGGGGAAGAAGCTGCTGGAAGCAATTTTTCTCTGAAATCTTTCTCGCTTTAAATTTAATCATCAATAATCTTAAAGCAGCTATATGCACAAAGAAATCTGTTTATCTTTTAAATCCTAATTGCTTCCCGAACAATATATCTCATTAATTCCAATAAATAAGTATACATTATAGATAAAAACTACCTACTGAAAAGTAATAGATTTATCTGGTGAATTTCTTAATGTCGATCAAGTCTGCCAACTAATTTTATACTATTTAATTCAATTAAAGATTTTCCCATCGATTGATTGGACTGAAGTGCTCGGTCTCAAGTTGAAATATCGGCTTCTTCTAGTAAAGTTAGGTAGTCTGGGAATCAATAAAATGGTTGCCGACTGGATTCAAGACTTTCTAAAGGACAGAAGACAAAGAGTACGAGTTAACGGGGTTTTATCAACATGGGAATCGGTTAAGAGTGGCGTTACTCAGGGTACAATTCCAGGCCCACTTCTTTTCCTGATTTATGTTAATGAGATTCCATCGGTAGTTAAGTCATCCTGCTTACTGTTTGCTGATGACATCAAGATATGGAGGGCTTTACACGATGACTGTGATCAACTTGCTTTGCAGGAAGATTTAAACTTGTTAAGTGATTGGTGTAAGCACTGGGCCTTGGAGATTAACTTAAGCAAGAGTGTAGTTATGCATGTATCTCATAGTCACGTGCACAATTACTCAATGAATGGCATTACTCTCCCAGTGGTCACTGAGTACAAGGACTTGGGAGTGGTTGTGCAGCATGACTTGAAAACAGCAACAAACTGTAGAGCTGCAGCCACTAAGGGTTTTCGAATATTATGGGCCATACGCAAGGCTTTCGCGAACTTTGACGCTGAAATATTTCATATATTATATCCGACTTACATCAGACCTCATTTGGAATATGGGATCCAGGCAGCGAGCCCGTGTTTCAAATACGAAATAGACTTATTAGAAAGGGTGCAAAGAGTAGGAACTAAGCTAATAAAGGGTTTCTCAACCCTCTCATATGAGGAGAGGTTAAGTCGACTGGGTTTATTTCCACTGTCATACAGACAACTTAGGGGTGATCTAATACTAGCATACCGTATCCTAAGGAGTGATTTTGGAGCTAATTTATTTCCTCCTTCTAGCATCAACCAATTGCGAGGACATCACCTCAAGGTTCAAAAACCACGGTCGAATCTTCTGCGACTGGAGATCCGTTTTTCGCGTCGAATTGTGAACCATTGGAACTTCCTACCAGAACATGTCGTATCAGCACCATCCGTTGATTCATTCAAGGCGAGATTGGACCTCCTGTGTGCGACAAATCGAAAGGATTAACACAGGCATATAGCCTACTATCCTAAATAAATTGCAAACTGTAAAACTGTAAACTGTAAAGATGCTCCGACGATATTTGGGCATGTAGCTAGAAGTTAATTAGTGGATGGTGACTAGCACTGAAATCCAGGATGCGCATTTCGTACTATTTAGGACTCGTCATTTGGACGTACCTGCACTCCGCAATCGACGGGAAAATCTAAAATTGGATTAAATAATTAATATGACATGTTGAACAAGAGGTGGCTCTCGTGAACCAAGTGGTCTTGTGGATAACTCTTTGACTTTTGAAACTATGGAGACTGGGTTGGAGCCTTGGTTGTTACACCATCACTCACTGCGGGATGCAGGTACATCCAGTTGACGAGTTCCAAATACGACGAAATGCGCATCTTGGATTCTACCACTAGTCACCATCCACCAGTTAACTTATTTTATACTTTGATTACTATAGATTTCCACAGTTTACAAAGGACTTGAATGCCACTTCACTTATGCTGAAGCGCGAACATCTTCTCAGTTGTAGACGCTTCCTTCTAATATGTACCGATAAGTAGGAAATCTGGGTCTATGCCTAATATCATTTATAAATACATCTCGTGACGAAATCGTATCTTTTTCCATAATTTTATCTGCCAAGTGGAACAATCAGGCTTCATGCTTGAACTTTAAATTTTCTGTGCCGGCGGCATTTTTTGTTTTACTGCATAGAGTTTTTCACCTTATGCTTAATCTTCCCTGATTACCATGCTTACTGCCAACCGAGAATCGAATCCAGACCATTTTCAAGGTTGGCGAGTATCTTACTATTGTATGACGGATGCAATGAATTGAATAAGTCAAAGGGTAACGACTCAAAGTGTTTATATTTTAAAATTTGAATCACATAATGTAGGGAAGTACTTCTTTTATTCATACGAATGATAATTCACTTGTTTTTGAAATCTTCTTTTGAGCATAAATATGTTTGTTGAAATGAAGAAAAAACAAACAACCGTTTCAAATACAAGTCAGATAATAAAAAATAGTGCAAATTGTTTATTAATCAACAAAACATAAAACTTCATAACTTTGTACTGCATGTTCATCACCTCCCCATGGAAAATAAGCACAACCATGTGATGGATGAACCTTGCCTACGCATACTTCACCATTCACTACACCACGGGCTATAAATAAAGATTCGTGTGAAGATGTTTCACCAGCTTGCAATGCCTTGTCTGGTACATTACCAGCAGATCTTGGATACCAACAATATCTACAAAAATAGTAAGGAAAAATTAAGGAAAAACAAAAACAAAAAAGGGAAAAATTGAATTGTTACAACTTATAATGGATTTGTTACAGGATTTCATCATGAGCTGGCACCGGTTAGAGAACCATTGGAAAATCTTCAGGGAGTACTGCACAGCTGTTTCTTCATAGTCTGTGACTCTTCAGCAGTACAGCAGGTCGGGTGGTCATGCTGTGTCGTGATGTGGCAGAAGTTAGAATTCATGGGCTGACCATTGGATCGGGTCCCAGTGGCTGAATGGTCTATGAGCCAGCTCGCCTTGCAACCGAGAGGTTCTGAGTTTGAACCCTGGCGGTGGGTGCGTACTGATGAAGACCCCCAAACTAGGACGAAATAGCTGTCCAGTACTCCAGTGTTGGTTTTCCAATGATTCTCTAACCGATGTCAGCTCATCGTGGAATCCTGCAACCAATCAATCAATCCAATGTCTACAAACCAATACGTGAATATCATATGGATCAGATTAGTTTCACTTCATTATTTAAAATAAAGTAAACTAAAAAGAAGCATCAGAAGTGAAAGAGTTACTGGATAGAGTTGTTTCTTTGAAATCAGTGACTCTACAACACTACACACGGTGATGTCCCAAAGATGGAGTAAATTGTCCTGCACTCTAACTTGAAATCAATCAAATTTCTAAAAATGTCAACATTTGAAAATAATCCAGCGGATATGAATGACTGACTGTGGGCTAGAATTCCAGAGGTTTCTAATAACAAGTTGTGACCGATGGAGTTTACCAAGTTAGCTTAAAGGATATATTCGCACTGTAAAGACCAAAAACCGACTTCTTGTGATTGTGATCTAAAAACTGATCTTTGCATTCTTCTGCATACCTGACCAGAACTTCCTGGAGTATTACTCATGGTCACAAAATGACCAAACGACAGCAAAACGACGGTCATTTGCAATGAAATTTGTGGTGCTAATCAACAATTACAGTATTTCAAAACATTAAATTACCTCAACAATGCTGTTATGGTAGCTATACAGAATAAATTAGCCCTCAGTTGCAAAACAATTACTAAACAACAGAATTTTCAAGTATTGGTTTTGTAGGGATTTTGTTTGATTGATTGGAGGATTTCATCATGAACTGACATCAGTTAGAGAACCATTGGAAAACCTGGGAGTACTGGACAGCTGTTTTGTCCTAGTTTGGGACTATTCTTCAGGACGCACTCATTCCACTGAGGTTCGAACCCAGGAGCTTCTGGTTATAAGGCGAGCTGGTAGACCAATAAGCCACTGGGACCCGATCCAATGGTCCTTGAATTCTAACTTCTGCCAATTCAGTGGTTCTCTAACTGATGTCAGCTCATGATGAAATCCTCCATGAAATCAAACAAAATCCCTACAATACCAATACTTGAAAATTAATCTGATGCTCACTAGTGACTGGGCCTATTCAGGCAGTTAACCTGGGGTTCTAGTGGGAAGCCGTGACCAGTAGGTTACAGCAGGTTGAAGATGAGGCAGTAACTAATCGAAAAAGACATTGCGAAATGGTCGCACTATGTCGTGAATTGGCAGAAGTTAGAATTCAAGGACCATTGGATCCGGTCCCAGTGGCTCAAAGGTCTACGAGCTTGCTAGTCTTGTAACCAGAAGGTCCTGGGTTCGAACACTGGTGGTGGGTGCATACTGTGAAGAGTCCCAAACTAGGACGAAACATCTACAACAGAATTATTTAACCAAAATCAACCCTCTGAAGTACTTCAGAATCAAGAAGAATATTCTCAACAAGGTGGGATCAAAACTCTGTCGGCAAGAATCACGCGCTAGCAATTCTCACAGACAGTTCAAAGTCAGAATGACCTTGATTCATTCAGACAAAACAATACATTATCCCTATCATCACACAACCACATGAGAAGCATTCGAATTAGAGATTAGACAGGAACGAAGACGATGTGCACGTAAGTAGGTCGTTCAGAAAGGATTTCCCGAACATTTATTTTGTTACACCCACCAATGACATTAGCTGATGATGGCATTGAGTATACATCGTGAATATACAGAAGCAAGAATTCACAGGGGCATTGGATTTCATTCCAGTGGCTGAATACTAACGTGGTTGGCTCGTTACCTGAAGCTCCGGTGGGGTGATGAGCGCAAAATGCTTAACAGTCCCAAACTAGGAAGAAACATCTCTCTGTCGTACTCCCCGACTTTCACTGGTTCTCTCGCTACCTAGACCCTAAAAACGAGATGTTCTACAGATTTATGACTTCAACTATTGTGAGGTGTGAAAAAGCGTTTCTAAAAATCAAAATGTTTTACGCCGTGGGATGAATAAATTGGGTAAGTGGTAAAAAAGTAACAAAACAAGTAACACGGAAGGTGATGTTCATATGATAACAAAACCTCTAATTGGAGGCCTGCTTTGGACTACCAAAATACCCTCTCCAATCAAACACAAACCATATATCATTTGAGATGATATTCGACAAAGTTTCTTCCTCTTCTACGTTTTGTAATAAATGTGTACTGGCATTTTCATGATCGTTTAAAGATGCTCATTATAAGTTCCAAATGGCTGATTAGTGAATAAAGGATATTCTCGTCGTTAACTTACTCATTAGGCTCTACACTTCTCTGTCCAAAATAATTTTTTGATGTATCCTTTGTTCTGTATCCTTTATGAAAGAATCTATCTTAAGATGCACTATGATAGTTCATTTCATTTTGAATAAGGAATCCTGTAGACAAAAAGGTTCAGTCCTAGCTAAGTCGTCCATCGTGAAGTTAGAGAATGGACTACTGAAATAAGTATTTAATGAATTAGAATTCTACTATATATATATATATATATATATATATATATATATATATATATATATATATATATATATGGATGATACATTTTTGATTATGGAAAACGAGAATAAAGCAACCAGCATCCCTGACAAGTTCAATGGCGTGCATCCAGTAGTAAACTTTACCACAAAGAAAGAATGGAATGATAACATTTCATTCCTAGATGTCTTTTTGATCAGAAAAAAGGGATGATACATTAAGAAAGAGTGTATGTAGAAAAACTACAACGACAGGTCAGTATACATATTTTCGGAATATAAATGCAACTTAGTAAGGTGTATGGTACACAGAGCTAGGATAATTTGCTCGAATGACTCTCTTAATGAGGAACTTCAGATTACCAGGGAATTAACCAGAAAAGGTGGTTATAATTATTATTATTGTTTCCTTTAATTCCTAGAGGAATATAGGGCTTCAGCCGTGCGTCTCCATTGCGTTCGGTTCTCTACCGACGTTTTCACCTGGCTCCATGTCTGCCCACACGTTTTCATCTCATATTCACATGACCTCCTCCAAGTCAACCTTGCACTGACGACCAACTCGCCGCTTCCCTTTCGGGTTCCACTCGAGCGATGGCTTGTCTAGTGATGTCACTTGATGGTTTTCTCAGAGTATGGCCAATCTACCTCCATTTCTTTTTTTATATTTGTTGCACAGTCGGTTCCTGCTGTGTTTGTTCGCTCCCAGAGATCCTTCCCTGTTGCTGATCTTTTCTGGCCGACCATCTGATCTTGAGTAGTATTGAGCGAAGACAACTGTTAATGAAGGTGGTTATTTGAATAAAATTTCATTGATAAAAGCATGAATTTAGCACCAAGACAAGTCCGTTCGGTAACAGCTCCAAAGAAGCCCTTGTTCATAAAAATGAAGTTTCTTCGTGATAACATCAGAGAAATAGTAACGCAGTACCTGAAGAATTGAGGAAAGGATCATTAAAAACGCAGCAGAGAAACAGTGTCTCTTCATAACACAGTGGTTAGAACTTTCGCCGACCATGCACATGGTCCGGGGTTCGATCCCCTGCCGACGCACACCCGATATCTATGGTCGGCCTGCAAAATTTGGGCTACCGATATCCATGAGGAAAATTCCATACTTGTACTGAAAATACGGTGTGGCATCAAGCTGTAATCAAAATAAATAAAATAAATAATTTTAGGTTCGAGAAATAAGGATAAACAACTTAGTTTCGTCTCCTCTATATGTATATACCAAATGAACTGCTCCCTCGGAGCTACCTACCTTGGACGTACTATTAGACAGGTTCATCATCGTATCTTTAAACATCATCCAGCATAATTAACCGAGGGACAAACAAGATAGATTCGTAGCTCTGTTTAATCACATCTTGTAGATAGTTCACATATAGTTGATATTAATAAGGCATTTAAAGTTATACATCGCATTCCGATAAGTATTCATTTTGCTTTGAGAGTTCGTCTTCTACATACAACTGAAGCCATGGGAATCTACCTGAAGAATCCAAACCTGTATGTTCAGAAGAAATTTGTACGACTACTTTCTTTACTTTGGCCATCTTTACATAAATGTGAAGAATTAAAAATTCCCCTTCTTTTCCTCCTAAGCATTCTGAAAGTCATCATTACCTTAACTATCCATTATTCTTAGTTGGTGGATGGTGACGAACAGTGGATCTAGGATATGCACATTGTCCTATTCGGGACTCGTCAGCTGGATGTACATGCATTCTGCATTGAGTGATGATGTTCCCACCGAGGTTCAAATGCAGGTACATCCAGATGAAGAGTCCCAGATAGAACAGAATGCGCATCCATGATTCCACTACTCGTCACCATCCACCAATTAACTTCTATTACATGCCTAGACATCGTCGAAGCATTTGCACTAGAAGCCGACATGTCAACCTGAGACCAAGCGCTTCGGTCCAATCAATCGATGGGAAAGTCTAAAAATTGAATTAAATATTCATTATTCTGGCTAGTTCATCTTAAACTGTTTAGTGCGTAAACATTTTAGACACTCATTCAAGGCCTAACTACTCGTTATATTCCCAAAATTATGCAATCCACTTGTTTAATTTTTTACTATTATTTCTACCCTTTTAATTGTTGTGTTAATTTTCTTGGTTAATTATCACCCGCGTTTGATATATTAGTACTGGCTAATTATTTAAAATTGTGAATTTAGACTATAATTTTTCTGAATCGTGTAATGTATTTGCGCAACACATTTCGAACAATCAGATTGATCACACTTGGACTTGTCATAGGAATATGTACATATGAAATTAATAAAGAGTTAAGAGGTGAGAAAACAGACTTAGGTCAAGTTAAAAGGATATATTGAAGGTGAAAATAACAATGAAGATCAGTAAACCAAATAAGAGAGGTAATAGTACATCTACCCTGGCTGGTATCAAAACAAAGTTTACCAAGGAAGGTTTAGTGTGATTACGAATTGTTTTTGAACTCATAAAGGTGGTTTAAACCTTCTAATTGCCAGCTAGGGCTTCCACAAACTTTTGGATACACCCTCTAATTGAGAAGTCAATATCTCTTCGCTCAAATAAACAGAACAAAGTAATAGAACGGGATCATTCAGACTAGCAGAGCACAAAAACCTAACAAAATCTAGATTAGTTGACCTCACTAACATTAGAAATCAACAAAATGGTTCAGCGACAGCACTACATGGAATTATACACAACGAGGCGATAGGATGAGATAAAATGACACTCTTAAAACCTGATATAAGAGGGTGGAAGGAGAGATTGACAACGGAAGCTTTACTTATCAAATTAACTGGGAATATATGCAATAGAAATGATTCACTACCTGCCACCAGCATCTAGAAAATTTTATTACCCCTACGACGAATGAGAAGGAATAAAGAAAACCATAAAGCTGAAGTTTTGAAGTTGTGTAGTTATAATTGATATGATTATGAACAATAAATTTTGTTCGAAACGTCTTTCAGTAAATAATACTGTTTTACTGTGTGACATATCCAGTAAACAAATTCATATGATGCAACCAGTGTTGAATTCAATCTAGTGTTTAGGACTGTGTGACTGATTCAGTCATTTAAATTTTAATGTGGTCATCAAGTAAGGTGACTGTGCATCTCAGTCCCAAGTACTTGCAATCAACAGACACCAGAATTTCCAAGAGTTCATTTGTAGAGATTAGATTTGTTTCGAGATTTAGATCACAGATTGATATCAGGTAGACATCTATCTATTGAAAACCAGGGAGTAATGGACAGATGTTTCGTCCCAGTTTAGGACTCATCGGAAGGTCCTGGGTTCGAACTCCGGTGGGTGATGGGTGCATATTGATGTTGAGTCCCAAACTAGGAAGAAACAGCTGTCCACTACTCCCTTATTTTCAATGGTTCTTTGTGATCAAAACTTTGAAACGCCGGAGTACTCTTTAGTAACTTAGGTCTTTTCAATTTATTTATAGCGGGAATCCCAGTGGAAAATGTCTACTTCCGCTAAAATTCCACTGACGTTAACCGCTGTCATCAATAAATTCGGTTTTTCTGACCTATAAATACATTTATGTATCACTATTTTGTATAAGGCATTAATTAAATGTTAATATTTACGTGAGAGTTCACATTTTAATTGATAGTTAGTATATGCAATCAATAAGAAGACTTCAAGCTCATATACACACGTAATTAAAACAAGTCGTATCAAAGATCAATTGTATAGAGAATAAAGATTCAAATTTGGTAACGCGATAATAAGCTGATGTACATAGAATACTTCATTTTAAAATAAAAAACAAAGTTAAGCAAACAAACAAGCAAGAACAAACAAACAATTCATACTCTTACAGACTTGAACTTTAACAATATAAACATTGAACATTGACTCTTTATATTTACTCTACAAACAATTTTAAATTTCTTATATACAACTGCATGATTCATTTTAAGTATAATTGTCGAATTAAACGTTTTTCTCTGTTTGATTTCGATAACCTCTGTTTTTAATTCTTATAGAAGAGAAATGAGATAGAAGCTAATATTTTTTATTGAGGTTTAAAAAGCATAGCGGTAACGTCAGTGACTACAACGCAGGGTGATACGGGTTCGAGTCCTACAGGAGACATCACTTCCTTCAAAGCTGCAGACAAACCCTCCTGATGAGTGCTAATAAGCTGGAAAGCTAAGTTCTAACGGAGATAGATTCCTGCCGAATACCTTCAAACATTTTTGATTCAGTGGGTGATCCGGATTCGACCCCTATAGCAAGCCTGGAGTGATATCTCTACAGGCCCTTAATTAGAACCTGATTAAGAAATAAGGAGTTAGGCGTCAGAAGGTGACAGAGAGGAGATCATGTAGGGTGGAAATGAAAGTCTATGAGTAACTGTGGAGCCAACTGAAAACAATTGCATATTTCAAAGTGAAATGGAGATTTGCCTTTGAAGTTGTATGTTCTACTGGGAACCGAAGGGATTGATAATAAAAATATAAGTAAACCAGCGAAAGAGGGAAGATTGAGTGTGAAAATAACTACCTCACCTTGCAAAAATTACCACCGCTATTAAAACTAAAAACCCAAAGTCCCAAGTTGCACTGAGACTTCAAAGAATGGGTAAACATAATTGTTCCGTCTGAGTTTGAGACTCTTAAGTAATTTAGAAGACAGTTCATTGAAATTCATTCAGTATTGAGTAGTTCATGGTCAGTATTTCTCATGATAAATAATTTTGATAACATCCAACTCTACTGGATTGGAATGCTGTTTTAAGTTTAGAGCGCGGGATAGTGTCACTCAGTACTAGCTTTTCAAGGACTGGTTGCAGATATTCAAGCCGTTTCAACTACATACTTCAAGTCAGCTAATATCCATCCATTTTATGGTTTTACGAGTGATTAGCCCTATAATATAATTTCATTTAATCACATCTGTGGTCCGTCTTTTAAGCAGGAGCCAACAATATTAAATTCTGACTCATTTATCCGTAAATTGGTTTACTTATTTTTTGTCGTGCCTTTTGTCCAATCCTACCCAGGAAAAAATTCACATAGTGAAATTCTGTGCATATAATGTCTACTATCATTGAATACTGACTCTTATAGATTTCACTTTCTAGTTTAAGTATGTCAGCAGTTCACTGATAGAGCACCCACCAGCAACACACGTGACCCAGGTTCTATTCCAGACGGAAGTTCTCCTGAATCCTGCCTAATTTACTAGCACATTTATTATCATCATATCAGTTAAACGATCTGAAACCATTCTACAATACATGCATGCATATGTAAACACCATTAAAACTACATCAAAAGACATTCAAACTCTGCAAAAATTTCAAAATAACTCCAGATATTTCATTAAAAAAATAACTCGAAAGAAACATGGAACTCTTGTTGTTGTCTCTTTGGAGGCGATTTGCAGGACACTTTGCACCCAGGTCTAGTGCGTATTGGCACTGATGCTTATTGGGATATCGAACCATTTGTCACTAAATGCTGTAGCCTGAGACGTTACCATGGATTACTCAAGCTGCAGTCGACCTCCAGCAGGACTGTAATGAATAGATGAATTACTTTCTACCAAGTGACCAAAATCTAACCACTTCATCGTCATACATACCACAAAGAAAGCTATTTTAAGATACAGTGGAAATATATCATCACTTCTAGGGTTAAGCTCTTCTAGGGTCAAATATGCTGACGACCTGACAGTATCTTTGCCTGTCAAATGTCAAAGTGACTGCTCTAAACTAAATGGCTTTCTGTCAGAAATCAGCCAGTGGTCCAAGGAAAACGGTCTTACCCTAAACCCCTCCAAATGCCAAACAGTCAATTTCACCTTTAGGCATAAATCCGACCTAAACAAACTGGTTGGCTCTCACTAGGTATGTAACATAGACGCACTGAAATAGAAACTAAATCGGAAATTAAATACCTAGGTGTCATTCTATCTGCTGATCTCTCCTGGTCGTCTCATATCTTGGCGATTTCTAAGAAAATATTCCGTCTAACCTTCTACATCAAGAAGTTAAAACATTCAGGTATAACCCAAACCTTACTCCTACAATTCGTTAACTCTCGCATTCTCTATTGTTCCCCCTTAGTTTTTCCCAGGCTACTGAAGA
This sequence comes from Trichobilharzia szidati, assembly GCA_944472155.2. NCBI lineage: Eukaryota > Metazoa > Platyhelminthes > Trematoda > Strigeidida > Schistosomatidae > Trichobilharzia > Trichobilharzia szidati. Next base: position 46,431,345 of record OX235271.1, on the reverse strand, counting down.
AAGACTATACCTTATTACGCAGGATGTTAAAGGTTGTCAGCAGGGTAAGCAACGTGCCACTTAACCAGCTTGTTAATATTCTGGTTGACAGGCACATAGACTCATGTGAAAAATGGGCCAAATCCATTTTATCTAACTCACACCACCCTCTTCACTCACAACTCTCCCCGTTCATCTCATCAGGCAAAACCAGAAGCCTGTATAGAAAACTATATGCTCGCACTAGCAAGTACAAAAACTCAACCATACCCTAATTAGCTCGTGTTCTGTGCGATAAAGAAAGCATTAGGCATGACACCCATAACTCATTAAATAGTCAGTAGAACAACTGGATCTCGTCTTTCCAACCCACTTCATCAATAGGTACAACATTTTCTTTCTTTCTTTTCCTCTTCTCTCTCTCTCTCTTTTTCCATTATGTACTGCTTTGTTTCTTTCTTCCGCTTACGCCAGTAAATATGATAGCACCTACTTTTCTAACATCTTCAAACACTGTTCAACTTTGGCTTTGCTACCGACATGCCAATGTGTTGTTGTAATAATGAACTGAGATTTCCTTAATCTATGTAGAATTCTATTTTTATTGATAATGTACTAACTGGATGCAATACTGTAGTAAAAATGCTGAGAATTCCATTCTGTATCAAATATACTGTTTTGGAATAAAGCAAATTATTAATATTTATTTTTTTATATTTTTGGTTACAGCTTGATTCCACACCGTATTTTTTGCTACAGGTATGGAATTTTCAGCATGTGATATCGGTAGCCCAAATTTTGCAGGCCGACCATAGATATCAGGTGTGCGTTAGCAGGGGATCGAACCCCGGACCATATGCATGGTCGGCGAGAGTCCTAACCACTGTGCCACCGACGCACAGCTAATTTTTGTGTAGAGCATCAAAACGAAAAGTGATGTTATAACCCTTTGAAACGTTTTTCCATAGAATAAATAATTATTATCTTGCTAGCAAGTACCTTATTCGTCATGAAGGACACTTGTTACGAAAGTCGAAGACTCGGCGATACATGTAAGTGTTGACTACAACAGTAGAGATGTTTTCAGTTCCTGTGATCGTCTAATTATTTTGTTATTCCTTAATTGTATGTCTATGTTTGATGCCGTCACTCTGTATCACCTTTCTAAGGAGCGGAATATGCACATTAGATCACAGGAGGAAGAAAACTTTCTTTCCGACGGAATCCTCAACCCGACTATACATTCGTATATATATATATATATATAGTAAAGTGGTGAGTAAGTCCCAGAACTACTTCCAGTTGAGGATCAGATTATAACGATTAACAATATTACAAATAGGCATTAAACACATAATGAAAACAGAATAAGCAGGAAGTTCAGGGAAAAAATTATAGTAGAATAATAATTATTGAGAAAATTGACTGTTTATCATTGCCACGATAAAGATGAAGGTTGGACGTAGTTCTTTTGGAATGCATAGCGTCGCCTTGAATTTTTGGTTCCCTATTGCCCCCACTATTTCCAGATATCTTCATCCCATTCCCTTTGAAAGAGGCTTTTGTGGGATCCTTCATAAGACTTTTCAAATGGAGCTGAGTGTTCTGAGATCACGAGATGTTTTTTTACCAAATTATCAATACATCTAAGTTTTCCCTTTGCTAACTAAGTTGGATAGTCTTCCTGGTAGCGTTTTACTGGCGGATGCATGATACGCCCAATGTACTCAGTTCCACAAGAGCAAGTGAAATTGTGTATGATCATTGATGTGTCTCAATGCTACAGATTGCATTTCATGTCCTTCCTAAACAGTTCCTTTCAGGAAAATGTTACTTGTAGGCTAGCACAGAAGTATATTTGACTGAGAGGTTTTGAAAGTTACTTTAAGAGAATCCCTGCATCAGTATGATTTTTAAATTTTGAGATTCAGCGACAGGATGTTGTTTAAGGCAATCTAGACCTGTTCAACAGCTTTCTTGGATTTCGGACTCTTTCTGTGAATATCTGTGAAACCATTTCACATTATCATTCATCAGAAATTTTGTGGCTCTTCGCCAACAGATTCTTAGGTGCATATTTTTTGCATCCAAGATCCGATCGAACTTTCAAAGGCAGTGTGATCAAGACAACTGGGCGTAGCCGAAGCATTAGAGATTCTAAAATGCATTCAAAGGAAGTACACCCTATCTTTGTATTTACCAGTGTCATTATAAAATGTGTCTTTCTCAGCAAAAAAGTAATTATATCCGATTCTGTGTTTTACCCGAACCTTCTATTTACTTTCTTTATTCTTATTCTCATATTTTTAATCTTTATTTGTATTACATAATTTCATCGTGTTGTTCTTTATAATTAGACTTTTGATGGGAAATGATTTTGGAACTTTCTCATCCCTTTCTTATGTGTTCATGAGTGTACAGTCTAATTGATGACATCATTGAAAAGAATAAATTTTCTTGTACCATCATGGCTTATTTCGTTGGCTTCTCATCAGCTCAGCTGTTTGCTTACAGCCTAAATAAATAATAATAATTATTATTAAGTTCATGTACAGAAAAGTTTTAAAATACTTGCAAATTTTACATGATTTCAGTTGACAGAAATTTCCGAACTGAGTGAACAGTGCTCAGAAAATCACGCTTATATAGTTTTACACAGGGATTTCAAGTTTAAACAAACTAAATGTATGGATATTATGGCAAGGGAGTTACGTAATAAGGATGAGAGACGCGTAAAATACTAAATGACTAATAAATTAGGTAACAATGTACCGAGTTCAACTTAAATCATGGAAACAAGAGACAAGCAAAGTTACACAATATCAAGGAGGGTGAGGTTAAAGCCGAAGGCTACGCAATCAAATGAAAGATAGAATAAAAACACTCAGTTACCAGGGCATAGAAAGACTGATAACTGCTTCTTTCTGAACACATAAATCTGTTTCCTATCGTTTGATAGAAATTGCTTCGGCAAGGTTGAGGACAATCGATCTCCTTTGTCTATTGATAATTTTAAAGGATTTCGCGACTTCCACTTCCTGACCCGTATCAAGGAGATATCTGGTAATGGCACTACTGTAAGCGTTTGTTCCCTTGAGACATAGGCTTTTCGGTACATGTTTAGGAAATTGGAGATGTGCCTTTCTTTCTATTTTCCCAATGTAACTACTCCATCAGATACACGTAAATTTGTATACACAGTTGGAGTTATTATGAGAAGGGAGTATCTGTCGACTTTTGACTGCACCAAACACAATGTTGTCCGATAGCAGTCATCAATCTATTTCGGAAAGGGTTAAACCGTACTCACGTACCTCTCGTTTTTATTACGCAACTTCTTTACCATTGTATGCATACATTTAGTTTGTTTAAACTTGAACTTTCTGCGTAAAAACTATAAATGTGTAATTTTCTGAGCACCGTTTACTCATTTCGGAAATTCCTGTAACTGAAATCATGTAAAATTTGCAAGTATTTTAAAACTTTTCTGTACATGAACTTAATAATAATAATAATTTATTTAGGCTGTAAGCAAGCAGCTGAGCTGATGAGAAGCCAACGAAATAAGCGATGATGGTACCATATTATTCTGCACAAACCACTGTTGTTCTTGCTTTATTCAAATTCATAAAGGGGATTGAATGTATGTAGTACATTTTCTTCTCTGTAATCGGTTTTTATTTTCCAAGGAGTAGCATTTTGAAACTTTCGAAAGTTCTATATATTCACCACTGAATCTGTCTAGGTAGTTTTTATTCGTATCAGCCATCTTATACAACTACCACTTGTTATCAGCCTGCCTTAAAACAGATTTAACAAAGGAGTCTTCACCTGGACAATGATGAGATAGTCAAAGAGTTCAGTTGATCTTTAAAGACTGTTTCTTATTATTATGTTGTATGGATTCTGAGTTTGGGAATTAACAACTTGAACTACTAATGATCTGTAATACAAATACATCGTCAATATAGTTCGCACATAAGAAACACCTATCTTTACCTAAGTGAGGGGCAGTTTGGAACTTCTTTTTTTACCTCCCTACACACTGCTCATAATATCCTCGAAATCCAGGAAAAATCATCACTTATGCGACAAAATGTCGAGTGAGAATTTACACAGAAACCTAGTAGATGATAAGACTAACTGAAATAGCTTTCAGTTAGCAGACTGTTATTGATCAACAATGAGTAATGTTTGATGGTGAAATGGAAATCAGAATTTCTTCCAGAAGTCTCTGCACTACTAGTCCCAAGCTGTATCCAGCTGAGCTACAAGAGGAAAATGACCACCGAGTCATCGTTGCACTACAATCATCAGATGTAATACCCAGCTGTCATTTGAATGAATGATATGCTATTGCTAGTTTTATCATCACAGAAGCTAGCTAGTTAGGCCTTCGATTTGCTGGGATCAGATGGTTGGAGGCAATCGGCAGGAATCTTTGGACCTAGCTTTCGTGCTAGCTTGCCCTCCTCAACAAAGCACATCTGCATCCCTTCTAAAGTCCGAACCGGTGAAACCCACATGAAACCTAGGTCCAAGGCTTCCTGCCGACTGCCTCCAACCATCTAATACCAACAATTCAATGCACAGTGCACCTTGAAGGCGAGACACCTAGCATGCTGGCCACAGTGTGAAGTTGACAGGTAGAATTCAGTTTAAAGCAGAGATAGGGCTAGACACATTACACTAGTTACTGACTAGTGTCCAATAAAAAAAAACAGTTAAGTCTTCTCCTATCAGTCCTAACCATACTAAATTACAAAGAGAGATAATTTATGAAACAGACGTATGTATCTTATGTGAAGACAATATAAAGATGTTCAATAACTTACAAATTTTGATTGGTTCTTAAATTTGTATTACACAACACTTCAAAATTGTGTAATTCTACTTCCTTCCCATCATAAGATATGTAGCCTTTGCCTAAAGCTGCTGGCCACTTTCCGGGGATAACATCATCACCACTTCTACCACGAATTACATAGATACCAGGTGTAGCTTCAACAGCATGTGGAGGAGGTGTTTGATTAGCAAAACCAGGTAACCATGATAGGTGTACTTGTCGAGAGGTCATTTGAGGCCACATTCTAAAAGAATGAGAAGATAAGAAACACAATAGGAAGATTTTAATTACAGTTAACCCAGCATTAAGATAGTGATGAATATCTAAGTTCTGGGTGATTGAATTATTTATAATTTCTTGTTTAATTTTTTGTTAAACAATGGAGATTTGTAACTCATTGGAGAGATGGGAATTATTCGACGTTAGGTATTTTAACTGAGGACGTTTGAAAGTCATTTCGAATGGCATGATCACTACTGAAATCTAATAAATGATACTTAAATATCCATTGTCTATGCAAAGTTAATGCTAGATGGTTGCAGGAAATTAGGAAGAATTCATGGATATAAGTTTCAAGCTTACTGGCACTCTTCAGAACGGTGCATCTGCAACCACGAAGGAACCAATGTTTCCTCGAAGATTCAGAAATACGCCACCCACTGATGCAGTAAGAGATGCTACCACTGAGCTACTGAGGATCACGACTGATCCTCTGTAGGACTGTGACGGATGTGCATGTTTCTTAGTGTTAAGTGAATTGTATCAGTCAAGTTTATGATGCGTATGCATGTATGACTCGCCATTGAGGTGTATTTTAAGTTGATATTGAATGTTTTATAATTAAATTGATGCATATTTTGAGTTTCCTGTAAAAAAAACCCAGCAAAATTTCGTCGCCATCTGTGTACTTTGAAAACAACTAGCCACTTTCTACATGTCATCAGTTCGAGGAAGTAAGTTGCCAGAATTCAGTTTGATGAAACTGACACTGACTCCTCTGTAATAAGGTAGACTTCAAACAAGCGGTTTTTCTGTTACTTTCATCTTTCTAGCAAGAGCTACTAGCTGATGTCAGTGATGGCGAACTATTTATGCCAATCAACCATTTGTAAAATAAACACTAGCAAAGTAATAATTGAAGTCCTCTTCAGTAATTTTGTCTTTACGCCCTTCGTATTTAATATTTTATAATAATTCGTATGACCCAGAGACAACAGCGGACTTGATGACGCCACTACTGGAGAAGGTGTGGAAAGAAGGCAAAGTACCCGAGGATTGGAAGAAAGGCTACTTATTCAAACTACCAAAGAAAGGAGACTTAAGTCAATGCAATAACTGGCGCGGAATTATGCTCCTGTCCATCTCCAGCAGAATACTGAGCCGCATCATCCCGCAGAGAATCAAACATGCCAACCTGGATGAAAAACTTCGACCGGAACAGGCTGAATTCAGGAGAAACAAGTCATGCATTGATCAGATCGCCACATTACGGATCATCGTTGAACACAGCTTGGAATGGCAGTCAGTCACCTCTCTATCTCAACTTCAGCGACTTTGAAAAGGCCTTTGACAGCGTCGATCGAGAGATGATTTGGAAACTACCAGGCTACCATGGGGTGCCACCGACAATTATACACCTCATCCAACTGCAGTACGACAATGCTGCATGCCAAGTAATCCACAACGGGAAACTTACGGAACACTTCGAAGTGAGGACAGGAGTAAGACAAGGCTGCCTATTATCGCCAATGATTTTCTTGATTGCAGTAGACTGGATTATGTGACAAACAGCGGGCAATCAGGAAACAGGCATAAAATGGACACACACAAAAAACTTAGAGGATCTGGACTTCGCCGATGATATATGCCTGATTTCCCACAAACTGGAAGATATGCAAGCGAAAAGCAACAAGTTGAAAGAAGAAGCATCCAGAGAAGATAAGAGGGACTTCAGGTGAACATAGAGAAAACAGAGGTGATGAAGATTCCTGGCCAACACCACCAACAGCAACAACAACAACAGACAACAATCAGCATAAATGGGAGGAACCTGGAAGAAACAACCTCCTCTACCTACCTACCTGGGAAGCATCGTTTCAACTACAGGTGGACGGAACTGACGAGGATATCAAAGCAAGAATCGGAAAAACAAGACAAGCTTTCACTACTCTCAAGCCTGTGTGTGTGGAGGTCAACAACACTCAACATCAAAAATAAGATCCGGATTTTCAACTCCAATGTGAAGTCAGTGCTACTATACGGATCAGAGACTTGCACTGCGCGTCATAAAGAGCATCTCAAACAAACTACAGACCTTCATTAACAGTTGTCGTCGCTCAGTACTACTCAAGATCAGATGGCTGGCCAGAAAAGATCAGCAACAGAGATCTCTGGAAATGAGCGAACCAACTCAGCAGGAACCGATTGTACAACAAATATACAGGAAGAAATGGAGATGGATTGGCTGGCCATACTCTGAGGAAACAATCCATCAAGTGGCATCACTAGACAAGCCCTTGAGTGGAACCCGAAAGGGAAGCGGCGAGTTGGTCGTCAGTGCGAGGGTGGGTGACTTGGAGGAGGTCATGTGAAGAGGAGATGAAGGAGTGCGGGCAGACTTGGAGCCAGGTGAAGACGTTGGCAGAGAACAGAACGCAATGGAAACGTGAGGCTGAAGCCCTATGTTCCTCTAGGAATTAAAGGAAATAATAATAACCCAAGTTGCTGTACCCAAATGTAATACAGTATTAACAGATTTTCATATAGAATAGATGATGAGTTAGACGACTGATAGTAAACTGGTTAAAAGATTATTACAACATATCTACATAAATGTGCATGAATTCACACCTTAACGACAAACTCAAAGTCAAGAAAACGATTTGCCAGGATAGTCTTGAATGAATAAAATTAAGAACTTGGTGTTATTATTCAATAGATCTTAGCTACAATTCGCTTCAAAGTTATGCGTTTCATTTCATTTAGGACTCATCCCCTGAATGCATCTGTACCCCAACAGTTAAAATTATTTCTGGAGATAAATAAGTAAACGTCATTTCAAACACCAAAAGGGTTGATCACTACTACCCAATAGAAGCCAGATTGTAATTACATGAAAGATGTATTTACAGCTATCAGGTAACCATATATATCACAAAGGGACAATTATGCTCAGCGTTATAGTAATATGTGTTTTGGAAATAAGTAAACATACTAAACAAAAAATGAATACTTCTCATAGAAATGCTTAAACGTTATTCTTTTATGTTGACCGATTAAAACGGTAACTTTAAGATGTCATACAAGTAACCTTAAGATTACGATATATATTTTGATTAAGCAACCACATATATATGCCGCGTCTTTTGCTTAGCAAGCCTAGTTTTGTGTTTATCAGACAGATAGAATCCAGCTATCTGAAACGTGTTCTAGGCTATTAGCCAAATATTATATTGGATTTGATTGTTAGAGTTAGTGTGACGGCTGGAATACTGTCAGGGCTCCAGGACCGAAGCAGGCGATTGTCATAAGGGACCACCCATCGGGTGGTTTACTTGAATTCTCATCCACAAGGTAGCAGAGTAGCGTCAGGAGTTAAGTTCCCATGATTGATGGTGACCAATACAGGTTCACACAACATTCAATCCGTATGGATTCTGGAGCCCATTTACCTTATGGTAACTGCTTTTAGTCTGACCGCTATCCACACAACCTTCCTGGTATGGTAGAACATCCAGAAATCTAAGTCCCACCCAGCCAGTGTAGCCTGTTGGATCACTGAGGTATGCAAGCCCGACCACTGAGTCAAGGTAGCAGTTATCCACCAGGATATTGGATGTGAGGTCTAATACTAGTAACCAGTCATCTTGGATTAATTGGATGAGCCTATCAGCCAGGGATCCACAGTTATTTTTGATATAAATATATATGTCAACTGAAGAAAAGACAAGTATAAGACATACTTCAACTAGCAGTCATTGAATAAAATTAAGTTAGTTAACTTGATAACAATAAAACTTCAAACTTGTAGCTCAAGCATAAAGATTACATGATTGAAATCAAGAGATGAAATTACAAAAAAATGAGGTCAATGTCAACATATCTGTGATTCTCTGAAACTATCAACTTATCTTGTATAGAATAATTAAGGCAATAGACCAACCTGTGTCAAGAAACTAAGTTTACATGCGGTGCTGTGTAGTTATATATATATATATATATATATATATATATATATATATATATATATATATATATATATATATATATATAGATATATATGTAGGCAGATAAATGTATACACATTCTGAAAGCGTAGGTGGAAAATGATCTATTTGAAAACAATAATCCAGATAGCACAAAGTATGAACCAATCACGATAACGAGAATATGCAGTAAAATTTAGCGTAGGCTATGTATGAATCAGCAAAAACAGCAGCAATTCAGGCCCACAGACTCTTCCAGCCTTGCTGAATTTTTCATCTATGCCTTATGACACCTATATCACATTATGCATAGAAGTGAAAACTATTCATGGATGTTGTATACATGTTCAAAATACCAAAGTGATACTTTCAAAATATCCTTCTTTCAAGTGTTGATTTTTTTTGTATAGGGATTTTCTTCGATTGGTTGGAGGATTTCATCATGAGCTGACATCAGTTAGAGAACCACTGGAAAATCTGGAAGTACTGGATAGCTGTTTCATCCCAGTTTGGAATTCCTCGGCAGTACGCATCCACCGCCAGGTATCGAAGCCAGGGCCTTCTGGATTTAAGGCGATCTCGTAGACAATTCAGCCACTGTAATCCATTCCAATGGACCATGAATTCTAATACTTGAAAATTGATCTGATGCTTACTAGTGACTGGCCCTATACAGACAGTTAGTTACCTGGGGTTCTAGTGGGAAGCTGTGACTAGTAGAGCACAGCAGGTTGAAAGTGAGGGAGTAACTTATTGAAGAAGACATTGCGAAGCGTTCGCGCTATGTCATGGATTGGCAGAAGTTTGAATTCATGGGTTGGCCATCGGATAGGGACCCAGTGGCTTGATGGTCTACGAACCAGCTCGCCTTGTAAGCAGAAAGTCCTGGGTTTGAACACCGTTGGTGGATGTGTACGTACTGACGAAGAGTCCCAAACTAGGATGAAGGAGACACCTGTCCAGTACTCCTAGATTTTCCAGTGATTCTCTAACTGATGTCAGCTCATGATGAAATCCTCCAACCAAAATATCCTTTTGTCAACATAGGAATCAAAGTTTACCCGGTCAGAATAAATTAACACAGGTTGTTAATGAATAATAGTAACCTTCCAATACCTCTACCTATATAGTCTGAGAAGGTATGGAAGAGTGAAAACTTGATTTCCAAAAAGTAGGCTGAATTTAGTTCAGATTGTAGATGCTCTGATCTTTTGTTCATTATTTTTTTCAAGTGTTGGTTTGTAGGGATTTGATTGGTTACAGGATTTTCATCATGAGCTGACATTAGTTAGAGAACCATTGGAAAACCTGCAGGGAGTAATGGACAGCTGTTTCGTCCTAGTTTAGGACTCTTCAGCAATACGCACCCACCACCAGTGTTCGAACCCAGGACCTTCTGGTTACAAGGAGAGCTCGTATACCATTAAGCCACTGGGACCGGATCCAGTGGCCCATGAATTCTAACTTCTGCCAATTCACGACGAAGCGCGACCCCTAGTTAGTCGCTTGAATATGGTTATAAAGGGTTTACGTAAAAAAACACATTGTATTCTATGACATTAGCTGTACATTCGATATGTTGATCACTGACTGGAAATGTACCTTGGAGAAGGTTGTCCTGGAGATATTTATCAACATTTGGAAAGCGCTATACAGAATCACCTTAAGAAAAGTGAGGAGATATAGCCACTTATCATTGTTGTTTTCAGCCAATGTTGGAGTTAGACAATCTATTTAACTTTACCATCGGTGATATTCTGTAAATAGCTCTTAAGGATGTGTATGGCGAGATGGTATACATCTGCCATTTCAAGAAATAATCTTTGACTAAAATTTTATATTTTCTATATTTTGGTTTGTAAGGGTTTGTTATGTTTTTACGAGTTGATCACGGACTGATATCAGTTAGAGAACCATTGAAAACCAGGGAGTACTGAACAGCTGCTGTTTCATCCTAGTTTGGGAATCATCGGCAGTACGCACCCATTGGGATTCGAACCCAGGACCTTCCGGTTACAAGGCAAGCTCGTATACCATTCAGCCACTGAGTCCCGATTCAATGGCTCATGAATTCTAACTTCTACCAGTACTCCCTGGTTTTCAATGGTTCTCTAACTGATATCAGTCCGTGATCAACTCGTAAAATTTTATAAACGATTTTGTCTTAGTCTTCAGTAGTATACAGGTTACTCAAATCACATGAATATTCTTCCACCTAAGGAGACAGCGTTTGCTTTCGAAGATGATATTTTAACACAAAGCTAGAAGAACTTTTCTGTAATACGTGGCTTCGATGTTTCATACAGTCGGCTTGACAGTTAGTTACAAATTAAACCCACCAAAAATCTGTCGAATGAGATTAAAACTGGACGCAGACCAGGTCAAATATTGTCTTTTCATGTGTGTAGATGTTGGTATTAGAACAACATGGAAAACCTGTATCATACTGATGCACTTAGAAGTCTACTGTCGACAGTTTCAGTTAGTCAGATGTACTACTATCGAGATGGTCAGTTTGGGACAATAAGTCTGAAAATCGCAGTGGAATACATCCACCGAGATATATGAGCCTTGTGTTAGCTAGAAGAGGCAGGTTATTTGAACACACACCTGCAACAGAACGTCGGTGTGGTGATTACTTCTGTTAGGAGTGTTGTTAATCACAACAGAAAGCAAGCATATCAGTCTACCAGTCATAGATGTTCATCAGCGATAATTGTGATGATTTAGAAATCTGTTAGCAAATTAAATCCTACATATATTTAGTGAGAATAATTATTTAAACACCTTGTTATCTTATTTATAAATATAATTTTTCTCTTTTCCATCTATTTCGATATACCAGTTTGTATGCAGCATACCTTGATGCTCATGCTCTGACAAGTTTCTCTTTAAACAAGGAAACAAGTAAAGTATCCTAATCAGTATTACTCCATCATTATAGAACCTTAAATATGTTTCTTTTGAAGATGAAATATTCAAAAAATTTAGTTGTATTATGTTATAAAAAATGGATTAATTTCTAGGTAGATTTCTTTGGAAATCGACATCATCCACAGAACATTTGGAAATTAAAGAAGACTGGAATAACTTTCTCTGATTTTCAGTCTTCCGGTAAAATGTAATGATATTTACTCACTCACTCACTCACTCACTCACTCACTCACTCACTCAATCACTCAATCACTCACTCACTCACTCAATCACTCACTCACTCACTCACTCAATCACTCAATCACTCACTCACTCAACCACTCACTCACTCAATCAATCAATCATTCACTCACTCACTCACTCACTCAATCACTCACTCACTCACTCACTCACTCAATCACTCACTCACTCTTTCACTCACTCACTCAATCAATCACTCGCTCACTCACTCACTCACTCAATCACTCACTCACTCACCCACTCTTTCACTCGCTCACTCACTCACTCACTCACTCACCCACTCACTCAATCATTAATTAGATTGGATGACAAGAAAGCTATATATTGTCGAGCTACATGATATTAAAATCCCTGCCTGTTTGATTTCAATTCAGCGACTGAAAGTTAATCTGTTGACTAAGTAATCTGACAGCTCTCTACTATATTCATCACCATAAGTTCACCACAAAAAATCTAAAGATAAAAGCATAAAATTTCGAATACTTCGTGATTTTCATAAGATCATGGCAACATTTAACTTTAAAACAAATTAAATAAATCCTGAGAAAATTAATATTCAGCATAGATTAAAGTGTATGCAGTTACATCAATAGTAATCATACAATAAAACGTTGCGTCGGTGGCACATCGGTCAGGATGCTCGCCGACCATGCACATGGTCCGGGGTCCGATCCCCGGCCGCCGACGCACTCCTTTACCTCGCTAAACCAGAAATAAAGCTGGTAATGAGGAAAGGTTGGGCATAAGGCTAGCAGACGCATCCTGTAAAAATAAACACTGCTAAAGAAACTTCTAGCCTCTAGCTTGAAGCCCTATGTTCCATTGGGAATGTGAAGGAATAAATAAAATACAATATAACATTCAATTAAAATTAGAATTCACTAACCAAAGCAATAATTAGGCTCGACAGGTGTGTGTGTATGTGAGATGTTTGTTATATATGAACCAATGAGCGATCTAATTCATCATTAATTGGTTGAAAAAGTAAGCTAAAGTGAGCTAAAATGCTAAAATGTCAACGCTCCTCAGTCAATTAAGATCAAATCAAAAAGTAATTGGTGATTCGAAGAGTAGCCAGGTCAAGGTAAAAATTGATTATGATTTCCAGCTGAGTACACAAAAATATTCAAGAAGCTCGCTGGAATACATTATGTTGAAAATGACACCGATTCCTTCTCTCTGACAAGGTCAACTATGAACAAATGGTATTGCTATCATTAAGATATGTATGGCGTGAACAACAAGTACTACTCAAACTACTTAAAATATTTGATCTGCTTGACACCATCAATGGTAATCGAAAAGCCAAGCATAAATGCATGAATCTATATACTACTTATTGATTGAGATGAGCAGTTGTGTACCCCTCACATCAACTAGTGGTGTTTGTTAGCCAGTTCAGAGTAGTCTAAACAATGGAGTACCATTTAACTCGTTCAGCAGTGAGCTCATCAGCGATGTACCAGGTTTGACTTAGATCAGATATGCGAATCAGTTCAACTGTCCTGTTTCTAGTTAGTTATTTGGGGGAACTGGGCACAATGGTGATGAGTTCCATCCGAAATGAGCGAAACAGTCGTCTGGTGTTTAGGTCACTGTGATCTAGTTGCCTGTAGAGCATTATTGGTTGATGTAAGTGGTATATAACTACTCATCTCAATCAGTCAGTAGTATATGGTGTTATACATAAAAGTCAAAACAGTAATTAAGTCCCGTATTGGGTAAACTAGCCTCTGTCTTATAGGCAAGTCTAATATATATGCAGTGATACTTAGTTCATGATAGATCAATGAGTCGTTAATTCGAAGGTTATTGGTTCTGATGTAACCCAGTCTCTGCTTGAAACTTCACTTATTGCCCTGAAATACAACCAGCAGCTTTGTTGAAAAGACTAACATAAGGAATGTATCTTCTCAGTGCATAGTGAGACATAATACAAAATAAGCAGATGGCTGTAGGTACCTAAAAGACACTAAATGACAATAAATTACCCATTAAAACTATTGTAAACGGTAGAATTGATATCTTTAAAGCCTTGGTAATCCATTTATGACCGTTATTCATAGTTACGTTTCGGTTAATATATCAGTCTACTCAAGCATTCGGCTTAAAGAAAGTGAGAGGTGGTTAGACGAACACAATAGAGATTTATTGATTTATTTCCAGGTGTGTATGTGTATATGCAATCTGAAGTTATCTGACCGAGGTCCACGTGATAACCAAAACCCATGGTTGGAGGTAAGTGGGTATGAGGTCAAACTCAAAGTAAATGCATACATACTTTATTTTCATCTCAATCAAAATATCACTTTTCTATGACCTTTTATGTCTTTTTTACGGTTTCGGGATATATTATTTTCATTTATTTTTTATTCCCTCTTAATACCTTTTACTAAATGTGCAGATGTGCGGTGTAGTGGGAACATCCACGACATCAGTCCATCTAATGGTCACAAATGTACACCTTGCTGACAAGTGCAAATAAGCAAGCACAGAACCATAGGTCAGGGTTTCCTGCAGATAACCTCGAAGCATCTAACATGCACGCCGCTTTCCTTGCTGACTTTTCACTATTCACTTTAACACTAAGGAATGAAGTATGTGAATGTCAATTGAAATTCTACGCAAACAACAACTTCTTCCAAAAAAAAGAAAAACAGACGTTTGTTCATTCATTTTCATATTCTTATCTTTCAATTTTTCTTATTTTTATTCACATTTATATACTAATAGTTGGTTAGTTATCTTCATCTTCATGATAAATATTTGTAGCTTGTGTAATGTATGTTGCTAGTAATGGTGTCATTGTGTAAACATGAGTTTTTATTTTTCATAGAATCCTTGAATTCGGTCTAAGCGTGGTAGATATATTCAATAATACTACTATATAAGGAAGTGGATTCACAGACTTCTATAACGAACTTGCTTTAAAATAATATTACACTAATTCTGGAGGATCTGGACTTCGCCGATGATATATGCCTGATTTCCCACAAACTGGAAGATATGCAAGCGAAAAGCAACAAGTTGGCAGAAGAAGCATCAAAAATAGGACCTCACTTCAAGTGAACATAGAGAAAACAGAGGTTATCAAGATTCCTGGACAAGGACATCAACAACAACAACAACAACAGACAACAATCAGCATAAATGGAAGGAACCTGAAAGAAACAACCTCCTTCACCTACCTACCTACCTGGGAAGCATCGTTTCAACTACGGGCACACGGAACTAACGAGGATATCAAAGCAAGAATCGGAAAAGCACGACAAGCTGTCACTACTCTCAAGCCTGTGTTTGTGGAGGTCAACAGCACTCCTCAGCATCAAAAATAAGATCCGATTTTCAACTCCAATGTGAAGTCAGTGCTACTATACGGATCAGAGACTTGGCCAGGGCGTCATAAAGAGCATCTCAAACAATCTACAGACCTTCATTAACAGTTGTCTTCGCTCAGTACTACTCAAGATCAGATGGCCAGCCAGAAAAGATCAGCAACAGAGATCTCTGGCAATGAACGAACCAACTCATCAGGAACCGATTGTGAAACAAATAGGCAGGAAGAAATGGAGATGGATTGGCTGGCCATACTCTGAGGAAACCATCAAGTGACATCACTAGACAAGCCATTGCTCGGGTGGAACCCGAAATGGAAGCGGCGAGTTGGTCGTCAGTGCAAGGGTGGGTGACTTGGAGGAGGTCATGTGAAGAGGAGATGAAAACGTGTGGGCAGACTTGGAGCCAGGTGAAAACTCTAGCAGAGAACCGAACTCAGTGGAGACGCACGGCTGAAGTCCTATGTTCCTCTAGGAATTAAAGGATACAATAATAATAATATTGACTTTTGACTATCTTATTTTAATCTGTAGTAATGAAGTATAGCTTTTAAATTGACTTATTTGTTTCATGCATAAATGTCAATTAGAAATAACTTGACAGCTCTCACCACAAGCTTATTTAGAGTGACACTATCTAAAGTGATCATAGGTTGGCATACTGTTATTTAATGTAGGCAGTGGTGATTGAAGATCTAAGTCATGGCGGGATTTAAACTAGTAAATCAAAACAAATGATTCAGCGAAGAGACTCTTTTCAACGAATTTATCATCAAGCTGTACAATCGTATATATATGGTATTTAAGAAGCTTTATCCAATGAGGGAATTGAAACATAGGTGTGAATGCATAAAATAATAATAATAATAATAATGGAGAACGAGTCTAGCATTCATTTCCTCGATGTGAACTTATCAAGGAGGACCGATGGAACTCTGAAGAGATCGATTTATCGTAAGCTGTCATGGAATGGTCAACTGACTAATTTCTACAGCTGGGTACCCATTGGTCGAAAACGAAACCTGATCCGGTCGCTTGCCACTCGTATTTGGCGCATATGTAGCCCTGATACTGTGGAAGATGAGTTATACATCTTGAGGAAAATCCTAATAGAAAATGGATTTCCACCACGTTTTATAGATAAGAATATACATTCAAATCCTAAAAAACGTGACTTATCAACCGTACCCAAGAAGATACTTTACATGAGCTTGGAATTCAAAGAGGACTTAGCTTCCGATATCATGAAACGAAGGATATCACAGTCCCTGAAAAGAACATTCCCTGCTGCATCTCTGAGAATAGTCTTTACTAGTCGACCATTATTGTTCAATAACCTGAAGGACAAGATCCCGCTGTTGACCAAATCTGTGTGTGTTTATCAATTCACCTGCTCGTGTGGAGCTAGGTATGTGTAGTCCTCAAAAATAAACTTATCCAAATTTTACTATTATGTAAAAAATGAACATATTGTACACTACTTTGTTTTAACCAAAAACTCTGTACTTTTGAACTTCCCTCGAGTTTTAAATAAATATATAATTCTGCCTTCGACTCTCCACCTTCTCCACTATCTCAACTGCCGTCGATCAATTATAACAACCTGCTTTCTATCTCGAATTTTTGCAGGATCACCGTAGCCTCCTCCTACGCACTTTGGTCGACCTCCGGCAACGTCAACACTGGAGAATTAGAACTGGAGCAATCTTCCCGCAGCACTTCTGGAATCCATTACGTTTATTGTGGAATTTGGATCTTTGTAAACCCAAGTAACAAAACTTTAATATATTCTTCCCGTAAACTCAATTGATTTGGTATTTTGTTTTCTATTTGAATTTGGGTTAATAAGCTAACAGAGCAAAAGGTCCACCACAGGTATATCGGTCGTTCGACACGAGTTTTGTCCAAGAGGGTGCAAGAACACTATCCTGCATGGTTACGAAAAGATGGAAGTGGAGCAATAAGAAGCGCGATCATTGAACATCTGGTCGATAATGATCACCCTATCTCTATAGCCTCCGCCTTCAAAGTCATCTGCAAGGCAAAGAGTAATTTACCCAAATCCCTACGTACCCGACTCATCTGTATTGCTGAAGCCATCTTTGGCTATCGAAACAGAAAAGCCAGATCTCTATGTACAGAAAATGTTCGTTCAACCCCTCCAACTTTCATGGTCTTAATCCCTCTATGCTAAAGTATGGTAATCCCCAATCATATTTTAGCTCTACCAATTTTTTCATTTTTGTCTATTCATTTTGTATACTCTTCCTTATTAAGTCAATTGTTACTATTACTACTCTCACTTTTAATTGTCCCCGGTATTATTTCACTTGTTCCACTTGTCATTCTAAATGAATTCTTCTTTTTTACAACATTAAATTCTATGCTATTAAATTTCACACAATATTACGTAACGTTTTGTTTTATTCTATTTGTCTACTAATCTTCTAATTGCACACCTTTTTCAAGTTCTATCCATCGTATGAATTATTCTATATATGACATTAATTTGCTTTGCCACTTGATATTTAACTACGATTATAATCACAAACATTTTAGTTTCAATTGCATTTCATATTATTATTATTATTTTATGCATTCACACCTATGTTTCAATTCCCTCATTGGATAAGGCTTCTTAAAAACCATATATATACGATTGTACAGCTTGATGATAAATTCGTTGAAAAGAGTCTCTTCGCTGAATCATTTGTTTTGATTTTCTATATGTTATAATGGGAATTTTCCATGATTGAAACTAGTCGCCATCGGATTAACAGTCCTGCATTTTATGAGGTGAACCACGAAGTCAAGCTGTTAACCAGTTCGTCAGTACACTGCAACTACCACGGCAAGTGCTCATTTGTCATACGAATCAATAAATGATACATTAATTACTATCTGCTTGTCATCATTGTCTAGTTGACCTTCACCTATTCTTTTTTTAGTTGAGTTGTCTTTCCTCACTTTGTAACGAAACGATTGTCTGGAAAATCTCTCGTGAACGATCAAATTCTAATATTTATGTTTATTGGAATGTTTCAGCTAACTTTGTGATTACTATCCCTTTTTATCCTAGAATGTATGTCGTTGATCTGAAGTTTTTGTATCATACCCTGACTTGATTTTTATTGTTTGTCAAGTATTGGTTTTGCAGGGTTTTGTTTGTTTGATTGGTTGGAGCTGACATCAGTTAGAGAACCACTGGGAAACCTGAGAGTACTGGACAGCTGTTGCGTCACTAGCGGCTGCCGCTATTCAAGCAGTTAACCTGGTGTTCTAGTGGGAAACTGATATATACACAGGTGACTCATCAATATTCATTATTTATTTCCCACACCTGCATGATCATTGATTTCACGCATCTGCGTGATTATTGATTTTAATTACTAAATTCCCATGGTTTGTTAATATTTTTAAAATGTGACATTGATTTTCCTAACTGTATAAATACGGAGTTTTTGTTTAACATTTCGACTGTTGTTAGAGACAGTAAAAGCTCTCGTATCAACGTCCAGTGTTCTTTCTTTGTCTTGCGTGCCCGGCGGTATTTTTGTTGTTGTTGACGTGCGATTGGGACAGATTAGCCAGCGCATTAGTTAGATTCGCTCGTAGTCTACAAGGTCCTAATATCTCATACATAACAGAAACCGTGACCAGTCGTGGGTGCAGCAGTTTGAAATTGAGGCAGTAACTCATCGAAGAAGACATTGCGAAGTGGTCGCAATATGTCACGATTTGGCATAAGTTAGAACTCATGGGCTGGCCATTGGATCGGATCCCAGTGGCCTAGTGGTCTACGAACCAGCTCGCCTTGTAACCAGCAATTGCTGGATTTGAACACCGTTGGTGGGTGAGTGCATACTGATGAGGAGTCTGAAACCAGTCCGACGATACAGCTGTTCAGTACTCCTAGGTTTTCTAGTGGCGTCAGACCTAATTATTTGTCTTTATCCCTGTCTAATCTCGTTTTTTAATTCTTCCCTTTGCGGCCGTGGGACACATTGACAATGTGTTGTTTTACGGTGTGATTTTGTCCGGGTGATTCAAGGTCATTCTGACCTTGGACCGTCAGCGCGAATTGCTCGTGTGTGATCCTTGTGGACAGACGTTTGGTCCCTTGCTGATTCTAAGGTACTTCTTACGGTCGATTTTTGGTTCACCAGTTTTGTTCTACAGTATTTGCTTTGTACTTAATATTTTTCTTAACTGTACAGCTGCCTAATGGCACTGTTGAGGTAGTTTTCAGTTTTTCGTGTTATTATTGTTGAATAAAACCACAAAGATCTAAGCGTAAATATGTGTTTCTTGCTGTCTTTGGAGAGTTTTGTTACCATGTAACTATCAAGGAAGTTTTTTCAGTATTAGGACTCCATATTATAACTTGTTTATTAGATATATCACACAGTGAAACAGTATTACAGTTTACTGGATGACGTTTCGAACAAAATTTATTGTTCATAATCATATCAATTGTAATCACACGACTTCGAAACTTGAGTTTTATAGTCTTTTGTATTCTTCCCCATTTGTCGTAGGGGTAGTAGAATTTCGCAGGTGTCTGGGACAGGTGTTGAATAATTCCTATTACACGTGTTTGCAGTTGATTTGATAAACAAAGCTTCCGATATCAATCTCTCCTTCCACTCTGTTACATTAGATTTTAAAACTGTCATCTTATCCCATCCATCCTGTTGTATGATTGTGTGTAATTGTATGTAGTGCTATAGCTGAACTATTCTTCAAATTTCTTATCTTATTTGGGTCATCTACAACAGTGCCGAAGTTTTATATGTAAATATTAGGATGCCGAGGTCGGCTTTTTGTGTTCCAACCACAGTGTGTCAATTGTGGTCGTTACAAACTTTTCTTGGCAGACTTCATAGTTCGATGAATTTGATTTATCAACTAACACATGACATACTTCAGAACTTATCATTCGTAACGTTCATTCATCTGTTGCCTGTCAGTTACAGCTCATCAAAAAATTACTTTTTCAATAGGAACTAGGGAATTTCAGGTGTGATTAGTAGAAGAATTCAGGATGTGTTTTGTCTCACTGCACCAACATGCATTCCAAATAACAGTCAGGTTCCTATTTAGACTAAAAAATAACGCACATATTTTCAAATGATAAAAGCAGTATTCGCTAGAATTTTAAGCCAATTTTTTTAAAAATTGATTCCTATCTTCACTTTCTAAATACCTAATATAAATGTAAACATAGTTTAAAGTAAGGATAATCCTAAAGAAATCGTAGTTTCATCTAGACTTGAATGACGATTATCACTTAATTTATTCTTTTGTCAGTAATAAGTTAATAGTGTTGCATAAAGAATCTCAACTTCATCGACTTTGAAAAGGCCTTCGACAGCGTCGATCGAGAGGTGCTTTGGAAACTACTTCGCTACTATGGGGTGCCACCGACAATTATACATCTCATCCAACAGTTGTACGACAATGCTGAATGCCAAGTAATCCACAACGGGAAACCTACAGAATCCTTCGAAGTGAGGGCAGGAGTAAGACAAGCTAGCTGACTACTATCGCCAATGATTTTCCTGATTGCAGTAGATTGGATAATGCGACAGACAGCGAGCAATGAGGAAACAGGCATAAAATGGACTCACACAAAAAACCAACTTGGAGGATCTGGAATTCGACGATGATATATGTCTGATTTCCCACAAACTGGAAGATATGCAAGTGAAAAGCAACAAGTTGGCAGAAGAAGCATCAGAGATAGGAGGGACTTCAGGTGAACATAGAGAAAACAGAGGTGATGAAGATTCCTGGCCAACAGTAACAACAACAGCAACACGCAACAGTCAGCCAGCATAAATGGGAGAAATCTGAAAGAAGCAACCTCCCTCACCTACTTACCTGGGAAGCCTCATTCTAACTACAGGCTTACGGAACTGACGAGGATATCAAAGCTAGAATCGGAAAAGCAAGACAAACTTTCACTACTCTCAAGTCTGTGTGGAGGTCAACAGCACTCTGCATCAAAAATAAGATCCGAATTTTCAACTCCAATGTGAAGTCAGTACTACTATAGTGATCCGAGACTTGACGCCACGTCACGAAGGCCACTTCGAATAAATTACAGACCTTTGTCAACAGTAGTCTTGGCTCACTACTCAAGATCAGATGACCAGCCAGAAAAGATCAGCAACAGAGATCTCCGGCAATGAGCCGACCAACTCAGCAGGAACCGATTGTGAAACAAATAGGCAGGAAGAAATGGAGATGGATAGGCTGGCCATACTCTGAGGAAACCATCAAGTGACATCACTAGACAAGCCATTGCTCGAGTGGAACCCGAAAGGGAAGCGGCGAGTTGGTCGTCAGTGCAAGGGTGAGGGTGACATGGAGGAGGTCATGTGAAGAGGAGATGAAAACGTGTGGGCAGTCTTGGAGCCAGGTGAAGACGTTGGCAGAGAACCGAACTCAATGGAGACGCATGGCTGAAGCCCTATGTTCCTCTAGGAACAAAAGGAAACAATGATAATAATAAAGAATCTTTAATGTGAACATTCGTGAATATTGAGTAAAAATCGAAGTTTTCCATTATTTCATCTTCTTCAATACGAATCAAATGAATGTGTACTGCCGATGAGTCCCAAACTAGGAAGAAACAGCTGTCCCGTACTCCCTGATTTTCAGTGGTTCTATAACTGATATCAGTCTATGGCCAAACTTGAAACAAGTCAAGATTACTTGACTCCCAGTCTTATTCAAATTCTTTACTACATATTCAGGACTTTATTTCATATTGTTTCAATATTCATGAAGTTCAGTTTGAAAGCTAGGTGAACTAATAACTGGGAACAAACATTTTTTATAAATTTCCATGTTTCTGTTAAAGTTTAGGCAGATTTTAGTATATACTAACTTTCCTTCCAAACACAACATCACCCTCCACTAGATAACTGAGCCATAAGACCAAGCCTTATCAGAACAGTGCTGTGGTGAGAACTGTCTGCTAGCCGAAATTGTAGACAACAACTGACGTCAATGTTTACATCCCAAATCGGGGTCATGAGAAAAAACAAGAACAAAGACTAACCTTGAGGAACTCAACAAACAATCACAGTAGACTTAGCATGGGCGAATACGATTAGCAGATATATCGACGGACTGTCTAAGAAACGGTAACAAAGAGGGAGATAGAATAACCTTCGACAGGAAAACAACCAACCAATCAGAAGACGTTGCTTCTCTGCTAACAATGCAGAAATTACTTTTACTTAGTCTTGTACCCTCTCTTAAATCCTTTAATGACCCTAAACAATTTACCTATAAGCACAGTAGAAGCACTTTAGATGCAGCTGCCGTCTTATATCATAACATTGCTTCCAGTCTAGACAAAGGGGTCTAAATTTGTTCGTTGTGCCTTCCTATACTGTACATCTGCTTTCGACTCGGTCCCTAGGGACATCTTATTAAATAAGCTTGCTGCAAGTCAAACAGAATGTTGGGCTGTTAACTGGTTATATTCCTATTTCTCAGAAAGAAAGCAGTACACCGTATACAAAGGGAAGTCTTCCACTTCATTGCCTACTGAAGCTGGTGTCCCTCAAGGCGCTGTCCTTTCTCCTTTTCTTTTTTCTTTCTTCTTACATGACTTGCCTCAGTCTGATGAAATAAACTTTGTGAAGTACGCTGATGATTTAACTGTTTCAATGGCTGTTAACTCCCAGCTAGATTGTACCAAAATAAATAGCTTTCTGTCGGGAGTCAGTAAATGGTCTGAGTCTAATGGTCTTAAACTGAATCCTTCTAAATGTCAAACTGTTAATTTCAGCTTAAGATGTAAACGACAGTTAAAAGAAGCCGTCGATTCTCATGACAGTTATAAGATTGACGACAATGATATAGGAATTAAATCAGAAATTAAGTATCTTGGACTTATTCTCTCTTCTGATCTCTCCTGGTCTTCCCATGTCTTAGCGATCTCCAGTAAAATATTCCGCCTGACATTTTACATTAAGAAGTTAAGGCACTCGGGTATAACTCAACCCCTCCTCTTACAGTTCATAAACTCTTGCATCCTACCTATTCTTCTTTATTGTTCACCCTTATTCTTTCCTGGTTTGCTTAAAAAGGACTTTATCACAATTCGTAGAATGCTGAAGACTGTCAGTAGGATGAGTGGTGTCCTAGTGGACTACATGGTTAACGTCGTCGTCGATAGGCACTTGACTTCGTGCAGTAAATTTGCTAAAGGGATTTTGTCTGACTTGAAGCATCCACTTCACCCTCAGCTTTCACCTTGCATCTCCTCAGATAGAGCAAGAAGTAACTTCAGGAAACTGTATGCTCGCACGTCTAAGTATAAAACTTCTATGATACCATACTTGGCACGTATTTTATGTGATGGAAATACTGTCAGGCAAGAATTGACTAACCTTTTTTCATCTAGTAAATAAACAATCTCCATCCATCCTTATATACATTCAAGTTTTACTTTTATTATTTCTATTATATTTTTGGTCCTGTTGCTTCCTTGTTTTTGCTTTCATAACTGCAAACACCAACTTATCTCTATGATTGCTGTAATCTTTGTTTTTTCCCTCACCATATCATGTAAAGAGAACATCATATTCAATATTTTAATCATGCAAGGATTTGTATACCGCATCGACAATACTGTGTGAAACAAGCTCACAGTAATTTCCACTTGTATTATTATCATTACCTTATCTGCTATCATTATTATTATTTCCACTTTATATGCTGCATGTTTTTTTGACATTACCCCTATTGTAAATGTGGAAAATTTTCTGAGTGACTAATTTTTATTTATAATTTGAGGAAACAGATGCAATATTGTGATTGATGCTGAAAATTCCATTTTGTATCGGAAGTACTGTTTTTGGAATAAAGTAAATTATTATTATTATTATTAATGTACATAAAAGTCTATAAATATTTGTTGATTTTTTCAAAAGACGATCTGCTGCCTGGACCTTGTCTTCTGTTGTTACAGTGCAACACAGATGTCACTATATACCACTTATTTCACATTCACTTAATGAAATCATATATACTTCACTTAAATCCTTCATTATTCACTACTGAAATATAGGCTAGTTTCAAATTTAATGTTGAATGCACAAAAAGTAAACGATGTCCCAAATTCTAATCGATATTTTTATCATACAGATTTCAGAAATAGTCTGTTCATGTAGAATCCGTTACACTGGGTGTATAATTAGGTAAGTCCATTGTCGAATTTCTGGATACCAGTCACCATGGTTAGGCGATGAACTCAACTAAAGCGAACATCTATCTCTATGCCTCTATACACTAGCTCACCATGTTAATACGAGACATCAAAGAGAGATTAACAAAGATTTTATTTGTCTTATTTTATTCAAATTTTTTTCATACTGTAAGAGTTCAACTTTCATTAACAGTAAA
Source organism: Trichobilharzia szidati (assembly GCA_944472155.2). NCBI lineage: Eukaryota > Metazoa > Platyhelminthes > Trematoda > Strigeidida > Schistosomatidae > Trichobilharzia > Trichobilharzia szidati. The sequence goes on along the minus strand of OX235271.1, from coordinate 46,406,380 downwards.
GTTAATCAGAATTCTTTTCAAGTATTCGTTTTGAAGGAACTTGTAACCAGAAGGTCCTGGGTTCGAACACTGGTGTTGGGTGCGTACTGCTGAAGAGTCCCAAACTAGGACGAAACAACTGTCCAGTACTCCCAGGTTTTCCAGTGGTTCTCTAACTGATGTCAGCTCATGATGAAATCCTCCATGCAATTAAACAAAATCCCTACCAAACCAATACTTGAGAACTTTTTTTTGTTTAATTGGTTGGAGGGTTTCATCATTAGCTGACATCAGTCAGAGAACCACTGGAAAACCTGCAGGGAGTACTGGACAGCTGTTTCGTCCTAGTTTGAGACTCTTCATCAGTGCCCACGCAACCACGAATGGGGTTCAAATCCAGGACCTTCTGGTTACAAGGCGATCTCTCAGACCATTAAGCTACTAGGATCCAATCTAGGTTTTCCAACGGTTCTCTTACTGATATCAGCACATGATGAAAGCCTTCAAGTAATCAGAATTTATCGGAATAAGCTAAATTTGTATATTCCAGAGAAGTTTGTAAAGCCTCATTTAGGTATACGAGCTACTTGAACGGGTGTCTCAATGTTATAATAATTAATAGTTCAAAATATATCAATCAGAGATTATATGAGGTGGTTCTCGTGTTCTTTAGTTTATGAAGGGGTGGGTGCTGGAATCACCACTAATCACAAGCAAGAAGGTGCATCCAACTGATGAGCTCAATGTAGATCGAAACATGAGTCCTGAATTCTACTGCCAGCCATCATCGAAAATAACAAACTGTCTTTTCTTTAAAATGTGTATTACTATAAAAGATACATAGATATTTCACCGTATTGATATCATATATGTACAATTAAACCAAATATGTTTTAAGCAGCTCAAAACAGATCAAAGATCTTATTCTCACTTTTTAAAAATATATAAAGAAACAAACAACAATTTCTATTCTAAACAACAAAGAACATCATATTCTCTTAATTTATATTCTTTATTACCCCATGGAAGTAGTGCACACTTATACAAACGATTCACTTTGCCGACACACACTTCATCATTTACTGTAGCACGAGCTATATACAATGGTTCACCACTACCTGTTATTCCAGCGAGAAATGCACCAGCAGGTACTTGACCATCACGTGCAGGAACCCAATTATACCTAATTTAATATAGAAAGAATTACATGTGGCACGTGAAGGGAATAATTGAAATTATACAAATAATGATATATATATATATATATAAATTAAAAAGGATTAATGTGAACAAGTGAACAAGCAGTCGATAAACATTGGAATCCATATTGAAATCCTAAAAGAAGTGATATTAAGATGCACCTCGAATGTAAACTTCAAATTTGACGGCACGCTTTACAGGTAAGTGGACGGGGTGGCGATGGGCTCCCCACTGGTTCCCATTTTGGCTGATTTCTTTCTAAGTAAGCTAGAAAATGGACCTCTGAACAACCTTATCAGAAAGCTCTCATTTTATTGCCGATAAATGGATGATACCTTTATTCTTTGTGATAATGGTTCTGATAGAAGTACAGTAATTACTGAATTCAATGAAGTACATTCGGCTATGAAATTCACATGCGAAGAGGAATCCCAAGACAGAATTGCCTTCCTGGATGTCCTACTTACATGAAAACCAGACGGTAGCATAAAAAGAAATTTGCATAGAAAAAGCACTTGGACAGGACAATATACACACTTTCACAGCTTTGTTCCTATCAGTTACAAAAGAAATTTAGTGAAGACTCTCAGCCACAGAGTTAGAGCTATATGCTCAGAAGAAGTAACTGAAGATGAATTAAGCATTGTATATGATACTTTAATCGAAAATGGTTATCCTGACAAACTTATCAAGAAACACATGACAAAGAAAGCGGAAAAGGACTACTCACTGTCTGTAAACAAGAAGCCTTTATATATACGACTACAATTCATGGGTGATATACCAAGCGAGTTAATTACGAAGAAATTAAGAAAATCAGTCCCAAGAACTTTCAATGCTGGCGAACTACACGTATTATTCTCTACACGACTGATGGTGCTACCTCGACTGAAAGATGAAGTACCTAGACTAGTCACTTCAAATTGTATCTATCAATTCAACTGCGCTTTGTGGGGCGAGTTATATTGGGCGTTGCTCTAGGAACTTGATTTTTGTGCTCGAGAACATATCTCACTATGGCTAAGTAAAGGTGTAGTTAAAACTATTAACAGCTCGATATTAGACCATCTGGTGCAAACCGGTCACAAAGCCAGCGTAGAAGAATCCTTCTCTATAATATACCGGGTGCCTAACAAATTACCAAAATCGTCGAAGCACCACATGCTCCAAACAGCACAGGCTATTGCAATTCGCCTCAAACAACCAGTGCTCTGTGTTCAAAAGAAGCAAGTCCAGCCCCTACTACTGCCCTGGCCCTCACTAGAGACTATAAACTCATGAATTTGTACTATTATCTTTCCTAATTCTTCTGACATTCAGTTTATTTTATGTTGATGCTGTTCAGCTGTAATTTATCAATATTATTGATTTGATGTTATTTAAACATTAATGTCGTTCATAAGACTAATTCATTCATTCATTATAATGTATATCTAATTGTAGAACCTGATGATGAATTTATCGAAAAGAGTACTCTTTGTTCCGTGTCTATTCTTTTGAAAATTTTAATGGGCATTTTTAATCAGTTAGAAATATTTAGATTAGAGTTATGCCTTCCTTATACTTACAAAGCTTGATTTGCATAAACATTTGTATTACACAATATCTCGAATTCACGAAGTCCAAACTCTTCACCTTTATAAGGTATAAAACCTGCACCAATTCCGATAGGCATTTTACCCGGTATTAAATCTTCATTTTTTCTACCACGAATAATACAAATACCAGCGGCTGCTTGAACTGCATTTGCCGGTGGAGGTGTACCATAAGCACCGGGTAACCAAGATAAATGAGCTTGACGAACATACGGTGGAGTGGTCATCCTAAAAATATACATTAAATAACATAGTTTTACATAACACATGTTTTAACAACATACCTTTTAAAAAAATTATATTTGTAAAATCTCACGATATTGAAATGAGTAATTCCAACGTTTGTTCGGCAATCTGGTCCGAACTTCTTCAGGGAAATTAATCAAAATTAACATAACAGAGGTTTTATATATAAAAGGCACTTATCTCCGTTGTCTGGAAAAAATGCACATCCTAAATCCGTAGCTGTCGAGTCACCTGACAACTCCAGTAGTCAATAAAGCAGCTCAATATTCAGAAAGAAGACAATGCAATAAGTTCGACAGGGTCTTAAACTAAACTCTAATCCTAAAACCATAATTTTGAAAATAGTCTAATCATAAAATTCTAGATACTAGCAGTTTGAACGGACATGAAGGTTTGATGTTAGCTGATGCATAGGAAATCCTGATTAATAAATAATAATGGATATGTATCACTAATTAATAATACTTGGTCAAATTCCTGACTGTCTATATCTTCCTATGGAGACTTAAGAAATGTTTTACAACTGTTTACACACACACGCATGCACACTCTGTTTAAAGTGTTTAACAAAGGTAGACCAATATTTGTAAGTCCGAGGTCAAATTTTGAACACGCTATACAATTTTGTTTATTATATTTGTTAATACTTGTTTTATGAATCATGATTGGACAAAGTTTTTAAAAAGATGTGCCTTTTATATATAAACCTCTTTATGTTAATTTTGATTAATTCCCTGAAGAAGTTCGGACCAGATTGCGAACGAAACGTTGGAATTACTCATTTCAATATCGCTGAGATTTTACAAATATAATTTTTTACAAATGTCTACTTCTCACTCGGCGCCAAATATTTTAGAACTATTCTGTCAATCTTGACGACAGTTCTTTTGAACATACCTTTTACGGTTAAGAAATTAGAAATACAAAATTATTGGTATGTTAGAGACTCAGGATGTAACCTCGTGGTGAGAGCTGTCTGCTAGCCGAAATTGTAGACAACAACTGACGTCAATGTTTACATCCCAAATCGGGATCATGAGAAAAAACAAGAAGAAAGACTAACCTTGACGAAATCAACAAACAATCACAGCACACTTAGCATGGGCGAATACGATTAGCAGATATATCAACGGACTGTCTAAGAAACGGTAACAAAGAGGATGATAGAATAACCTTCAACAGGAAAACAACCAACCAATCAGAAGACGTTGTTTCTCTGCTAACAATTACGCTAATATTTTTTTCCTTCACGTTCCCCAGTGGAACATAGGGCTTCAAGTTAGTGGCTTGAAGTTTCTATAGCAGTGTTTATTTTACAGGATGGGGTTGCTAGCCTTATGCCCAACCTTTCCTCTTCACCAGCATTATTTCTGGCTTAGCGAGGTAAAGGAGTGCGTCGGCCGGGAATCGAACCCCGGACCATGTGCATGGTCGGCGAGCGTCCTAACCGCTATGCCACCGACGCACAACGCTAATAATAATGTACATAAAAGTCCATAAATATCTGTTGATTTTCTCAAAAGACGATCTGTTGCCTGACCGTTGTCTTCTGTCGTTACAACCTGACTGATTGATTGACTGAATTTTAACGCAAATCTTTGCACAGAAGTACAACAGCTCAATTTGCCACACTTTATTTAGCACACAAAAGTAGAGAAGAAGAAAATTCATGTGAACAATGATGAGCAGAAATGTTTGGAAGAAGGAAAAGTATTATGGAAAAAAAATAAGGATTTAATGGATATTTGGAAGAAAACAAAGGGTGAATGCATCTGCACCAATGAGAACGATTTTCAGCCATATGACAAATTGTCTCTAGCCATTGGTTCTTGGTATCCTCAGGACACCAACCAATCAGACTACACCTGCAAAATTGGCTCAGATCAATAGTCAAAGGCCTCATAAACTGATGCCAAGTTTCGGTATGACCGCTGTTAACACAATTTAAAACACATCCTATGTCACCTAACATTGCTCATCGAGGAAGGTGGTGGTTTAGCATGAGAAACACCTGTCCTGTCCATTTTAATTGATGTACCGTTAAAACCGTATGAACTGATTTGTCCTTCTTTCCTAACATTCTAGGCTTAACCTCAAAATTCTCAGAATTATTGTGCAACTTAACACTCGAGATAGGACGCAAGAACGAGCACACTAACGACCCTAAACTAACCTGATTGGAGTCACAGGAAAACTTGTGGGCTTATGGAATTGTTTTGGGGGCGGTTATCACTTCCCAGCTGCCCACATCATAGAAGGTGATTCCTTCTTGGGGGTGCATGAACCAGAAGGAGCATAAGCGTTGTATGCCTGCAGAGGCCAAAGGACAATTGCTTTAGGCCAGTCATATATGGACTGTTTGAAATGGTCTTCAGAGTTGCATCCGTATCAAGATCTTCACACCGGCTACAGATCACCGTAATGTAAGTTGGGATGTACAAACTTCAGAGTCAGTTTTTCTAACCCTCAATCTCTAGAGCCGAGAGGCAGGATATTTCGCTTGGTGGTTATTTGGGAGGAAAAGATTTCTGCTGTTGCATCCCTATTCGCCACTAGTACGACTTTGCCCACAAAGCTCCTCCACAGTGTAAACGATGTACACTACGATGGTAACTGTTTTTAGTCTAACCACTATCCAAACTATCTTTCTGGCGTGGTAGAACCTGCAGTAAACTTGTGATATACGAATCCAACCACCTCATCAAGGTAGTAGCTGCATGTCGGGCTTGAAGCAAACAATCAGAATAAACCAATGAAACCAGGCAAATAACACAATATCCGTAGAAAAATATCTAAAGAAATGTGAGAATATTAAACAGGATGCTAAGAAGATAATTCACAGGGTGGTATAGGATTGCTAATGTTCATTCAAATGACTGTCGTTCAGGATTCGGAGTTTAAATCAGGCTTAGATTAGGGATAGATTGAGGTTAGTATAATATTAGATTAGGGTGGATTAGAGTCAAGTCTCAATGGGAACATCATTCCTCATTGGGGATCGTAGATACATCTAGATGACGATTCCAAAATTCGACAAAACACTTATTTTGGATTCCATTGCACATTAAAATTCACCAAATAACTATCATTTTCCCTTTTCGTATCTCACGTGGTTTATTTAAAATAAGAAGAGTAACTCTATATTTCCGAAACAAAGAATTTATCCATTAACATTTTACTCTGCTTTTCTCTATCTTTTCCTTTATCGAAATCTAAGATTCTCAACCGATAGATTTCAGATATCGTAACGCAATGACCAGTGACGATTTGTATATCACTTGGTGGTGTGAATCATTAGAGTAAGTATTCAACTTTCAGCTAAATGATGTTAGGCTCCGATTGTTTTATCCATATAAGACCAACGGATTTCTCGTGGCATTATTAATTCCTACACATTATTATTATTGTTCCCTTGGGTTCCTAGTGGAACATAGGGCTTCAACTGCACGTCTCCACTTGTTTCTGTCTTCTGCTGTACTTTTCACCTGCATCCATGTTAGTCCATGCTGTTTCAGCTCCTCTTCACACGATCTCCTCCATGTCACCCTTGCACGTCCCACTCGCCACTTCCCTTTCGGGTTCCACTCGAGCACTGGCCACTGACGCGCGATGTCACCCAATGGCCTCCTCAGCGAGTGTCCAATCCATCTCCACTTTCTCCTGCATATTTGTTGAGCGATTGGTTCTTGTTTTTTGTTTGTTCCCATAGTTTCTTGTTGGTGATTCTTTCCGGCCATCTGATCTTCAGTATAGAACGAAGGCAGCTGTTGATAAAGGTCTGCAACAGGCTGTTGGAAATATTCTTTGTGACCCGCCAAGTTTCTGATCCGTATAGAAGAACTGACTGACTTGACGTTTGTATTGAAAATCCGAATTTTGTTGTTGATGCTGAGTTGAGTTTCGAAGATTTCCAGATTGGTTTCAGGTTGATGAATGTGTTTCTCGCCTTCCCGATTCTCGATTTGACATCCTCGTCCGTTCCTCCTGTAGTTGAGACAATGCTCCCTAGATAAGTGAATGAAGTAACCTCTTTCAAATCCCTCCCGTTGATGGTGATTGGCGTTGGATGTTGCTGTTGTTGTTGTTATTGTTGTTGGTTGGTTATTTTCATGACCTCCGTCTTGTCTATGTTCACCTGGAGTCCTGTCTTCTCTGGCTGCTTCTTCGACCAGTTTGTCGGTTTTCGCTTGTAAGTCTTCGATTTTGTGTGACATCAAACATAAATCATCCACAGGCGAAATCCAGGTCTTCTAGGTTCTTCACGTTGATCCAGGATATCCCTGTCTTCTTATTTCCCACTTCTCATTTCCAGGATTTCAATGCCGGAATACGCGTTTCAGCTTATGCTGCAACACAGTATCATTAACTACCAAATATCAAATGTGACCGAATGTCTAATACTCACGAAATTAAACTTGATTAATCAACATTGCGAGTCATCAGGCTCATGTATCTAGTCGTTAATATTAGCGCTGATTGGATTCTATCAGACACGTTTCTAATGTGGTCATCAAGGTAGCGTTCTCCTCTAACTGGTAAATGGTATACAAGAAATTTCATTTCTTTTGACTGAACATCAGGTAGTAAGCAGCTAATTTCTCAATCAAAATATATGATACAGTCTTACGGGAGGTCATTAGCGAACCTAAACAGCTCAGTGATAACTCTCTCTGTGACTTCATCACTGGATGACACGGATTCGAATCTCAGATAGGATATGAGTTCCTTCAAGTTTGCAGATACGCCATGCTCAGGAGTGTTTAGACCCAAGGCTTCCTACCGATCGCTTCCAACCATCCTATAACAAAAGTTAGCCTTCATCCCAATATCTCTGAATGGGAATAGCTTTATTACACATCCCCGATAATTGTAGCATCGTATTCCGTTGCTAAGGTGCTTAGATAACAAGTTATATTTTTTATAAACTTTCAAATGAAATTTTACACTAAACAATTTTCTGCAACAGTAAACAGTAGACACCAAGGTCAAATGACTTTGATTCAACCAATCAGGCAGCCCAGCATTACATATGGATGCTAGTCTCCTAGATTTGGTTTATGACTAGTCTGTGGAAAATGGGCTGATAGGGAGGACTAAAACATGCATACCTGAAGGGATAATGACTCTGTGAAAGTATTGTTGGGCTACTCAGATGCAATCACTGCTATATGAGGACGACGGTTAGAGTTAATAAGTCGTACATTATGGTGATTTTTTATATACTTTCTTCTGTAAATAGAAACTCTGCCTTAGTAATATATTGCGCATGTGTGACTAGTAACTGCTATAGCTTCAGAAATAGAGAATGCATTGGTTTGATATGTCTATAACCACTTCTATGGGAAACTCGGGTCAGTTTCTGCAGCGTATTAGAGATTTGTATCCTGCATGATTCATTTTTATTACATATATCATAAATACACTTTTTTAGAAATTAAGTAGCACTTTTCTGACAGGCTCCTTCAAGGTCATCCGAAGTTGGTGTCTAATCATTACTCAAGTGTTGGTTTGTAGGGATTTGATTGGTTACAGGATTTTCATCATGAGCTGACATTAGTTAGAGAACCATTGGAAAACCTGGGAGTACTGGACAGCTGTTTCCTCCGTCCTAGTTTGGGACTCTTCATCAGTACGCACACACCACCACTGTTCGAACCTAGGACCTTCTGGTTACAAGGCGAGCTCGTATACCATTAAGCCACTGGGACCCGATCCAATGGCCCATGAATTCTAACTTCTGCCAGGTCGGGTGTGAGGACAAATACTCGCCGAAGACATTGGCTAGGGGTCGCGCTATGTCATGAATTGGCAGAAGTTAGAATTCATGGGCTGGCCATTGGATCGGGTCCCAGTGGCTCAACGGTCTACGAGCTCGCTAGCCTTGTAACCAGAAGGTCCTGGGTTCGAACACTGGTGGTGGGTGCGTACTGATGAAGAGTCCCAAACTAGGACGGAGGAAACAGCTGTCCAGTACTCTCAGGTTTTCCAATGGTTCTCTAACTAATGTCAGCTCATGATGAAAATCTAATCATTAGTGTTGCCCAATATTTCTTCTGACGTAAGTGTAAGTGTTTGAGCTGCGCTACATTCGCTGCACTTTTATCAGAAAATATCTCTTGATACTGATGTCTGCGCAACGTAATGGATTAAAGGGGGCAGTAAGTTCAAAAGTTAAATGTATATTTTTGAATTTTCATGAAATCATGCTGGTATATTTTGGCCTATTTATTGAAACACGCAAAAATACCCACCGGATAAAGAAGATGGTGACATTTCAAAAAAGAGACACGGAGTATAATCGCCCCCCCCCCTCGCCGAAGTCAATGTTATATTCGAGCTCCTTGTATGTCTAAAGTTCCACTTTGCTCCTTGGATTCAGTAAATAACATGCTTTAAAATCTTATCAAAATACTAAAAATCTTAAACATATCTACAAGAGGAAGACGTATTTGTACAGATGACTCCTTAGAAAATGAGCTAGGATATATCCAAAATACGCTGGTCCAAATGGGTTATCCTAGTAGATTTGTTAGAAGACACATGAATACCAGGTACAACAAAGAAAAACTGACAACAGTTAAAAAGAAAGAACTGTTCATGAAACTTCAATATCTACATATATAAAATTATTACTTTAATGGAAAAGAAATATAATTGTCTCTATATTGTAATGAGATGAACTTTTCTAACATAAAGTTTAAACAAACTCACATATATTCCTGTATACAATGAACATCTGATCTCAGACGTGACTATGTTACTATTATGTGAACTAGACGGCAAAGCATGTTTCATACACTTTAGTGAGACAAACATATTCAAGGTTAAATCCAGATATATAAACCAATCGAAGCATGGTAAAGGTAAGTCAATGAACAACATTTTTTATACAGTGTGTGATTATTGATTATTTAGAGATTTGTAAAGGTGTGTAGAGAATTGAGACAACACATTGACAGCAGTAAATTATGTCTGCCGAAACGAATAGCTAACCAAATGACCTTGAATAAAAAAAAACAAACTAACAACATGGTTAAAAGGCATTATTTGTAATGGAACTTTTAGCAAAGACAACTAGTGTTAAAGTCATACAGGATGACGATCTTTTATATGTTAGAGTAGTTTGTCTATGTCCAAAACAATTTCTGCCAATAAATTTATTGACATGATCGTATGCCATATCATTTCGTATTCTTCAAATACCCCTAGAATGCTTCCATGAAATTTGTGTGGGTCTGATTTCAGTTGATCAATTCACTCAGAAGAATAACTGGCTACAGTAATCAACCAACATCAAAGTTGTTAGATGGCCTTGAAACGACCAATCAGATTCTTCCGGGCGAGAAGTGGCATTTAATTTTTAACAAAAAGTGTATTTATAAAGCTGTATATATAATGAAAATGAATCAAACAGGGTATATGTCTCTAGCATGCTGCAAAAAATGGTTTCAGATTTCTCATAAGGGTGGTTACAGACATATCAAACCAATGTCGATACAAAAATTCATCTAAGTGTTTATATACGATATCATTTCGGGAACCAATTACCATTCTAATACGTTTTGTCAGATGGACCCAGAATCCTTCAATAGAATTTGTATGGGTTCCGCTCATAGGATCTATTAATTCAGAAGAATGATTGATGACGAATGCAGTCTAGTGATGATAGTTGCAAATAACGTATCCACTCATCTGTGTGAATGGTGGAGCCTTGGGGGACTAGTCGTTGTATAATTGGTATTAAAACATAAGCACTTCTGTTTGGGATGCGTCGTACTAACCCTTGCCGAAGAGTTGTGTCGTACAGTCCCAGCACCGCGATTCATTTTTCATTTAATATGTACTGCTTCGTCCAAATGAACGGCAACACCAATTTCTCCAAGTATAGAAACAGTTCCACTGATCTTTCGTGACGGAGTATCCGGACAGTGCTGTTACCACTGCACTGATGACATTTTAGTATTCTCTTTTTCTACAGCTGTATCAGATACTAGTCGTTTCCGTAGCCAGTTGTGGCATACATGCAATGTTTTACTAAGGCAGAGTTTCTATTTCCAGAAGAAAGTATATAAAAAATCACCAGAATGTACGACTTACCAACTCTTACAAACTTCCTCATATGACGGTGATTGCATCTGAATGCATAACCATCAGTAACCCGGCAATACTTTGGCAGAGTCATTACCCCTCCGTATGTAGATGTTTTAGTCCTTTCCCTCCACCCATCTTTCACAAAGAAGTTAAAAACCAAATCTGGGTGAAACTTGCAACTAAGATTATGAACAGTATCCATTTGTAATGCTGAGTGATTTGATTGGTTGTTTCAGGGTCATTTAACTTTGGTGTTTATTGTTTACTCTCGCGAAATAACTTACAGTGCGGTGGATGTAGCGGGATAACGTTAAGAAGCGTCTATCATTATTCTGGTTGGTCACAATTTAGACTTACGGAAATAAGTTCCTACCAAATCAATAGACTAAATGATATGCTACCTCAGACGTCTTTTCCTATGACGATATCTAAGGCATGTTTATGTAAGAGCATTGCTGGTTTCCCCAATGCTGCCCCTCTACATAGGCGTTTCCTAATCCTTCTTTGCAGTAAAATACAATATCAGGATAAAATTCCTGATGTGATTCGTGTATATCATCGATTTCGGTGTCTTTTTATTATGCGGCTTATTTGACTGGTGCATTTGTTACTGTGATACATGCACGGTGTTTATTTATCTAGATGTACGTGCCAAAGCACATACATCCGAAGAACAGAGAGAAGGGTTATTGTCCGCATTTCTGAACACATACCAAAGAACCTGAGACTGAAAGGTCCACAAGTATTAAACAGTGCAATTGCGCGTCATCTATTAGACACTGGTCATAATGTAGACAACTTGAAGTCATTCAAAATAATCAACAAGCAAAAGAAACCTAACTTGCTACGCTTTGCTGAAGCAATTGCTATCAGACGACTTAAACCAAATCTATGTACGCAGAAAGAGACAGTGGTGAATCTTGCACTGCCCTGGTGACAACAAAAAAATATATACAACAGCTTGTTTTGTTTCCAAGCCTAATTGCCTAATTATTCTATAAATATTTATAAACTGTCAAATATTGATCACAGTTCATTTGAATTATTCTATAAATAGTCAGTGTTTGTAACTCTTAATTAGTTAAATCATTCCGGACTAATGCTACTTTTACTTCCTACCAATTACTCCTTGTGATCGTGGAAAATTATGTTCAAATCTTTAATGTAATGTAATTCATATTTTTCATCGTTCAGGTTGTAACCAGTTGAGAAGAATCCTCGAAATAATAAAAGATGAGCTCATATTATCCTGGTACAATTGTTGTTCTTGCTTTGTTCAAATCTAGATAGCAGTTGAATATGTTCAAGTAACGCAAAGAAAATAATATCTTATCCACTCATCACTTTCTTCAAGAATAAAAAAACATATGTACCTGCAGTTATGAGAAATACAAGTAGCATTATACATTAGATTACTAGAAAGCAACTCAATTTGACGTAAAATTATCTCAATGTACACAAATGGCTTATTAAAATCCCGGATACCATCGACCGTAAAAATGTGTTTGAATTCGAATTTATTTATAATCATTTGTTCGGATGACTTAGTGACATATCTTATACCATCAGTGAAATCTGTTCTTATGTCACGTAGGGCAGTTTTGTGGTCACTTACATGCAAGCATGTTTCACCATTTTCAAGAATTAATTTGTACGGATTCTATTTTTTTCAGGATAGATCACGGGCTGATATCATTTAGAGAACCATTGAGAACCAGGGAATACTGGATAGCTGTTTCATCCCTGTTTGGGACTCCATAGCAGTACGTACCCAATGGGTTTCGAACCCAGGACCTTCCGGTTGCAACACAAGCTGGGACTCGATTCAGTGGCGCATAAATTCCAACTTCTACCAATTCGTGATTTTAGCGTGACGACCAACCAATGTCATCTGCGGGACTTCTAGTGAGAAGTCTAAACTCAGCCAGTGTGTGCGCACTACTGATGAGTCCCAAACTGGGATGCAACGGCTCTCCAGTACTCCCTGGTCCTTAGACTGATATCAATCCCTAGTCCAGTCCAAAGTATCCCACTATACTGGAGTGACTATAAGTGGCAACCCTAACAACTATACTTGCCTAAGTTATGACATCTCCCATCCAGCATGCAAGGAGGGAAACTATGATGATTTTGTGATCATAGAAGACCAGAGACTTGGTAAAGGAATGCTTATCTGAATTTGATATCGCTATACAGCCAAATTATCTACACCTTATCTTCAATGCACCAGTTGCACAAATCTTCCGTGTGGTGCTTCTTCTGTCCTTCATATTGTGTTTCTTTGTCTTCCTTTCACGTCTCCCATATTCCTCTTCAAGGTTGAATCATTTTCGTTCTCTGACGTCAAATATATCTCCCTGCTACTTGATGTTCTTTTATTCCGATGGACGTCTCTGTATATACTACTGATAGATAAATCTTATCAATAGTACATGCTACAGTATCGCTGAATATATTTTAGCCAACTTGGTATCGTTGTATTATTTAGTTCTATGAGTATGTTTGCATTGATTTTAAGTTACTGTTTATGTAGTTTACAAGATGGAATTAAATTTTTCCTGAACTCTTCTATAAATTGGTTAGTGATAAGCAATGTCACTACTTATTGCAGTTTACTTTGTGTATAACTGAATGAAACGAGATGGTTCCGATAACTCTCATCAAATGATTGTAATCAAAGGGTATTGAACACCTAATACCCATTTCTGTCTTCTATTGTCCAAAGGTAAGCAGCCCCTAGAATCATATATTATTCGACTAGCCTCCTAATAATAGAAATAAATGATTAAGAATATGGTTAGCGGAAATGTTTATAAAAACAGAGCATAATTACCTATCTGAAATTAGGTTAGTTTCAATTTCATAATCTGAATAATAATAGTTCAAAACTTAGCTCGAATAATCTTCTGACTAAAGAGCATATAGATAAACTTAAAGAACTAGAGAAGAATGATGATATTATTATATGCTGTCCAGACAAAGGTGGGAGTGTTGTAGTTATTAATCGCCAAGATTATAATGCTAAAATCTCAGCGATCCTTTCCGACCAAATGAAATTCGCCAAACCCGATGGTGAAAAGAACAACACACATCTAATTTAAAATCAACTGACTGATGTCTTAAAGAACATGAGGAATAAGTCAGTAATCTCGTCGGAAATATATGAACGCATCCGACCAGTAGGCTCCATGATACCCCGTTTGTACGGACTACCCCTCCGTCCTATCTTCGATATGCCGGGTTCTCCTTACCACGGAATCGCTCAATGGCTAGCTGAAATACTGGAACCAGTCAGAAGGCAAGTATCTAAGTTTTCCATTGATGATACGTTTAAATTTATTGATAGCATTAAAGATTTCAATGTCTCAGACAAAATCTTGTTCTCATTAGATGTGACTTCGTTATTTACCAATGTTCCTCTCATGGAAACTGTTTGCTACTTATGTGATTATATTGATACACTTAGTTTAGAAATAGGACTGCCGACTGCCTACCTCAAAGAGCTTTTATTGAGATGCACGTTGAATGTTCAGTTCACCTTCAATAATGAAATCTTTAGACAGAGGGACGGCATTGCCATGGGATCACCACTGGATCCCTTGTTGGCTGATTGTTTTATGGCAAAGCTTGAAAATTCTCAACTTAGTCAAACCATCGGTCATTTTGACATTTATAAAAGATACGCAGATGACACTTTCGTTAACTGCGATAAAAAAATGTAATTCTTGATGATGTCTTGTTTGCTTTCAACAACTGCCATCCTTCTTTACAATTCACCGTAGAAAAGGAATCCGAACTAAGTATTCCCTTTCTTGATGTGTGCCTTAGAAGACGTAATGATCTATCTACCGGAAACGTACATGGAACGGACAACTAACTGATTTCTACAGTTGGGTGCCTATTTCCAGGAAAAGGAACTTAATTCATTCGCTTTGCTGTAGGATAAGGAAAATTTGTAGTTTTGATTCCGTTGACTCGGAACTTGACTTCTTAAAAGCCACCCTCGCAGAAAACGGTTACCCTAACCGATTTATTGACAGCAACATGAAAGATAAGCAGTCTAAACTGGTCACCGACACAGTTCCAAAGAAAACCTTATTTATGAACTTGGAATTCAAAGGTGATCAAGCCTCAGATATGCTCAAAAATCGTCTCTCTAAATCAGTCAGTAAGACGTTCTATGCAGCAAAATTACATATGATGTTCACTAGTCGCAAGTTGTTCTCTACCTCTGTAAAAGATAAACTCCCCCATCTGGCCACCTCCATGTGCATCTATCAGTTCACCTGCTCTTGTGGAGCAAGGTACATTGGCCATAGTCAGAGGACGGACGCTTTCCTCACGGATACGAGAACATATTCCAGCATGGTTTTACAAGGGAGAAAGGAAGTGTGTGCGAAGCTCTATTCTAGAACACCTGATCGACTTCTGTCACTCTGTCAACCCTGACCATGATTTTAAGATCATATACAGAATCCATGCTAACTTTCCGCGTTTTCTTCGTTACAGACTTCTAAAGACAGCTGAGGCCTTGGCAATTCATGACTTTAAGCCAAACCTTTGTGTACAAAAGAAGTATGTACAATCCCTACTTCTGCCTTGGTCGTAGAGGGATAGACATTTATTTATTGTTATTTATTTTGTTTATTTAGTTATTTTATGTACTTTTCCCTTATTACTACGATTATTATTATTATCATTATCATTATTATTATGACTATTCTCACTCTGAATCTTTTCCACCTGACCCACTTGTCATTCCAAACCCAAAATTATTATTTTTTATTTTCATGATATTGAATACTATCTTATCAGATTTCACACCATGTTATGTAACATTTTATATTCGTCTACTGATCTTTTAATTATGTACTCCTTTCCAAAATCTACACACCTTATATATTATTTTATATACAACATTAATTATTTTACCACTTGACATTAAACTATAATTATAATCACAAATATTTTCATTGCATTTCATACTACTATTATTATGATTTCATGTATTCACACCTTTGACCTTATTCCCTCACCGGATATAATTTCTGAAAAAAAAAAACCTATATATGTATACGATTGTACAGCTTGATAATAAATTCGTTGAAAGGAGTCTCTTGATTGAATATTGTGTTCTTAATGCTACAATAAGAATTATTATTATTATTAAATTATTGAATAATATCAGTTAGACAAGAAGGGATTGCAAAACTATTACTTCCTAATCAAACACTCTACAGCAGTGGATTTACCCGACACCTCCAGGGTCCACGCCAGTAATTTTCCAGGTTGAGAGGCGAGCGCATTTACAGCAGTTGGGAATCGAAAAGCCCATAAATTTTAAATTCCCTTATTTCGTAATATATAATACCACAATTCAGAAATAATGCCAGTAAATTCTTTACTAACGCTGTTTTCAAGTATTGGCATGTTGGGATTTTCTTTGATTGATTCGAGGATTTCATGGTTCTCTAATCGATGTCAGCTCATAACACTTTTTTTCTATGTTGTGTAAGTGCTGAAAAGATGCTGAAGTGGGATGGATTTCGGTATCAAATGGTACTTCGTCTATTTTTCCTGCATGGAGTGCTCTTTTCTACGTATTACGCGCATTGTTTCAAAATCTACTGGTATGTTTTCATGAACTGTGAGTTTCATTTCAGCGCTAACTAGCATTATTTCCGCAATACTTCAGCATCTGCTGACATTCTTCAAGACGTTTTTTTAGCATTTTTAGCATTAGTTAAGCGCTTACTAACACTATTTCTGTATTGATCTAAGCCTTCAACACATTCCAAGATTAGTATTGACATTATTATTATTGTATCCTTTAATTCCTACAGGAACATAGGGATTCAGCCACAAGTCTCCATTGCGTTCGGTTCTCTGCTACAGTCTACACCTGGCTCCATGTCCGCCAACACGTTTTCATCTCCTCTTCACATCACCTCCTCCTCCTCCAAGTCACCCTTGCACTGACGACCAACTCGCCACTTCCCTTTCGGGTTCCACTCGAGCGCTGGCTTGTCTAGTGATGTCACTTGATAGTTTCTTCAGAGAATGGCCAATCCATCCATCTCCATTTCTTCCTGCCTATTTGTTTCACAATCGGTTCCTGCTCAGTTGGTTCGCTCATTGCCAGAGATCTCTGTTGCTGATCTTTTCTGGCCGGCTGGCCATCTGATCTTGAGTGGTATTGAGCGAAGACAGCTGTTATTGAAGGTCTGTAGTTCGTTTGAGATGCTCTTTATGACGCTCATTGCAAGTCTCTGATCCGTATAGTGAGTAGCACTGACTTCACATTGGAGTTGAAAATCGGATCTTATTTTTGATGCTGAGTGCTGTTGACCTCCACACAGACTTGAGAGTAGTGAAAGCTTGTCTTGCTTTCCCGATCCTTGCTTTGATATCCTCGTCAGTTCCGTCTGCCTGTAGTTGAGACGATGCTTCCCAGGTAGGTAGGTAAAAGAGGTTGTTTCTTTCAGGTTCCTTCCATTTATGCTGATTGCTGTCTGTTGTTGTTGTTGCTGTTGGTGGTGTTTCCCAGGAATCTTCATCACCTCTGTTTTATCTATGTTCACCTGAAGTCCTATCTTTGATGCTTCTTCTGCCAACTTGTTGCCTTTCGCTTGCATATCTTCCAGTTTGTGGGAAATCAGACGTATATCATCACGGCGAAGTCCAGAACCTCCAAGTTTTTTGTGTGTGTCCATTTTATGCCTGTTTCCGCATTGCCCACTGTTTGTCACATTATCCAGTATTGACATAATTAGATCTAATTTCATCTTGTATTATCATATGTAATATCTTAAACAGGCTCAACTCCATGTGTATTAAGTGTTTGTTAAGGTGCATAGAAAACCTACAAGAGCTTGCGCAAGCCATTCTGTATAAATTAAGAAGGTTTCTCAGTAATAATCGACCTGATACTCACTAGCGACTGGTCCTATTCAGGCAGTTACCCGGGGTTCTAGTGGGAAGCCGTGACCAGTAGGGTACAGCAGGTTTAAGGTGAGGACAGTTACTCATCGAACAACACATTGACTAGTGGTCACGTTATGTCGTGAATTGGCAGAAGTTAGAATTCATGGGCTGGCCACTGAGTCGTATCCCAGTGGCTTAATGGTCTACTAGCTCGCTTTGTAACCGGGAGGTCCAGGGTTTGAAACCAGGTGGGTGTGTACTGCTCAAGAGTCCTGAACTAGGACGGAGGAAACAGCTGTCCAGTACTCCCTGCAGGTTTTCCAGTGGTTCTCTAACTGATGTCAGCTTATGATGAAATCTTCCAAACAATTTAATAATTCTCAATGTAACAATAAGAACACAATATTCAAAGAAGAGACTCCTTTCAACTAATTTATTATCAAGCTGTACAATCGTATATATATGTGTGTCAAGGAACTTAGCCCTAAGTTCGAAGGGCTCCAGAAACGAAGGGGCTCCAGAAAACGACTAGATGAATGAAAACTTCCCCAGAAGACGAACAGTAGAGTAAAACTGCCCCAGAAGGCACTCCAGAAGACTAACAGAAGAATAAAAACTGTCAAGGAACTTAGCCCTAATTTCCTATTGTAACGAAGACGTTTTGAACCGATAAAGACTATGTATTTGTTTCAACTTTAAATCCAAAACACCAGTATTCTTTGAACGAATTTATATTGTTTGGCAATTAAAGTGAAGACAACTACAAAGTCTACAAACAAATGTTTAGTACAAATGAAGTTATAAAGTACTTTTATTCGTGTTCTTTCTGCCGTCTTCCAATTTGCACGTGATCGTACCATTCGCGCCTTCGAGTTGCCCACCAATGGCTGCCAGTTCCAATAAACAAACGTTCAATGTTCACCTCCATTGACAATATGGTTTTTAAGAAATTATTTCCAGTGAGGGAAGTGAATCAAAGGTGTGGATAAATGGAATAATAATAGTAGTATGAAATACAGTTAAAATATTTGCGATTATAATCATAGTTAAATGTCAGGTAGCAAAACAGTTAGTATCATATACAGAATAATTCATAAGATGTAAAGATATTGGAAAGGGGTATATAATTATAGGGTTACTAGGCTAATATAAAACATTACAGAACATGGTGTGAAATTTGATAAGATGAATTCAACATTGTTAAAAAGTTTTCTTCTGTTTAGAATGACAAGTGCAAACAGTTCAATGTGAGAACAGTAATAGTAATAATATTGATAATACTGATAATCTTAGTGATGATGGAAAGTTACATAGATTAACTAAATAAACAAAATAAATAAATAAATTACTATGCCTCTACGGCCAATGCAGAAGTAAGGATTGTACATACTTCTTTTTTACACAAAGGTCTTGCTTAAATTCATGAGTGAATAGCCAAGGCCTCCTTTGTCTTAAGAAGTTTATAACGAAGAAATAGTGGCAACTTAGCGTGATAATCTTGGCTATTCATTCATAAATTCAAGCCAGACCTACACACGCGAATTGCTTACAGGCAGTGCCTTTATTTCATGTTGTTAACATTATATATATTATTTCTCTAGCTTACTAGGCGATCTTCCTTTCAGTTCAATTAACTACCATCAAGTTTCTTCATAACCCCATAAAAATGTCATCAATCTGTTTCCTAAAATCAATTTTCTGGCTAAGTCTCCAAGAGTTTCACGTATGTTTCATAAAGAATGGTGAAATTCGAGGGTGATCGCTTGAAATGATTTTTGTAAAATGCGCGGGTGAAAATAATGCGATTTTAGAATATATATTTGATTGATTAAAACAAAAAGGACACAATTTGAAACAGTCATTGTTTGATGGAAGAGGGTATTTTGATAGCACAACGTTCAAGCAGGTCACCAGTTAAACAACATCAAGTCAGTTATTTGTGCTCAGCAACGCAGATAGCTTGGAAACTTTTCCGCATATCATTCAGGAGGTTAATATTAAGGAAAATAAACTAAAAAACCCATGAAGTGATTTGAATTTGTCATTATTTAAAAAAATTACTATTTTTGATGGCATATTCATGAGTGCTTGTTTCACATTTCGTTGTGTTGGTATGCTCTAAATATAACTATTCAGTTTAATGACAAGTTATTTTGAATATAGATTAAGCCAAAAAGAATAAGAAGCCATTTACACCTTTAACTATTATTGATTGTAAGCTGGTGATGTTGAATGCAAAAGGCGGTAACATTAAAACATTCCTGCATTAAATAAAACAAACCATTTGTTTCATTTGAAATTTATGTGACAGGTTGATGTGTTCTGTTGTGTAAATTCCACACCTGGCTACATTCAGTATGCAGTTAATCGATAATAAATATTCGTCAACAAAAAAGGAGTACAGTTATAAAAAATAGTCATAGTAACTTTTGTAAATTAATCACAAGGATTAAGACGAACTATTATATCGGATATAGAAACACTGAAAATCATTGGGAAGATATTTCCTTCCAAGTTGACTTTCTTCAGAAGTGTGAACTCATCATTGTGTAAATCATAGAGCTTAATAACTGTAGAATATAAAGAGACTGTTAAGGATGAGCAGATTCGCTTTAAAAAACAGATCATATAGAATTCTCTTGATTAGTGTGAAGACTTATTCACTTATTAATGCTAATTGGAGTCCCATACAGGATCAGACCGTGGTATAGTACTAATGTAGAGTCCCAAAGTTGCATGAAGAAACCATCCAGTACCCGTCGTTTTTTTAATATTTCTCTGTTTGATGTTTGTTCATGAAGAAGTTTAACTTTAGGCTATCATAAACCAAAATTCTGAATAAATCTTTTATTTCTCATAATCCGAGAATAATTTAAACTGGTGTCAATTTGCAGTGTGTTCACTTCTCTGTTTAATGCTTTCGCGCGCCAAATGACTTCACTTTTCTGGGCGAGGTATATAAATAAACAGAGCGTCTTCTGTTAAGAAGTTTGTTTAGTGAAACATTACCAAAATTACTGTCTAATTTGAAATTAGGGTGAATTGCTTTACATTCCATATTACGTGTGTAACCCATCCTAATATTTTATGTTTTAACTTTTATACTACTTACTGTTAACAAGTAGCGCTTTAAAAGCGTTTCATTTTTGTTCTATCATACACACCGATATTTTTATAAGGTAATTTCGTCTATCATTTTTACTAGGTTGACACATTTTCATGTCCCTTGGTTATATTTATCATCTTTATCTATCTTGTACCTGTCAACTAAATTTTTCAATATATAGTAAAAGACAGAAATACCCAGTGAGTTTTGAAGATTTTCTCTCTTGACGAAGTCATCTTTTAAGGCTACAAACTCGTGTTTATATTTACGGAAAAATATAACATTAGCAGAGATTGCAGTTTAATTCATATAGTTACTCGAATGTGGATTCTAAAGTCTGGAAACGTTTACTCAGTAAAAAAACAATAAATATCTATTTAAGGACTTCAAATCTGATGGAGTACAGTTCCATATTAGTTTGTTTATTAGATGTATCACACAGTGAAACAAACTAATATGGAGTAACAGTTGTTATTAGATGAGAAACAAGCTGATTGAGGGTCTACTTGACAAATGTGAATATTGTGAAAGCAATGAATTAAATACTAAGATGTACAGAAGGAACACTCAAGAGTGATCACAGTGAATTCCTTACTAAATATAAAGGTTAAAAAGTAAAATGCAGTCTTCTATGGTAGAATGTGAGACTGTAGTTTGAAGTTTCTGTAATGGTAGAGTTGACTTTCAGCCGTTGGGTAGGTCGCCCCACACCCAACCTTCACTCATTCTCCAGGTCTAGAGCTGGCTACTAATCTTGGAGAACTTGAAAATATATGTGTTTTCTTTTTTCACATCAACAGTTGTGTTTTTTTTCATTCACTACATCCCCAGAGGAAAATAGGGAATGAAGCTTTGACGTTACAGTAGTCCCTGTGTTGTTCTCTCTTTCGGATGGAGATGCTGGCCTCACATCCAAGTTTCCTTCTTTCTCCGAGTCGCTGATAGCTAGTGAATTTGGTTGTTTCTGAGCACTTTGACGGGGAATCGAACCTGGACGTTTTGTGTTGTTGGGAAGCATTCTACCCCTGAATGACAGACTGGTTGAACTTTTTAGCATTCAGAGTTTGCAATTGAGTTAATGTGTCACAAGCATCTCCACTATTACCTACTTTAGAAACTTAACACCCATTATACCTTTCTATCTTGCTTCACTAGTAATTTCAACAGATCACTCTTGTGAGGCTGAATTACATGAATTTAGTCGGTACTGGTGAGCCGAGCTAGTGACTGACTGAAATTGTACTATAATGACTATTTTTGATGAGACACTTTTGAAGCCATTATAAGTAGCTCCATAGGAACAGATGAATTTGTAGACACACACTGAAGTGCTTCACGGCAACAATTTATCTTTCATTGATATAAGAATAAAACTTGGGCACTGTGGTAGAGTGTAATTCCATTATGGGTAAATTTAATTTTGATAAAGTCTCACAGTGTTATACAGTAATATTTACTGATGACGTTTCGAGCACAATTTATTGCTCATAATCATATCAAGGTAATCACACGACTTCCTAAATTCAACTATATAGGCAAGATTATTTTCTAGTACAAAACAATTACTATAGAACAAATCTAGTTAACTAATATAAGAATAAAACTTGTGCGCTGTGGTAGAGTATAATTCCATTATGGGTAAAATTTGGTACTATTGGTATGGTACTTTAAAAATACATAAACCAGGGTACCCCATACGACTAATAGTAGATTTTAGGAATACTCCTACTTATGAATTGTCAAAACGCTTAGCTCTAATATTATGCCCCATTAGAACTCGCTCAAACTCTAGACTAGCTAATTCATTTGAGATGAAAAATAAACTAAATGACATTCAACTAGAGAATGATGAAACAATGGTTAGTTTTGATATAACCAGTCTTTATACTAATATACCAATCAATATGGCCTTAGAAGCACTTGAAAGAGAACTAACTGCAGATCCTGAACTCACTTATAGGATGAAACTACCCATTGATGAAATTATTTTAGGAATTCAGTTGTGCCTCACATCTACTATCTTTAAATTCCAAGGCAAAATATATAGACAAACTGAAGGTGTAGCAATAGGATGGATCCCCAATATCCCCTATCGTAGCAGATATATTTATGGATAGCTGGGAAAATATGGCACTTAATACGTTTAGTCCTACTCCAAAAATATGGTGGAGATATATGGATGACACTTTCACAGTGTTAAAAACAGAACATATCTCTAGCTTCTTGACACACATAAACTCACTAGTGGAGGGAAAAAAAATTCACATTTGCATCGGAAAATGAACACAGAGAATTAGCTATGTTAGATTGTAAAATAAAACGAATAGAAGAAGGCAAACTACACACTAGTGTTTATAGAAAACCAACGCATTCTAATAGATATTTAGACTTTAATTCATCTCATCCTTGTTGACGCAGGCTTAGTCAAGTGTTTAACAAACCGAGCAATGGCACTAAGTAGCACAAAAAAGGACCTAAATGATGAAATAAAACAGATAGAAGAGGCTTTTCAAGTGTTGGTTTGTAGGGATTTGATTGGTTACAGGATTTCATCATGAGCTGACATCAGTTAGAGAACCATTGGAAACGCCATAGAAGAGGCGTTGGTGTTAAATAACTATCCTTTAAAATTCATTAGGAAGATCAGTAAAGGCCAAAAGCAAAATCGAAAAATATTTGTGAAACTCGTAATGATAACATAAATTAGAGAGAATATAAGTCATCTACTGTAATACCACATAAAGAGGGGACATCTGAGACACTCCCTACGTAGGATTCCAAATAAAGCAGGAATTAGGGTGGCATATAAACCTACAAACTCACTCAGGTAGGTTAAAGGGCCCAGTTGACCCAATTAGACAAAATAATATAATTTACAAAATACCCTGCAATGACTGTGAGGTCAACTACATAGGTCAAAATAGTAGGTCAGGGGTAGTCAGATTGTCATAACATAAGAATTTAGCTAGGGTAAGAATGGTTGACCCAGAGAAGATAGGTAATTTAGAAAAAAGCTCTGCAATTGCAATGCATGCATTAACACACAACCACACAATAGCATGGTGGGAGAGGGTTAAAATTCTATAAAGTAATCTAGGTAGGTGGAGAGAGAGGTTGATTACTGAATCCTTGTTCATCGAATCTACAACCAACACATGCAATAGGAATGATTCATCACTCATACCCGAGATATGGAAAATAATACTACCAATCAAATCAAGTGAAAATCAAGTGAAAAACAATGGAACTACATAAATGAATTTAGGAAGTCGTGTGATTACCTTGATATGATTATGAGCAATAAATTGTGCTCGAAACGTCATCAGTAAATATTACTGTATAACACTGTGAGACTCTATCAAAATAAAATTTACCCATAATGAGTTTATCTTTCATATATCGGGTGAACGTTTATCAACTGAAAGGACTGATCCGTAGCTCAGCCGAAAAATTGCTTTTCTGAACGATACGAATGAAGAGGGATTTCTCTGTACTGAACACAAGTAGACTCAAGATTTTATATATGTATATTTTTTATTACAGCTTGATTCTACACAGAATATATGGCACAAGTTTGGCATTTTGAGCATGTGATATCGGTAGCCCAAATTTAGCAGGCCAACCATTGTTATCAGGTGTGCGTCGGCCGAGGAGCGAACCCCGGACCATGTGCATGGTCGGCAAGCATCCTAACCGCTCTACCACCGACGTTGAGATTAGACCATTGATTATATCAATTAATCAGATCCATATTTGATATTCATAAGACTTGCTGACATATGCCAACAAGTAAAGAAGGCATTACAGATTAGAAACAAACAGGTTGTTTGTTACCAGGCACTTTCAAGCAGTCTAATGGAATAACAACTACCTATCAAATTGATATGTAGGCAGATAAACAGAGGGGGTTATCATTTTATGGTGATATATGCTGACTGAAGTCAGTCTGGAAGTAAACCGCGGATGACTATCCAACCTTTTATAGATATCTTTGCCCACATCTAAGTCATCGGTCATGTATACATATATCTCCTTTTGTAAACATACTGATACTGAGATACATATCCCTTCTCACGTCGTTGTCTGTTCTCACTTTAGTAGAGTGGGCTGAGAGAAACAGTTGCCTGTTGTATACGAGTATGGAGTAGCCTAACGATATTCAGTACCATCACGTACGTGTCTTGCTGAGAGCCTCTATACCAATCCAATGTCGTGTTTTTTGCAAAATATAAAATTGGTGGTAACTTAATAATAATAATAATAATAATATTCTACTTTATTCCAAAAACAGTACTTATAATACAGAATGAAATTCTCAGTATTTGTCACAATATTGCATCTGATTTACTCAAAATATTAATAAAATTAAAACAAAATTAATCGGAGGAATTTGTCCACATTTACGACATAAAGTCGAAAATATTCGAAGCATGAATTGAGATTATTAAATATCATAATAATAATAATAACAGTGAGTTTGTTTCAAACAGTTTTGTCGATTCAGTTTGGAAACTTTAGCATGTTATAGATTATTGGATCTAATGTTCTGTTGATATAGTATAGTGAGGGTATATACAAAATTAACAGTTATAATACAGCTTAAATTAAGTCCACACTTTTGAAAAAAAATAAACAAAACGAAAAAATTGAGAGGATTATAAATATAAGAAATACAATAACAATAAAGTTTAATGCTTTAAGGGTCAAGGAAATGGTTTATTTAGTGGTGCTAAGAAGGTTAGTTAGTTCATGTCTGACACTATTTTCATCACATAAAGTACGTGCTAAATATGGTATTGTGGAATTTTTATACTTAGACGTACGTGCATAAATCCTTCTGAAAAGACTTCTTCTTTTACCTGAGGAGACACAAGGTTAGAGCTGCGACTAGAGTGGTTGCTTAGAGTCTGACAAAATTCCTCTAGCGAATTTGATGCATGACATGAAGTGCCTATCAGTGACAATGTCAACGATATGGCCCAATGGGATACCACTAGTCCTACTGACAGTTTTCAGAGTTCTACGAAGTGTGACATAGTCCTTTTTAAGCGATCCAGGAAAGAATAAGAGTGAACAGTAGAGAAGAATAGGTAAGATGCACGAGTTGACAAACTGTAAGAGAAGTGGTTGAGTTATTCCTGAGTGCCTTAACTTCTTAATGTAAAAAGTCAGACGAAATATTCTTTTAGAAATAGCTAAGACATGGGTGGACCAGGATAGGTCAGAAGAGAGAATTAATCCAAGATACTTAACTTCAGACTTGGTTTCTCTATCAGTATCATCAATTTAGCAAGGGTCATAGGAACCAACGGCTTCATTTAACTTTCGTTTACATCGGAAACTGAAATTAACAGTCTAACATTTGGAAGGATTAAGTTTAAGGCCATTAGACGAAGACCATTTGCTAATTCCTGATAAAAAGTTGTTTATCTTAGTGCAATTAAGCTGGGAGCTAACAGACACTGAAATAGTTAGATCATCGGCATACTTAACAAAGTTCATTTCGTCAGAGTGAGGCAAGTCATGCAAGAAGAAAAAAACAGAAAAGGAGAAAGAACAGCGCCTTGAGGGACACCAGCCTCAGTAAGCAATGAAGTGGACGACTTTCCCTGACATACAGTGTACTGCTTTCTTCCTGAGAAATAAGAATGGAGCCATTTGACAACCCAACAGTCAGTATGAGTTTCAGGAAGCTTGTTTAGCAAAATGTCCCTAGGTACTGATAAATGTATACCACAAGAGATCTGTTTATTTCTCTAAATATTCATACTGAAATGGATTCTATTTAGCTGAGATATTTTTTATGGCCTTTCTAGATAACATCTTCTAAACTCACTTTAAAATGAGATTGGAAATCAGTTACATCAAGTCAAAATCATAGGTAAATTTAAATCCAGACTGTTTAATTTGTAAATGATAAATTTTTTTTCGTACAAACGAAGTTATGAAGTTATTAAATTATCCTGATTTGACTGTGAATAGTCAACTGTTCCCTAGACGTAATCAGTGAATAGTATTGATAATAATATCCTGTCATCCCGCCAAAGTTCACGAGTTGAGGCGCTAAGCTTTCAACTGTTAGA
Source organism: Trichobilharzia szidati (assembly GCA_944472155.2). Taxonomy (NCBI): domain Eukaryota; kingdom Metazoa; phylum Platyhelminthes; class Trematoda; order Strigeidida; family Schistosomatidae; genus Trichobilharzia; species Trichobilharzia szidati. The sequence continues at coordinate 46,379,156 of OX235271.1, read as the reverse complement.
CATGAGCTTCAACTCTGTTTACCGTACCAGTGTCTTAAACCCTCCAACAAGAGATATGGCTTATTGCCTAATGCATGGAAATTCAAGTGGTTGCTGAGTAATATATTTCCATTATTATTATTTCTGTTATCACCAATGATATTCCTAATTGTGGTGGACTGGATCTTGCGTCATACCGTGCATGGGAGCGAAAAGACAGGAATACGCTGGACCAATAAGAAAACTCTAGAAGATCTGGATTTCGCGCTTGGGTGATTTATATTTAGTGTCACACAAACTTGAAGACTTGCAGGTGAAGATCAACAAACTGGCTGAAGAAGCAGGCAGGCAGCCAAGACAGGAATGCAGGTGAACGTAGAGTAGACGGAGGTGATGAAGATAACCAACCACCATCAAAAGCAGCAACAACCAGCACCAATCACCACCAACGGGATAAGTTTGACAGAGGTCACTTCCTTCACTTATCTAGGAAGCATCCTTTCAACTGCAGGCACTCGGAACGGATGAAGATGTCGAAGCCGACCAACCAAAATCGGAGAGGGAAGATAAAAACCTTCATCAATATGAAACCAGTTTGGAATTCTTCTGCACTGACTAAGCATAAAGAAAAAAGATTCGGATTTTCGACACAAATGTGAAGTCCGTCAGATCTTCTACATGGGTCAGAAACTTGGACAGCGTGACACGAAAAGTATTTCCAGCAAACTACTGCAAACTTTTGTCAACAGCTGACACCACTGGATGCATATTGAAGATCAAACGGCCGTCAAATCAGGAAGAATTAGTAACAAGAAGCTACGGGGGCAAACTAAGCAATAACCTATCGTTCCAAAAATATGTAGGAGAAAATGGAAATGGATTGGGTAAACACTGAGGAGATCGTTCAGTAACACTGTGTGCAATACAGACCACTGCTAGAATAGAAACCGAATAGGAAGGGACGAGTGAGTCATTAGTGCGAGGGTGACATGGAGGAGATCGTGTGGCGGGGAGGAGATGAAAGATGGAGATGGACTGTCGTGGACCCAGCTGAAGAAGACAACAGAAAATAGAATTAAGTGGAGATGTTGTGTTGAAGCCCGATGTTACACTTGGAACCGAAGGGAAGAATAATAATTATTATTATCACTGTAATCAATATAACATTTAACCGACTGATATATCGTTTATAAATGGCAGTCTATTCACTATTTTGAAAAACATTTATCATGTTTAATTCAATTTTATATATCATCGCAACAGATGACGATTTAAGGTGATCTAAGAACTTGAGTAATGACAGTATGCTAAGTATAATTTTGTAAAATTCTATTCTCAGACTCATAGCCCAGCTGGTATAGCACTGGACTGCAGCAGTCTAAAGGCGACTGAATAGAATCGTGCTGCCAGCCATCTTCTCATTTTATCTTCAGTCGTCATCCGCCAAAAGGAATGAAATTTGAGCATTGTGATAGAATATATAATTACACAATGGAATAATTCCACTTCTTATGACATGATGATTTCATCGAATAGACACCAAACAATAATGCAACAGTGATACCAGCACCTTGAAACCAATCTGGAAATCTTCGTCACTCAACTCACCATCAACAAAAAAATTCCGATTTTCAATACAAACGTCAAGTCAGTCAGTTCTTCTATACGGATCAGAAACTTGGCCAGTGGGTCACAAAGAATATTTCCAACAGCCTGTTGCACACCTTTATCAACAACTGTCTTCGTTCTATACTCAAGACCAGATGGCCAGAAAGAATCACCAACAAGAAACTATGGGAACAAACAAAACAAGAACCAATCGCCAAACAACAAATATGCAGGAGAAAGTGGAGATGGATTGGACATTCGCTGAGCTGAGGAGGCCGCTGGTTGACATCGTGCGTCAGGCCAGTGCTCGAGTGGAACCCGAAAGGGAAGCGGCGAGTGGTTCGTCGGTGCAAGGGTGACATGGAGGAGATCGTGTGAAGAGGTGCTGAAACAGCATGGACTAACATGTACAGCAGAAGACAGAAGCTATTGGAGATGTGTAGTTGAAGCCCTATGTTCCACTAGGAACCTAAGGGAACAATAATAATTATAATATTTTGAAAAATACTTCCATTAGATAATATAGAATTTTTCAGCAAGTTTCTTATTAGAAGGTATTTTTACTACTTGTTGTAGAACGCTCAAGTAGTATGATGAATGATAACATACCAACTGAAGCAATATTTTATTTTATCCTAGGCATGCTCCAATAATCCACAATATTTCTTTTAGAAAATTCATAGCAATAAGTTGAAGGCTATTTTTTATTCTTAGACGTAATTGTATGATTAAGACAATGTGAAATACAGTAAGCATGATGCATTTGAGTTAATAGGAAAATCTATATAGATGAGGGATTAAAGCAGGCCGCCAAAAATGATTATCAGAAACAGACTGTGCTCAAAATAACATGAATAAATAAATAATACTGTAGCTCTCTGTATATAGCATGACTCATTACATCAGTATTAGTCTACCAATCTAAGTTTATCTCATACTGTCTTCGCCAATATGGTGTATGTCTGATTCCCCACAAACTGGAAGATGTTCAAGTGAAAAGCAATAAGTTGGCAAAAGAAGCATCAGAGATAGGAGGGACTTCAGGTGAACATAGAGAAGAGATAGGTGATAAAGATTCCTGGCCAACAGTAACAGCAACAGCAACATGCAACAGTTAGCCAACAAAAATGGGAGAGATTGACTTGCTACCAGGGAATAATCTCGTTGACTTAGAATATGCAGACGATATAGTCCTTCTAGGCGAGGACGCTGACAAAATGCAGAGTCTTCTGAACACCTTGAGCAGCAATCTTCGTATCTTTGGCATGCGATTCGCCCCTGTAAAATGTAAGATGATGTTGCAGGATTGGACTACACCAACCCCTTCCTCGACGGGCAATGTTAGCTGATATAGGGTCAGGCTGGAAAAGAGCTAACGGCGGTCAAACGAAAACATGGCACCAGTCAATGAAATCTATAACAGTTAGTCTAAGCCACGTAGGAAAGTGTAGACTGGCTTCCTGGTTGTGGTCCTCGGGACGGTAAAAACCAATGGTTGGAAACAATTAGTGATATGGCTCAAAATTGTTCTCAGTGGCGCAGATGCATCCACTCCTTGTGACTTATGATTTCCAATGAAACTGTTTTGTTCTTCGTTATTACTATTCCTTTGTCTCACACCTCTGTTTACTGTCTATATTATGCATTTCTCCTACTTTCTTCTCTTGCTTTGTGTGCTACCTGGAGTGTGGCGACTTGAACTGCCACACACTGGTGTAAAGTTCTATGTCGAAAACAGAGAGACAGACAGATAAATGGGAGAAGTCTGAAAGAAGCAACCTCCCTCACCTACTTACCTAGGAAGCCTCATTCTAACTACAGGCGGACGGAACTGACGAGGATATCAAAGTAGCGAGGATCGGGAAAGCAAGGCAAGCTCAAGTCTGTGTGGAGATCATTTGCACTCAGCGTGAAAATGAAAATAAGATCCGGATTTTCAACTCCAATGTGTGAAGTCAGTGCTACTATACGGATCAGAGACTTGACGCCACGTCACGAAGGCCACTTCGAATAAACTACAGACCTTTGTCAACAGCGGTCTTCGCTCAATAATACTCAAGATCAGATGGTTGGCCAGAAAATCTGCAGGAAGAAATGGAGGTGGATTGTATTGTGGCTATACTCTGAGAAAACCATTAAGTGAGTGATATCACACGCCATGCCATTTGCTAGGGTGGAACCCGAACAGGAAGCGTCCAGTTGGTCATCAGTGCGAGGGTGACACGGAGGAGGAGGTGATGTGAAGAGGAGATGAAAGCAAGTGGACAGACGTGTAGCCAGGTGAAAACGATGGCAGAGAACCGAACGCAATGGAGACGTGCGACTGAAGCCCTATATTCCTCTAGGAACTAAAAGAAAACAATAATTATAATAATAACACAAACCGTCTTAACACAACTGCTGATACTTATCCAATGTGAGTTCATCTCATCTCTGAACAATTATCCATCAGTTTTTATAGTTTCACTTAGTGTGATCAACACACATACGAGTGAAGCATGAATTTAATCTCTGTTGTCTTGATCATATATCACAAACATATGAAATAGATTGCCAAATTAGCCTGTTTGGTTCTTTGCATCTACCTCAATTAAAGTGGCCGTTAGATTATCCTTGCAACATTAAAAGGTATGATAAATTAAAGAACAATAATTGACTTATTATATCATATTATTATTATTTATTTTTATATGTATGTGGATGAATACAGTGGACAAAGCAGTGGACCCACTTTTAAAATATAAACAATCTTACTACGACAATTATTGTTGCTAAAGTCAAACATTAGAATAACTACAATAATCTCCATATAATATCCATGTTAAATAACATATATACGAAGAACATAATCTCAATATTTGTAATTTAGATAAACGTCTACCCGATTGATTGTTATTACTGTTGTTATTATTGTTAGTAGTAGTATTAACAGTAGTAGGCAATAAACTATGCAATTTTTTAAAAGCTTTATTAAATTCTGCAACACGTTGACGTTCTCTTGCTGCATGTGCATTTCGATATTGTAGTGAAGCACGTTGACGACGTTGATGCTCACGATAACGTTGTTTTTTAGCCTTATCCACTAGCTGGGTGCTGTTATTATTATTGTCATCTTCCGTTAAATGTTCAATCAGTTTTACTGTATCGCATAATTTTGGTTCTGCTTTTTTCATATTTGATACTGTCATGTTTATATTTGATGAATTATTCATTATCATAGATGTATAAAGATTTTTAGAGATAAGAGGATCACTGGTGATTATTGCAGGTTGAGTATAATTCATAATAAGGATTAAAATGAAAGAGAAGTGCAATCATAAACTTCAAAGATTTGTATGAGTTGTTTATATATATATACTTGTTGTTGTTCAAGGTGTTCAATTGGTCAGAACGATACTAGTAAAACAAAAGGAAAACACTAAATGATGAAAAGGATATCGAATGTTGTATTGTGAATGAAAGTCAGTGAGTGTATTGAGAAGATGTAATTATTAAACAAATAATTTATTATTTTTTTTCATAAAAAATAAATAATTTAATTAGTTACATATTGTTATTGCTATTATTATTATTATTATTATAACCATTTGTTATGGGAATTGTCCTACTTTCAATCATAGCCTCAAGCAGAATAATTTCAGAAGTTGAATAAAAAAAAAGAAATATAATATCTATTTGTACAGAATTAAAAGAAATAATATATATATATATATCATAATTTTGAAGCTTTGATTGAATTAACTAACTCTAAAAGATAATTGTAAATTAATTTCTTCTGCTTTGCTTCCTTGTGAGCATTACACTGTGCTATCGTTGTTATCGTAATGAGAGCTATCTATAAATTGTTTTATACCGTTAGTACTGATGTTAGACGGTTGGAGGCGATGGGTAGGAAGCCTTTCTTAAACCTAGGTTTCGTGCTAGTTGGCACTCACCAGTCAGAAAGGTGTATCTGCAACCTTCAAGGAACCCATGTCCTCTTTGAGATTTGAACCCGCATCACCCAGTGCTGCAGTCAGAGACGTTACCACTGAGCTATTCGGGTTCGTGATTGACCTCCTTCCTGCCGGACTGTATTGGATAGTTTGATTGGACACCAGTAACTAGTGTGATGTGTCTAGTCCTTTCTGTGGTGCTGACAAGTGCTAAGTAGCACGAAACCTAGGTCCAAGACTTCCTGCTGATTGCCTCTAACCATCTAACATCAACAATTCTGAGTGCACCTTGATGGCGAGTTACCTAGTGGAATGGTGGCCACATTGCCAATGTGACTGATAGAATTCAGTCTGCACTAAACAAAGGACTAGACATACCACACTAGTTACTAGTGTCCAATGAAAGTAACGTTATTATTGTTATTAATATTTTGATTATTCCATGGGGTTCTGAGTGGAACAAATAGTTTCAGCAACACATCGTCATTTCACTCCATCCCCTGTGGTCTTTATTAGCTAGTCACATGATTACCCACAAGCGTTCATTCTTTCTTCATAAGGTCTTATCAGTTTTACCCTCAAAAGCTTAACTCATCATTTCCCATTCAGTGACACATGATGTCACTCAGTAATAATAATAATTTGCTTTATTCCAAAACAGTATATTTGATACAGAATGGAATTCTCAGCATTTTTTTTACTACAGTATTGCATCCAGTTAGTACAATTATCAATAAATAGAATTCTACAAAGATTAAGGAAATCACAGTTCATTATTACAACAACATATTGGCATGTCGGTAGCAAAGGAAAAGCTGAAACAGTGTTTGAAGGTGTTATAAAAGTGAGTGCTGTCATATTTACTGGCGTAAGCCGAAGAAAGAAACAAAGCAGCACATAACGGAAAAGAGAGAGAGAGAAAAGGAAAAGAAAGAAAGAAAATGTTGTACCTACAAATGATATGAGTTGGAAAGACGACGTCCAGTTGTTCTACTGACTATTTAATAAGTTATAGGTGTCACGCCTAATGCTTTCTTTATCACACAGAACACGAGCTAAGTAGGGTATGGTTGAGTTTTTGTACTTGTTGGTGCGGGCATATAGTTTTCTATGTAGGCTTCTGGTTTTACCTGATGAGATGCAAGGGGAGAGTAGTGAGTGAAGAGGGTGGTGTGAGTTAGATGAAATGGACTTGGCCCATTTTTCACATAGTCATTTCAGCGTATGTACAATCCATCTCCATTCCATTTATGCATATTTGTTGATCAGTAGCTTCTCGACTAGTGTACTGCCAAAGTTCTTCAAAAGCTTATCCTTTCTGGTAGAACAAAAGCACATGTTGATGGAAGTCTACAACAGCAGTGTGTGTACCAAGTCTCTTAACCAATATAAAAGCACTGAATTGACACTAGTCATGAAAATACGGACCTCGTTCCTCGCCTAGTTAACTAGATGGTAATAAACCAGGAAAAAGACGGCCATACTGAGCATACGGCTGACGACCTTAATCCATAAAATCAATCCAGTTAATACACAGAAATTTCAAGGCACATAAAAAAAAAATGAAATATCAACTTATTTGACTCTAATTCTTTCTAGTCATTGCCTACAATTTTATCATGCATTCATGGAGCTTTTGCATATTTGCTATTGTTTGTGAAGACTGAAAAAACACATTGTCAGTGGATTAACTCCGTGTCACAGTCAACACCTCTCTCTCTCAACTGCTTTGATAGTTACTTGGAGACAGTAGAAATTTGCTTATCAACAGCCGTCTTCCTTTTAGTATCCGTGTACCTTCAGTACTACTGTCGTTGTTTCACCCTGAAGTTTCGATTAGCATTTGAGTAGTTTTCTTTGGCGCATTAGGCTCGCATAGCGCAGAATCGACTGGGTTGCATTACCGGTCATATTACTAATGGATCTCAGTAACACATTTAGTTACATCTTCGAAGATTACTTGAGTGGCAATGAAAAGTCCAAGTGAACAACAAAATACTAGAAAGTGACAACCCTTGGAACAATCAAACGAGTAATAGACGAAAAATGGATAAAAGATGCCTAATAGAGAAGGACATGATTATATATTATTATTCCCTTGGGTTCCGAGTCGAACATAGGGCTTCAACAACACATCTCCACTTTCTATTTTCTGCTGTCCTCCTCAGCTGGCTAGCCACACAACTGCCCATAATCTCTCATCTCCTCCTCTCCACACGATCTCCTCTATGTCACACTTGCACCGACGACTCACTCGTCGCTTCCTATTGAGTTCCACTCGAGCCATGGCCTGCATTGCGACCGATGTCACTGAATGGTCTCTTCACTGTATGCCTAATCCATCTCTATTTCCTCCCACATATTTGTTAGGCAATTGGCTCTTGGTTGGTTCGCTGCCAGAATTTCTTACTGTTATTTCTTCCTGGTCATTTGATATTCATTAAGGAACTAGTGAAGCCAGTTGTTGATAAAAGTCTGAAGTTGCCTGTTGGAAATGCTTTCCATGAGGTGTGCGCTAAATTTCTCAAGAACTGACAAACTTAACATTTGTGTTTGAAATCCGAATCTTGTTGTTTATTCCTTGGAGTGCAGACGATTTCCGAACTGATTTCCGATTGATGAAGATGTATCTTCTTTCTTCAATTCTGCTTGGCTGGCTTTGACATCCTCATCCATTTTTCTGGCCTGTGGTTGAAACTGTGCTTCCTGGACAGATCACTGAAGGAAGCAACCTCTGCCAAATCTCTCCCGTTAATGGCGATCTGTGGCTGCTGTTGTTGTTGTTTTTGCTGTTGGTTGTTGGTTATCTTCATCCCATCCGTCTTCTCTATGTTCACCTGGAGTCCTGTCTTCGCTGCCTGCGTGCTTCTTCAGCCAGTTTGTTGGTTTTCGCCGGCAAGTCTTCGAGTTTGTGTGACATTCAACATAAATCATCGACGCGCGAAATCCATGTCTTCTAGACTATTGTTATCGGTGGTCCAGTGTATGAAAGACTTGATATTTCTCTCAAATTATGAAATTAGTGTAAGATTGATGATTTTGCTTAATGTTCGTTATATTCCATCCCAATAAATGCTAGCTCTCGCCTTACCAGTTTGTTGCCTTCGATAAACAGTAGAATGAGTATAATCTAACTGAAGGCAGAAAAACAGACAGCAAGGTGCAAGACAGTACACATTAAAGTGGTAAAAATTTGTAATAATTTTACACTAACCTTAAATAAACAAAAAGGTACATGTACGTCTGAATTTATTATTAAATAATTTAAATTGTGTATTTTGTTAAGATGAAATTAGACTTTTAAGATATAAAAGTAACTGTTTTTTCTCCCCTTATTCCTCGCTTTCCTGGTGGAACAGTACACCTCAATCTTTGAAATTTCAGTAGTGGTTGTGACGCCTTCACAGTATGGAGTTGCTACCCTCATACCTGACCCTCCCCATTTTCCAGACTTAAGATCACCCCCTAAATAAGGTGAAAATTATGATCGTATCGACCCGGAATTGAGCTCAGAGCATGTGAGTAGTCGGTGAACATTCGGCCACGGACTCACCGACTCACACAGATATGGAGTGCTTTATAATTTTGTACGTCATCATTGTGCAAAAAGCGGTGCTCTTCTTCTCCGTATCGTTCCAACAAAACCAAACAGCACTGAACAGTTATTTCGTCCTGGTTTGGGACTCATGGACAGTATATATTCATACCCCACCTGTGACTGAACTCTGAACCTTTAGTTTACGAGGACAGCCCACTGACGATCCAATCACTGGTAATTTATAGTAAGCTGATATGAAATAATGATATACAGAGTTTTTCAGAAATCATGAAGTCTGTCGGTGAATTTTCATAAAATGTTATGTTTAATCTCATAAACTATTTACCTGAATATAATGTGAAATTTGTTAACACTTTTTTGTTTGATTAGACTATCCGAGATATCCTTTGTTTTAAAGACTGATCTGTTGAATTCTGATCACTAGCTTGATTTGCATTCTGTCATTAAAAGTAGATAACTACTATATGTAGAAAGTGTTAAAACCATAGTAACCATTTTACGAACCACAATTTTATTGAGAAAGGAAAGATGTCGTAAAGTGTGAATTTTCCGCAACGGAAAATACTGCTAAATTTTGTTTTATTCTTGTATTCTACTTAAACTTTATTTCAGTAGCTTAAGATAAATTCTGAAAATTATCCTATAATCAACTCTTAGTTTAACTTGTTCAGATTGTTGGTTAATAGATGCAATTTATTTGAAGAAAGATGATTCAGTTTGACATCCTTCTTATTTGATTACTTTATTTTTCAAGGAGGTACAAGTTTTTGCATATTTTTTAACCAGGGAATTACTCATCTGGGCTGAATAATCTTCATAACCAATTAAGCTTTTATTTCCCTTCATCCAATACAGATTTCTTCTAACTAAGGTCTATCTTAGATATTGTCATTCTCAGTTAACCATTTGACCTTTTTCTTCTAAATGAGTATGATAGGATCAAGGAGAGGGGATCTAGTTGGGGGGGGGGTAGTTAGGTCATTCACTCAGTATTATCTGTGTCATAGCTCAGCTGATAGAGCACCAGGCTAGTAATTCAGAGGTCATTCATTTAAATTTCGCCTCAGTTCAGACTTTCATTTTGCATTCAGGTGTCACCAAATATATCAATATTAGTGCTCTGATAACTTAATCAAGGCTGATCAAGACAATTTGACCATCATATGATGAGCGTTTGCTGGTTTCGCATTAACAGAACAATTAATTAGTTATATCTTATCAAGAAAGTGGTGGCCAGGAGTACAGAAGCAGACTGATGACCGGTAATATCACACGAATTCGAGTTTTCACCAGGAAAGTATTTTCTATATATGGGCTTATTTATACATAGCGATATGAGTTGATGTATTACTCATCGTCATTGATCATCAAGAAAACTGAATAATTAATCATTAAATTATCTCATATCAGTTAAAGAACCATTGAAAACCAGGGAGTACTGGACAGCTGCTGTTTCATCCTAGTTTGGGAATCATCGGAAGTACGCACCTACTGGGATTCACACCCAGGACTTTCCGGTTACAAGGCAAGCCCGTATACGATTCAGCCACCGTGACCCGTTTCAGTGGCTCATGAATTCTAACTTCTACCAATTTGTGATTTAGCGCAACCCAAACTAGGACGAAACAGCAGTTGTCCAATACTCCCTGGTTTTCAATGGTTCTCTAACTGATATCAGTCCGTGATCAACTCGTAAAACATAACAAACCCTTATAAACCAAACTATAGAAAATTAATCTGATGCTCGCTAGTGACTTGCTACAGGATGGAGCTTCCTGGAGTTCTAGTGAGAAGTCGTGACCAGTGAGGTCCATTTAGATGTTACGTGTGTGGATGGATGTCCCACCAACGACAATGGTTGGGGTCGCGCTAAATCACGAATTGGTAGAAGTTAGAATTCATTCGTCAGCCATTGAATTGGGTCCCAGTGGCTGAATGGTATACGAGCTTGCCTTGTAACCGGAAGGTCCTGGGTTCGAATCGCAGTGGGTGCGTACTGTCGATGATTCCCAAACTAGGGTGGAACAGTAGCTGTCCAGTACTCCCTGGTTTTCAATGGTTCTCTAACTGATATCAGTCTGTGATCAACTCGTAAAACATAACAAACCCTTACAAACCAAACTATAGAAAATTAAATTATCTACTTGATGAGAAATATGATTCCTCTCTTTGTGTAAAAAAACAGCTAAAATGTTCTCGGCGGACATCTTTTCTCCCATCTTAATTAAGAAACTATGTATTTATCCTGATCTGTTAGGCAAAATATTCCGTGGAAAATATGGTGTGGACATTTTTTTCACCTCGTTAGCAGAATGGTCTATCTAAAAATCACTCCATGAACAGTATATTCATAATGTTATGTGGTGGCGTTGATACTAATGTGTAGTTTTGAGTGCGATTTTCCATGACTGCTTGACCTTAGACCGTTTTTACAGGGAACATGTTTTGTTTTGTTTGATTCTTGCCGACAGAGTTTTTTACTCCCGCCTTTTTGGGAACATTCTTATTGATTCTCAGAGAATTTAGAATTGTGTGTGTGTGTGTGTGTGTGGTTAATTAATTTTCTTGTACATTATGTATTTTTCACCTTTTAGATTGTATAGCTGCCTAATGGTGGCGTTGAGGTAGTTTGTACATCTGATATAACTTACTAAGGATGAATAGTAGCACAGCGGAAACGTATCTTGATATTGTTAGAATATAATTTCTGTGTGTTCTTTACTCGTAGAAGTATGGCAAGCTATTCAGAAGAACGCATAGATTGGTTACCTGAATTCAGAACGGAAAATTTCGGTTTTGGTCATTACAAGTAAATATGGGAAGTGAAAAAACCTTGTGCCATCTAGTCCATGGCGTAACTCGAACACTAGTCTACAAGACTCAATACTGTGAAACACTAGGAATTGACTCTGAATGGTTGAAGACTGAAGTTTGGAGCATAGGGATGATTTTTTCATCAAAATGATGGAAGAATGAACGTGAGGAAGTCAATTCCTTGAATAAAACGACATCTGAAAAGAAGGGATCTCATGCAGGTGGTAAGAAAGTTTATAAAATTCTTAGTTTGCAGAAACCAGGCAAATGACGCAATTATGAAAACTAAATTGGTGGCTTGCTCTGCTGATAAGAATTTGTAAGTAGTAGTATATTCGTGAAGTCTTCTATAAGAAGCTTGAACAGGGCAATGACAGACTGACTTGCGAACGGCAGAAACTAAGGTCTATGTGAAACAATATAGAAAGTACGGAGACAAAAGAGATAGAATATGAACAACTTTTGCAGTATTTTGTATGTCGTTATCATTTTACATCATTTCTTCAAATAAACAATTTTGCACTCTACTAATACAAACTGTTATTATTATATTATTATTGTTCCCTTGGGTTCCTAGTGGAACATAGGGCTTCAAATGCACGTCTCCACTTGCTTCTGTCTTCTGCTGTACTTTTCACCTGCATCCATGTTAGTCCATACTGTTTCAGCTCCTCTTCACACGATCTCCTCCTTGGACGTCCCACTCGCCACTTCCCTTTCCGGTTCCACTCGAGCACTGGCCTGACGCGCGATGTCACCCAGTGGCCTCCTCAGCGAGTGTCCAATCCATCTCCACCTTCTCCTGCATATTTGTTGCTTGGCGATTGGTTCTTGTTTTGTTCGTTCCCATAGTTTCTTGTTGGTGATTCTTTCAGGCCGGCCATCTGATCTTCAGTATAGAGCGAAGATAGTTGTTGATAAAGGTCTGCAACAGGCTGTTGGAAATATTCTTTGTGACCCACCAAGTTTCTGATCCGTATAGAAGAACTGACTGACTTGACGTTTGTATTTATAATCCGAATTTTGTTGTTGATGCAGGCTGAGTGACGAAGATTTCCAGATTGGTTTCAGGTTGATGAATGTGTTTCTCGCCTTCCCGATTCTCGATTTGACATCTTCGTCCGTTCTTCCTGCAGTTGAAACAATGCTCCCTAGATAACTGAATGAAGTAACCTCTTTCTAAATCCCTCCCGTTGATGGTGATTGGCGTTGGATGTTGCTGCTGTTGTTGTTGGTTGGTTGGTTATTTTCATAACCTCCGTCTTGTCTATGTTCACCTGGAGTCCTGTCTTTGCTGCCAGCCTCTTCGACCAGTTTGTCGGTTTTCGCTTGTAAGTCTTCGATTTTGTGTGACATCAAACATAAATCATCCACGCGCGAAATCCAGGTCTTCTAGATTCTTCACGTCGGTCCAGGATATCCCTGTCTTCTCGTTTCCCACTGTCTGACGCATAATCCAGTCCACCACAATTAGGAATATCATTGGTGATTATAAGCACCGTTGTCTGACTCCTGCGTTTACTTCAAACGACTCACTGAGTTTTCCGTTGTGGATCACTTGACATGTGCCGTTGTCGTACAGCTGTTGAATAAACTATTACAAACTAATCAACATAAATTTAATTAGTAGTTAAGTGATTAGAGACGATCACCAGAAGGTCTAGGACCTTGGTTTTTGTGCTCATTAGCAATCGTCGTAAAGGCATATCTTCAGTCTCTATGTGACTAATATTCCTTGGGAGATTCAAAAACTATCATCGTCTAGTGCTGTAGTCTGAGATCCTACCAATGAGCTATTCGGGCATCAGTCAACCCGTTTGTAGGACTATAATGGATAAATTGGTTGGTCTTATCAATGTCTAAAATCGATTCACACGGGAGTCTCTTAAAACAGAAGATACTAATCCATATATATACTACTTTATAGTTATATGAAATCGACTTAATATTTGTCACATAGTATATCAGTTTCCAGGCACATTTTCATATTCACATTCTACGTTTACTATGACATTTCATCTCAGATACTTAGTCAATCAATCACCTTCTACAGTACATGTTGTTGAAATTATTTTAGTTTTGAGAAAAATACGATTATGGGCCTTCTTTCACATATATATGAAATTTTCCTAAATATCTAAACTGTCTATCATTCATTTTTTCTGTGTCTTCCCAAGTGTCCAGTACCAAGACAAGATAATGTTCTAAAATCGATGAAGCCAGTGCATCGTGAAATTTCTCACCATGGTAATCTTTATTTCATGCAAAAATCTAATAAAAAAGAATACCATATTCAAAAGAAGTATTCAACAACCAATGCAAACTGATATGATAAGATTTAAGTATATCCTGTTACAAGGTAGACATTTTGTACAGTAGAATAAATTGGGATTTTTCTTGTTGTCACCAACCTATTCATCAAACTTATGCACCAAAAATAACCTTTAATTATGATCGATTTTTTTGTTGTTGGAATATTTTCTAGCGATAAAGCAAAAATAACAATGTTGTTAATGACAACAAAGAACCTGCTTCCATTCAGTAGCATTCCAAAGGTGAAAACATTGGGCTTCAGGCTTGAGCTTCATAGTCTCATTATCGGTGGTGTTGTTTTTATGACATGGTGGAGTTGCTAACCTCGATCCCAACCTCTCCTCTTTACCGATCTTATTATTATCAGCTAAGCGAGATTTAGAAGTGAGTCAGCCGGAGTATGGACCCGAGACCATATGAATTCTACCACTGAACTATCAACGCACGACAACCAAATTAGCCAAATTATTATTATGCCTATTGAAAGAGTACAACTTAAGACTCGAATTCCCTGGAAAGATCTCAAGTTTATCTTTGGGGACAATATATTACTTAACTTTTGAAGCTTGTGAATGTTTGTTGAATAAAACTGATCGATTACTGTTAGCATATCTATTAGTTTCTTAAGATGGAAACTTATCCAATGCTATTCGTCACCGCTCTGAAGTTATTTGATAAGTCCTCATCCGAGAAAGAAAATCGCCATCAGCTAGAATGTAAAAAGCGTCTAGATTATGAGTTGGATAAATAGGACGAGACAGGTTTTTGTGGATTCCTCTACTGACCAACATTATTATTGTTTCCTTTAGTTCCAAAAGGAACATAGGGCTTCAGTCACACGTCTCCATTGCGTTCGGTTCTCTGCCATCGTTTTAACCTGGCTACACTTGCTTTCGTTTCCTCTTCACACGACCTCCTCCATGTCACCCTCCCACTGACGACCAACTCGCCGCTTCCCGTTCGGGTTCCACTCGAGCAATGACCTGTTGTGTGATGTCACTCACTTGATGGTTTGTTTTCTCAGAGTATAACCACAATACAATCCACCTCCACTTCTTCCTGCAGATTTGTTGCACACTCGGTTCCTGCTGGGTCGGTTGGCTCCCAGAGATCCTTTCCTTTGCTGATCTTTTCTGGTCAGCCATCTGATCTTGAGTAGTATTGAGCGAAGATAGCTGTTGATGAAGGTCTATAGTTTGTTTGAGGTGCTCTTCATGACGCGGCGCCAAGTCATTGATCCATATAGTAGCACTGACTTCACACATTGGAGTTGAAAATCGAGATCTTATTTTCGTTTTCACGCTGAGTGCAATTGATCTCCACACAGACTTGAGCTTGCCTTGCTTTCCCGATCCTCGCTGCTTTGATATCCTCGTCAGTTCCCTCCGACTGTAGTTGGAATGAGGCTTCCCAGGTAAGTAGGTGAGGGAGGTTGCTTCTTTCAGATTTCTCCCATTTATGCTGGCTGACGGTTGCATGTTGCTGTTGCTGTTACTGTTCGCCAGGAATCTTCATCATCTCTGTTTTCTCTATGTTCACCTGAAATCCCTCCTATCTTAGATGCTTCTTCTGCCAATTTGTTGCTTTTCACTTGCACATCTTACTTACAGTTTGTGGGAAATCAAACATATATCATCGGCGAAGTCCAGATCCTCCAAGGCTTTTTTGTGCGGGTATATTTTAAGCCTGATTCCTGGCTGCCCACTGCCTGTCACATTATCCAGTCTGCAGCAATCAGGAAAATCCCTACATGTGTATGTATAGAAGGTAAGTCCAATTGAAATATGTTTTACTAGTTTTGTGTTCATGTAATGAGTGAAGATTGAAGGAGAAATGAAAATCTGAGTTACGGCAAGGTTCGAACCCGACAATCTCCAAATTAACGACATGACACTCTGCCACCTCAAATATGAGACCCACCTACTAACTAAGTGATCGTTTAAATGCAGTCATCACGAGTAATGTCTGGGTATCATGTGTATGAATTAAAAGTGGCTCTCCATCAGTGTTGCTATACTACCTGCGCAATCAGGTCTCCACTTATCAGGTCACAAAAATTATTAAATTAGAAGAAGAAATGTAACCTTTCAACTGATGACGAGATGATTTCAGGCTTTTACTGGTGTAATGCATAAAGACTGAAGGTGGCCACGCATAACATAAATACTGATCAATAAACACTATTTTTTTCCTTTAGATCCGGATCTTCAGCACTTATTTCAAATCAGTCACGTCTTCTACATGCTTCAGAAAATTGGTGTGTCACCAGAAGTACTTCCAACATCCTGATGTAGACTTTCATCGACAGCTACTTCCCATCCATACTGAAGTTCACAGAGAAGATGGAGGTGATGCAGATAACCCAACAACAACAACACCAGCAAACAGCACCAATCACCACCAACGGAAGGAACTTGAAAGATGTTACACTTACTTCACTTATCTGGCCAAGAAGCACCGTTTTAAACACAGGCACAATGAAGATGTAAAAATTCAGCCAGCCAGAATCAGAAAGGCAAGATACGCCTTCATCAGTATGAAACCAGTTTGGAAATCTTCTGCACTGACTCAGCCAGCATAAAGAACAACATTCGGAATCTATTCAACACAAATGTGAAGTCAGTCAGCCACTGCTTCTATATGGGTCAGTGTGTCACGAAAATGATTTCCAACAGGTTACAGACTATAGTGAACAGCTGCCACCTTCGACTGCTGCATATTGATGATCGAATGGCCTGCTGACCAGAAAAGAATTGGTAAGAAGAAACTCTGCTGCGGAACGAACCAACCAAGAGCCGATTACTCAGCAAATATGTAGGATAAAATGGAGATGGATTGGGTATTCGGTGAGGAGACCATTCAGTGACACCGCAAGCAGTGTGGGCCATGGCTCGAGTGAAAGGGGAGTGGGAAATGACGAGTGCGTCGTCCGAGGGTGACATCGAGGAGATCGTGTGTTGAGGAAGAAATGAGAGAGTTTGGGCAATCATGGACCCAGCTGAAGTAGGGAGCAGAGAACAGAAATAAGCGTAGATGTTTTGTTGAAGCCGTATGTTTCACTTGGAACCCAAGGAAATAACAATAAATAATATTCAAAAATAATAACTTAATAAATAAGAAAATAAATATTGAAGTTTAGATGACGAGAAAAGCTAAACAATAAGGAGCTCTGTAAACAGATCAACCAATAATCTATTTTCCAAGCTGAAGGGAATGGAAATGGATTGAGCATTCGCTGAGGAGACCAATGAGTGATATTCCACCCAAAGCAGATCCTCAACTAGAACCCTAACAGGAAACGAAAAGTTCGACTTCACAAGGTGACATGGAGGAAATCATATGAAGCGGCAATAGGAGATCGTGGAGCCAGCTAAAAAAAAGAACTCGACCGGTCGGTCGGTTTTCGACATAGAACTTTGCACAAATGTGAGGCAGTTCAAGTCGCCACACTCCCTCTCTGTAGCACACAAAGCAAGAGAAGAAATGCATAATATAGACAGTAAATAGAGGTGTGGGACAAAGGAGTAGTAATAACGAAGAACAAAACAGTTTCATTGGAAATCATAAGTCACAAGGAGTGGATGCATCTGCACCAGCCATTGAGAACGATTTTGAGCCATGTCACCAATTGTTTCCAACCATTGGTTTTTACCGTCCCGAGGACCACAACCAGTCAGGAAGTCTACACCTTCTTACGTGGCTTAGACTAACTGTTGTGTATTTCATTGACTGATGCCATGTTTTCGTTTGACCGCCTCTAGCTCTTTTCCAGCCTGACCTTATATCGGCTAACATTGCCCCTTAAAGTGAATTTTGCAGATTCACCTTGTTGACCGGGTGAGGTCAAGTGAATCACCACACTCGGGTCTTGTGTGCGTGTCTCCGAAACACAACATACATCCATGGCTCTAGATTCCAGAGTTCTTGCTAGTGATGCCTGTTGTTCGATTTGGCAGAGGGTCCTGACGTTAAAAGCTCCTATATGAAGTTGGCGACGTGGCTTTAATAGGCTATCTGGGTTATTTCTATGGCTGTCATCGTTGTTTGTGGTCGGAGAGTGAAGTGAAGACGACTCACTAGCCTGAAGAATAGTGCTAACTATAGTAGAGAAGCAAGATGAGGAAGGTGATATGAGTAAGGGAGAGTGATGCTCAGGTAGGCTCCGTGTGCTTTAAGAAGTGTGTGGGTGTTGTTACTTCCCGGCTGCCCACACAGTGGAAGTTAGTTGAGTCTTCGGGTACCTGAATTAGAAAAAAAGGTTAGTGTTGCCTGACCGCAGAGCCCAGGGGAGAACTGCTTGAGGCCGGTTACACTCGGCCTGTTTTTGATTGTTCTTCTTCATTTGGTGTGTCTCAGTAGCATATTTATCACTTCTGCCCTGTGACACGGCAGCAGGAAGCGCGGTCGTTGTTAATCCGGGCCCCAACCGATCCGGCATGATATTTTGTGAATTAGTTTGAATCATAGTATTGGATTGGGTAGCTGCTTTTTGTCTAACCGCTATCCAAACAACCTTTCTGGAATGGTAGGACCTGCAGGAACATAAGTTCCAGCCAGTAAAGCTCGTTGTGTCATTGCGATATGCAAGCCCGACCACAACGTCAGGGTAGCAGCTATGGGTCGGGAAAAAAAAGAACTGCAGAGAGCAGGGAGAAATATGTTTTGACATGTTTCTGTAGTCCTATGCTCTAGCTGAAACCCAAGGGAATAATGATAATTTGTTCT
Organism: Trichobilharzia szidati; assembly: GCA_944472155.2. NCBI lineage: Eukaryota > Metazoa > Platyhelminthes > Trematoda > Strigeidida > Schistosomatidae > Trichobilharzia > Trichobilharzia szidati. Next base: position 46,360,223 of record OX235271.1, on the reverse strand, counting down.
GTAGGTACACTAATATAATGTTATATAATACAGGAACATCCAGTTAGAAAATTCTATGGTTACTCTGTTATCATTCATGAATTGTACTCAATCGAACCCTATTGGCAACTTTTACTTTGCTGCTATTACACGATGCATTTAATACCTGTCAGGTAATAAAAAGGAAGAGAGAAATTAAACAGCAGCAGCTATCACCATGATTCTTCTAAACAACTCTGGACAACCGAGAATAATAGCAATGAACATTAAAACGATAAAATGATATTCAACAAAAGTGAATTTCGAAATCTCTACAGAGATAGAGAGAGAGCTTCAAATCTCTTTCAGTGTTAACGATTATTTATATTGAATAATTCTCGCGAGCATAATGACTGATCCATAATTTACACAAAACTAGAAAACCGGACCATGGAGCAAACTGTAAACGAAATATATGAGTAGCATTCTCGATTAATGATACTGTTATGACCGGTAATAGGATCTAGTAGAGCGTTAGCTATACGAAACGAATGATATAGGGAAAACTACTTTTTTTATTCCTTTTACGTTCCCAGTGGAACACAGGGTCCTTCAAGCTAGAGACTTGAAGTTTCGGTAGCAGCGGTGTTTATTTTTGCGGGATGGTATTGCTAGCCTTATGCCCAACCTTCCCACTTTGCCAGTCTTATAACTGGCTTAGCGAAGGAAAGGAATGCGCCGGCTGGGGATCGAACCCCAGACCACATGCATGGTCGGCGAGCATTCTACCACTGTGCCACTGACGCACTAACTACCCTAGGTGCTAGTCGAAACATCAAAAATAACAATAAGAACAGTACCAGTGATACTTGGGAAGAAGGGAGAAGACAAAGCGCTGACAACAGAGTTTTTACTGTCTCAAAAACTACAGTCAAAACGATTGATGGAGATGTTGTAAATGACTCTAACAGTATTTAAACAGTCAGCAGCCAATACGAGTTTAGGCTTTACAAAGAGTAGGAACATAAAATGCTTGTTACTGCAAATTAGTGGTGATCACGATTAGATAAAATTAGGCTGATATAACAGACCTGATTTGTTGCTTTCAGGGGTTCGCAAACAGGTTCTTGATGGCTAACAATTAAAGATTGTGTCTAATAGCGATGAAATAGCATACTAATGCTTATAATAATAATAATAAAGTTCCTATATAGATTTTGAAAAGGCATAAATCACTAGGATAAAATCTTTGAGGGGAAAGAGATTACATAACTCAATGCTTTAAACAATCCTGAAGCACCCAATTGCTTGATGATAATATCTCTGCTTTTAGCACTGGGTAACATCAATCAGCTACACCTGTGCCTTTCTTATGGCTACCAATAAACACAGAACCTGGGCTCAGAGGCTTGCGATAACTGCATTAAACCACTAAACACACACATCTAAATGCAATCTTATAAGTAACATTATTTTTCTATCTTATCACTTTAATTGTCTTTTGAATTATTTCGATTTTCTTTTTCATTTCATTTCAAACTAAATTTTGCGTCTAGAGTTGGATATAGGACTTCAGGGTCCTCTGTTGTACTTTTTAGATGAACCTACCTGCGTGTTAAAAGCTTTCACTTACTCCTCACACGATTTCCTCCATATTACCCACAAACCCATGCCCAGTGGATCGTTTCGCATTTCGATTTCATTAGAGGTCGTGGCATGTGATGTCACTCAACGGTCCCCCATCTCTATTGCCTCCCACATGTTAGCTTGGTGGTTCGCCTTATTTACAGAATTCTTTATTGATTATCCTTCCTTCAGTGTTGAGTGAAGGCAGATGTTAATGAAAGTCTGCAACAGGCTGTTAGAAATACCTTTGGTGATGTACACGCCAAGTCACTGAACCATATACGAGCATTGACTTTACATTAGTGTTGAAAATTCGGGTACTGCTCTTTGTGTTGAGTGCTGAGTAGTGAACAGATGTCCCGCTCTCTTTATCCTGTTTAGCTTCAGCATCCTTATCTCTGACTCTGTCTGTAGCTGGAATGATGTTGCTCATATCTGTTTGGTGAAAGATTTGACTTTCTTTATATGTCTCCAGTCGGTGGTGACCTATTCTTGTTGTTCTTGTTTTTGGTTGGGTGTCTTAATCATTTCTGTCTTCTGTATGTTCATCAGAAGTCTCATCTCCGAAGTGTATTCTACCAAGTTGTTGTTTTTCGCTTGCATATCTACTAGCTGATATGACATGAGATGTAAATCATCTAGGTTAATATACTTTTTCAATTCCTTGCCTTCTGCGTTCAACATAGACTTTTAGGCTTAAGACTTTGAAGCTTCAGCAGCAGTGGTGTTGTAGTTTTTAAAAAGGTCGCTTCACTTCACACTCAACCTCCTTTCTTCTCAAACTTGCTACCAGTTAGTTGAGGTATAGGACTGAGTCGGACTATGGGTCAAACCCCAGACTTCATACGTATTTGCCGAGCATTCTTCTGTCAAATCACTATGCATGGTTGAATATACATTCATTCTAACATCAACAGCTGTACGACAACGGTACATGTCAAGTGATCCACAACAAGAAACTCAGTGAGGCGTTTGCAGCAAACACAGGAGTCAGACAAGGGTACTTATTATCACCAATGATATTCCTAATTGTGGTGGACTGGATTATGCGTGAGACAGTGGGAAACGAGAAGACAGGGATATCCTGGACCGACGTGAACAACCTAGAAGACCTGGATTTCAAATGTGGATGATTTATGTTTGATGTCACACAAAATCGAAGACTTACAAGCGAAAACCGACAAAATGGTCGAAGAAGCAGCCAGAGAAGACAGGATTCCAGGTGAACATAGACAAGACGGAGGTTATGAAAATAACCAACCAACCAACAACAACAACAACAGCTGCAGCAACATCCAGCGCCAATCACCATCAACGGGAGGAATTTGAAAGAGGTTACTTCATTCACTTATCTAGAGATAATTGTCTCAACTGTTGGAAGAACGAACGAGGATGTCAAATCGAGAATCAGGAAGGCGAGAAACACATTCATCAACCTGAAACCAATCTGGAAATCTTCATCACTCAGCCTGCATCAACAACAAAATTCGGATTTTCAATACAAACGTCAAGTCAGTCAGTTCTTCTATATGGATCAGAAACTTGGCCAGTATGTCACAAAGAATATTTCCAACAGCCTGTTGCAGACATTTATCAACAACTATCTTCGTTCTACACTGAAGATCAGATGGCCGGAAAGAACAAAAGCCAACAAGAAACTATGTGGACAAACAAAACGAGAACCAATCGCCAAAGAACAAATATGCAGGAGAAAGTGGAGATGGATTGGACACTCGCTGAGGAGGCCGTTGGGTGACATCGCGCGTCAGGCCATAGCTCGAGTGGAACTCGAAAGGGAAGCGGCGAGTGGTTCGTCGGTGCAAGGGTGACATGGAGGAGATGGTGTGAAGAGGAGCTGAAACAGTATGGATTAACATGGATGCAGGTGAAAAGTACAGCAGAAGACAGAAGCAAAGGGAGACGTGCATTTGAAGCCCTATGTTCCACTAGGAACCCAAGGGAACAATAAAAATAATAATATAATAATATTAATAAATACTCATACAAACAGAATTCAGTAATGTGACTAGTACACAAAATCGATCTGATTTTTAAAAATATTGTCAATATTTCAAGGTATCTGAAGCATACATAATACGAAGGTAATCTTAATTCTGTCAACTGTTTATGAAAATTTATTTAAAAAATAAAAAAAGAATGAAAAGTAAACTAAAAAGTTGAGAAAAAAACGAAGTCTACATTTCCTAAAACATGGGAAGTTCGTATAAACAAGAATTATGTAATAATAATGATGCTGATAGTGATGAAAAACGCATGTGTAGATTTCCCCCGTGTCAATTACGTCCACCCTATCCACCAATAAATGATAATAATAATTATAACAATACGAAACTTTCATCTGCTCTAGATAAAACAGTAAATTTACCAAAAATTAATTCAAATAAACAAAAGTCCTCTCAACAGCAACAGCAACAACAAAAAGTAGTCAAATCTAAAAAACTTTTACATAAAAAAGTAAGAAAAAAAGGCAAAAAGCCGAATGAAATGATGAATACATCAACTGATACATTATATGATGAAATGAATTCAAATAATTTTATATGTCGTTTATGTGGAATGAATTGTTTAAATAGTGCTTTGTTATACGCGCATTTATTGATCATTGAACATCGAACAAAAATGACAATTGATAAATTGAACACTAAAAACATGGGGGATGATGATGATATATATGAAAAGGATAATTTATACTTTATTTGTCGTCGATGTGGTAAACAATGGCAGACAAGAAAACTCTGTCACCAAGGTGATGTAAATCAACATTGGTGTATACAACAAAAAGTTGCACATTTAACAACAATTGTATTCCCTAAAGATTCAATACTCTATGGCTTACCATTTATATGCTTATTTTGTTGTTATTCCAGTAAGAAATCTATTAGAAATGTTAGTCGAATTAGAAACTGTCCTCAGAAGTCATTGAGTGTAACTAAATCTCCATTAAAATTATATGAAACATGTCAAAGATTTTGGTCTAAACTACACTTAGTCTTGCATATCTTATGTAGACATTCAGTGAGACGAAAACCTGGAACATGCGCAGAATGCGGGATATTTAACCGACCAACTTTCGAGGATTATACTGATGAAAGTGAATTTTGGAAAGACTCACCTTCAGAACAACCTATAAAAAAATCTTATAGCAATAAGGAATCCAAAGCAAAAAACTGTCTAGCAGATCAATCATCTGAAATGTCAACATCATCATCTGAGTCAGATGATGACAATTATTGCAAGAATAATAATAATAATAATCGACCGAGATCTTCAGATTCTCTACTATTTCGTGAAGGTTTACAAAATTTAGAAATACACATAGATGAATATCATTTACCACAGATTGAATTATTCAGCTGGTTAAAATTACAATATTTGAATAGACAGAATACAGAATATGATTGGATATATTCATGTCCAATGTGTCAGTTGATGATATCATCTAATGATGACACTTTAAATGCATTAAATAAAGAAAATCAATTATGCCATCGAATAACTAGTAATGCAATGCTACAAGCTCATATAGTCTGTTATCATGCTGGTGTTAGTCAAATTGATTCACTGTTAGGTAATTGTCAAATATGCTGTTTAAATCATTCAAATACTAATACTACTGATAATCACATTTCAGTAGTAGATTTTACATCAACTTGTAAAAAAACTAGTTTAAGCTATAATAAACATTTAATACGTGCTAAACATATGAAACAGTTGCAGAATAATTATGAATTAGCTATACAAACTGGTCGAATTCAACAAATAGATTCACTGTCAATGAATGAGTTAGATTTTACGACAACCACATGTATACTTTGTTGGAAACGATTTCTTCTAAAACCATATGATTCCCTGCAGTGTTTATATGCCCAGTGTCGTCTACAAGTACACTTATTAACTACTCACTGTACATATATTGGTAAGAGAGGCTTAAAGCAACCAAGAGGAAAAGATTATACCCTTAATGGATATTATAATATACAACCATGTGGTTGGTGTGGTAAAACTTATGAAAGTTATCATGAAAGTGGTATGTTATTATTATTATTATTATCATTTTCTTCAGTTTAATCAGTTCATAAAATTAATGTCTGCCTTGTTTCTCTTAGGTTCAAAGTAATATCGTCAATTTGACAGGAGTCTCTGTCTGCAATCATACTTACACATTGAAGCGTTAGAAGTAGGCAAGAAGTTCGCATACATATAAGAAGTAGTTGTGTGAACACTGACAGAGGTGAAATGGATGACGAACTTTCCAAAATCTTATATAGAGAAAGCCGGAGTGGCATACGCAAACCTAGGTCATATCTGACTGGACCGTGACATTGTTTTTGGTATATGTAGCCTGACTTGTCTGAGCTGAAGGTGTGCGGCAACTCTGCAAGTTTAATCTTTACTGCCTATGTAAACTTGCTTACATATGGTGATGAAATCTGAAGGCGTTGTTTGGATATGGTGGAAATCATCTTTCATTAAGTAACATCGGCTTGGGACACCGGCTTATGTCTGTCTGTTTTCGACATAGAACTTTGCACATATGTGCGGCAGTTCAAGTCGCCACACTCAGCACACAAAGCAAGAGAAGAAAGTAGGAGAAATGCATAATATAGACAGTAAACAGAGGTGTGAGACAAAGGTATAGTAATAACGAAGAACAAAACAGTTTCATTGGAAATCATAAGTCACAAGGAGTGGATGCATCTGCGCCAGCCATTGAGAACGATTTTGAGCCATGTCACCAATTGTTTCCAACCATTGGTTTTACCGTCCCGAGGACCCCAACCAGGAAGCCAGTCTACACCTTCCTACGTGGCTGGCTTAAACTAACTGTTGTAGATTTCATTGACTGGTGCCATGTTTTGGTTTGACCGCCGCTAGCTCTTTTCCAGCCTGACCCTATATCAGCTAACATTGCCCGTTGAGGAAGGCGATGACTAGGCATACGTAACACATGTCCTAACCATCTCAGTCGATGTAATTTCACAGTCTCGTCGACTGATTTCCCCTCTTTACCTAGCACTCGATGCCTAACCTCAGTATTGCTCACCTTATTATACCACCACCTAACACGGGAGATAGAACGCAGACACCTATGATCGAAGACAGCTAATCTTTTCATGTCTTCCACTCTCAATGGCCAGGTCTCACAGCCATAAAGGAGGACGGAGCGGACTGTTGAGCAGTACACACGCCCTTTGGTCGATAGTCGGATATCACGTCTACGCCAGAGACGGCGTAAACTGGCATATGCGAAACTAGCCCTCTGTATCTGTGCTGAGATTTCGTCAGAGATCAACCCGTTGGGGCTGATGGTACTTCCCAAGTAAGTGAAGCGGTCAACGTGCTCTACCACTTCACTTCCTATTTCTAATCTAGGAGTCGGTGTAGTCCAATCCTGCAACATCATCTTACATTTTACAGGGGCGAATCGCATGCCAAACATACGAAGATTGTTGCTCAAGGTGTTCAGAAGACTCTGCATTTTGTCAGCGTCCTCACCTAGAAGGACTATATCGTCTGCATATTCTAAGTCGACGAGATTATTCTCTGGTAGCAAGTCAATCCCTGAGTCTCTGAAGTGAGTTAGGGTTAAGTCCATTAGTACCGGCTTATGCGCGGCTGTTAGCTAGCCCTGGGACTAAGTCAAAGAACTGGAGAAGTGATCAGTCTACGAAGTCATGTAATGGCATGAAGAAGAAGGTTGTGTTGAGTGCGAGAGATAATCCGAATCAGTTGCTGGAGACAATATAAGATGTAGCTGCGAAAGGTAATCAGTGGTGGACATACTGTATTTCTGTATTCTTTCCTTCTGAAAGAATCAAGAAGTAATGTGAGCCCTCCATGAATGCTCTTTATGGGCATCATCATGTTCCTTTTTGTTTTGTACATCTCTTGGTATCAGTGTTCCACCAAGCTTGCCCATAAACTCGGATTCAATCCAGCAGGACTCATTGCATTGCATTGTGGAGTCGTGAGTGCTTACTGTCAGAGAGTCCTAAACTCGGACAAATTCGCAGGCCATTACTCCCTGTTGGTTTTCCAATGGTTCTCTAACTGATATCAGTTGTTGATGAAATCCATATTAAATTAATGTATCCCGGATTCATATGATAGTAAGGAATTTAACAGAGAATTAGTCATCAACAGGGTTTTACAATCTAGCTGATGATGAAGCTTGGAGTAGATGTTCAGAGGTTACAGGTTCGAATTATTTTTGGTATTCAGGTTTTGCCTTCTACCTTCAGCTATTTTTTATTTTCATCACGGAAATTTCAGTCACTGAATAATTTAATCGCTACACTTTACCTATTCATAACGGATCATTATTATTATTATTGTATCCTTTAATTGCTAGAGGAACATAGGGCTTCAGCCACAAGTCTCCATTGCGTTCGGTTCTCTGTTAGAGTCTTCACCTGACTCCAGGTCTGCCCACACGCTTTCATCTCCTCTTCACATCACCTCCTCCAAGTCACCCCATCTTTGCACTGACGACCAACTCGCCGCTTCCCTTTCGGGTTCCACTCGAGCGATGGGATGTCGTGTGATGTCACTTGATGGTTTCCTCAGAGTATGGCCAGCCAATCCATCTCCATTTCTTCCTGCCTATTTTTTTCACAATCGGTTCCTGCTGAGTTGGTTCGCTCATTGCCAGAGATCCCTGTTGCTGATCTTTTCTGGTCAGCCATCTGATCTTGAGTATTGAGCGAAGACAACTGTTAATGAAGGTCTGTAGTTTGTTTGAGATGCTCTCTATGACGCGCAGTGCAAGTCTCTGATCCGTATAGTGAGTAGCACTGACTGACTTCACATTGGAGTTGAAAATCCTGATCTTATTTTTGATGCTGAGTGTTGTTGATGTCCACACAGACTTGAGAGTAGTGAAAGCTTGTCTTGCTTTTCCGATTCTTGCTTTGATATCCTCGTCAGTTCCGTCAGCCTGTAGTTGAAACGATGCTTCCTAGGTAGGTAGGTAAAAGAGGTTGTTTCTTTCAGGTTCCTTCCATTTATGCTGATTGTTGTCAGTTGTTGTTGTTGTTGCTGTTGGTGGTGTTGCCCAGGAATCTTCATCACCTCTGTCTTCTCTATGTTCACCTGAAGTCCTTCCTTCTCTGGATGCTTCTTCTGCCAACTTGTTGCTTTTCACTTGCATATCTCCCAGTTTGTGGGAAATCAGACATATATCATCGGCGAAGTCAAGATCCTCCAAGTTTATAATTTATAATTAATTTATAACGGATAGTAAGATTAAAAATAGACATGACCATAGGAATGTCTGGTATTTTTCCTTCGTATCTCCTTCTTATTTCTTTTTTGCTTAGGTGATCAAAGACAATTTAATTGGCGAGAAATTTATAATTGGTATAAGGAACATGAGGAACAACACGCGCTAAATTTAACATCATGGTGGTGGGAAAATCAACATTGCAAATGAGATGATTATGCAATAACTGTAAATATGCATAAAATTTATAATAAACAGTTCAAATAGCAAACAAAATCATACCGTTTTGACTGTCAACAACCATCTTTATTTTATTGATGAGATCTTTAGTCATGAGAAAACTTAGAAGAAGTGATAAGTGTGTAAATGTTTTAGTGACTTCAAAGTAAGTCATGTTAACCACCGGAAATACTCACAGAGAAAAGGATAGTTGTTTCAACCTGTCTATTTTAGGATTGATGCATTTATTCCCCTTGATGAATTTAAATAAAGCAAGAACAACAGTGGTTTTTGCAGAATAATATGGCACCATCATTTATTTCGTTGGCTACTCATCAGCTGCTGCCTACAGCCTAAATAAATTGTGAGGTTTACGTACAGAGAAGGTTTAACATACTTGCAAATTTTACATGTTGTCAGTTGACAGAAAGTTCCACAATTAGTGAAAAGTGTTCAGAAAATTGTGTTTATATAGTTTTTACACAGGCAGTTCAAGTTTAAACAAAATAGATGTATGCATGCAATGGTAAAGGAGTTACGCAATAAAGACGAGAGGTGAGTAAGATGATGAGTAACTAATAAATTTGGTAACGATGTACTGAGTTCAAATCACGTCATAGAAACAAGAGACAAGCAATATTACAGATTATAAAAAAGAAGGGTGAGGTTAAAGACAAAGATTAAGTAATCAGAGTGGAGAATAAAGACATCCAGTTACCATGGCAAGGAAAGACTAACAACTGCTTCTTTCTGAACACATAAATCTGGTTTGAAGCGTTTGATAGAAATTGCTTCAGCGAACTTGAAGAGAATGGAGCTCCTTTGTCTATTGATAATCTTAAAGGATTTCTCGATATCCACCTCATGATCCGCGTCGAGGAGATGCCTAGCGATGGCACTGTTTAAAGAATTTGTTCCCTTTAGACGTAAGCTTTTCGGTACATGTTCAGAAAATCGTAGATATGCTCTTCTTTCTGTCCTTCCAATGTAATTGCTCCCGTAGATACATGTAAATTTGTATATACAGTTGGAGTTCACATGAGAAGGATATCTATCGATTTTTGATTGCACCAGAGAGCAAGTTGTTCGATAGACGGGAACGAGCTTAGCTGCAGGATAGGCTATGGCTAGTGATGTACTCAGCCTTCTGTTGATCATCGCTGCAATGTTTTCACCCTTATAATCAAGCTCAAAGTAGATTGGCTTTTTTCTTACCGTGATTTGTTTTTCATTTGTGACTTCAGATCTTCCATACTTGTTGATGAACCTTTGAGGGTACCCATTGCTTTTCAAGAAACTCAAATTCTTCCTCTAATCTCTCTATAGAGCATATTCTTCTCGCTCTATAGTACAGAGTCTTGACTAGACTGCGTTTAAAGCTATTTGGACAAAAGCTACTGAAATGTAAGTATTGTCCTTTCCATGTACGCTTTCGATAAATTGACTTTTAGGATTCGTCATAAGTCTTTACACGCCATGTTTACTACAGCTAAGCACGAATCTGTCACTTCCTACCTGTCAACCAGATCAGATCACCTTCCGAAAGCCTTATATCAGGAATCGGTAGAAGTTGGGAATCTTAAAAGTTTTCGATTCTGACTCAATAGATGGATAGTCAGTTGATCACTACCACCACCACAAAATCTCATCATCTTAGATCCGTTTCCCCGAAGGTCTGATGGTTACGCGTTGTTGAAGAGTTCCAAACATCTTTATCTTTTTGAAGACAATCAGTGAAGAAATAAAACTTCTAGGAAGTAAGTAAGATAGTATTTTAGAGTTTGTATGATTTAAGCCATTATCAAGAAGATTTATCTGTAAAGTTACTTTTATTGATAATGTTCAGTGTTTGTGATATGTGGATGGATAGGTTATCTGGAAAGTGGATGAGTCAGTTGTCTCATAAATAGCTAGACAGACAACCTGTGGATTATCCTTTCCCACACCTACGTCACTGGCCGTATGTATATATATATATCATTGTTCCTTTTATAAATATACTTTCACTTTCCGTCTCACCTCGTGGACTGTTCTGTCCTAAGTAGCGGGCGGTGGGGAATCAAGTAGCTGTTGTATACGATGTTGAAGTAGGCAGGCGATACTCATGATCACCACGTCTGTACAAGCTCAGTTTCCCTATTATTTTTTATTTTCTTTTATTCCTTTACGTCCCCAGTGGGACACAGGTCTACACGCTACAGATTTAAAGTACCTGTAGCAGTGGTTTTATTTTTACGGGGTGGAGTTGCTAGCCTCACTCTCAACCTTCCTTCTTTACCGGGATTACTAGTGGATTAGCGAGCTTTAGGAGTGAGTCAGCCGTGAATTGAACCCCAGACCACATGAATGGTTGACGAGCGTCCTACCACTGAACTACCTACGCACCTGTGTTCCTATCAACCTAAACAGTTTTTGCAAAATATAAAAGCTTGTTGATCACAAGCTATTTTCATAGTCATTTAAATAAAACTCAGTGAATTTTCAATGCACACTGTTAACAGAAAAGGATACCATACCGTCAGCGATTCTTCTCAAGTTCAGTATTCATTTGTACTTCCTAGGAAGTGGGGATAAATTCCGACTCTTGCTAACGCATTTGACTCTATTACTCATCGAACTTAGATTTTTCTCACTTTAAGTTTCTATAGCTAATCGGGTGTCTTTTAGAAGAGGACATTTTTACAGCGAATTAAAATTTTAGTTTAATGTAATTTGCGTGCATCAGTGGTTGATTAATAGAACATTCGCCAACCATGCCTCACGTCGTCAGGAATTCGATCGCCGGCTAGCGCACTCCTAAACCTCGCTTAGACACTAATGAGCCCGGTAAAGAGAGGAGATTCCGGGAGAGAGGCTAACAACCCCACTTCGTAAGAATAAACACCAATGCTACTGAAGCTTCAAGCCTTAAGGCTCTATATTCCACTGGGAATGCGAAGGGATACATTAAAAAAGTGAATGTAATCTGATGTTAGTGAAACATAAATGCGAACAGAACGGTGACTTCATTATTGCAGAATGTAGAAATCCTTCTGTCAGCAAATATTTCTATCGGTATGAATACCTCAGTGATAACGTCTTTGAATTCTGCATTGACTGACACAAGTTCGAATCTCAGAGTGGACATCAGTTCCTTCAAGGTTGTAGGCAAGCCTTTCTGAAGAGATTCCTGATGAATTCCTCCTTCCTAAATAAATTCATAAAGTTTACCGCAATAGTAATTTGCTTAGCTTTATGATCACATTACAAGCTTGAATGACAGAATTCAGGCAACACAAACACTAAGAGCCAGACGAATGACATTGGCTAGGCCTAGGTGACCAAACAATATAATCATTTCGGGCTTGCATGAGATGAATGTTAGACCGGGATATTCATTATAATAAAGCTTTCTTGAAATTTCCAAATGAATGAACAACAAAACGATATTGTTTTTACTGACGTTTCTCTATTTAATGTTAATAGCCTTATCAAAGTACTACTAAACCAGAATTTATAAAATCTCAGCACATATATAACAAATTTAATCATCGTTCCTCAGCATAGTGTCATTTTTCGTTATCAAGTTGGCCAATTGGATTTGATAAGTGTGTAAAATTATAAAAGCAACATGTATTTACATAATGAAATTGCTTATCACATTCGTGTTGATTTTGTCATTTCATGGGGAGGGAAGTGTAGTAACCAGGTCAAATTCTGTTTTAGTCCATTATTCCTAATTCGGTAATTTGGATTCCATTTGATATCAGGTGCTTCTCATACTAGACGTTCTTTGTCGTTTCTGAAATACTTCTGGATTATTTCAATATTGTCAAGATCAATTTTGTGGCCTGATGATTTTCAAGGCTTGCTAGTTCAACTGGATTTCTCGGTAGTTGAACAGATGCTCTGTGGTGTTTATTTCTCCTGATTTTGACTTCTCGCGATGTTTGTCCGATGTATATCGCATCACATTCCAAGCATTTTATTTTATGGACAAAATTAGATAGAGAATCTTTAGGGATTTGGTCTTTTGTATAGACAAGGTTGTCCACACTTATCAAATCCAACAATGTACACCTGGTTTTGTTATCTTTTCCAATTGGCCAACTTGACAACGAAAAATGACCCCATACTGACGAACGATGATTAAATTGTTATATATAAGCTGAGTGGATTTTGTAAATTCTGGTTTGATAATACTTTGATAAAGCTATTAGCAGCATGAAATAGCGAAACATCAGTAAAAACAATATCGTTTTGTTTTCCTTTCGTTGGGAAATACAAAAAACCTTTATTATAATGAATATCGTATACTCAATGCCCAAATTTTTTCCAACTGTTAAAAGTGAACTTGCTTTGGACATATATAACTTAGACTCGGATATTTTTGATTGCACACACTGAATAGTGTGCAATCAAAAATATCCAATACAGTCCTACAGGAGGTCAGTCGCGAGCCTGAATAGCTCAGTGATAACGTCTCTGACTGCAGCACTGGGTGACGCGGGTTCGAATCTCAGAAGGGACATCAGTTCCTTCAAGGTTGCAGATACGCCTTGCTGATGAGTGCCAACTAGCACGAAACCAAGGTCCAAGGCTTCCTGTGGCCGATTGCCTCCAACAATCTAATATCATCATATACTGTTCTAAAAGGTAATAGAGATACCAATAGAGGTGATTTATTTATATCGGTTGGTAGCGAAACAAGCGAAATTACTTTTCGGGAAGGAAAGTTGAATGAATTATGAAATTTAGTACCACGTAACTTGAAAACGTTAAGTGATGAATGTCACTCAGAAATGACTATCATTAAAACTGTGAGCTCCAGGAACTGGGAGCACTGTTCATAGAGGTAAGCCACTTAGAATATGTATAAAGCACATTTTGAAGTTAGGAGTTTGAAAAGAAAGAAGATAAAAAAGAAACAAAATGAACGAAGATGAATTATACACCGAATTCATGTATCAACTGTGATCAAGATTTGACCGAATAGTTCCAGAATAATTAGGCGCCTAGTTATAAGTAGACATAATATAAAATTATATTCGTAAAATCTCAGAGAATTCGAAGTGTATAATTCCAATGTTTCGTCCGGCACAGTAGTCAGAACTTCTTCAGGGAAATTAATCGAAATTAAAGTCCCGCAAAAAAACATTGGATGAGATAAAGCTAATCCTTAACAGGTATGACATAAGAGTGTATTTTCGTGCGACGGACACATTATGCTTATCACTGGTGAAGGTTAAACATAAAACAGAAGAAGACAACCAACAAACTGTGTGTACCAGACCAACTGTGGGAATTGTGACGCCGTATATGTAGGAGAAACTTCCAAACAGGCAAATATAGGAGTGAAAGAGCATAAACAATGTCTAAAGGCGGTTCCTAAGACCTCTGCAAATTTGAAGAAGCTAGAAAACTGATCGAAGATTGCACTGCACTCTCTAGAAACATGACGCAAGATAGACTTTGATAGGACTTAAGTTCTATAGAAAGATTTTTGTTCGTATAAAGAAGGACTGATTACAGAAGCCCTGCATGTAAAGGTGAATCCCAAACGTTTGAACAGATGTGAAGGTGTGATGTTATCTGATGCATGGAAAGTCCTGATCAATAAGTAAAATGGATATGTATCACTGATCAGTCATACTTGATCTAAATTCTCGATTGTCTAATTCTTCTTATGGACAGGCTAAAACGTGATTTACAATTGTTACCGCATACACACACCATCGTATAAAGCTGTGTTTCATCACAACATTGTATCCTCTTTGGACAAAGGGGCCAAGTATGTTCGTTGTACGTTCCTTGATTATACATCTGCTTTCGACTCTGTACCTAGAGGCCTGTTATTAAACAAGCTTAGCCTTACACAAACTGGGCCCTGGGCTATCAACTGGCTGCACTCTTACTTCTCTAATAGGACGCAGTACACGGCATATAATGGTGTATCTTCCTCTCCTTTGCTTACTGAAGCTGGAGTTCCTCAGGGTGCTGTTCTCTCTCTGTTTCTCTTTTCCTTCTTCTTACATGACTTACCTCTTACAGACGAAATCAACTTCGTCAAATATGCAGATGACCTGACTGTATCGTTTCCCATTAAGTCTCAGTCAGACTGTCTCAAATTAAATAGCTTCCTGTTGGACATCAGTCAGTGGTCTAAACTAAATGGTTTCATGCTGAATCCCTTAAAATGCCAGACTATTGACTTCTCCCTTAGGCATAAACGAGATCTACAATCACTAGTAAGTACTCATGAAACCTGTTGCATTGAGGGGACTAAAATTGAAACTAAGTCTAGTGCAAAATACCTCGGTCTCGTTATATCTTCCAACCTTACTTGGACATCTCATATCCTAATGATTTCTAAAAAAGTGTTCTGTCTAACCTAATACATTAAGAAACTTAGACAATCTGGAATCACTCAACCTCTACTTTCACAATTTGTCAACTCTTGTGTCTTACCTATTCTACTTTACTGCTCCCCGTTAGTCTTTCCTGGGCTACTGAAAAAGGACCATATCATCCTGAGAAGGATGTTGAAGGTAGTCAGTAGGACTAGTGGTGTAAAACTCAGTCAGCTCGTCACTACACTAGTTGAAAGGCATCTGAATACACGCGAAAAGTGGCCTAAAACCATAATCTCAGACCCCCAACACCCCCTCTATTCCCAACTCTCGCCTTGTATCTCATCAAGTAGAACCAGAAGTCAGTATAAAATAATTTATGCTCGTACAACCAAGTACAGAAACTCAACGATAGCATACTTGGCCCGTGTTCTAAGTGACAGAGACAATGTTAAGCGCCAAACCTATGACTTGCTTTGTTGTTAATAACATAATTTTAGGCTCTTTTATTTTACTCTTATTTTGTATTCTGTAGTGAACACCTTCTTAAACATACTTAGCAACCTAAATTATTAACATTGGCTTACTTTTTTGTACTTTACTCTATTCCTTCTTTTGTGTATCTACTGGTTCCGACTATATTAGCAGTATGAGTATTACCAATTTGTCCTGTCATTAACCATCATGTAATTATTAGTTTTTGTGGTTGCTTTTCCTTATTTTTATTTTTTCGGCAATATTAACTGACAATCTTGGTTGTGAAAGCCATTATCACCATCTTAAAATTTTGTATTATTCAGGATTACTCACACTACCACTACAAACACCGCATTAGAACTGATAAAATAAACAACCCTGAGATGTTATTTTATGATTGTTTAGAGTTGTTTCAACCAAATTAACTGATCATCTTGGCGATAAACATTCTTAAATATCATTTCACAACTTCTTGTATGACTATAGCTTTACTGTCACCATGCATAAACATATTACAGCTTCCACTACCCAATACTGAGATATTATTTATTTATTTTCCCTTGTAGTTCTTGGTTTTTTTCGCAATCTTTTAAATTTTTGTGTTTGTTTTTGTTGTTGTTGCCTTTATAATTATTTTTTTGAAATACTTCTTTTAAATGTTTGATAAAATTAGATGCAAATATTGTACTAGTACTGTTTCTGGAATAAAGCAAATTATTATTATTATGTACACATATATATTTTCATATTCAGCTATCTACAACCATAAACTTTAGTAGAACGTAATCTCTAAAAATCTGATGAAAAAGTGCACTGTTTACAGCGTTTAACTAAAGTAGAGTAATATTTGCAAGTCTGAGGCCAAATTTTGATCACAGTTCATGCAATTTTGTTTATCATATTTTGATGCCTGTTTCATGACTCATATACCTGTACAAAGTTTTTAAACAAATTTAACCAAAGACGGTGAGTTTATGGGTCAGATAATGATAATAAGTGTTAAATGAACACGGGCAGTAATTTTGCTCGAAATATTACCAATAACAAAACTTATCATTGTGTGTAAACTATTGAAATATAATTATACTTTATTTGAAGTGTTACATGTTTTCAACCTCAGTAATAATGAAGATATTAATGATAGCAAAAATAATGATGATAATAATGTTAATTTGAAACAATTAGTTCCCTTTATGAATTTAGACAAAGCAATAAGAAGACCTGTTTAAGTTTTTTTATTCCTTTACATTCGAAGAGCTTGAAGTTTCGGTGGCAGTGGTGTTTATCTTTGCAGGATGGTATTGCTAGCCTCATGCCCAACCTTCCCTTATTACCGGTCTTATTACTGGCTTAGTGAGTTAAAGGAATGCATTGGCCGGGGATCGGACCTCGAACCACCTGCGTGGTTGGCGAGCATTCTATCGTTGTGCCACCGACACTCAGAAGACGTAATTTGTCTCGATCGTGTAATGCATTTGCATAACACATTTCGAACAATCCGATCTCACACGGAATTGTCATAGGAATATATAAATATATGAAAATAACAATTAAAGTACAGCAAAGAAGCATCAAATGAGACAAGGCGAATCCTTAATAATCATAACATAAGAGTGTTTTTTCCTGCAAAGGTCACCTTTATATATATATAACATTGTTACTTTAACTTCGATTAATTTCCCTGAGGAAGTTCGGAACAGTTTACCAAAAGAAACGTTGGAATTAATTATTTCAATTTCTCTGAGATTTTACAAATATAACTTTTGTATACGTATACACCAAATTACTGAGCAATTCAAGAAACTGTTTAATGCCATGAAAGCAAGAGTGGGCTGAACAAACCACTCCTGTATATACAGTTCAGGGTTATAAGATAATAATGCTAATATTGTAGTCGTTAAATGTTTTACAACTAATCAGTTTATGTTCACCTGTCCTTAGCTGTTGAATGATAAGACTCATATGGATGATTATATTGAAAGTTGTATTCAAACAGAACAGACGAGCGTCTGAAAATATTCAAAGTAAGAAGACGTTACGATTAGGCGTCCATAAGGATAGTGACATCTGTATGAATATCGGTTTCTCTAATCGGATCATTATTCATACATTGTTCGTCGGTGGCACAATGGTTAGGACTCTCGCCAACCATGCACATGGTCCGGGGTTCGATCCCCTGCCGACGTACACCTGATATCTATGGTCGGCCTGCAAAATTTGGGCTACCGATATCCACGCTGATAATTCCATACTTGTACTGAAAATACGGTGTGGCATCAAGCTGTAATAAAAATAAATAAATAAATAAAAACTATAACTGGTAGTTACTCAAGCAAGTTATTAATTGTACATAACGACAATGGTGTTCCTTTTTTGATACCACACTATGGTAACCTATTAACAGGAACAAGAGTACAAAACACTGGAAAGATAACGGTAAATACTGATAAGGAAAATCTGTGCTTGAATGAAATCGAAATCTTTCCACGTTCAATTTAGAGAGAAACAGGGACATAATGAGGAAGTCAAATTTGTCGAAGCAGATGTTTATTTATGTTATGAGAATGTCAGTGTTTTGATGAATCCAATGAAAGTGGAGGTTTATATAAGTAGTGAATTGAATTTTTTTAGTTCATGAAAGCAACCATAATGGAATTTATCACTTTCCAGTTAAACTGATTAAAAAACTGATCGAACAAAGCATGAAATGGCAGTCAAACCTCTACCTCAACTTTATAGACTATGAGAAGGCTTTCGACCGCGAAGTAATTTGGAAACTACTCGAGTACTACGGCGTAGACCAAATATTCATCTACCTTATTCAACAGCTGTACGACAACGGCACATGTCAAATGATCCACAACGGAAAACTCAGCGAGGCGTTTGGAGTAAACACAGGAGTCAGACAAGGGTGCTTATTATCACCAATGATATTCCTAATTGTGGTCGACTGGATTATGCGTCAGACAGTGGGAAACGAGAAGACAGGGATATCCTGTCCTGACCGACCTGAACAACCTGGAAGACCTGGATTTCGCGCGTGGATGATTTATGTTTGATGTCACACAAAGTCGAAGACTTACAAGCGAAAACCGAAAAACTGGTCGAAGAAGCAGCCAGAGAAGACAGGACTCCAGGTGAACATAGACAAGACGGAGGTCATGAAAATAACCAACCAACAGCAACAACCGCAGCAGCAACATCCAGCGCCAATCACCATCAACGGGAGGGACTTGAAAGAGGTTACTTCATTCACTTATCTAGGGAGCATTGTCTCAACTACAGGCACATGGAACGGACAAGGATGTCAAATCGAGAATCGGGGAGGCGTGAAACACATTCATCAACCTGAAACCAATCTGGAAATCTTCGTCACTCAACTCAGCATCAACAACAAAATTCGGATTTTCAATAAACGTCAAGTCAGTCAGTTCTTCTATACGGATCAGAAACTTGGCGGGTCACAAGGAATATTTCTAACAGCCTGTTGTATACCTTTATCAACAACTGTCTTCGCTCTATACTGAAGATCAGATGGCCGGAAAGAATCACCAACAAGTAACTATGGGAAGAAACAAAACAAGAACCAATCGCTCAACAAATATGTAGGAGAAAATTGAGATGGATTGGACACTCGCTGAGGAGGCCGTTGGGTGACATCGCGCGTCAGGCCATCACTCGAGTGGAACCTGAAAGGGAAGTGGCGAGTGCTTCGTCGGTGCAAAGGTGACATGGAGGAGATCGTGTGAAGAGGAAATGAAACAGTATGGACTATTATGGATGCATGTGAAAAGTACGGCAGAAGACAGAAGCAAGTGGAGACGTGTAGTTGAAGCCCTATGTTCAGCTAGGAACCCAAGGGAACAATAATAATAGTAGTGATTAAAAATGCCAATTTTGCAGTTACATGATTAAGTGTTCCATACGTCATACTGAATTAGTTGTGTTCTCTGAGTTGATTGATTTGATTGTGAAACTTTTGTCGTCCTTCTCGACAACACCTTCCGTGGGGGTTTTAGTATATGATGAACTTATTTCAATTCTCTATGAATGTGATGAAATTGTTTCTTCTAGAAACCACCACCGTGACCGGTTGTCAATTTAATCATCTTTTGATCATTTTCACTGACTATGAATTCGAACTTTCTTGCCATTTGATTTACTTTTTATTAGCTTGTAAATTTGATCTATTCTAATGTGTTTGTTTGTTCCGTACATTATCTGATCAGAATTACGATACTTTAAGGTAATTCCTTTCTCAAAAACGAATCGATTTGGATATACTGTTGTCAACTACGAATTTCGGTCCCATAAAAACAGATGCAGATATTTAGTACTTGACTGACCTCAATCTATCTTATGAACACTAATCACTGACTTTAGTTTCTACAATCTTTTCATGTCAGTCACTGGCTCAAACAGTATCCCTCTGTTTCTTGCAACGCTGTCGTCATTTATGCCTCCCAATTATTCATCACATATAGTGATCGAAAATATAATTGGCCATGTTAAATATATATCAATGTCATAGGAATCAGATTTCAGTAATACTGAGCTTAAAGATAATCGGTGAAACTGTTGAATTTGTCGACGACTTCTTTTTACATACGAAGTTCAGTGGGTAGGAATCTTAAGTATAAACAAATAAGGCTTGTTTTGCATTTTCCAAGTAACATGATCTTAGACACTCACCTGATGCATCACCTCCGGAAGTAGAAGGTATGAAATCGTCATAGATCTTTGATCATATATATATCTTCGTTCAGCGACTTATGCTCAGTAATTCAAATTGATAAGTAATATATGCCATCAGTATCACCAGGTGAAGTAATGTTATACATATATCACAGGAAGTTTCGGGGTGGTCAACTATTCAAGCTGATAAGCTGCATCTCCATGAGTATAGAATGACTTCTGTAACAGTTTAAAGAATTCAATGGAAATCTCGATAGAGAAAGAAAAACCAGATTTGCAGTATAAAATGATATCATTCTATTTCACAGGTTCTCATCAGCTGCAAACTACTTCATTGTTTGAAAGGTAGTAGAGAAAACATTATAAGATTATTATAAGTTTCAAGGCCGTAGGTGTTACGAACTTCCTGGAATAATTTGAGCGCCGAGTCAGATTGATTCATTATAAATTATTTAAATTAATCCCAGCGTGTTAAGAAAATCAAAACAAGATTTTTCTGAACGTTTTGCTGTGTAAGCCACAGCTTCTTCAGCAGATTTATTCGGATTTTTATTAATCATCAAAATATATAGTCAAAAATTTCAATATACATTAAAGTCAGTTTATTTGGTCATTTGTTCATGGACATTTTTACCAATACAAAATATGTAAGCAGTC
Organism: Trichobilharzia szidati; assembly: GCA_944472155.2. Classification (NCBI taxonomy): domain Eukaryota; kingdom Metazoa; phylum Platyhelminthes; class Trematoda; order Strigeidida; family Schistosomatidae; genus Trichobilharzia; species Trichobilharzia szidati. The sequence continues at coordinate 46,339,019 of OX235271.1, read as the reverse complement.
ATCACATATATTTGTAATGACTAATGTCAAGTTGTTGTTGTTGTGTTTACTCTTCTTAATTTGTTAATTTGTACATATTAGTTTTGTATGAGTGTGTGTGTATGTATGTTAAATGTCATATGGAAAATACGTGAATTCATATATGATAAACATGATCCTATGTTTTAAAAGGTCATGGAGGCTCATAGAGGCTCAAATAGTCTTTTACTAAGAATTAGCTGTATTTTATCAGGGTCCAAGTGGAACATGGCATTTCAGTAGCATACTTCCATTTCACTCTGTACTCTGCAACCTTCCTCACCTGACTCTACAAGTGCCTGTACAATTTCATCTCCTCCGTGTTAGTCACTGACATCAAACTTGTCGTTTCTCATTCAAATGCCACTCGAGCGATGGCCTGGAGTGTGTTGTCTCTAAACGAATTCCTCAAGGCATGTCCGATCCATCTCAATTGCTTTCTGACTATTTGTTAGGTAACAGGTTCTTGGTTGGAGTTCAGTGCTAGAGTCCCTTGCTGCTTATCCTTTCCGGCTAACTGTGATCTTCAGTTTACAGTGAAGAGAGTTGTTGGTAAAAGTCTCCAGCAGACCACTGAACCTTATGGAAGCACGCACGCACTGACTTGATATATTAGTACTGAAAATCCAAATAATGTTCTTGATGCCGAGTGCAACAGATTTCAATGCTAAACCTCTAAGATACTTAGTTCAGTCGTCTCGAAAAACCATTTTTCTCCAACTAAAGAGTTTATCTCCTACAGCTTTCTTCTTCATTTTTAAGACTGACAAATTCTTAGACAATAAGAATTTAGAATCTTTATTTTATATATGTCTAAACCAAGATCACTTTTAACAGTTTGAAAAAATTTGGGCATTTGGTATATGATATTCATTATAATAAAGGTTTTTTTGTATTTCCCAATGAATGAAAAACAAAACGAGATTTTTGCTTTTACTGACATTTTGCTATTTAATGCTGCTGCTAATAACTTTATCAAAGTATTATTAAACCGGAATTTACAAAATACCAGCATATATATAACAAAGAGTTGAGGGGTGAGAAAATAGACTTAGGTCAAGTTAAAAAGACACACCGAAAGTCAAAATAACAATGAAGATCACTAAACCAAATATCAAAGGTAATAGTACATCTGTTATGATATCAACATAAAGTTTACTAACTTGATCATCGTTCGTCTGTCTGGGGTGATTTTTCGTTGTCAAGTTGGTCAATTGGTGAAGATAACAAAATCAAGTGTAGGTTGTTGGATTTGATCGGTGTGTAAAATTCTAAAAGTAGTGTGTGTTTACATAGTGAACTTGCTTATCACACTCGTGTTGATTTTGTCATTTCATGAGGGAGGGGAGGGAGGCGTTGTAACCAGGTCAGATTCTGTTTTAGTCCATCATTCCTATTCAGACAATTTATATTCCACTTGATATGAAGTGCTTCTGATATCAGACGTTCTTTGTAATTTCTGAAGTTTTTCCGGATTATTTCAATATTGTCAAAATCAATTTTGTGACCTGATTCTATAGCATGCAGACTTATGGCTGATGATTTTTCAAGTTTTTGTAGTTCAATTGGGTTTCTTGTTGATCGAACAGATGCTCTACGGTGTTCATTTCTTCTAATTTTGACTTCTCGCGATGTTTGTCCGATGTATATCGCATCAAATTCCAAGCATTTTATTTTATAGACACAATCAAGTGGAATCTAAATTGCCTGAATAGGAATGATGGACTAAAACAGAATCTGACCTGGTTACAACGCCTCCCTCCCCTCCCTCATGAAATGACAAAATCAACACGAGTGTGATAAGCAAGTTCACTATGTAAACACACACTACTTTTAGAATTTTACACACCGATCAAATCCAACAACCTACACTTGATTTTGTTATCTTTACCAATTGACCAACTTGACAACGAAAAATCACCCCAGACAGACGAACGATGATCAAGTTAGTAAACTTTATGTTGATATCATAACAGATGTACTATTACCTTTGATATTTGGTTTAGTGATCTTCATTGTTATTTTGACTTTCGGTGTGTCTTTTTAACTTGACCTAAGTCTATTTTCTCACCCCTCAACTCTTTGTTATATATATGCTGATATTTTGTAAATTCCGGTTTAATAATACTTTGATAAAGTTATTAGCAGTAGCATTAAATAGCAAAATGTCAGTAAAAGCAACAATATCGTTTTGTTTTTCATTCATTGGGAAGTACAAAAAACCTTTATTATAATGATTAGAATCTTTATATTTGTTACGAGTTACTATGCTTTAGTCAAAATATCTCATTAAAAATTAGGTTGGATAGTAAAATCTTCAAAGAAATTTTCTGTCATAACTATTCGTTGACTGACGAATCAACACAAAACTTTGCAAAGGAGTAAATTAGTTCTAGTTGTCTCAATTCAGAAGAAGAATGTAGCGACAGAAGACAAGGACCAGGCAACAGATCGTTTATTGAGTAAATCAACGGATATTTTTTTGAGATTTTTATGCACATTATTATTCATAGGGAATAAAAAGACAGTTGCAGCGAAGAAAATTTTGCTTTTCGACGAAATCATCAACGACAAGGCTGTACATTCGTGTATTTATAATAAATGGGTAGGAAAGTTTCAGAATAATTTCTAGTCAAGGGTCAGATTTAATGAAATTACAATTAGAAATTAAAATGCCATAATAAACAGGGGGACTGATAAAACTCAAACAAAGTAGTATCATAATTACTGAGGAGATTGACAATATTGTGCAATTAGGGGTTAGAAATGTAGAAATAAAACATTATTATTCGTTATTGTTAGCAGAGAGGTAACGTCTTCTGATTGGATATTTTCTTGCTGAAGGTTATTCTGTCATCTGTTTGTTGCCGTTTCTTAGACAGTCCGTTGATATATCTGCTAATCGTATCCACCCACGCTAAGTCTGCTGTGATTGGTTGTTGAGTTCCTCAAGGTTAGCCTTTGTTCTTGTTTTTTTCATGACCAAGATTTGGGTCTTAAACAATGACGTAAATTGCTGTCTACCAATTTTGGCTAGCAGACAGTTCTCACCACAGAAGTACACACAATAATAAACAGAATTGTAATTAAGCTTCAACATATATACTTCATTGTAAAACAGAAGATAACCAACTGCAGTGTAGTGAAGATGCTCAGAATCTGTAGGTGACTAGGCGCCATTGTGAATGATTTTTAGCCATCACAAAAAGTCGCTTACTATTTATTGATTCTTAGCAGTCAGATGACTCCTAGGCAGACAACCTACATTACCCTACATAACTGAGACATATATATTCAGTGATTTCATGGTTGGTCACCTCTTACAGCTTCTTCTCAAACTAATCCTATACACCAGCCAATACTGTTTGTTGAGGTAGGCAGTAGCTAAGCATAAACAACCTGAAAATATCGCGCATCAGCCCGATCTAACTGTTTCTCATTTATTCAGGAACAAAGGCATCATTAAGAGAGAGAAAACAATTCATCGATCCTCACAGTAATAAATTAACACAGTACAAAAGAAAATGATTGCCTTCAGTTAAATGTCTGCTTTTTTCAAACATTAAAAATGAGTTCAATACATTTTCTATAGTTGGTTTTTAAGGGTTACTTTTGTTTTTTTACGAGATGATCCCGGATTGATATCAGCAAGAGAACCATTGAAAACCGGCGAGGAATACTGGACAGCTGCTGTTTCATCCTAGTTTTGGAATCATCGGCAGTACGCATTTGTTTAGTAAAGTTTAAGTTTTGTCCCTTTGGTGAACAAGAATCTTCTGATCACAGTTATCTTGGTTCCTTCAGTTTTCGAGACGACTGGAACAATATGAGCAGCACTGGAAGTGTACACTTGAATTAATGAAATTTCTACAAGTTCTGTAGGTACATAATTCTCATCAGCTTCCGAGTTTTTCATTAGTGTATTTTAAGATTACATAAAATATTTATCGACAGAATTATTATACACAAATAGATCGCTGAATACCTGTTTTGTACGGTTTCAAGACTACTGAAGCAATGATGACTCATGAATCCTTGAAGTTTAGGAGTTCAGAACCACTACGTTTTGATCTGGTTAAGCGTTTTACGTCAATTTTCAACAAGGCCTCCAGAGGAGAGAGTGGTACTTTATTTCCCTTCCCATTGTTCCCCCCTTGAGTCAGTATCCCTGCTGAGCAGACAACACCTCGGTGACGTTGCAGAATGAAAATGAGCACCCCATGCCAGGCACCCCATTAACGCTCCCGCAGCGGCAGGTGTTTTCCCAACCCCCCCACTGTCCAGGTCTCAACACAGACCATGGCTACTTCTCAGATGGTACATACTGCCCCACCTCAGCGGGTCATGACAACTCACACGACCTGGTCACATAATTGCACTTCCACCTTGCAGGTGGCATACAACCACCGTCCTCGGATTAGGACATTTCCTCACGTAAGTAAGGCCGGCAAGAGCACCTAGAAATGCCGACGATCCTCTCACCACTGGCTCCCCTCTGCTTCCACTATTAAGGCCCCGATCACCTCTGCCCATGAATCCATTCCACATCCCGAACCACCAGATGTCCTAAATGCTTCCTGAATAGAGACGATGGTCATATACCCCTCTTGGGGCAGTCGTAAAAAGATGTTCAGTCTGGTCTGAGAGACTGGGTCCCCGGACCGCAAGATGTTACTCCCACGGCTGCTCTGCTCCCACTAAATCATGGGCGGAACCCTGATGCTTGCGCGCCCGAGCAACTGGAGGTCGCGCCACCTACCTGCGCTGTATGACCTCGCTGGACGGTTTTAAATACCTACAACCAGCCACGGGGCCCCACGACCGATTGCAGTCCGACGAAGCCTTAAAGGCCACCATCCATGAGCAAACTAGTCTCGGAAATGATCCCCTCGCAGGTCGTCCGAAGTTCGAATCAAGCTGCACCGTTGTTATAGGGTACCAGACTCTCCCAACATCCATCCCACTCGGTTTTCATGACCAGGCTACCGTTCGCAGTCAATGCTCCAGCGCCCCCAAAGACACCCAAGCGCCAAAGGAGATAACAGCCAGAACAAGCCGCGTTCGGCATTCCCAAAGGCAAGAAATAGTTCGCTCTCGTCCTGACAGGATTTCGCTGAGGCAGCCGGAAAACCACCCCACCCAGCGGAAACCACGAAGAGGTACCTGCCAGCGCAATCATGACCCTCAGACACCGCCCCGACGGTGCACACAGCGCAAGGCCACATGTATACATCATGGGAAGACATCATTAGTATTCCGCCATTACCCATGCCCGGGCGAGTTTCTTCACGTTGATACTCAGAGCACTGGGTGGAATTTACGGCGCGTTGGGCTCTTAATAGAGGGAACTCTTTAATAATCACACAATACTATAAAAATGAGATAGCAAGATTAGAATCCAAAGTGGTGAAAAATCTGGTTGTGTAGCTAATCACAGAAATGTTTTGTTATAATGCGATAAAATAAAGGGAAAAGCAGAACACTAAGCCGTCGGTCGGGTCACTGGTTGAGCAATATTAGCTGGCATAGTGTCACGCAGACTTGCTAGTGTGATATAAACATTTTATCTAAGGCAGTAATCCGTGCTATTATTATTATTATTACTCCCTTCGGTTCCAGGTGGAACATAGGGCTACAACAGTACATCTCTATTTTCTTCCATTCTTTGCTAACTTCTTTAGCGGAATGTAGAATTCCCCATAAATTTCTATCTCCACCTCAAACGATCTCTCCCGTGTCACCCTCGGACGTTCAACTCATCGTTTCCTCTTTCGGGTTCCACTTGAGCGATGACTTGCTGTCACCTTACGTTCTCCCCACATTGTGCCTGATCCATCTCCACTTTCTTCATTATACATTTTCATACATTACCAAAGTTATTCGTAGCTGATCCATTTTGTTCATCTGATATTCAGTAAACAGTGAAGGCGAATTTTTATAAAAGTTTCCAGCAGCCATTTGGGAATGCTTTTCTTGACGTGCTGGGTAGCACAACCAATCAAAATCAACTATAAATTATCATGGTCAATTTCTGTCCGATATGATAGAAATCACCCAACAGTAGTGGTGAATATCTGAATCATATTATTTATGCTAATTGCAGCAAATATCCAAACTGATTTCTGAGTGATGAAGGTATTATTTTTGCCTTTCTGATCCATCCTTTGACATCCTCATCCTTGTCTCTGCTTGTAGTTGAACTGATGCTGCCTTGATAATTGAAAGAAGTGACTCCATTCGAATTTCTTCTGTCGATAGTGATTGGTGCACGTTTTGCTGTCATCGGTTGGTTATCTTCATTACCTCCATCTTCTCTGCCGTTACTTGCCATTCCTGTCATTTCCGGTTACATCTTCTGTCAACTTTTTGGTTTTCGCCTTTGAGTCTTGAAATTTACGTGACATCAGACATTAATCGTCTGCGAAGTTCAGATCTTCGAGAGTCTTTTTGTTGTTTCAACCTATCTATGCCCGTCTTCTTGCTCCCCAGAGTTTGACGCATAATCCAGTCCACCATAATATTAGGAATATCATCGGTGCTAGCAGTTCACCTTGTCTTACTCCTGTATTCACTTCAAACGCTTCATTGAGTTTTCCGTTGTGGATCACCTGATGCATGGCACTGTCATATATCTGTTGAATGAAGATTTGGGACACTTCACTGCATATTGTTGCTGTGGTTTACAAATTATTTCCGGGTCAACGCTTCCAAAGGCCTCTCCAAAGCCGATAAAGATGAGGTAGAGCTTTGACTGCCATGATGTGCTTTGTTTGATGATGTGATGATGCGTAGAGTTGCAATTTGACCAGCACATGATTTGCTTTTCTGAATCCAGCTGGTTTCGACGGGGAGGAATTCTGTAACCATTATATCATTTAGTATCTCCTAGATGATACGACTTAATATTTTACCTCGCTTGAAGAAGAACAGTACAATTCCTCAATAGAATTCTCTTCTAAGTGTTATCATTTCTTCAAATAAGTCAACTGAATTTTAGACTGTTTGACCGGCTCATTTAAGTCATACCAGTTATGTCGCTGATAAAATAACTTTAAATCAGTTGAAAGTGTTTCTTGATATCTAGATAATCTCAATATGTCAATGGAGCACTAATGGTTGTCATGACTACCTGTTGAATATATTTATCAAACATTAACTCATATTTGTTAATTTACCTTAAGTTTAAAACCAAAGATTAAGTTATATAGTGTGTGATAACTGAAAGAGAGAGAGAGACGAAAACTTTCGTCGAGGCTCGATTCGTACCAGACTCCGCCTAAACACTAATCTATCTCTCCACCAACTCATCTAAAAGACCCACTTGCTAACTAGGTATTCATTTAACTGCAATCTCTACTTTTAGCCACTTTTTATTGTCCCATAATCATATAAATTAGACAGGAGTTCTAGTGTCTTTCTTCATATCTGGGATTATTATTATTATTGTTTCCTTTAATTCCTAGAGGAACATAGGGCTTCAGCCACAAGTCTCCATTGCGTTCGGTTCTCTGCTAGAGTCTTCACCTGGCTCCAAGTCTGCCCACACGTTTTCATCTCCTCTTCACATCACCTCCTCCAAGTCAACCTTGCACTGACGACCAACTCGCCACTTCCCTTTCGGGTTCCACTTGAGCAATGGCTTGTCTAGTGATGTCACTTGGTGGTTTCCTCAGAGTTTGGCCAATCCACCTCCATTTCTTCCTGCATATTTGTTTCACAATCGGTTTCTGCTGAGTTGGTTCGCTCACTGCCAGAGATCTCTGTTACTGATCTTTTATGGCCGGCCATCGGATCTTGAGTATTGAGCGAAGACAACTATTAATGAAGGTCTGTAGTTTTTTGAGGTGCTCTTTATGACGCTCAGTGCAAGTCTCTGATCCGTATAGTGAGTAGCACTGACTTCACATTGGAGTTGAAAATCCGGATCTTATTTTTGATGCTGATTGCTGTTGGACTTCAACAGCACTCAGCATCAAAAATAAGAATAAATCTGGGATTAACTGAAATATTCTCCTCATAAACAGAAAGCTGCAACTGATGTAGATCGTTATATTTTAACGGGAAAAATAATAATCAAACCAATAAGCTGTTAGTATGCTTTGCTGGATATTTTATAAAAAAATGAAAAGCAGAATTCCACTTCATATCATTATCCTTTATTTAACATATTCACAATCTTTTATTTTTAATTCCTTTTGAATATAATCACGTTTTATAGCCTCTTCTTTTGTATGGTAAACATGGTTTTACAAAGAAAAAAACATACGCGCACAACTGAAAAAGAGAAGAATTTTATAGAAAACAAATAGTTAACTGGTAAACTCTTCTAAGAATTCACTCAATCAATTCTTTAGTTATTTAAAAAAAACCTAGTCAAACAAAAAACCCAGAAAGTTCAGCATTATTCAAAAGAGAAACAAAATAAAATGATTCGTTTCTACAGAATGGAGTAGATGAAGGGAAGATTGGGGTAGAAGGAGAAAAAAGGGCGCATAATAGAAAGAACAATAAAATATTCTCATCAAGTTGACAGAAATGATGAATAAAAAGTTATACAATCCAAAATTTTCACCAGAAGAGTTTGTGATTCATTTTTAACTACTCACATAAAATTAAGTAGTACAATTATGTATAATAAAATAATTGAATAAATGAGTAAAGAATGCTTATGGCATTAAGTTGTACCATCGTAAACATGTGTATATATATAATATTTAGATAGTTTTGACTTCCCTCTCCTTCATCAAGAAATATGTCTAAATATAATCTTGAAAATGTAACACATGTTTTTCTGGTCGTTGAATACACAAGCCTGTGTGTGTTTGTTTGTAATGATGATAGCCGAGAAGTCCCTTCATCATTGAACATTGTAATACCGCCAGATTTGAAAATTTTCAAATGTGTGTTTAATAGAAAAGATTATATTTTTACGAATATATAGGTTTTAAGTATATTATATATATATGAATAATGAATGTTTTTAGGAAAGACAGTTATAATCATAAGAATTTATAATCTTGTATAAATTAAAATTTCTAATACTATAACTTTTCTCTTAAATATTATGCATTTATTTGTTTATTCGTACTAGAAAATAAAAGAGATAAACAAGAATAATTGAAAAAAACAAATGAAAGAGAGATAGACAGAGGTGACAGAGAGTTTACTTTCCATTAGTAAATTTTGTATTATAATGTGTTAATAATTGACGTTTCTTTTGAATAGTTTTACTATAAGTTTGTATTATACACTTTAAACATGAACGTATACAATGAACTCTAGTAGCTAAATTGACTAATTCATTAATAATTTCATCTAACAGTAACAGAATAGCTGCCAATAGGTGTAAAAAACACGCAAACCATGAAATACCATAAGCTTCACCAAAGTTTACAGGACCTTCTGTTCGTAAATGCAATCGAATTGTGATGTGATAAATTAGTACTGATAAGGCAGTAACAAATGCTAAAAATAGAAATGGGAATAGAAATAGAGAAAGAGATAGAGAGGAAATGAGATGGGAAAAAACAATGAAATATAATATTAGTGTAAATAAACCATAAGAAAAAATCAGATAGATAAAACAAATATTTGATTAAGAAATTCTTATACATATATATATTTATCCCATTGATATGCATATGCATATATATGTAAAATAATGTTTAACGATAAGAATAATCTTCCTTTCATTATTTGGATAATATATAGCGCGTCTAGTGGAGGAGTCTAGACTCGAAAACCAATAAGTTGTAGGAAGAGGCTGACAGAGAAGACAAAGGTGCCGAAGGTGCCTAGTGATCAGTAGTAACAAGCACCAATCACCATCAACAGGAGAAATCCAAAGATAGTCACTTCATCCACTTTTATCTAAGCAGCATTTTCACAGTCACAGATTAAAACGTCGAAAACAAGGTTCAGAAAAGGAAGTTGGATCTTCATTAATCTGAAATCAGAGTGGAAGTCTGCTGTAGTCCGCATTAACAACAAGATTTGGATTTTCAACGCTAATGTCAAGTCAGTCATGGCTCTGTATGGTTCAGTCACTTGGCGCGCAAATCACTAAGAGCATTTGCAACAGGCTGCTGCAGACGTTTATGAACACCCAACTACCGTACATACTGAACAGAATGGGGATTAGCAACAAGGAACTCTGGGAACAAACCAGCCAAGAACCTATCGACCAAAAATGACTCAGAAGGAAGTGGAGATGGCCCGATGAGACGTTGAGTTGCACTACACTGCAGTCAGGCCTTCGAGTAGACCTCGAATGCGAAACAAGAGATTGAGAGTGGGTTTGAGGGGACATGGAGGAGGTCGTATCAGGGGTAGATGAAAGTTTATGGGCAATCTTGGAAGCAGCGTCGGTGGCATAGTGGTTAGGACTCTCGTCGACCATGCACATGGTCTGAGGTTCGATCCCCTGCCGACGCACACCTGATATCATTGGTTGGCCTGCACAATTTGGGCTACCGATATCGTATGCTGATAATTTAATACTTGTACCAAAAATACTGTGTGGGATCAAGCTGTAATCAAAAATGAAAAATGAAATCTACAGTTGAGGCCCTTTGTTCCACTAGAAACCCAAGGGAACAGTAATAATAATAACAATCATAGATGATTTGCATTTGCGAATTCCTATTTCATTTTGATTCACAAAGCCATAATCAGCTGACACAAATCTTAAAGAATTCATTCGCTAACACACCTCACTAATGTCAGTTCAGTTATTCAAACGTATCATCTTTAAATATGAAAGCCACAAAAAACAACACCATGAAATCAAGGGGAAGAAATTCTTTAAATCTCAGATGGATGTTTCCCAGCTGGTTGGTTTTATTGGGAAATTTTCATTCTCATACTTCGAGACAATATCTTCAATGGTAACTTCAATCATAGAATGGGAAAAAGTGACAATATTAGAATTTAATGTAATTAGATGGAAATGGGTAGGGAGGAATAACTGAAACCTTGTTTATCACATCAAACATGAATATGTACAATAAGAATGAATCAGTAGCTATCCTGGATATATCAGAAATTCTACTACCCTCACGCCAAATGGGAAAGAAAAGCGAGAACTAGGAAAAGTAAATATCAAAGTTGCTTCTTAGAATTCTCTATGAATCACATAACTGTCATATAACCTGCCTCCTGTGACTCATCAAAGAAAGGATCAGTATCAGAAAACCTTTAAAGAAAATAGATCGAATTCACAATTTAAAGAACAGTTTGTGGTGAGAACTGTCTGCTAGCCAAAGTTGTAGACAACAGTTTACGTCACTGTTCACGTCCCGAATCAGGGTCATGAGAAAAAAACAGTAACAAAGTTTAACCTTGATGAACTCACCAACCAATCACAGCAAAATTAATGTGTGCAAATATGATTCACAGATATATGACTTAACTTTCTAAGGAACGGTCACGAGCGGTACAGAATAACCTTCAGCAGGAAAACAACCAATCAGAAGAGACTTCTTCTCCACTGACAATAATGCACATTAAAATCTATAAATATCTGTTGATTTTCTCAATAAACAATCTGTTGCCTGGCCCTTGTCTTCTATCATTACAAGTTTACACTTTTGCAGAATAAATTTATGGAATCCCTAATTCACACAAGTAGCTAGTCAGAAATCGGATGGTTCGAAATAATTCGGTTCTCTATGCTGTGTGGAACAGGGTACACTGATGATAAGCTCTGTCGTAAATGTGAGCTAAACGGCCGTTCGGTGTTTAGTATGCAGTTTTACGAATTTACTCTTCAAGAAAATTGATCACAGTTCGAGTTATATAAAGAGTTCAAAAAGCTCAGTTCACACTGAAGTTAGCACTGGTTATCTTGTCTCAGAGGATAATGAATGATGAAAGCTTCTCAATGAAAGCGTACGACTAAAAGAACTCAGCAACACTGCAAACATCTACTTGAGCTGCTAGTTTCTGTCATTTCAAAATATTAGGAGTTATAATATATTTGCTACTGAAAAAACTGTGAAATAACAGATAAAAGAGTTGAAAGCGTTCCAGGACGTTGACAAACAATGACAGTTCAGTCCTCAGAAAAAGTGAAAAATACGAAAGGAACTATCAGTGCTACAAAAACTGCAATTTAGGACTAATTAAACTTACTGGCGAAAATTAAGTCAGCTAAAGGCTTATAACAATACTGACCACACATATTTTATGTGTTTAATACTTTCAATGTCTTTATTTTCATTAACCTTCATGTCTTCATAAATTATTTGTGTTGACTTAAGGGTTCTTTAAGCTAGAGAAATTTCAACTGATGACCGTTTCGCTATCCTAACAGGTATCATTATCAGTGCAGTTTCGTAGGAAAAGTTGAAATATATTTATCACTTGAAACTTCAACTAAAAGAAAATGTTTTCATCATTGTTTTAAGGTTGACAAGAACAGGATCAGTTAGCGTAAACACAGTTTATTCATTATACGGGACAAGCGTGGCTTCAGAATTTTTTTTTGATTGCTAATTAGAGTCTACTAATCTAAACATTAAACTAAATTGATTTGTCACTAGGGTGTAGCCAGTGTCTTGCATCTGTTCCTTAATGCTGATATCGACGGAATTCTATCATTTAAGTTTGTGGTATCGTCACCAAGTTAGGTGGCTTGTTATCGTCATGAGCTCTTAATGGTTGCTAGATGGTTGATGGCGACCAGCCAGAAGCCTTGGACCTAACTTTTATGCTTACTGGCACTCATCAGCAAGGAGTATCTGTACTGGCCTGCATTGGGTTTTCTTGCTGACAGTCTGCAATCACTTTATAACCTTATAGAATAATCTAACTGGTCTAAGTGCTTTGGAGTTTAGTGTCAAAAAATGAATAAAATTAAAGTTGTATACTTTGCCAACGGTAAGCATAACACGAAGCGTCGGTGGAGCAGAGGTAGAATGCTCGCCAACCACGCAAGTAGTCCAGGGTTCGATCACTGGCCGACGCAGTCTTTTACCTCGCTAAGTTAGGAATAAGACTGGTAAAGAGAGAAGGTTTGGCAAGGCTCTAGCTTGAAGCCATATGCGTTCCATTGGGAATGTACAGGAATTAAAAAAATATACATAATAAGGTGCTTATTTAAATATTTAAAAAAAATACATCTAAGAATGAGTTTCTGTTTATATAATCCATTCAAAGTTGGAAATTCTTTTAACAGTTAATCCGTTAAACAGATTAAATTTAATTAAAATTCATTTCAGCAAAATAATCCAATACAGATTGAAAGTATTGAAAGTATTTTTTTTCTAAAAACTTAAGTACTTACCTCTATCGTTTTTAGATACGAAGAAAAAAATTATGTAGAAGTCTATGTCAGTTGACTTATGAACGACTTAGATTTCAGGTTCGTAGGAATTGGGATTAATTTAAGAGTGGATTTCATTGATTCCTCTCTGGGGAGTAGTCAATGTCATGTATCTAATCTCTGCTGTTGTCGCTGACTGAATTCTTCCAGTCATGTTTTTGTAATGGGGTCACCAAGCTAACTTGGTCACCACTGAGGTACACTGTGAATTACTGTCAGGTAATCGGTGGCAGTTGGAAGGAAGCTTCAGATCTAAGTTTTATGTTTGCTGATACTCGTCAGTAAGGCGTATTTAGAACCATTGAAGGAATTCATATCCCCTTTGAAATTCGAGCCCGCATCATCCGTCGGTGCAGTTAGAAACGTTACCACTAAGATTTTAGGGCTCGATATTGTTCTTTTCACCTCAGTTTGCAAAGCGAGTCACACTTTGTTTGGTAATCACATCGAAAAATTGCCAGATAGACTCATGACACTAACTATTCCCTATCAACCAGTTAATGCATCCATTACTGCCCTATAGGATGTCAGTTGTGAGGCCGAATAGCTCAGTGACGACGTTTCTGACTGCAGTACTTGGTGACACCAGTTCAAATCTCAAAAGGGATACTGATTCCTTCAAGGTTCTAGATATGCCTTGCTGATGAGTGCCAACAAGTACAGAACCTAGATCCAGGGCTCCCTGCCGTTTGCCCCCAACCAGCTTATATATTAAGTGACTTCAACAAACAAAACATTATTTCTTGAAGTTAATTTTCTATTTCCCGTTGATCGATTATATCACAATGGACCGAACTGCTCAATCTCTGTTTACATATTGTGTTCTAAATGATACAGAAAAAGACTTTGGAACAAATGGGTGATGAGTTCGAGTCCCAATGGGAACACATCATACATTGGAGACTGTTGGATGTATTATCTGATGAGTCTCAAATGAGTAAAAAATGCGAATCAACCACACCATCTATAGACAAAAAGATGGTATTGCGGTGGGATCTCTATTTGGTCCACTACTAACAGATTGATTCGTGGCAAGCCTCGAGAAAGTTCCACTAAAGCCAAGCATCGACAATTTACGACTGTATAAAAGGTACGTAGATGACATATTCATTATCTGTGACAACAGTAATCACCCCAATCTACTGCTGAGAACATTTAAGTGTTGCCAACCAGCAATAAAATTCACTCTTGAAATGGAAAACGAATCAAAAATTCCCTTTCTTGATGTGGAACTAACAAGAAGAAGAACTGATGGGACCTTAAGAAGAGCGTTTCATAGAAAAGCTACTTGGAATAGTCAAATAACAAGCTTCTATAGCTGGGTACCCATTCGACAAAAGAGGAATTTAACTAAATCCCTTGCCACCTGCATCCAGTGCATCTGTAGTCCCGATGTTCTAGGAATAGAATTAGATCTTTCAACAGAAGTCTTCATCCAAAATGGATAAACACCAAGATTCATTGATGGAAATGTCAAGCGAAGAATTTGGAGAAATGAAACTTCACTTGCACCGAAAAAGAAACTCAACATGAACTTGAATTTCAAGGAAGATTTAACAAGCGATATCCTAAAGAGAAAGATCACATCATCTCTGAGAAGAACATTCTATGCAGCAACGCTACGAATAGTGTTCTCCAGTCGCCCAGTGATCTACAGAAGCCCTAAAGACAAGATCCTGCATCTGACCACTTCTATGTGCATATATCAGTCCACCTGCTGCTCTGGAGCCAGGCACGTCAGTTGTTCGACGCGCATCCTGTCCAAGAGGATTCAAGAACACTATCCAGCATGGTTGTGAAAAGCCAATAGTGGTGCAATAAGGAGTGCGATAATTGAACACCTGGTTAACACTCATCATTCCATCTCAACAAGCACCTCCGTTAAGGTAATCTACAGAGTCAAGAATAACCTACCAAAGGCAATACAGTTTCGTCTTCTTTGTATCGCTGAAGCTCTAACCATTCATATAGAAAAACCGGAGCTGTGAATTACTCAACCACCTCTACTGTCATGGTAACAACTTGGTTGATTTTTGATGACTTAGTCTTGGATTTCACTGCTAGCCATCATCCGCCAAAGAAACACAACACTTGTATACATACACAGAAAAATATTTTAGAGAATAAAATTACCTGCAACAACATGTGCTTCACCACCTGAATGAAAATAGTATAATCTTTTAGGAAGAGCATAAACTAAGTGGCCAGCCACTGAAAGACTCAATCCTAAGAAACTTAATAATATAGCCAGTATAAGTATAAAGAATGCACCATCTTGCCAACCTAAAAAAGAAAAAGAACAAGAGGACATATCAGAGTTTAATCAATGCTCAACTGTAATTCATTTATCTAGGTTTATTAACATAAGTAAATAAACGAAAAAGGCAATTGAATTTTTTTATTTGGTGATATCAAGAGTCAACCAGGCTTTCGCACTGATTTGACACTCATCAGTAGAATGAATCTGCAACCAGTTAAGTAGCGTATGTCTAATTCCTTTCACTATTCTGTAAATAGTTAGACTATTTCAGGCTAATTTAGCTTTTCTTTAACAAGCTGAATAGTAAAAGGTCAACTGACCTGCCAGTCTAACTCAAAGTGTTAATAAAGATACATTAATTGATAAGGAGACTATCCGAGGTAGTCTTCGGTTGGAAGATTACTGTTTATGGAATGGGTGATGATTGAAGGTGAAATGAATGTTTGGTTCGAGTCAGGATTTGAACGAGCAACTTCCTAATTTGAACAAAGCAAGAACAACAATTGTCCCAGGATAATATGAGCTCATCTTTTATTATTGTCCGCATTTCTGAACACATACTAAAGAACCTGAGACTGAAAAGTCCACAAGTATTAAACAGTGCAACTGCGCGTCATCTATTACACACTGGTCATAATGTAGACAACTTGAAGTCATTCAAAATAATCAACAAGCAAAAGAAACCTAACTTGCTACGCTTTGCTGAAGCAACTGCTATCAGACGACCTAAACCAAATCTATGTATGCAGAAAGAAACAGTGGTGAATCTTGCACTGACCTGGTGACAACAAAATATACAACTTGTATGAGTCATCTTTTTCTTGTTTAGAAAACTCTACTCTCTCATCTAAACATGACTCACCCTTTCTTGTTCTTTTCTCTTCCTTTTTTTCTATTGGCTATTAGATAAAACATTTTCTTTAGTTACGTAATCTACCTTTTTGTTATGCTCTGTCTAGCTAAACCTTGTTTCTATACACACACATATATATATGCAACTCTGTTTTTGTTTCCAAGCCTAATTGCCTAATTATTCTATAAATATTTATAAACTGTCAAATATTGATCACAGTTCATTTGAATTATTCTATAAATAGTCAGTGTTTGTAACTCTTAATTAGTTAAATCATTCCGGACTAATGTTACTTTTACTTCCTACCAATTACTCTTTGTGATCGTGGAAAAGTATGTTCAAATCTTTAATGTAATGTAATTCATATTTTTATCGTTCAGGTTGTAACCAGTTGAGAAGAATCCTCGAAATAATAAAAGATGAGCTCATATTATCCTGGTACAATTGTTGTTCTTGCTTTGTTCAAGTTTATTAATGGGAAGAATTGCATGAACTTCCTAACTACTAGTTCAACTCTTTATCAACTGAGCTAGAAGACCCCACAGCTAACTGGATCATCATTTTTATAGTCATCATGAGTTACATGTTATGCGTTATTGTTCGTTTGTCATCAAATTAACAGCACAAGTAAGTATTAGAAGGAGAGGAGCATTCTGCTAATTGATTCTAAGACTACATGAGATATGCAGATTGGAAAGTCTTCTTTATCACTCTGGTTAGACGTTGACAGAGTGGCCATGGGATCTCCACTAGGTCTTATATTTTCCAACATATTCCTAGAAAAACTATAAAATGGTCTGTTGAAACATGAAATATCGAAAATTGAACTGTAATGTCTTCACATGGATAACACTTTGTGGTGTACGACGTAGATCCACATAGCGAACTGACTTTGAGCCACTTCAATAGTGTTCACCAAGAGATGTATTTCACCTAAGCAGGAGAATACAATAACTCTTTTCACTTTCTCGATGTCTCACTGACAAGAAGAGACGATCTCACACAATTTGCAAATAACATCATCTTTTCTATATTGTGGCATGTGCTGCTGATAAGATTTATCAGTAGTATATAAAGAGACGTTCATCATCATAAAAACATCAAATAGCAGGGAGATAAATTTGACGTCAAAAGAGCAAATGATTAAGCGTTGCGGAGAAACAATGGGAGACGTGAAAAGGAAGACAAAGAAACGCAAAATGAAGGACAGAAGCAGGACAGCACGGAAGATCTGTGCAAGTGGTGCGTTGAAGATAGGGTGTAGATAATTTCCCTATATAGAGATACCAAATTCTCTTGCCATCTACGGTTACAATATAACAGACATGCTTTGTTCTTTACTGTCTGTTACTTATTAGATTCTTCTAAGTATTTGTACTCACTATTCATGCTTCTTCTCCAGTAGTTTTTCCACCACTGAAATAGCTTCTCTGAAGGCGTTAATCAACATGCTACTTATTATGTCTTACTTATGTATAGAATGAAACGATGAAGTGGGGTTCGTCTTTCAGAAGGAACATCATCATTCTTTGGAACTGAAGGTATGTTCAGCTAACGAGCCCCAAAGTGAACGAAACAAGGCTTAGTAGTAAATCGGTAATTCAATGACATAATACTCGCCAGCCAATCAAAAGTTTCTAGTTCTATTCCAGGCTGAAGCTATCCGAAACCTCTCGCCCAGCTAACTAGCTAATAATAAGTTAGAGAAATATTTAAGGTTGGGTTACTGAAAAGTCAAAAAATGGTTTGAAGCCATTTGTTCTACTTGGGATGTGAATGAATGAGATTATAAATAGGATGAAAGTATGCATAAGGCGTGTTGAGCTTTATAGTAGTATTGAAAATGATGGGTGGGAGTTCTACTACAAAACAAAATTTCAATTCAGCATGACAGATTTATGTAGACATAATGAATGTACATTTTATGCATGGATAACCCCATTCATTGCTCATAGATCATATGAATAATTCACGAAGGTTATCAATGTTAATCAATAAGTATTAACCTAAACAGCGGGCAATGAGGAAACAGGCATAAAATGGACTCACACAAAAAACTTGGAGGATCTGGACTTCGCCGACGATATGTGTCTGATTTCCCACAAACTGGGAGATATGCAAGTGAAAAGCAACAAGTTGGCAGAAGAAGCATCCGGGGAAGATGGGACTTCAGGTGAACATTGAGAAAACGGAGGTGATGAAGATTTCTGGGCAACACCACCAACAGACGACAATCAGCATAAATGGAAGGAACCTGAAAGAAACTACCTCCTTTACCACCTACCTGGGAAGCATCGTCTCAACTGCAGGCGGAACTGACGAGGGTACCAAAGCAAGAATCGGAAAAGCAAGACAAGCTTTCACTACTCTCAAGTCTGTCTGTGTGGAGGTCAAAAGCACTCAGCATCAAAATAAGATCCGGATTTTCAACTCCAATGTGAAGTCAGTGCTACTCACTATACGGATCAGAGACTTGCACTGCGCGTCATAAAGAGCATCTCAAACAAACTACAGACCTTCATTAACAGTTGTCTTCGCTCAATACTGCTCAAGATCAGATGGCAGCCAGCCAGAAAAGATCAGCAACAGAGATCTCTGGTAATGAGCGAACCAACCCAGCAGGAACCGATTGTGCAACAAATAGGCAGGAAGAAATGGAGATGGATTGGCTGGCCATACTCTGAGGAAACCATCATCAAGTGAGTGACATCACTAGACAAGCCATTGCTCGAGTGGAACCCGAAAGGGAAACGGCGAGTTGGTCGTCAGTGCAAGGGTGACTTGGAGGAGGTCATGTGAAGAGGAGATGAAAACGTGTGGGCAGACATGGAGTCAGGTGAAGACTCTAGCAGAGAACCGAACGCAATGGAGACTTGTGGCTGAAGCCCTATGTTCCTCTAGGAATTAAAGGAAATAATAATAATATAATAATTAACCTAAACTATATTAAAAGTGGTATAACTATTATGTAGGGTGAAGAAGTTATGAATCAATCATTTAAGACCACAAAATTATCATAATATTAACTTTATTCTGGATAATGCGCTTATTGGAGAAGTAATCCAAATAATGACTCAAGCAAATGAGCAACTGGAATTTCCGTAGGTAAGAACACAGTTCTAACTGAGAAATCAGGTTCAGTATTGATAACAAATGCTGTTCAGAATATGCTCAAATAGCTTTAATCTGAAGAATAAGCTTAAAAGTATAATCTTAATCTCTGACTTATAGCCCTGACCCTAAATCCTTACTATAGTAATACTTCGTGACCGTAGATGGTAGCCATTTGGATGAATACTGTCGCTTCTATAAGAAAACAAAAATTGAGCAAAGAATATCCTTTTCGATAAATTCCTCTTCTGGCTCTACAATTGTAAATATGTTTATATACATAGAATATTCTAGAATAGTCGTCAGTAACAATATTGGTGTTTTTAAAATACTATCGATTTGTTAAGTAAGATCAACGGAATTACAGCTCACTGAAGATGCATAAATTATAATAAGCACACAAATATAATAGCAAATGGAATCTCAAATAAAACTGAGGAAATTTCCACAACAAATTGAGGATCATTAGAAACTTGATCGGCCGAGGTAAGGATAGTGTCTGAACCAGCTTCTTTTGAATACATAAGTTAGGTTTCCTAATGTCGATCCCAACGGCTTCAGTAATATGTAGTAGACGAACTCTTAAGGTAAAGTTAAGATCCTTTGATAACGGTAATGACTTGTATAAGAAATCGGAGATTATTTCTGTAACGTTTAAGACAATCGGATTCCGATCAGTTTTTACACTTCTTTCAACGTTTTTCTTTTCGTGGCTATAGTATTTTTTCATCTAAGTTATACCGCCTTACTCCAATTTGTCACTTCAAGGTCACTTGCGTATTTGTTTGTTTGAAAAACTGTCCCCTGTTCAAGGTCGTCCGTAAGGCGCCATTTTCGACAGTTTATTTTACAGTCGCCTAAAAACAGCGATCAAATCTCTTTGATAATAGCTATTTGGTGAATGATGGCAAACGTTAAGTATCCCAATAAACATGACACAAATTTAATTATTGACTTAATGTTTAATAATCACAGTGTTTATCGTTTAGCAGTTGGATAATAATCATGGGTATTGCTCAATTAATTAGTTAATTAATTAATTAAATAATTACCGGAAACCACTTTTAATGATAATTGAAATTCAAGTGAAATTCGTATTTAATGCATATTTTCATGCAATAAAATGCAGTAAAAAGAACTTTGTATCTATTTGTTTTGTGTATCAAAAGACCAGTTACTATGGTAACTTTAATATTGTAACTTTTCAGAGACGACAGCATGAATTGAAAAAAAAGAAACTGTAACAACATCCTACTGGAAATTAATGGAAATGAAAGAGAGAATTAACTGTCTGTATGACTTTATTTTGTACTAATTCTTATGAGCTTTTTAGCTTTTGATGTGATTTTGTTCTTTGAGCTGGATGGTTTAATTGTGTAATGCATTCATTGTCTTTCTAGGGAGCATCTACAGCATGGACTTCAATATGAAGTGAACTTATTTGAGTTTTTCAGTTGTCTAAACCCTCAACCTTATTTCTTGTCACGAAGCCAATATCGTAATGTCCAGTATTGAAGACATCACCGTTCATTTGGTATGTCAGTGAAAATCAGCGACGGACTTAAGTGCCTAGAAGGATCTAATCACAGTTTCCATAGGTGACAGTGAAATTAAAACGGAAAATCCGGGCTTATCATCATTGACAAAGAAAGTTGTACAGGATTTAGGGAGAACAAGTTATTCACATAGGTGCCTTTAACTAAATTTTAACTAGTACATTTCTAACTCTAAAATATAAATTTACCCTAATCTAACTCTTACCTCAAATTTCAGCCATTCGGATTAATTCTGACACTTTTATAAGAAACGGAGAGTTGCTTTTTTGCAACATTTCAAAGGAAGGTGGTCTTATGCTTCAAAAAACATTCATTTCGTAAATATACTGTTTTCCTTTAACTCAAACTACTCTGTTGATTGATCGGACCGAAGTGTTCGGTCTCAAGTGGACATGTCGGCTCCTTGCTCAGATGCGTCGACGATATCCGATCATGTAACCTGAAGTCAATCGGTGGATAGTGACTAGCAGTGGAATCCAGGATGCAAGTTTCGCCCTACGTGGGACTCGTCATCAGGATGTACCTGCATTCCCCACTGAATGATGGCGTTCCCACCGAGGCTTGAACCCAGTGCTCATAGTTTTAAGTGCCTAAGCATTATCCAATAGACCGCTTGGGCCACGAGAGCCACCTCTTCTGCAACGGGCACTTAAAACTATGGCCACTGGTCTCAAGCTTCAGTGGGAACACCATCATTCAGTGGGGAATGCAGGTACATCCAGACGTCGAATTCCACATAGGACGAAACTTGCATCCTGGATTCCACTGCTAGTCACCATCCGCCAACTGACTTAACCTACTCTGAATGGTGACTTCAGGGCTATTCGGCGTAACTCAGTTGGTCGGAGATTCATCTACTATACACACCTTATGTGATTCAAAACAATCATATGTTCAGATGTTTCTTCTTCACTAAACCTATTGAAGCAAGAAAATCTGATTATCAGTCAAGTTGAGATGATTTAGGTCAATATGTTTAAGGGCTGTTTGTCTGAGATATAAATTTGCAAAATACAGTTGTCGCACAACAAAACTTAAGATCATTTCTAACTGAGTCCAAACAACAACAACAAAAAATAAGTATGTAAGGCTCAGTTAGCATAGACAGAGGGCTTCACAAAGATTTTTTTTTCAAGTTAGCTTACCTTCTGTCTGACAATACTGCCTAAAGTGAAAAACGTCAAGGAAGTACTTAAAATAAAAAAACACATTTATCTCCAGTAGTCAAAGGATCCAAGTTAGATCATCTATTGACTTCAGTTGGAGAGGCAATTAAAATCAGGAAGTACTGCGCTCCTTAATAGTCCTAGTCACCCGTCACACCACCAATGATAAAATCTAGGAGTTTCACGTTACATAGCGAGTTTGTTGACCACTAAGTCACTGGGAGGCAAACCAGGGGCCCATAGATTCTAACTTCTCGTGACCTATAGGGTGGCCGCCAGCCAATGTCACCAGCAAGTATTCATCTTCACACTTAACACTAAAGGTGGACCCTTATGTAGATTTCACTGTCAATGGATTTCAGCTCTAGGACTAATGAAAACCAAAAGAAGTTTCGAAAGCTAATTTCATCCAACATTTAAGCCTACAACTTTGAGAAGGCTTGATGATTTGGATCCTGAACCATAGAGCTATGAGTTAAATATTACACCCAGGTGGTCAACAAAGAGATCCGTTAATCTAAGACTTCCGAATTCCAACAATCAATAGTACAGCCCAAGATATTTCCAGTTCTCTTCCATATAAATAGACCACAACACAATTCAAATAATTCATCAGATGATCTTTAAGTCCACTAGACACAAAAAAGGAGGAGGCGAAGAAATAACTTACCCTCATGTTTAGTAAGAAATGGAAGTGTAATTTCACATGTCTGATTGAAATAATTACAGCGTTTCCAAAATCCACTATATGTAATATTTTCCGCTACAAAACAAAAAAGATAATAATAATATTTGCTTTATTCCAGAAACAGTACTAGTGGTACAGTGTGGAATTTTCAGCACATATCTACAATATTTGCATCTAATTTTATCAAACATTTAAAAGGAGTATTTAAAAAAAAATAAATATAAAGACAACAACAGCAAAAAAAAACACAAAAACACAAAAATAATAAAATATTGCGAAAAAATACCAAGAAGTAGAAAGGAAAATAAACAGCATATAATAATACCTCAGTATTGGGTAGTGGAAGCTATGATATGATTATGCATGGTGACAGTAAAGCTATAGTCATACAAGAAGTTATGAAATGATATTTAAGAATGTTTATCGCCAAGATGATCAGTTAATTTGGTTGAAACAACACTAAACAATCATAAAATAACATTTCAGGGTTGTTGTTTTGTTTCTTATTGTCAGGTCTAATGCGGTGTTCGTAGTGGTAGTGTGAGTAATCCTGCATAATACAAAATTTTAAGATGGTGATAATGGCGTTCACAACCAAGATTGTCAGTTAATATTGCCGAACAAAAGAAACAACAACAACCACAAAAACTAATAATTACATGATGGTTAATGACAGGACAATTTTGTACTACTCATAGTGCTAATATAGTCGGAACCAGTAGATACACAAAAGAAGGAATAGAGTAAAGTACAAAAAAGTAAGCCAATGTTAATAATTTAGGTAGCTAAGTATGTTTAAGAAGGAGTTCACTATAGAATACAAAATAAGAGAGGAATAAAAGAGCCTAAAATTATGTTATTAACAACAAAGCAAGTCATAGGTTTCGCGCTTAATATTGTCTCTGTCACTTAGAACACGGGCCTTAGTATGGTATCGTTGAGTTCCTGTACTTGGTTGTACGAGCATAGATTATTTTATACTGGTTTCTGGTTCTACTTGATGAGATACAAGGCGAGAGTTGGGAATAGAGGGGTTGAAAGTATGAAAGTTGTACTCCTTCGGGAATATACCAGGTGCATAAACCATAAATGCATACAGAGAACCCATAGAGACATGCAGGTAGAGTAATCTGAGAAATATATACTCGCCAGAGATTCGACCAATAACGTTTAAAGAAGCTCAAATCCCTCAAGTGAAAGAGTATATTATTCAATTTAGCTATTTAACACTCATTAAAACATCTTTTAAAAAAATCGTTTATCTGCAAAAACAGAAAAACTAAAATATGAAATGGAGCTATATTTAAGATTATTAAAATCTTAATCAATTAGAAATTTAAACCACCCGCGACGCTTTCGTATTTCCCACTCTTTGTGAAGGTTGAACTCTGATTGGTTGTTAACTCTTTTAACTGATAAGTGAATTAAGTGTGTTTGTCAAGGTCATTTAAAACGAATCTTATCTGAGATAATAAACACTCTGTTGTCAACTTTCCATCTTTTCATCTTTTATTTCGTGTACCGACAACATTATTGTTGTTATCGTAGTGGTTGTTGTTTTGGACTAGGGAATCAGAATAGTTTTCGTTAGCGTGTTAAGTTTATATCGATCATATCCAGTACTGATGTCAAATTTAGAGAAATTGCTTTTGTCATTTTAGCCCATATTTTAAACTTCTCTCATTTGATTTATTTCCATCGATAATACAAGAAGAAGATGTAATCTATCTGAATCATGTAGGTACAGTGGTATTAGAACAATCGGATAACAGAAATGTATAAAAAATTAACAAATTGTTAAGACCTCAGAAAATGAAGGCTATATTGAAGGTCAGAATAATAGTGGAGATCAATAAACAAAAATGTGGGATAGTAGTACTTTAGTTTCGGTTTTGAAACAAAATTTGCCAAGGAAGGCTGAGTACAATAACATAGTACTAAAGGTGGCTCAAACTTCCTGAGCGCTAGAGTTTCAACAAACTTTACGATACACCTACAACAGACAACCTTATAGATTGGTTTGTACAATGTAGAAACATCTATTTTACACCCCATTTTAGCAGTGTGATTAGAGCATGAAAAGGATGGCTCTTTTAGACAGAAGGAACATGCAAAATTCCTGGGAATTCCTAGACGCCTGGAATTCAGATTTATTTGAAATTAACACATATGTGGATACTAACCAAATCTGCAAATCAGTTTGGAACAAGGGAACTGTCCTTTCCCCCATGTGACTTTTTAACAAAATGACCAGTACGAATACAAATAAGCGAAAGGAAAAGAAGACCTTTAGTCAAGGGGTAGCTAGACGTCTTTGACTGTCACACTGAGTAACACAGATCCCGATCTTCGCACTGTCATCCATTCCTTCAAAGCTACAGATAAGCCGCACTGACAAGTGCCAACAAACACAAGAACTAGATTCAAATCGCCTAACAAATCAATACAGAGTGCATCGCGATAGCGAATCACCAAACTGCTGACCATATTACAAACTTGACTGATAAAATTCAGTTTGCATTAACCCTAACACATAGACACATGGCACCTGTTACACCCCATTAACCAGTCAATGTAAGCGCAATGATTTCTATTGATTATAACGGAATATTAGCAAACCGAATAAAAAGTCATCCAAAATACCTATTCGCATCTCTATCGTATATTCCAATTTAAATAAAATGTCCAAACCTGCTGAGAGAACATTATTTTCCAAAACTGATAGAGTATCGACATCGCATAGCGTTAGACAACCGTTTTGTTGTAATCTGGGACAAATCAGCAAGACACACCTACAGCCCTGCCAGGAGTCAGACGCAGGACCTTCAAGTTACGAGGCTAGTCGTTTAATCACTCCAATAATGTGTTCGAATTCAGCGACCCCTGTGCGTTTTAACTTTTGTCATTACGCAATTTAGTGTTACTTCAAATTAGTAGCATCGGTAAGCTGGTCATCATATTCAGTCCAAAATGTTGAAACTAACCTACCATGACCTTTGATTTGAACTTCATGACTTTTATCCTATAGTTACTCATGAGTTAGGGATTCATATTCCGACAATTTCACAGAATAGGTTAGATCAACCAGCTGTGATGAAAGAAATTTACTCAAATGAATAGAAAGACAGAAAATAATCAATTACTGGTAACTTCTTCAAAAAAGTTCTGCTTTCAATAGGATAGAAAGTAAACAGGCGAAAACACCTGCGTCGGTGGTTCGGCGGTAGTATGCTCGCCGACCATGCATGTGGTACAGGGTTCGATCTCTGATCTGCGCATATCTCTACCTCACTTGGTCGGTTGTAACCCTGACAAAGGGGCGAGGCTGGATGTGGAGCTACCAACCCAATCCTGCAAAAACATCACTGCTACTGAGACTTCAAAGCTCGAGCTTGAAGCCCTATGTTCCACTCGGAAAGCAAAAGTACTTCATCGCAAACCAGCAGTAGTTGGATAACCAGTGGAAACTACAGAGTATTGAACAACTGTGTCATTCTAGTGTAGGAAAATTCAATAATAGGCATAACATAGTGAGATAAGGCGAGTGACTATAAAACTGAATCTGGGTGAAAACTTTAACTGATTGAAGTCTTGCAGACACGCTTCGCCGATGAGAGACAATAACCAAGAAATCTTAAGCTAAATAAGACATTTTTATTAGTTAATATTTATAATATTTAGGCTTATATATGCTGTATAATGCACTGATAGAAAAAGGAAGAATAGAAGCCATATGATTATATTCAACAAGCTGGATTCAGGAAGGACAAATCATGTGCTGATCAAATTACAACTCTACGCATCGTCATCGAATACAGCCTAAAATAGAATGGTAGTCAAACCTCTCTCTGTCTCAACTTCATCGACTTCGAAAAGGCCTTTACTGGACAGCGTTGACCGAGAAGTAATTTGGAAACTACTTCAACATTATGGAGTAAAGTGCCCATGTCTTTATCAACTTCATTCAACAGCTGGCTATATGAGAATGCCACGTGTCAGGTGATCCACATCGGGAAACTCAGCGAGGCGTTCGAAGTGAATACAGGAGTAAAACAAGTCTGACTGCCTATTATCACCTATGATACTGCTAATTGTGGTCGACTGGATTATGCGCCAGACTGTAGAGAGCGAGGAGACAGGAGTACGCTAGACGACAGATGAGAAGACTCTGGAAGATCGGGATTTTGCAAACGATATATGTCTATTGTAGAACAAACTCGAAGAATTGCAGGCAAAAAGTAACAAACTGGCAGAAGAAGTAGCGAAGACAGGACTCCAAGTTGACATACAGAAGACGGAGGGGATGAGGATAACCAACCAACAGCAACAGCAACAACAACCAGCACCAATCACCATCAATGAGAGAGATTTAACAGAGGTTACTTCCTGCCTTCACTTATCTAGGAAACATCGTTTCGACTACAGCCGGTGAAACGTATGAAGGTGTCAAAGTCAGAATCGGAAAGGCAAGATACACCTTCATCAACCTGAAGCCAGTTTGAAAATCTTCTGCACTCCCAACAGATTGCAAACTTTTATCAACAGCTGCTTTCACTGATTCCATACTGAAGATCAAATGGCCTGCTAGAAAGAATTAACAACAAGGAACTCTGGCTGGGAACAAGCCAACCAAGAGCCGAACGCTCAGCAAATATGTAATAGAAAATGGAGATGGATCGGGCATAAATTGAGAGGACCGTAGCATAAAATCGTGTGCTAGCTCGAGTGGAACCCAAACTGGAAGCGACGAGTGGGTCGTCCTTGGGTGATGTGGGGGAAATCATGCGAGAAGGAGATGAGAGATTGTGGGCTATCGTGAACCCAGCTGAAGAGGACAGCAGAAAGTAGAAGAAAGTGGAGGTGTGTTGTTGAATCCTTATGTTCCATCCGGAACCCAAGAGAATAATAATGATATACTTATTTTGAAAGTCATTTCACCTAGATGTCAATTCATATTAACTCCAGATTAAAGAATCTCTGGTTTTAAGCATGGCTTTCTATAACTCCCTACTTATAATTGTTGTGTAATTTACTGTTTAAAAAACTACCAAGCCTGACGTACGTGGCTTGTTGTTGCCCTTTGCATTAGAAACAATAAAATAAATATACCCAAAGTCTAGTTCACGTATAATCGCATTAATTGATCGAGTGGCCTAGCAATACAACTCAATCCTGAAGTCTTACTGATATGTATTTCTCATCAGTTCAGTGTCAAATATAGTATATATATATATCGAGTTGCAAGTAAACAATTCCGTTACCAATTCTCCTATCGTCTGCCGTTATAATACCAATCTCCACGAATATGCATCTCGAATTATTTCAGAGTTATCAGGTAAATTTAAATGCTTCTTAATGAGTGATCCTGTTCCTAATTAGACTCACAACAAGCTCACATTGATAGCTATGAGATCTAGTAAACATGACAATATCAGGAAATTAACTCAAGGAGTTGGTTGATACACGGGAAAAATCAATAGCATGCGTCTTTAGTTCAATGGTAAAATGCTCGCCAGCTACGCGGGATTTCAGAGTTCGACTCTTGGCCAATGTACTCTTGAATCTCGCCTAGCGGATAATAAACCATGAAAAGTTGGAAGGTTAGGTATGACACTAGACCTTTTGAAATAGCGTCACCACTATTAGAACTTCTTCAAGCTCAAGCTTGAATGCAAGCGGTGAAAAAACAAAGCCAATCGACAGTAGATTATAAGCATAAATCGATAACATGATAAAGCTATTAGCATTAAATAACGAAATGTTAGTAAAAAAGACAATATCGTTTTGTTTTTCATTCCTTTGGAAACACAAAAACTTCTGTAATGACGAACATGAACAACATGTTTTATGTTTAAGGCAGAAAAATATGACTAAAAATAAAATAGAGAAAAACATTTTTTTTAAAACATCAGAAAAATAATTTTAAACATGAAATTATCGAACCTTGTTGTATGTTAAAGCAAGTTAACTGATAGGCTTAGCTAGGCTTAGATTTTATGATTGGTTGGAGGATTTCACCATGAGCAGCAAAACCTGAGAGCACTGGACAACTGTTTCGTCAGACTAGGTTGGGACTCTTCATCAGTAAGCACCCACCGTCAGGGTTCGAACCCAGGACCCTCTGGTTACAAGGCGAGCTGGCTCGTAGACCATTAGGCCATTGAGACCGGTTTAAAAGCCAGCCCATGAATTCTAACTGCTGGCAATTCATGACATAGCGAGACCACTTCGCAATGTCTCATTCGATGAGTTACTGCCTCCCCTTTCAACCTGCTGTACCCACGACTGGTCACGGTTTCCCACTAGAACTCCAGGTAATCGTCTGAATAGGGTCAGGCGCTAATGATCAGCCAATTCTAAGCATGTTAATTTCAATATATATATATGTAAACTGTGAGTTCGCCTCCAGTCATCATTTCTCCTAATCAGAAATTTAATTATACTTTGAGGATAGTAACAAATGACTCCTTACACACACACACACATGCACACACACGAATATCGTTTGAATAAAAAATACAACAATGACGACAATAACAGCAATAACAAGAGAAAAGACACCAAACAGCGATAACATATTTTTTTGAAATAAGCAAAATAAAAAAAATTGGTTTTCTGCATTGTTAATATTCGGACAAGATGAATTAACCAATCAGGTAATCGAATTGTTTACAGTAAGTCAGTAAGTCTATCACTCAGTCAGTCACGTCAGTCAGTCAATCCATCCATCAATCAGTAATTTATCTCTCAGTAAATCAATCAATCAATCAATCAATCATACAATCAACTATAATAAATCAAATGAAATGAGAATATTTCCTTTTTCATCTATTCCCTAACAAAGCCGAATGACTGAATGACTGAATGGATAAGTGGAAAAATAAATAATAATGCAACTACATATTTGAATGGACGAATTAAGCATTCTTGTTAGATGTTTGAAAGGCTATCGGTAGGAATTCTTGAATCTAGATTTCGTGTTTGTTGGCAATCACCAGCACTCAGGACCAATTCATGTCCCTTCTGAGATTCAAACTCAGGTTAACCAGTAATTTAGTCAGAGATGTTACACCTGAGCTATCCCGGTCCATGATCGACCTTCTATAAGACTGTAATTTTTCTTTTTTTCACCTTCACGTTCCCCAGTGGAGCATAGGGCTTCAAGCTAGAGGCTTGAAGTTTCTGTAGCAGTGGTGTTTGTTTTTACAGGATGGGGTGGCTAGCCTCATACCCAACCTTTCCTCTTCATCAGATTTATTACTGGCTTAGCGAGGTAAAGGAGTGCGTTGACCGGGGATCGAACCCCGGACCATGTGCATGGTCGGCGACCGTCCTAACCACTATACCACCGACGCATAAGACTGTAATGGATACCTATTATTATTATTTTATTCATTCCTCTGTCTTGACAGTGGAACATAATACTCAAAACTTGTGCTTTAAAATTTCAGTAGAAAAATTGTTTTATTTTTACTGGCTGGCGTTGCTAGCTTCACACACAGCCTTTCCTCTTTAATCGGCTTTTCTGCCAGTGAAGAGAGGTTTAGGAGTTCATCGGCAAGGGGTTGAACCCCAGACCACATGGGAGGTTAGCAAGCACTGATCATATTCGTTATCTGTAAATAACACAAAGTTTGAGATAAGAATTAATTCAAAGTGGTATATTTCCGGCAGAAACTAAAAATAACCAAATAAAAGATATTGTAATCTTCTTGAGAGTGCAAACGAAAATCGAGAAAACAAGTGAATGACGGTGTATGGCCGCAGAGTAGTTGGGGTCCATTCACACTATATAGTAGAATTCTGGCGGTCTGAACTGATCACTCTCGTACACGACTGATGAACTCCACCGAAATTAAGCGTGACAGTCATCCAGCGATTAGATCACTTAGAACCCCACCTAGTCAGCCTCATTATTTAAGGTGAGTAGTTCTAAACTACTTAAATCAATCAGTAGTATATGCAATTATGTATATTAAAGGTAATTCAGAAATATTTATAAGAAGATTTTGGTCATAAAAAGAAATTAACCCAAAAAATAATTGAAAAGAAAATCAAGTAGAATTCAGCGGTTCTCATGTTTTGTTTTATAATTACTAGATGTCTTCGTGGCTTCAGTAAATTCACTCTGAATGTGTTACAGATTATGAGATGAGTACGTTTCTCTATTCGGTCACTATATTGAAGTTTATTAACCGTAACTTACAGTTTCGAAACTACAAAATAATCTTTCGGTCTTTTAGCGAAATGGAGTACAGTTTAATAGAATTTATGAAGTAACATAAAAAAGAGAAAGGAAACATTTTGTGACTATATATACTGACTTCGGCAAGACCAACCAATTGTCTGGAATCAATGTGGAAATCAGCTGTACTCAGCAGTAAAAATAAAAAATGATCCAGATTTTTAACACTAATGTCAAGTCAGTCAATACTTCTCTCTATGGCTCAGAGATTTAGAGCGTCACCAAAAGAATCTCCAACAGCCTTCTGCAGACTTTCATCAACAGCTGCCTTCACTCCATAATATGCAGATCAGATGGTCAGAATGGATTAGCAACAAGGAACTCTGAGGACGAACCAGTCAAGAACCTGTTGCTTAACAAATATGCTTATAAAATGGAGACATATGCTGAATGACAACAGATGAAAGGCAGGTCACCAGTTGAGTGGGCATCTGTCCGAGGGTGATATGGTGGAGGAGATCATATGAAGAGAGATGGGAGTTTATAGGGAATCTTGAAGCCAGTTAAAGAGGTCTGCAGAGAAGAGAATGAAGTGGAGATGTGCTACTGAGGCGCTATGTTCCACTTGGAACCCAAGGAAATAATAATAACTCAATACTAGATATAATTATTGAACAGGTCCTGATTTATATATAATTATTGGCACACAACCGCAGAGCTAATAAACACATCATCAGGAACGAATATTAAAACGCCTATGTGACGAAATTGAGCCATTTAGTGCCATAGTATCACAGCTAGTAGCAAACTGCTCATATTTGTTGAGCCTGTAGATGGATTACACCGTGATCCCAAGTTGTCAGTCATAGGTAGGTAGATTCAGTTATCTACAAATTTACTGACATACCCGTTAAATGATATTAAACATGAAACAACAAACGCTTTAGTGACGTATTCTCTGATTACACTCAGTAGCTTTAAAAGTTGTCGCCTTTAGTTCTTATATGGCTAAACAATCTGTTCAGACCACCTATACATTTTAAGCGGTAATGTAAATTTCCCCGATATTTAGATAATTCGTTAACTACTCATTGTGGTTGTGTGCAATATGCCTATTCTGCCTGCATTTTACCAAATAAGCGGGTTCTGTTGTCACTTAAGTCTTTGCAGAGATAAATAGAAGTCTGCTAACATTATGCAATAGCTGTTCACCTGTCGAACTGATGTTAGTCTATCCAACGCATCCCAGAAGCAATAATGGCAATAATAACCTCTAAAGACATCAAAAGTAAGATCAGATTGGTAATAAAAGTAATAATAATAATAATCCATTATTTTCATACATCATATAATTCAACTTACCATATCCCTGATATAACCAAGTACTGGCGCATACAGTACAGACTAGACATACAGAAGCTACTCCAGCTAAACAGACTGCAGTAACTCTTGCACGTGAAAAGATACTATGGTCCCAATATTCAGCAAATTCTTGAATTTCATTTTCACCTAACTGTACAGATACTTTTAATACACCGCCACCACCAACGCCACCAACACCACCAACGGTAGAACCAGTTGGCGGTGGTGTTGTATGACTTGTTGATAACAGTTTTGATTGAATATTTAATTCATTAGATGATAAATTGATTGATTTTTTCGAAATAGCTACAATTGGTTGTGTATCACTAATCCTGACTTCTTTATGTGTTACAGGTATACTTTTATCATATGGTACAATTTCATCGAATGATGCATTGAATGGTTTTGATATATGCATGTCTGTTGTTTCATAAAATTTATGTTTATTAATATTATGATTACTAATACTACTACTATTACTAATACTACCATCAGCAGTATGTTTACTTCCATCAGTTTTAATGTCTGTTGTCATTGGATGAGGCTGTATTGACTTTTCTGAATCCCTTGAAAATCCATCTTTTTCTTTGGTTTGTACACAATAAACCTAAAATATGAAATTTTAGAAAAATATACATTTAGGTATATATGAATAGTGATAAAGCATACTCTTAATTATATCAGTATCAATGACAGAGTAGTCTTTCTAGACTATAGTAGTCACATGTAGGAGAGACAGGATTTTAAAGATAAACATATACAATTGTCTATGGTTGGTTTGTAAGGATTCGTTTTGTCTTAACGATTTGATCACGGATTGATATCAGTTAGAGAATCATTGAAAACCAGCGAGGAATACTGGACAGCTGCTGTTTCATCCTAGTTTGGGAATCATCGTCAGTACGCACCCACCGCCAAAGGTTGAACCCAGGATATCCTGGTTACAAGGCAAGCTCGTATGCCATTCAGCCACTGGGTTCGAACTCCAGTGGGTGCGTACTGCCGATGATTCCCAAACTAGGATGAAACAGCAGCTGTCCAGTACTCCTCGCTGGTTTTCAATGGCTCTCTAACTGATATCAATCCGCGATCAACTAGTATATACAATTGTATTTTCATGTATCCTAGTGGCGCTCATTTAAATTGGTGTTGTTCTTCAGTTAAAACAAACAAATAAGTATTATAATTATTTATTTATTTGTTAAAGCAGTATGGCTGATTACACAATAATTAGTCATTAGGTAGTTACTGACATCATACGTTCAGGTTTTAGTCAGTTCAAATGCGGAGTGAATTGTATCAGTCAAGTTTGCAATAGGATGACTTGTTGTTGTGTGTTACAATTTGAATTAATTTTGGAGGGTTGAAGGGAATCACTCCTGAGAGCCCTGGATCTAGGTTTTATGCTTGTTAGTACTCAGTCGGCAAAGTGCATCTGCAACCTGGAGCTTTCAGATCAAAACAGCTGATTGGTAACGTCTATAACTGCAGCACTGAGTGAATCAGGTCCAAATATCCGAGCAGAAATCAATTCTTCTCAGGTTATAGATGATTTCGAATAAACACAAAAGCTTGGTAATATAGATTCCTGCTGGTGGTTACCCGCAACCACTTAACAAATGTTTGAATAGCCTAAAGTTATCTGGAAAATCTTCTAAAAAATTAAGGGACGTTTAGGAATCCCTTCTGACTTGTAACCAAGCAGTGTTTTCATTCACTTTACAATTCCGGTAATAAGCTGCAGTCCAGGTTACCTGAGATAGCTTTGAGCTAACAGACTGGTATTTGTTGTAGTGGATTATTATTAAAGATGAAATTAAAACATGACTGGAATTATGATACAAGCCAGTAGCTTCAGTTTTCTAACTTCTGTTGGTTTTTTAAGGGAATGTGACATATCACTGAATATCAAACATCAGTGGCCATCTTTAATGATGCTTAACTTTTAGCTGAACTCATCTCACCGCAACTGTTACGATTCTGAGTGTGTTGATATATATATATATGTTACTGTTTTACGGTCAGTAGTAAAGTATCATTTTGGTGTGGGTGTATTCTTTGATCTGGTTAGTTTAATTACGAAGCTTTCATTATCTTTCTGAACAGCATCTTCAGTGCAGACTTTATTCTGAATTGGTGTCAAACTAACGAGATGTTTCATTGGTACTGACAACATTTCATCGGTACATACGTACTATTTATTATACTGAAGCTAAAGGAATGGACGTCGGTATCTTGAAGTTTCAAACAAAGTATCATGGCTAAAGTCCAACAGATATTATTATTATTGTTCCCTTGGGTTCCTAGTGCAACATAGGGCTTCAGCTGCACGTCTCCACTTGCTTCTGTCTTCTGCTGTACTTTTCACCTGCATCCATGTTAGTCCATACTGTTTCAGCTCCTCTTCACACGATCTCCTCCATGTCACCCTTGGACGTCCCACTCGCCACTCGCTTCCCTTTCGGGTTCCACTCGAGCACTGGCCTGACGCGCGATGTCACCCAACGGGCTCCTCAGCGAGTGTTCAATCCATCTCCACTTTCTCCCGCATATTTGTTGTTTGGCGATTGGTTCTTGTTTTGTTTGTTCCCATAGTTTCTTGTTGGTGATTCTTTCCAGCCATCTGATCTTCAGTATAGAACGAAGACAGCTGTTGATAAAGGTCTGCAACCTGTTGGAAATAGATAAGCGATTTTCAACTATTGGAAATTCAAGACGAGGAGAGGAGAATGATCTTCTCAGCTTGACACTACTGATCACAGCTAACTCCTAATGTGCGTCGGTGGTTCAGTGGTAGAATGCTCGCCAATCATGTATGTGATCCGGTGTTCGATTCCTGGCCGGCGCACACATTTACCTCACTTAGCCGGTTGTAACCCCGACAAAGAGGGTAGATTGGGCTTGGGGCTAGCAACCCCATCCCGTAAAAACATCATTGCTACTGAAACTTCAAAGCTGACTCCTGAAGCCCTGTGTTCAACTCGGAACACAAAAGGAATTAAATAAATATAATTATAACTCTTTAGACTTCAGAAAATCCATTGCAAAGCATTTGTTACCACTGTACACGAATATCGGTATGTAAGAGCAAATCTCTCAAATAAGTGTTCCTATCGTCAGTTTTATAAATATTCAGCTGGAGGCTTAACAGTGAATAGAATAACAACGGTGTGATGTGTCTAACTGACAAGAATTTCTGAGCAATGTATCATGTAACATCTTGTAAACAAGGAGAAAATTGTGTATCCAAAATAAAACATAAATACTTAGTGCAAATTAGGGTTTTATTGTAACAATTGATAAACACAATAAAAACCTATATTACAATGGGTAATAATTTTAATATGACCAGAAATTATATATGACAATGAGAGTTGTTCATATCAGCAGAATCCTTGCTAGCCATGTGGAATGGTAAGAGTTCAATTCACAACAACATCACAGCTACTGAACCTGCGAAATCCGGAAGCTAAATGTTCCGAACGCAATATAAGGGGATTAAAAAAAACTTATCATAGACGTTATTCATCTCATTCGGTTTGATTCCTTCGATTGTGCTTCTGTTGATGTTAGACGGTTGGAGGCAATCGGCATGAAGCCCTGGCTAGTTGACACTCACCAGTCAGCAAGGCGTATCTGCAACCTTGAAGGAACTCATATCACTTCTGAGATTTGAACCCACCTCACCCAGTGTCGCCTGCAGTTAGAGACGTTACTACCAGCGAGCTGTTCGGGCTAGCGATTGACCTCCTGTAGGACTGTATTGGATCCTTTCGATTAGCCACTAGTTAGTAACTAGTGTAATGTGTTTTTAGTCCCATCTGTTTTTGGTGCAGACTGAATCCTATCAGTCAGGTTTGTAATGTGGCCACCATTTTAGGCAGCTCGCCATCACGGTGCACTTTGAATTGTTGATGTCCGATGATTGTGTTTCTGAGTTGTTTAGTTGAGATTTAACTCGCAAGTCGCGAAAATTAATTAGCAATTTACACATTTCCAGGAGGTGAAATTTCACCGCAGTTTCCTTTGGAAACCAAAATTAATGAGATTACAAGACACGATCTGCTTGATGCCATAAATGGTAATCAGGAAAGCGAGGACAGATGCATTAAGCTATAGACTACTGATAGATTGAGATGAGTAGTATATAACTTTACATAATGTTTATGTATGATAATCGAAAATGAAATGAAAATTTGAGCCACAGCAAAACTCGAACCAGTAGACTTCGAATCGTCACTCTGCTGATGAATTTATTTTTAAGCAATAACAACACTGTTTCTATTTATTGAAGTTGATTTTCTTTTTCCTGTCGAGTGACTGACTGTCGAAATGTTCAGCCTGTGTTTTTAAATCAAGGCTCCTAACACAGGCGCTTCCACGACATCTAAGGATTAACACTGGTGTTACCTTGGTGGATAGTGATTATTAGTGTGACTCAGGAGGCAAATTTTGCCCTATTCAGCTTCGTCAACCCAGTGGTGTTCCCACCAAGTACATTCAAGTGCATTCAGGTGACGAGTCCCACGTTAGAACGGAATGTCTGTCTGTCTGTTTTCGACATTGAAATTTGCACATATGTGTGGCGGTTCAGGTCGCCACACTCCCTCAGATTAGCACACAAAGCAAGAGAAGGAAGTGGGAGAAATGCATAATATAGACAGTAAACAGAGGTGTGAGACAAAGGAATAGTATTAACGAAGAACAAAACAGCTTAATTGGAAATCATAAGTCACAAGGAGTGGATGCATCTGCAACAGCCATTGAGAACGACTTTGAGCCATGTCACCAATTATTTCCAACCATTGGTTTTTACCGTCCCGAGGACCCCAACCAGTCAGGAAGTCTACACCTTCCTACGTGGCTTAGACTAACTGTTGTGGATTTCATTGACTGGTGCCATGTTTTGTTTTGACCGCCGCTAGCTCTTTTCCAGCCTGACCCTATATCAGCCAAAATTGCCCGTCGAGGAAGGCGATGACTAGGGATGCATACGTAACACATGTGCTAACCATCTCAGTCGATGTAATTTCAAAGTCTCGTCCATTGATTTCCCCTCCTTACCTAGTACTCGACGCCTAACCTCAGTATTGCTCACCTTATAACGAAATGTTCATTGCGAATAATAAGAAATAATTTTAAGTTTGATTTTAAACTTTTTTACTCAAATATGATCCTAAAGTATTGAAAGAAAAATTAATTAACGCATACCAAATTTGACATTATAACTTACTTTTTCCTTATTTTCTATTATATCATCAATATCTTGATTAATCTTGCCTTCTGTTTTTTGATAACGTTTTGTCTCCAATTCAAAATCACCTTTTTCTTCAATTGGTGAAATAATATTATACGTTTGTACATAACCAGGATGTAGTAATGGTCTTGCTTTACTACTCGATGAAGATGGATAATCTAATGATGTAGAATAATATGGAAGACGATATTTAAAACGATATTGACGTGTAAATTTTGATTCTAAACTTTCTTCTAAATGTTGAGGTTGTCGATATTGTTGTTGTTGTTGGCGCTGTTGATAACGTTGGTATTGTTGTTGTTGTTGCTGTTGGATTTGAGGTTGTTGATGCTGTTCATATAATGAACTTATTGGATAGGATGGTTTATCTAAGCTAACAGCTCTACGAAATGAATCACCTTTATTATATGGTGGAGTAAGATATTTATTATGCCTAATATCTAATTTTGATTTCATAGTTGGATCTTCATAATGTGGAAGAGGATGATGTGGAGGATGAAGTTGAGCAGTGGTGGCGACGACGCAGCAGCAGCAGAAGGAGCAAAAGGAGCAATGGGAGGCGGCGGGGGATGAAGAGGATGTGAGAGGAATTCTTCTTCATAAGGACGTTTTCTACCAGTTGAATATTTTGGATAATTATATACATCACCATCATCATCAATATCATCATCTGAATAGAGTTAGCCATTCAATTCGACAATTTTTGAGTATAATGCGGAAAGTGAAGCAAATCAGAAAGTAATAAAATAAATGAGTTATCAGTTAATTGTCATATTTTTTACATAAAAAAAATTTTTTTTTAAAAGTAATCTGTCAAAATATTTAATTCTCTTAAAGCTTCACTTTTTTTCCTTCACGTTCCCCAGTGGAACATAGGGCTTCAAGCTAGTGGCTTGAACTTTCTGTAGCAGTGGTGATTATTTTTACAGGATAGGGTTGCTAGCC
This sequence comes from Trichobilharzia szidati, assembly GCA_944472155.2. Lineage (NCBI taxonomy): Eukaryota > Metazoa > Platyhelminthes > Trematoda > Strigeidida > Schistosomatidae > Trichobilharzia > Trichobilharzia szidati. The sequence continues at coordinate 46,300,294 of OX235271.1, read as the reverse complement.
TCATGCCCAACCTTTCCTCTTCACCAGCTTTTATTACTGGCTTAGCGAGGTAGAGGAGTGCGCTGGCTGGGGATCGAACCTCGGACCATGTGCATGGTCGGCGAGCGTCTTAACCGCTATGCCACCGACGCTAAAGCTTCACTAGTAAGTAGTTAACTTTTCTAAATCACGAAGTACATTCACATTAATTCATGAGTATGAAAAAATCCTAAGATCTAGTCCTTTGGGTTTTTATCTCTTACCTGACCTAGTCAGCATAGTTTCAACTACCCGAGGTGGCATAGATATGCTGTCAAAGTCAGCTATCATTGTGAATTCAAGACAGGCTATTACCACTACTCTGAAGCCAATGTAAAGACCTACAATAATCAATGCGTGGAACAAAATCAGGATTTTTAACATCAGCGTCAAGTCAGTCAGCGATTCCATGTGGTTCAGAGACTTGGCCCACATGCGTCAAATAAATCATTTCCAACAGCCTACTGCGAACTTTCGTTAACATCTGAAGATCAGATAGCCAATCAGAAACGATGAACAACACGGGATTTCTAGAAGCAAACGATGCAAGAACCTATTGTCTGACAAATATGCGGAAGAAAATGGAAATATGCTGAGGAGAATTACAAGTAGCATCATACGGAACACTCTCGGATGGAACCCGAATAGGGAGCGACGAATTCAGTGTCTCAGGATCACCTGTAGGAAATCGTGTGTGGAGGAAATGAAAGCTTGTGCGTAGTCACGGATTTAGCTGTAAGTGACTGAAGGGAATTAAGTGCAACTATATATGCCACTGAAGCTGTATGTTCTACTAAGAACTCAAAGAACGAATCAATAATAATAATAATATTAATAATAACAAGGGAAACGGATTTGTTCAGTCGAAAAGTATTTGAACAAAGCAAGAACTACAATTTTAGCAGAATAAAATGGCACCATCTTTTATTTCGTTGCCTTCTTGTCAGCTGCTTACAGAGCAAAGACATTATTAGATGTATCTACAAAAACAACTTTAACATACTTGCACAGAGTTCATTTTAAACAAAAATATATACACTTTAACAGCTTCCTTCCCATCAATTACAAAAGAAATTTAGTGAAGACCCTTAGCCACAGAGTTAGAGCTATATGCTCTGAAGAAGTAATTAAAGATGAATTAAGCTTGGTATATGATACTTTAATCGAAAGTGATTATCCTGACAAATTTATCAAGAAACACATGACAAAGAAAGCGGAAAAGGACTACCCACTATCTGTAAATAAGAAGCCTTTATATATCCGACTACAATTCATGGGCGATATACCAAGCGAGATAATTACGAAGAAATTAAGAAAATCAGTTCAAAGAACTTTTAATGCTGGCGAACTACACGTATTATTCTCTACACGACCGATAGTAATTCCTCGATCGAAAGATGAAGTACCTAGACTAGCCACTTCAAATTGTATCTATCAATTCAACTGCGCTTGTGGAGCGGGTTATATTGGCCGTTGCTCTAGGAACTTGATTTTTCGGGCTCGAGGACATATCCCACTATGGTTAAGTAAAGGTGTAGTTAAAACTATTAACAGCTCGATATTGGACCATCTGGTGCAAACCGGTGACAAAGCTAGCCAGTGTAGAAGAATCCTTCTCTATAATATACCGGGTGGCTAACAAATTACCAAAATCGTCGAAGCACCGTATTCTCCAAACAGCAGAGGCTATTGCAATTCGCCTCAAACAACCAGTGCTCTGTGTCCAAAAGAAACACGTCCAGCCCCTACTACTGCCCTGGCCCTCAGTAGAGACTATAAACTCATGAACTTGTACTATTACCTTTCCTAATTCTCCTGACATTCAGTTTATTTTATGTTGATGCTGTTCAGCTGTAATCTATCAATATTATTCATTTGATGTTATTTAAACATTAATGTCGTTCATAAGACTAATTCATTCATTCATTATAATGTAAATATAATTGTAGAATCTGATGATGAATTTATCGAAAAGAGTACTCTTTGTTCCGTGTCCATTCTTTTAAAAATCAATCGATCAATATACGCATACACTAATAATATTTACATATATATGCAATATTAAACACTATTCCGAACAATAATAATCATATACAATGAAAACTTTTCAGCATTTCGACTTCGGATGAAAAATACCCAGTTACCACGGCAAAAAAAGACTGCTAACCGCTTCTTTCTGAACGCATAAATCAGGTTTCAGGCGCTTGATGGAAATGGCTTCAGCAAACTTAAGGAGAATTGAGGTCTTTGAATAATTTTAAACGACTAATGACCCGTGTTGAGGAAATGCCTGGAGATGACACTGTTTAAAGCATTTGTTCCCTTTAGACGTAAGCTTTTTGTTTAAAATGAAATCTGTGCAAGTATGTTAAAATTGTTTTTGTAGACACATTTAATAATGTCTTTGCCCTGTAAGCAGCTGACGAGAAGGCGACGAAATAAAAGATGGTACCATTTTATTCTGCTAAAATTGTAGTTTTTGCTTTGTTCAAATTCGAAAGTATTTCTTTTCAACGACTTCATTTTTAAGTTGTACAATTGTATTCGTATTACCAAAAACTAAACATTGCCCAGTTTGTTTGATGAAAGATGAACACAGAACACTGAAGTTGTTTTTGTTTTATTTGTGAACGCCCTGTTGAGTCAGATCACTCAATCTCATTGTGACTTATTCTTTAAAATTTTCTATGGAGCTAATAATAATAATAACAATCATTTTATTCCAAACTACAGTAATTATACAGAATGGAGTTTTCAGCGTTTTTTTATACATATTACAACAATTTAGCTACTTTTATAAATATGTAGATATACAAAATTAAAAAAAAATAATAATAAAGCCACAAAAAATTGAAGGTTGGCGGAAACATAATGAATTATAAATGGATAATATAGTAGATAATATATTCAATAATAATCTTCGCTTATACTTTGCAGTTCAGATTACTGTTTTAAAAAGTTTATAAGTTCTATTCTGACATTTGACTCTCTCTTCACACAAAACCTGTGCTAAATATGATATTGTAGAATTTTTATATGCAGTAGTCATACAATCATAAATTCTTATGAAGTTTTCAAGTATTGGTTTTGTAGGGATTTTTTTATTTTGATTGGTTGAAGGATTTCATCATCATGAGCTGACATCAGTTAGAGAACCATTGGAAAACCTGCACGGAGTACTGCACAGCTGTTTCGTCAGCCTAGTTTGGGACTCTTCACAGTACTCACCGAGTGCTAGGAGTAGAACCCACGAACTTCTGGTCAAAAGGCCAACGAGCTCGTAGACCATCAAGCCACTGGGACCCGATGCAATGGCCCATGAATTCTAACTTCTGGTTTTATCCGAAGATACGAATAAGGAGGATATTTCGGTATCAGACAAGATAACTTTAGCCAACTGCTTACAGCTACTCTAAAAGTTAGTGCCTTCACTACCTTTGTATGGCCGAAACTCTAGCTATACATCAACAAAAACCTAAAATATGTATTTATAGACGTTTTATAAAAGTAAAAGTCAATCTGAACGAAGAATATTCTTTTCAATAAGTTCTCCTCTTCAGGTTCTTACAATTATAAAATATAATATTTGTTGTCGTTACAATACTGACAGCCGGTTAAGCGGCGTATACATTTTTACGCAGAATGACAGATTAGTTATGAGGTGTCAAAATAAATGGTTGTATTTGTATGACAAGTGTGCTTTGGGCTGAAATCAATTACAAAATATTGTGAAATGGGAGACATTAGTGTTGACTAGTCATAATAGATTTGTAGAGTGTGGGGCAGGAAAACTGACAAGTCAGTTCAAGGTTATAAAACGTTTCATGTGAGTTGCTAGTACAAAGTGGTATGTATTAAACAGGAGATAATAAGACTGAAAAGAGAGGTTCATAATGAAATAACGAATGTGTGAAATGAAACAGATGGAGGCATATATTGAGAAAAGGGATGATATCACTAGTAATAAGTCCGGATTGTATAAACGAAAAATTCGATAGTATTGAGAGAATGTTTGCATGAAGGGTAAAAATTATGACGAATATTAACAACAATAATAATTGTATTAATTAGCAAAGAAATAAAAAAAACCAAAAGAGTTAAGGGGAAGAAGTACTCTTGGTGAGAAGAAGAATCATTAATCCAAGTTTGGTCACGATAGGAACAGCATCTGGACGTGTTCTTTTTGAATACAGGGTTCTGATTTAGTCGATCTTATTGCAGCAGCTTTAGCTATGTGTAGGAGGCGTAAGGGAACTATATGTGATAATGAATTGGGAATTCGGTATATAACCCTGATGGCTGTATTAGCATCGATGCCATGTCGAGAATCGACCAAGTGACATATTGATGTTATTCCACTTCACTTTATCCTTCCCTTTCATTATTACTATCAGCATTATTAATTTCAATTTTTGACACCAATTGACCTATTTTAATCCTTTTAAAACCAATTCATTTGTAAAATAATCTTTTGTTATTCTGTAATCCATCCATTTCAACTGTATCCCCTTCCCCCCCCATACTCACAAGTGATATTAGTTAGTTTTATTCTTATTATAAGCATGTCCACTGTGTAATATTTACTTCCACTTAATGCTTTTTTCTACAATATGAAGACATTGAAAAGAAATATTTCTCCACTGAACAAAATCTGTTTTCGTTTCGCTACAAAACTTCATCCGAAGTTGTTTGCATACAGCGAATATCAATAATCTGTGATGGGTAAAATCATAAAATATAATTGCTGTCAAAATATAGTCGGTGAAATAAAGCCCCACGTGATTCATCTTTCAAAGTTATCTACATGGCAAAATCGAATCGCTCCAAGAGTTACGTTTTCTTCACTTATGCATAGCCGAAGCTTTAGCTATACATGAACAGAAACTTAAATTATGTGTTCAAAAATGTTTTGTCAAACCCTTTTCTGCACCTTGGTCATAGTAATGTTCTTTCTAGTTTTTACTTTATTTTATTTTACCACTTGAATTCATTCCACTTCACTTCACATCATTATTCTGATCGTTATCGTACTTCTAATATTTAAAATTTTTAGACAACGCTTGACTCTTTATAAAAAGAAATTTTTTGATATCAATTCACTTAAAAAACAATCTTTAATAATTTTGTAATTCATCCACTTCAACTCTACCCCTTATAACATTTTAATTATCGTTGTTCTTATCACATATATGTATATTGACTGAGCAATTATTTAGTGCCACTAAATAACCTTTTCTGTAATATAAATACGACTGTACAGTTGGCTTGAAAATGAAGTCGTTGAGAAGAAATTTCTTCGCTGAACAAAAAAGCTGTTTTTACTTATGAATGAATGGGTATTTTTCGTAACTTTCTTGAGTCAGTGGTTCAACCGTAGAATGCTCGCCAACAACACACGTGGTCCGGAGTTCAACCTTTGGCCTACGCACTCTTAGACCTGGCATAACTGGTGACGATAAGGCTGGTAAAGAGGGGCTGGAAACACAACCGCTTAAGAAACACCACTGCTACGGAAATTTCAGAGTTCAAAATTTAAAGCCTTATGTTCCACTCGGAACGCAAAGGAATAAATAAATAAACTCTATATTTTGGTATGATTGAAGAAATTTGTTAGAAACAGAGGGAACATTATTATGAATTAGTGTTTCCTACATGATCTGTAAATTGAACGTTCGATCCCTAAATAAATTAAAGGTCACTTTTCAAGTATTGCTTTGTAGGGATTTTGTTTGATTGATTGAAGGAGGATTTCATCATGGACTGACATCAGTTGGAGAACCATTGGAAAACCTGTAGGGAGTACTGGACAGCTGTTTCGTCCTAGTATGTGTTTGCTCACCGGGGTTCAAACCCAGGACCTTCTGGTCACAAGGCCAGTGAGCTCGTAGACCATACAGCCCCTGGGACCGATCCAATGGCCAGTTCATGAATTCCAACTTCTGCCAATTCATGACATAGCGAGACCACTTCGTAATGTCTTCTTCGATGAGTTACTGCCTCACCTTCAACCTGCTGCACCCTACTGGTCACGACTTCCCACTAGAATCCCAGGTTAACTGCCTGAATAGGGCCAGTCGCTAGTGAGCATCAGATGGTGCATGCTATTCAGTCAGAACGTAACTTTTGTATTCATAAACTTGTAATTTCTGGTCATATTCCATTTTTTTCCTGGAGCAATAAATCTTTCGCCTTCTGAATCAGTCTTCTGTGTCATTCTTAGTGTGTGTGAAGATAGTATTCAAATAATCAGTCGTATACTGTCATGCTCTCAAGTAGTAGTAGTAGTAGTAGTAGTATAAAGAACCTGAATCCTGTATTATCTTGATCACAAAGGAATTTGTCTTTACTTTTATTATTATACTGGTATTATTATTATATTATTATTGCTTTCTTTAATTCCTAGAGGTATATAGGGCTTCAGCCATGCGTCGTCACTGCGTTCGGTTCTTTGCTAGAGTCTTCACCTGGCTCCAAGTCTGCCCACACGCTTTCATCTCCTCTTCACATCACCTCCAAGTCACCCATCTTCGCGCTGACGACCAACTCGCCGCTTCCCTTTCGTGTTCCACTCGAGCAATGGCTTGTCTAGTGATGCCACTTGATGGTTTCCTCAGAGTATGGCCAGCCAATCCATCTCCATTTCTTCCTGCCTATTTATTATTAAAGTGTACGCTTGTAAAAACCAGTAAAGAAGTAAGTGACTTCGGAATTTGTTTCACCAAATTTAACCAATACAGTTAGAGATGAATAGGGTTAGGAAATGAGCAATTCATTTAGAAACACAAATTAAGTAATACACAATGTATGTGTTACTATTTAAAACTGGATGGTAACCATCATTTCAACTGTTTTTAAAGACATCTACTCTAAATTTCTAAACACTGGTGAGTGAACAAAGAATAATCTTTTTGATAACTTCTTCAGATTCTACAAATCTATGTCTAACTAAGTAAGCTAAGAAACTGACTTTTTGTCCCTTGCGTTTCAAGAGTTTTATGTTTTGAAGTCTCAGTAGCCATTGTTGTCGTTTCTATAGGTTGGGTGGGGGCTGGAGGAGTTACCGATCTTATTTACTGGCTTAATTAGGTGAGGTTAAGTAGCTCACCTGATTCATTGGACCACCGATGTACACCATCTGAAAAACATTTAGTGCCATAGAATAATTAGATTAATTTCAACTACAGGCGGAACTGACGAGGATATCAAAGCAAGAATCGGAAAAGTAAGACAAGCTTTCACTACTCTCAAGTCTGTGTGGAGGTCAACAGCACTCAGCATCAAAAATAAGGTCCGGATTTTCAACTCCAATGTGAAGTCAGTGCTACTCACTATACGGATCAGTGACTTGCACTGCGCGTCATAAAGAGCATCTCAAACAAACTACAGACCATCATTAACAGTTGTCTTCGCTCAATACTCAAGATCAGATGGCCAGCCGGCCAGAGAAGATCAGCAACAGAGATCTCTGGCAATGAGCGAACCAACTCAGCAGGAACCGATTGTAAAACAAATAGGCAGGAAGAAATGGAGATGGATTGGCTGGCCATACTCTGAGCAAAGAAACCATCAAGTGAGTGACATCACTAGACAAGCCATTGCTCGAGTGGAAGCCGAAACGGAAGCGGCGAGTTGGTCGTCAGTGCAAGGTTGACTTGGAGGAGGTGATGTGAAGAGGAGATGAAAGCCTGTGGGCAGACATGGAGCCAGGTGAAGACTGTAGCAGAGAACCAAATGCAATGTATACGCACGGCTGAAGCCCTATATTCCTCTAGGAATTAAAGGAAACAATAATTATATAATAATGATTAATTAGGGCTGAAAATCCGAGAAGAAGCATAGAGATAGCACTCAATTGAATGGTTGCAAACGGCATCGAATATATGCACATAAATATAGTGGTGAATGCTGATGCGAAATATTTAAATTGAATTTTATTCAGTCTGCTTATAAACCTCACAATTATGACATGAAAAATATGGAAAGACAAAGTAATGGAATGTTCCATGTGTGCACGTGTGTAAATAACCAAGGGTAAAATAAAAAAATAAAACGTTTGTTTGTGCTAAAGCAAAAATGCAAGGGAGAATATATCAGACGCAATACACTGTGAAAAAAATTTAATACATTCATTCCCCTTAATGAATTTGAATAAAGCAAGAACTACAAATTTGACAGAATAAAATGGTACCATCATTTATTTCGTCGGCTCCTCATCAGCTGCTTACAGACCAATGTCATTATTAGGTATATCTACAGAAACAATTTTAACATACTTGCACAGAGTTCATTTTTAAACAAAAATCAATCAATAAATAAATGCATACAATAATAATCTATATATAATAACAATAAACACTCTATTCCGAACAATAATGATCATACACAATGGAAACTTTCGACATTATGTTATCCGATGAAAGAGAGGGTGGAAATATCCAGTTGTCAGACTGTTAACCACTTCTTGTTCAACCTTGAAAAAACAGAGTTGAAGCATGCAATCGACGAAGCAACTTCTTATTGTCTACATGTCAATGACACATTTGTAGTGTGCAACAATGAAAGTCATACTTTCTACCTACTCAGATTACTCAACAACGCACATACAAATATTGAATTTACTAAGGAACATGTAAATGATGGAAAGTTCCATTTCCTCGACATTGCCATGCAACGCCTAGAAGATGGTAGTCTCCAGAGGTCAATTTACCGAAAGCCTGCATGGAAAGAACAATACCTACATCTTAATAGTTTTTGTCAAAATAGCTTTAAACGAGAACTAGTCGAGACACTATACTATAGAGGTAGGAGAATATGCTCTACAGAGAAATTAGAGGAAGAATTTATGTTTCTCGAAAAGATGTTGAAAAGCAACGGTTACCCTCAAAGGTTCATTAACAAATACGGAAGATCTGAAGCCTCAAATGTCAAGCAAATCACAGTTGAAAAAAGTCTGTCTTCATTCAACTTGATTGTAAAAGTGAAAATATTGCAACAATTGTCAACAGAAGATTGAGGACGTCACTAGCCAGAGCCTATCCTGCAGCTAAGCTCGTTCCCGTCTATCTAATAACTTGCTCTTTGGTGCAATCAAAAATCGATATCCTTCTCATGCTAACTCCAACTGTGTATACAAATTTACATTTATCTGCGGGAGCAGTTACATTGGAAGAACAAAAAGAAGGGTATATCTGCGACTTTCTGAACATGTACCAAAAAGCTTATGTCTAAAGGGAACAAATGCTTTAAATAGTGCCATCGCCAGGCATCTTCTCGATAAAAGTCATGAGGTGGATGTCGCAGGATCGTTCAAAATTGTTGATAGGCGAAAGAGTTCAATTCTCCCCAAGTTTTCCGAAGCAATCTCCATCAAGCGCCTGAAACCCGATATATGTGTTCAGAAAGAAGCGGTTATCAGTGTTTCCTTGCCCTGGTAACTTGATATTTTCACCCTCTCTTTCATCGAATTACATAATGTCGAAAGTTTCCATTGTGTATGATCATTATTGTTCGGGATAGAGTGTTTATTGTTATTATATACATTATTATTGTATGCATTTATTTATTGATTGATTTTTGTTTAAAAATGAACTCTGTGCAAGTATGTTAAAATTGTTTCTGTAGATATACCTAATAATGACATTGGTCTGTAAGGAGCTGATGATAAGCCAACGAAATAAATGATGGTACCATTTTATTCTGTCAAATTTGTTGTTCATGCTTTATTCAAAAATACCTAATAAATAAAGGATGGACGAAGAATATTCTTTTTAATAAATTCGTCATCACATTTTACATTTATATAACAGTAATAATTAAAGAAATATTGTTTTTAACAACATTAATGCTTTAAATTACATGGATATTGGCGGCCTGATTAAAACTTGGTCTACTGAAAACCTCTATCAGTATGTTGCATATAATTTCTCTTATTAACTTTGTTTAAAATTTCGCTCCGTCCTCCTCTATGACCCTGAAACATGGCCAATACGAGTTGAACACATGAAAATGTTGACTGTTTTTGATCATAGATGTTTACGATCTCTTTCTCACGTTAGGTGGCATAATAAGGTAAGTGATGTTGACGTTAGGCGTAGAGTTTTGGGCAAAGAGGGAAAATCAATTGAAGAGGCTATAAAGTTACATAGATTGAGAGGGCTAGGTCACAAGCTGCGCATGCCTAACCATCGCCTCCCCCGACGGGCATTACTAGCTGATATAGGTGCAGGTTGGAAAAGAGTAAGTGGTGGTCAAACAAAAACATGGCATCAATCCATGAAATCCTTGACAGTTAAACTGAGTCAGGTAGGGAGATGCAGACTTCCGGGTTGGGGCCCGCCCTCGGGACTCTAAGAATCAATGGCTGGAGACAATAGGTGACATGGCTCAAAATCGTTGTCAATGGCTTACGCAGATGTATTCAGTCTCTGTAATCCTTCATATTCCTTTCTACCATTACTCATTCTGTTTCACTCTTATACTTGTCAAAACTCTATTGATTCTCTTCACTCATTTTCTTGTCTACCTTTGTGTGCTATTTGGAACGTGGCAACTCGAACTGCTGCACTTCGGTGCCAAGTTCTATGTTGAATCCAGACAGACAGACAGACAGAGTAAAATATGACCTCAAATAGTGTTGTTTACTGTGACGATTATTTACGACATTTACAACCTACTGATTTGCAAGTTTTTGGTGTATATGACAAAAATCATTATTCTGGAGGACAGCTTATCCTAATACATGAGATGACTGTTCCTCAGTTGTGCCCTTGGTTCCAAAAATATACTCCTGAACTTTTATAATTGGCATTTAACCAAATGTTGTGTATTTATCGAAGGAGACAAAGAAGAGATATCACAATGAAGTGGTTCTCACTTCAGGTCAGATAGAACTAAGTCACACAATCTACTATAAACTAATGTTATATTTGAAGATCTTGAATGAAGAGAAAATATTTTGTAATAAACTCTGCTAAAAAATCTGTACATTATATAAATGCTCTTCAGAATAAAGCTGTTTTAATTATTATTAGGTCGACAGTATCGACAGATTACATTTCAAAAACATCAGTAAGGGATGAAGTACTCAGTCTATCCACCTTTAATCGTATCTATCAATTCAGCTGCTCTTATGGAGTCAGTGCTCGGGAACACACCTACCAGTGTGGTTAAATAAAGCTGTTTTTAAAACCGTCAGCAGTTCTTTGTCGAGTCACCTCGTCCAAACAGGCTAAAAAACTAGCACTGAAGAGTCTTTCTCTATCATCTATCGGGTATCGAATAAGTAGACCAAAAACCTCTAAATACTGAACACTCCAAACAACAGAGGCCATAGCAATTCGCTTAAATCAACTGGAGCTCTTCATTCATAAGAAACAAACCCTAATTCATCTGATATTCACTTTAGTGTTATATTTATGCATATTATCTCTTAGTGATGCTTTCGAGATGTAATCTATATATACTACTGATTTAATTTAATTTAAAACGTTGATGTTGTTTTTCGAGTTTGACCACGGATTAACGTTAGTTACTGAACTACTGGAAAAATCACGAATCGGTATAGGTTATAAATCATAGGCTGTTGAATCGGGGCCCGGTGGCCGAATTGTATATTAGCTTGCCTTGCAGTGGGTGCATACTGTCGATGAGTTCCAAACTATGACGAAACATATATTTTCAGTACTCATTGCTAGTTTTCAATGGCTCTTTAACTAATATTAATCCGTAGTTAAACTCGAAAAGTAAATCTATTCCTTACAAAGCAACTCTTGAAAATAAATTTTGATGATAACAATACTTCTTTAATTATCAATTATCAATAATCTGATTACGAATTTGTCAAAAAGAATACTCTTTGTCCAATAATCAGTCTTTTAAATTTTCAGTGGGCATTTTCAACAAATTAAATAAGCAATGTTTAGAATATGGGATTACTGAGGACTCGGATTGATCCCATAACCTAAATAACATCAATCTCCATGTCATTAAAATGGCTACTGGTTGGATGACCTAACTCTTTACTGAGAAGTTGTTACCAGTGAGGTCCACAATGTTAAGGTGAAGTGGATGCTCATCGAGGCCGTCAGTGAAGGTAGGTCATTGAATTCCTGCTCAAGTAGATGAATAATGCCCAACGAGCTTAGTCTCTTAACCTGAAGCTCCTGGATTCAACCACTGAAGAAAGTCATGAGTATCTAATTCTGAAAAGTGCAAAAATAAGATGAAACAGTCGTGCAGTGCTAATGATCTCCCTAACTGATGCTGGTTTGTGATGAAATCCAACAGTTGAAATTAAGTTTGGGATGCATTGCATATGATTAAATACACATCTGTCTGTCTGTCTGTTTTCGACATAGAACTTTGCACATATGTGCGGCAGTTCAAGTCGCCACACTCCCTCCATGTAGTACACAAAGGAAGAGAAGAAAGTAGGAGAAATGCATATTAGAGACAGTAAACAGAGGTGTGAGACAAAGGTATAGTAATAACGGAGAACAAAACAGTTTCATTGGAAATCATGAGTCACAAGGAGTGGATGGATCTGCGCCAGCCATTGACAACGATTTGGAGCCATGTCACCAATTGTTTCCAACCATTGGATTTTACCGTCCCAAGGACCCCAATCAGGAAGTCTACACCTTCCTACGTGGCTTAAACTAACTGTTGTAGATTTCATTGACTGGTGCCATGTTTTCGTTTGACCGCCGCTAGCTCTTTTCCAGCCTGACCCTATATCAGCTAACATTGCCCGTCGAGGAAGGCGATGACTAGGCATACGTAACACATGTCCTAATCATGTCAGTCGATGTAATTTCACAGTCTCGTCTATTGATTTCCCCTCTAACTTACCTAGCACTTGACACCTAACCTCAATATTGCTCACTTTATTATACCACTTCACAAGGGAGATAGAACGCAGACACCTATGAACGAAGATAGCTAATCTTTTCATGTCTTCCACTCTCAATGGCCAGGTCTCACAGCTACAAAGGAGGACAGAGCGGACTAATGAGCAAAACACGCCCTTTGGTCGATAGTCGGATATCACGTCTACGCCAGAGACGGCGTAAACACATACACACATATACACATACTTTAAACTGTAATCTGATACTCACATAAACCTCTGGAATTTTCAATCTTAATTATTCGTTGTTACTGAGACAAAAAACAAACAGTAATGTTGTCAATAACATTTATTCCTTAACTAATATAGATATGTAAATGTAGAACCTGAAGAAGCTGTTTATGAATTCTTCTATCCTCTAGGCAAAAGTAAATAAAAGTGTTTCATGATTAAACTTCTCAACTATTTATGATTGAAAAGAAAAAAGAATTTTGTTCTAATATCTGAAATCTTGAGCAGTACTCCCTCTCAAGACCGCACCAGAGGTCAAATTCAATTCTTTCACAGCCTCTTGAAGAAACCTTTATTGGAATTAATTAAAATTCCTACAAAGATTTGACTGTTTCTTTCAATGGACACTAATTTTTAATGCAACTTAATACAACAAAGTACTGGCGGCCTGCTTAAACCACTCAGCTACCAAATTTTTCTCCATCCATGTAAATGAATCACTGCTTAACTGCATTTCATACTGTTCGAACCATCTAACTACATTCTGAATAGTGAAGTCCTTCGAAGCACATTTTCAAAAACGGTCTCAACCTGCTGGTTCAAATTTTTTAGAATAAATGGAACACAGAACTTTAGAAAGTTATGGAACGTGCTTTGGATGGAATAATATTATTATAAGTGAATCATTATCGACTTTTATCATATTACTTGAAGATCTTGTGTGCTGAAGTTTGATTGATTTTCAGGGGGGTGGGTCGCTAGCCCTACGTCCAACCCTCCCTCTTTTCTCAGGCTTGAGACCGGCTGGAAAACTAGCGAGCCAGTAAACTAGGCGAGGCTGCTTATTATCACCGATGACATTCTTAATTGTGGTGGACTGGATTATGCGTCACACTGTGCATGGGAGCGAGAAGATACGAATACGTTGCCCCGATAAGAAGACTCTACAAGATATGGATTTTGCATGTGGATGATTTATGTCTAATGTCACACAAACTTGAAGGCATGCAGGTGAAACCCATAAACTGGCAGAAGAAGCAGGCAGGCAGCGAAGACGAGACTCCAGATGAACATAGAGAAGACGGAGGTGGTGAAGATAACCAACCAACAGCAGCAACAGCCAGCACCGACCACTGTCAACTGGAGAGATTTGATATAGGTTACTTACTTTACCTATTTAGGAAGCATCGTTTCAGCTACAGGAAGGGGAATGGATGGAGATGTCAAAGGTAGCCAGAGTCGGGAAGGCAATCTGAAGTTAGTTTGTAAGTCCACTGCAATCAGCATTAAGAACCTAATTCACATTATCAACACCAATGTCAAGTCAGTTCCTCTATATGGGTCAGAAACTTGTTGAGTCACGACTTTTATCAACAGTTGCCGCCTTTTCTGGCTCCACACTGAAAATAGAAGGCCAGAAAGAATTATTAACAAGAAACTTTGCAGTGCAACAAACCAACCAAGAGCCGACCACTCAAAATATATGTTGGAGAAAATGGAGAGGGATTGGCCACGCACTGAGGAGGACTTTAAATAACATCGCGCCATCGCCATGCCATCGCCCGGGTGGAATCTGAATGGGAAACGACGAGTGGGTCGTCGGTGCGAGGGTGACATGGAGGAGATTGTGTGAGGAGGAGATGAGAAATTATGGACAGTCATGTGGCTAGCCAGTTGAAGAGGACAGTAGAATATAGAAGAAAGTAGAGGTGAGTTGTTGAAGCCGTATTTTCCACTCGGAACCCAAGGGGACAATAATATATAAAATGCTTGAAGATCTTGCACAAGGAGTACACATCTTGCGTTAAAAACAAGATGAAAATTCTCTGTTATATTAATGTGGTTAAAATAACTCCCAAACGCCCGTACACACACACACACTGACACAAACATTTAGTGTACTCATGCTCAGAATCTAGCTCTATTTATAATCTTATGTATTTGAATAGCCTGATAGCAATTTGACTATTGTTAACATTCTATCCTCCTATCTCTACAGTTTCGTCTTCACTGTTCTATAGTACAAGAAAACAGAATGAAGGGGAATAATAATAATAATCTACTTCGGGTGATTTCATTTATCGATTCGTTTGCTGACTACTACTTTTAGGACTTCCTATTAAGACTTACTGCCTTCTAGGTATATTCTCAACCTAAAAACCATAAGCTGACATTAATATTTTACATTGATTTTTAATAATGATATAATAATAATGACTTTATTTCATACAGTTAATTTGATGCAGTGTGGAATTCTTAGCATGTAGTACTATAAAAGTGTATCTAATATTTCCTTTAGATTACATAGTATAAAAAAAAAGGTAATTAACAGAAAGAAACATTTGAGTCAATAGTAGTGACAATAAAGTGTAAATGTAAAATTAAAATTATGAATTAATAGAAATGGCGACAAAAATTTATTAACGATAAGGGAGATAAAAAAGGAAATCAGTCGATTTACTATTTCACAATAAGTTATTAGTTTCGCACCTAATGTATATTTTTTTCATCACATAGAATGCATGCCAAACAAGTTATTGTTCAATTTTTAAAAAATATTGAATTGTCCCTGCATAAAATCTTCAGTGCGTCGATGGTACAGTGGTAGAGTGCTCGCCAGCCATGCAGGTGGTCCGGAGTTCGATCCCCGGCCAACGCACTCCTCCACCTTGCAAAGCCAGTAATAAGACTGGTGATGAGGGAAGGTTGGGCATGAGGCTAGCAACCCCATCCCGTAAAAATTAATACAACTGAGACCGAAACTTTAGGCCTGCAGCTTGAAGCCCTGTGTTCCACTGGGAACGTAAAGGAATAAAAAATCTTTTATAAGACCTTTTAGTCCTATCTGATAAGATGCAAAGGAAGAGTTGGAAAAAGAAAGAGGGTGTTCAAAGTTTGACAAGATGATTTTCACCAATTTTTTGCGTGAGTTCAAGTGTTTGTCTACAACACTGTTTATGAATTGGCTTAGTGACAAACAACTCGACTTACCAACAACTTTTAGTGCTATTTGCAATATAACGATGTCTTTCTTAACTACCCTAGGAAGGATTAAGGGGAAGCGATATAGGAAGATTAGGTAGAACACGAGAATTAACAAACAGTGAAAGTAGAGACTGAGTAATATCAGACTGTCTTAAATTCCTTACGTAGAATGTTGAACGAAATGTCTTTATAAACACTGACATGATGCGTGAGGATCAAAAAAGATCGGAAGAAAGTCATGAACGAGGGTTCTTCACATTAGACTTATCTTCAACTTGAATATGCTTAATGATACAAGAACAAACGATTTCATGGAAATTACGTTTATGTTTGAAAGTGAAATTAGCAATTCGACATCTGGAGGATTTGGATTTGATGACCTCACATTATCCTCCTCCTAAATTTTGGTTATTTCTTAACTTTAAAACGTCTTATGATTAGTCATGAACTAGAACTTCCAAAAATGCATTACTAATGTAGACGAATAGCTTAAAAACACCTGATTGATATTGCATATGTTATATTTTATTGTTTATAATCCCTTAATATTTGAGACGTGAACAGACAGGCAGAATCACTTCGTGCAACTTTTGTGTTTCTAGATATTTAAGAAGATATTGCATCTGCAGTATTTCTGAATTAGTCGACCACAGAAGAAAAATTAGTTTCCTAGTCTAAAGTATCGACTGAAGTTTGATCAGTAAGTTAAGCGATATCACACTGTTGTGCACTGTGATATTGGTTTGGCGGACTAGGACCTGACTCTTGGATAATAGACGAAAGTCCAGCTACATGCTCACTATTTTTAATGCCTTAAACACTTCGTTATATATATATATATATAACAATGACAGGGTTAAATCAAAGGGCCCAAGTGAAGACTGGGCATAATGTATGTGTAGCAAAACTGAATATATTGACTAGTCACTAAGCTGTAACCAAAGTCGTTTGTCTGATCTTTACTGTTGGTGCAGACCAAAAATCTGTTAGTCAAGTTTGCTATACGGTCACCAAGCTAAGTGACATGTCATTAGGAAGCACTCTGAGTTGATTTCAGATGGTTGGAGGTAGTTGGCAAGAAACCTTGGACTTAGGTTTCGTGCTTGTTGGCACTTGTCAGGAGGGTGTGTCTGCAGTCTTTAAGGAATTCATAACCCATCTGGGACTCGAATTCGCATCACTGAAGCAGAGATATTATGAGTATGCTATTCGGGCTCACAACAGACCTTCCGTAGGACTGTAATGAATACACTGATTGGTTAAATTGGTGTTTAAATAAACAGGCGGTGGTTAATCGTTTGGAGAATAACAAGACACTTGAAAACCAATGTTCAATTACATATTGTTAATCAACTATAATAACATGTACTCTGTAAGAATATACAAAATCGATTTTAGTAGAGGTCTCATACGGATACATTAATTATTTGTGAAAACGTTGAGTTAGAGTAAACTAGGGGTCAGAGTACAATAATATGGTACTAGACGTTGGAAAGTAGTCTACGAGAATCTACAACTAAAATATGGACAGACCTCAGTGAATTAGATTTTTCCTTACAGGCACTTTTAACGAAGTCATAAATGTAATGAAGTATAATTCAAACAGGATTTCCAGATTAATAGACGAGTACGTTATCATTTGAATCCCTAAAAGACCAACAGTCAGAGATTAATTGTGCCATTCTTAACAGAATATTAATGTAAATACTTTACACAGAGAGCAGATTAGAGATGAAGGCAACTTTCAAACTAAAGTGAAAATCTTTTTTTAGAACTACACCAGACTAAACAGCAACACACGCTTATTACGAATCTCCTGACCTCAGTCCGAACACTGATGGTCACGTGTTTTTCTCGATTTTTCTGGAATAATGGATGGAAATCATTACCTAAATTCAGTTGATGGGCACTCAAAGTAACTGAAACCCACTCTTGTTAATCCACTGGCAATACTGACCTTGCGAGGAATATAGTGATCAAGGTCGGTCTGGAAATAAACCATAAATGGTAATATATCTTATGCTTTTTTCCTATCATGCTTACGTCATTGGCCATATATATGTATATACATATATATATCGTTTCCTTTCGTGAATATACTGTGACTGTTACTGAAATATGTTGGTGGCGCAGACGTAAGATGGTCGCCAGCCACTTAGGTGGTCCAGGGTTCGATCCCCGGCCAACGCACTCACTTACATCGCTTATCTGGTAATAAACCCGGCAAAAGGAGATGGCTGGGCGTGAGACTAGCGAACTCATCCCGTAAAAATAAAATACCCACTGCTACCGAAACTTCAGAGCTGTAGCTTGAAGCCCTATGTTCCACTGGGAACGCAAAGGTATAAAAGAAATACTGAAATATTCGTTCCGTCTCAAATCGCGTGTTCTCGCTTAATTAGAACAGAAGGGGGAATCAAGTAGTTGTTGTATACGATGTTACAGTAGCCAGTGATATTTCGTGATCACCGCGTCTGTGTCCAGGTCGGCTTCCTTATTTCAATCTTAATATAAAATTGGCGACACCATAACAGCAAGTCCTCACTAAAAATTTTCTACCGTCACGTTTTTCTGGAAACTGTCGTCTCCAAAAACAATCTTCAGTTCACATTTACACAACTCGAAACATTTTGCTTGCAAAATATCGTAGAGTACATATTATTCTAACGTTATCATGCACAATTCTATGGTAAGGCAGCAAGATTTGTGAATACTTACTAAATAGCTGTGTACGAAGCATCTGAGGCAAGAACAATTATATGTATTATCTAGAACATTTTAACTACCTAGACGACCATATCAACAAAATAGATTCCAAATAATCTAATTCTCGCTAAAGCATTGATGAGAAGGAAGCCGAGAAGTGTACATGACGCTTTGATATGTATGCTATATGCAACCAAGTCTTCAATCAACCCAAAAATCTTCGAAGTTGGGACACCTGTGTTTTTAGAGAGTGGAAGGCAGGACACAGCAGATGGATGGAAAGACTGACTATTATCAAACATGGCAACATGCTATAATGCGGTAACGTGGCATAGTGTCACAGTTGGGACAGAGATTTGGACATAGTACAAGAACCAACTGTGACTGTGCGCTTCCTATGACTACAACTAGATATATTTGGAATACAGACTGAAACTCATTTGCAAGGTGTACGATTTTACATGTAACACCTTTATCATGATTCAATGAGGACTTTAACATCATTAGTCAATTCAAAAGAAGATGGTCTATGATGAAGTCCTTCGTTATAATCGACAAATCTTACTACAGAAGGATCATTTATCCAGTGACTAGAAAACAATGCATTTGTACTTAGCTGGATTATCAATCAATCATTAGTATTACTAACCTTCAGTCCCTACTGCCGAACTGTCCCAAACTATGACAAAAATGGCTGTCCGGCACTCCCTAGCTTTCAACTGTTCTCAGTTGCATCCAGTTCGTGACCTTACTTTAAATTAATCACAGCCCTGTAAATCGATCCTTAATTTTTCGTAGTCGGGAACAAAATTACCAGTCAAGTTAGGTAATGAATGTCTTCACTAATATTTTTTTATGTAAGCGACTGGTGAAAGAAATCCGTTTTTGTGAAGCAAGTACTGTTCGCTTAACGGAGCTACTATTCAGGAAAACAAATCAGAGGTTCCTTACGCCTATAATTGATGTATGTACATAAAGTGCTTGACAAATTTAGGTAATATTATGTTCATTGAAGCGAACGGTGGTATCGTGAAGCATTAATTGTCATTCTAAACAATACACTGTCAGCAAAAACACAAAAAGAAGTAGAACATATAGTCATGAATTTTTTTCATTCTTTGCTTTCCGGGTGAGACATCAAGCTGAAAGCCATGATGTTTCATTAGAGGTAGCGTTGTTTCTACGGGGTGTGGTTGCTAGCCTCACGTTCAGCCTTCCTTCTTTTCCCCGATTACCACCGGCTAGAAGAGTTTTCACGTTTGATCTCGAGCTGACATCACTTCGAGAACCATTAGAAAACCAGGAAGTAACCAATAGCTGCTTCATCTTAGTTTGGGACTCTTCATCAGCACTCGCTCAACACGGTTCGAACCCAGGACCTCTCGATTACAAGACAAGCTCGTAGACCATTCAGTCACTGGGACTCAATCCAATTGCCCGCGAAATCCAACTTCTACCAATTCGTAATTTTATTCCGATCACCAACCAATGTCATAGGCGAGTAATTCTTCGCTTACCTGACTTGTTGAGGTGATGTTTAGCAGTGCACAGGGCAGGGAATCTAACCCAGACCTCCAGGATGGTTGGACCAACGATACACACGATTACGATTACTATTGCCTTAATAGCGAATAGTGAAAACCTCAGATATAGTTTTTGATAGAAGTATTACAGGTCAATTTATGCATTGACATAAACTTGCTTTTATCACCTAGTCAGGGAGAAGTGCGACGAGATGACTGTACAAGTTAGAAAAATTAGGTTTACCAAAACGCGTGTGCAGCAATGACACTAACATACTTCTAAAATAAGTAATGGCATTGTAGATATTCTGAAGTGTCGTTTAATAGGGGTGTGATTGATTTCAATTTAGATTAAGAAATGACTTCAGTTAGAGAACCGCTGAAAACCAAAGGATGCTGAATATCTGTTTCGAACCAATTCAAGACTCTTCAGCAATACACACCTATGATCCCATCTGGGACCAGACTCAGAGGCGTCAGTTTAAGAGGCAAGCCAGCTGGCTATTCAGCTACTAGAACAGAATTCAATGACTCATGAATTCTAATTTGCGCCAACTTGTAGTAAATTGCACCACTGACAGTCAATGTTATCAGCCAGTGTTTGTTCCCACATCAGACTTGGTAGACCTTACTCATCACAACTCCTCACTGAAACTGAAGACAACTTCATCTTATAGTCAAAGTCACTAGTAAACATCAGATTAATTTTAAGGTGTTGGTTTTCAGGAATTTGACTGATTTCAGTTACGATCACAAGCTGACATCAATTAAAGAACACCACTGCTGGCGAAACAGTTGTTCAGCAGTACTCCATGGTTTCCAACAGTACTGCAAATGAAGTCCGTGTGTCGTCTAAAAAGACATATGGTAAAGAACTGGAGCAATTGACTGAACCAAATATGACGAAAAAGAAGCTAAAGACACTCCATTTTTTGTTGTTACGAATGACAAATTGATAACATCACAAAACAAAAGTCATCCATCTGGAAGGCTGTAAATATCATCAGGATTATTCATCTAAGCGGCACTTTTTCTCTTCTTTTTTTTCTGAATAACTATATCATTGAATGTTATTATCCCGAAAAGTTATTAATTTTTTATAGTCATTCTTTTGCTTTACTAAAGAAGAAGGAAGGAAGGGAAACAATGCTCAACTCATACGATCAATATAATCGTCATCATCATGCTCATCATCCGCTTTTTTTTCAAATTCTTTGCTCAAAATTTTCAATGTCCAATATCTAGTGTAAATAAATAACAATGATAATGGAAAAAACTAAAGCTAAAATAAATATATATGCGAAATACGACTAAATACAAATTAAGGTTTAAGTGTATTTAAAATAAATAAATAAATAAAATAAATTTTTATTTTTAATATTTTTCTTTGGTAGAGAGGGGGGAGAATTGAGTACTATCGAGCCATCAAAAAGTAATATACGTTTGGTGCTATGAAAAGCATATTACTGAGACAGTGAAAGGTCAAGCTTTTTTTGTCTAACATGTAACAAAGAGTATGAAGTGAAGAAAAGATCTAATGAAGTCAATAAGTTTCACAGAATTCGCTGTATAGATTGATTCAAGCATAAACATTGACTTTAGGGAAATCATTCAAGTAGTAAAGTGTCTACGCTGGGACTCGAGCCCACTTTACAACAGTACTGCAATCAGAGACGACACCAGTGAGATAATAAAGCGTTATTGTTTCAGTGATATAATACTCACCAACCACGTGCTTGGTCAAGTGTTCGACTCCTGGCTGATGCACTCTTAAACATCGACACAGATACTAAAGTTACCAGTAAGTCTTGAAAATAGGGAAGCTTGAGAGTGAGGCTAGCAACCCCACCTCATCAAGAAAAGAAGCTTTGAAACCCCATGTTCCACTTTGATTTAAAGGAGTTAAAGGAAGAAAAAAATCAAGGAGAATTCAACAGTTATTAAGTCGTACCCCCTCCTTCAGAATTGCAGAGAAATAATAATTTATCAGATCGACACCTGGAACCTCAGGTTTTGAGATCAACAGAGTTGGAAACGAAGCAATAACTAAAATTTTTCCAGTTTCTATCAATTTCTGATACAATATGGCAATAATGGGTGTCTCATACCAAAATCCACTTGAAAATCAATCAAATCTCTACAAATTTAACATTTGACTGACTAAAATCAATAAAAGATAACTACCACTCAGAGAAGTGATAATAATAAGTGGAATATTGCAAGTTGAGTGTTAGAACAGATAATGTATCGGCCAATGACATCAGATGTAAGACATTCTATATCGAAAATGGCCTAGAAGTTTGGCACGTTGAATGACAACTTATTTACACAGTGGTAATAACTATAATAGCGCCAGTGGCACAAGGGTAGAATGCTCGCCGACCACCCACTTGATCCGCGGTTCGATCCCCGGCCGGCGCACTCCCTTACCTCGCTAGACTAGTAATAAGACTGGTAAAGAGGGAAGGTTGGGCATGAGGCTAGCAACCCCATCCCGTAAAAATTAACACCACTGCTACCGAGACTTTAAGCCACTAGCTTGAAGCCCTATGTTCCACTGGGAACATAATAATAACTATTTTTTAATTAATTAATTTATTTATTTTGATTACAGCTTGATGCCACACCGTATTTTCAGTACAAGTATGGAATTTTCAGCATGGAATTCGGTAGCCCAAATTTAGCAGGCCGACGATAGATATCGGGTGTGCGTCGGCAGGGGATCGAACCCCGGACTATGTGCATGGTCGGTGAGGGTCCAAACCACTGTGCCGCCGACGCACATAACTCAAAATGATTCAGTCTTCTTTTATCGATTAAATAAGAGCACACACTATATATATCTGTACACAATGACTTACTTTCTTCTTCATATTGTATACCAGATAAACCAACAAAAACGGGTGTAATTTTAACTTCTGGTATTTCAGCTGATGTCCATCTTCTACGACTTGAAGAATGCATTGCTGATTGAAATTGATGTAAATCTTGTGGTTTTTGTAGTAGACCCTGTAATTCACTTTCTTCACAGGTATCATCTACATCGTGTGGATACTTTTGATTGAATCGTTTAAATTTTGCATCAATATAAGCATCTTTATATTTTTGTTGCATTAATAATCCATTATAATAAGCTTCTTTTTCATTAGTTGGTGGTGGGACAGTATACATCTGTGTTGATGAATACATCTTTGGTTTCATTTCCATCCAATCAGTACTCATGTGTTCAACATTATCACCTAATGTAAGTGATCTTTTATAGAGGGATTTCTGTTTTCTGCCTTGTAGATGAGTTGGTAAATACTGTTGTTGAATTCTTCTATATACTGGTGGTCGATGCATTGAATGCTTTGTTATGCCCGGAATCATTTTCGCCTGTGATATACTATCTTTATCCGATGCATATCTTAGATAGGTATGATCACTTTCTGTTATTCCCGGCCATTCATTGCCACCATCTTGTGGTTCATAATAACCAACTGGTATCCCCCTATCACTAGGCTCACCTAAATGTGTTGTCGGTGAATATGACAATTGATGTGGTCTACGGCGTGTAGCACTGGTATATGCTGAGTCGAAGCTTTTTGCAATGATATGCGGATCTCTTATCACATGACGTGATGGAATATCAGTGCTCGGTCGATACGGTGAACATGGTGCACTAATGCTAACAGCTGTTTCTGTTTGAAAATCTAATTGTTGTTTATAATAGTGTTCTTTAAATGGTTGTATAGGCTTTTGCCGAACTTGATACGATGGTACGCCTACTTTTCCTTTCTCGAATTCACGTGGATTTCCTAAAGTTGAAAATGTTTTCATTGAGGATTCTTGATATGGTTGACGTTGATGTTCACTGTCAACATCATCACTGGTCAAGTGTTTTTTCATCATAAGTGGATGTGATATTTGTTTCTCATCTAAACTACAATGAACATTGACAGTATCTCTAGGATTACTTAAATATTGTGTTGACATTTTTCTATGAAATGGTAACTGTCCAGCTTCTAAAGATACCCAATCTAAACTACTTCCCAAACCTGAAGTATCTGCACTCCCCTGTTTTGTTGATGTATCGAATTGTTTTGATGCAGTTCTTATCCGTCTGATATTTGTACTAATCGACGATAAATGTGATGGTATATGTGGTATTGAAAATACAGATTTTCTCTTGCTGACATAACTTCTCCCGCGTTCATTGTATGCAGAATCACTAAGATCAGCACTCAGTGTAACACCAGGTTGATTTTCATGAAATTGTTTTGAAGTTTTTGTCAATCTACCATATTCATAATTTCCACCGCATTCAGAAGTATCTAAACTTATACGACAATGTGAATGTGATGTATACGGGGAGCATGTTGTTGAATAAGGTTGATTATCCGATGTAAAGTCAACAGATACACCAGAATCTTGTGTTTTAGCTAGTGAACCAGATCCTTTAGTTAATGAGCCCTCTTGATGAATAATAACTTCTTTTTCAACATCATCTGGACATTTAACAGCTGCTCTAGCTGCTAATGACCATAATTTACGTCTTCGTTCACTTGGCATTCGATGAAATGACTTCATATCACTTTCTGTCTCCATTACTATAATTAATATGAGATTAATAAGAGTAATATAATTAGGATTATTCAAGTTTTATTTTGCTTTTTTTAGTTTTCTTCTAAGATAAACATTTTGTGTTTTAATTTTTGACACTGAATGACACTTAGTATTATTATTGTTACATTATCAGCATAAAGTTAATCCATTGATCATCACTGAACAAAAAGTTGATAATAATTTAACTTTCATCTTAACATTTGATGCATAAGCAGCAGTGTTAAAGATTAAACAAAATAATAATAAGGAATAACTTTGTAGATTTCATTTTTGTTTTAAAAAAAATACAATAATTCCCTTTTCTTTTTCAGATAATATGAAAAACAAAAGAAATGTGTATAAATGGAATTAATTACTGAAATAATATATATACTACTACTATTATTATTAGTTACTAGTATTATCCACCGTATGTAAATATTCATTCATTCTGTTTGTGAGCATTTTTATAGAATAGTAGAAAGATCCATTAATACTCCTTTGATTCTGTAGGGTTATAATATCAGATAACATGCTTTTTTTTACATATTTAGGAATAAATTTGAGAATAGGCATTAAAATTCTTTAACTTTTCATGTAATTACTGTAAATTATTTCACTGAAATTAAAAATAGCGAAGAATTAATCAAAATAGTAATATAGTAGTCAGAGTAGTATGCTAATTGTAATATTCACTTTATGTGATTGTGAGAATAACCCCCGCGGATTTCTGATTGGCTAATATATATATATGACCAGGATGACCTTGAGAGGAAATATAGATCTTAACTAGACTAAAATGAGTAGTAGTAGTAGTAGTGGTAGCATTAGTTAAGCCAACTAAATGAGGCTGATGGTCTGTAATTCCCATTCTGTATGGTTGTCCAATAAAGATATAGGCAGATAGATAGATAGATGGATACAAGGTAAGCAGATGGCTTAGGTTAGCGTGGGTGTTCTCATACATATTTAAAAGGCTCGAGTATTTAATCTCTGGCAGAATACTTGAGTGATACAGACAGATAATTAACCAGACATCCTCTTTATAAATCATATAATACTCACTAGGTATGTATGTGTGTATGTGTTTGTATATCACTCAACACGGAAGGAAGAACTAATCTCTAAGCCAATGTTAAATAAAGCCGATAAGACGACTCTTTATTTTATGGCAGTGGGATTATTATTACCTTAAAAGTCTGACTTTTTTCTTTGATGTCTTCCACGAATAAATTCTGAAACATGGCCATCGGTTAAGGTGGTATGTTTATTATATATTATTAAAGGCTGACAATAATTTAATACATAGTTTTAAGTGGGTAAAGCCAGTAGGTCGCTAAGCTATTTTCTCAATAAATAAATATATTATAAATTAATAATGTTGGGAGAGATAATAAAATTTTGACTAATAATATCGGGAATAATCCCATTTTTGATTAGACATTACATATTGAATAAGACTCAGGCAAACACCCTGACACACACACAAACACACAAACACAAAAATGCAGGCAGGCAGCCTACAAACATAGATACATAAAACGAAATCTACACAGAAGAAAAAATAAGGACTCTAAATAAAGTGAAAACAAAATGGACATTCTTCCACACATTTTAAAAGTCTCATTTTAAGACATCTATAGAGATGTTGGAGGAGATTGAGTGAAGAGGGGGTGAGAAACGGTGAGCAATTGTGATCTCAGATGAAGAGGACGGCAGAAGATAGGACAAAGTGGGGATGTGTTGTTGAAGCCCTATGTTCCATTAGGACCTCAAGGGAATATATATATATATAGATGTTGGACCAATTTTCTGTCCTTTTCTTTTCCTTTCTCTGCCTTGGCTTTTTTAAACTCAATTTTCTTTTTTCTTCCTCCATTCAGGACCACCAATATCATCACTTACTTATTTAAACAGGATTTCTTTTCTACAGGAAATTTTGAAGAAAATGACGGTATATATATATATATATATACAAGGATGTCTTCATGGCTTTCTAGAAAAAAAAGCTAAAGGAATGCCTATCTTGGTTTTTCCAGTTTTTAGTGAATGAAGTGAAGTGGTTAGGGAAAAAAATGAAATGAGGCTGGAGAGAGAAAAGTACTCAAAATGAAGAAAAATGCATTCTTTTCATTTCTGTGTGTAAATGATACCAGTTATTTTGAGTGTTTCGTGGGCATTTATGTGTGTGTGTTTGTGAGAGAGTGGAGGAATTACAGTCAATTGTGGATTAATTGATGATAATGTTTTCCAAATAACTCAAGTTCTCTACTCTAAAAGATGATTTTGGCGTAATTCCATAGCTACAAATGATGCGAAATTTCAAATGTGTAGACTGTTCTAATTTACTGTGAGAGAACCTAGTATTGATTAGTCAAAACTCTGTGGATTATCCATGTGATTCGTTATATATTCAGATATATGTTGTTGTAATTAATACCTTTGGTTTTCGAGTAGAACATAGGGCTTCAACAGTACATCTCAGTTTCATCCTGTCCTCTGTATCCTTCTTTAGCTAGCTGTATGATTGCCTCATAAACTTTCATTATCTGATCACACGACCACCTCTATGTCATCTTTGTACTTATGCGCATTTGTGTTCCACTCAAGCGGTGGTCAATCTCCCGTGTGTTGTCACTTTGTGGTCTTCTCTATGTATGTGTATTAGTTTATTACTGATGGATTTCTGGTTGGTTTGTTTCCAGAATCCCTCGTCGCTTATCTTTTCTACCCGGCCATCTAACTGTTGATGTTGGAAAGAAGGCAGCTGTTGATGAAGGTCTGCAGTAGGCTATTGAAAATGCTTTTAGTGACACGCGTGCAAAGTCTCCAAAGTCAGTAGGAGCAGTGATTTAAAACATCAGTGATGAGATTTTGGATCTTTTTCTGTGTTTTGAATGCTGTAGATCTCCACACTAATTTCAGAATAGTGAAAGCCTGCCTCACTTTCATGGTCTTGGTTGACGTTAACATCTTCATCCGTGCCACACGTAGTTCAGATGATACCTCTTATTTAATTGAAAGAGACGATTTCATTCATATTTTGTTGCTTGTTGTTCTCGCTAAGGTATCTTCATAATAATAATAATAATTTGCTTTATTCCAGAAACAGTACTAGTGGTAGAGTGTGGAATTTTCAGCACATATCTACAATATTTGCATCTAATTTTACCTAACGTTTGAAAGGAGTATTTCAAAAAAAAATAAATATTAAGACAACAACAGCAGAAAAGGGAAAAACACAAAATAAATTTTAAAAAATGCGAAAAAAATACCAAGAAGTATAAAGGAGAATAAAAAACATAAAATAATATCTCAGTATTGGGTAGTGGAAGCAATGATATGATTATGCATGGTGACAGTAAAGCTACAGTGATACAAGAAGTTATGAAATGATATTTAAGAATGTTTATCGTCAAGATGATCAGTTAATTTGGTTGAAACAACACTAAACAATCATAAAATAACATTTCAGGCTTGTTGTTTTGTTTTCTATTGTCAGGTCTAATGCGGTGTTCGTAGTGGTACTGTGAGTAATCCTGTATAACACAAAATTTTAAGATGGTGATAATGGCTTTCACAACCAAGATTGTCAGTTAATATTGCCGAAAAAAATGAAAAAATAAGAAAAAAACAACCACAAAAACTAATAATTACATGATGGTTAATGACAGGACAATTTTGTAACACTCATAGTGCTAATATAGTCGGAACCAGTAGATACACAAAAGAAGGAATACAGTAAAGTACAAAAAGTAAGCCAATGTTAATAATTTATGTAGCTAAGTATGTATAAGAAGGAGTTCACTAAAGAATACAAATAAGAGAGAAATAAAAGAGCCTAAAATTATGTTATTAATAACAAAGCAAGTCATACGTTTCACGCTTAACATTGTCTCTGTCACTTAGAACACGGGCCAAGTATGGTATCGTTGAGTTCCTGTACTTGGTTGTACGAGCATAGATTATTTTATACTGATTTCTGGTTTGACTTGAAGAGATACAAGGAGAGAGTTGGAAATAGAGGGGGTATTGAGGGTCGGAGAGTACGCTTTTAGACCATCTTTCGCATGTATTCAGGTGGTTTACAACTAATGTAGTGACGAGCTGACTGAGTTTTACACCGCTAGTCCTACTAACTACCTTCAACATCCTTCTCAGGATGGCATAGTCCTTTTTCAGTAGACCAGGAAAGACTAATGGGGAGCAGTAAAGTAGAAAAGGTAAGATACAAGAGTTGACAAATTGTGAAAGTAAAGTTTAAGTTTCTTAATGTAGTAGGTTAGATGGAACACTTTCTTGGAAATCGTTAGGATATGAGATGTCCAAGTATGGTCGGAAGATAGAACTAGACCGAGGTATTTTGCATTAGACTTAGTTTCAATTTTAGTCCCCTCAATTCCCCTGAATTCCTGCATTACCAGCCTCCTTTGGCATTACCACTTTGTCAACCTGTGTTACTTTCTTTCTTGGTTTGGATATTTTCGGTTCTCAGACTGAAACCGCTGAAACAGTGTATGCATTCTTTATTGCATCAGTTCAGTGAAATAACTATTAGGTTTTAACTCTAATATGTCAGTCATTTCGGTTACATTATGACTAAGGTTTCGCCTAAAACAAGGGAAACAAATGTTTCCTGTTTAGATTAATTTAATCTGTCTGGCAAACACTATTGATTGACGTGAGATACTTCAAACTACTCATGTCAATCAGTAGTTTGTGTCGTTTATTTTATATAACCTAAAAAAATAATACTAAATTGTTAATTTCAAGTTGTCTTCAACCAGGATGCATACCACTACTTTATACGCCTGAGACTGTGAAAAGTACCATTTGTGGAATTTATTGGTTTTCTCACTCTATTGTCACAAAAACTCAAAGATCTAAAGGGATAAAGTACAGAAAAAGCAGGGGTGATGAAGACACTTAAACGATAGCAACGAGTACCAATCGTTCTCAAGGTAGAAATTTGTAGGAGGTCACTTATTTCTCTTCTTATCCAGGCAGTATCATTTGAACTACAGACACTGGCACGGATGAGGGTATGAAACACAGGATCGGAAAAGTAAGCCAGAACATCGTTAATCTGAAATCCTTGTGGAAATCCATTACAATCAGAACAAGTCTCTGATTATCAGGATTAATGCTAAATCAGTTCTTCTACACGGTTTAGAGACTTGGCACTTGTGTCACGAAGAAAAAAACACTTCGAAAAGGCTTCACACTTTCATCAACAGCTGCCTACTGCAGCTGTATACTGAAGATCAGATGACCTATTGGAAAGAATTAGCAGCAAGGAACTCTGGCAACTACTTAATCAAGAACCTGTTGCTCGACAAATATTCAGAAGAAAATGGGAATGGATCGCAAACACTCTGACGAGAGTGTTGAATGACATTGCGCTACAGGTCCTCTAGTGGAATCCTAATGTGGAAAGACAGGTTGAGTGTCAGAGAGTGACCTGGCGGAAATTATGTGAGGAGAAAATGAAAGCTTATGAGTAGTCGTCGAGGCAGATAAAAAGGTCTGATCAGATCAGAGTGAAATAGGAATGGGCTGTTGAAGCCTTGAATTTCAGCCGGAACCCAAGGGAATACTAATAATTATGACAGAAGTTGAAAGATCTCAGTTGACTTAACTGACAAGGAATAATCATAACCACTTAGATCAATAAAGTCATATGACACCATCAACTGGATTCTATTAGTTATTCCAAGTTTTGTAAAGATCACGAAAAGGATTCAATGCAACGAATACTCATAACAAAACTTCTAAAAGTTACTGACTTTTATGGAAATACATTTCGAAGTACAAAAAACAAACTTACTGTGTTATAAAGAAAACAGAAGGCAATTCAGCAAAGAAAATTTTCTTTATCAACAAAGTCATCTTCAAAAGCTGTGGAAGCAGATCAAAAGCCGAAGACATGTTGATAAAATTCAACTCATGCCATCCAAATCTCTATTTATTTGATTATAGCTTGATGCCACAACTTATTTTTGGTACAAGTATGGAATTTTCAGCATGTGATATCGGTAGCTCAATTTTGCAGGCCAACCATTGATATCAGGTGTGCGTCGGCAGGGGATCAAACCCCGGACTATGTGCATGGTCGGCGAGAGTCCTAACCGCTGTGCCATTGACACAGTAGAACACGAGGAAAACGATACTATTAAATTCCCAGACGTTTTTCTGGCGAAAATGAATGATGGCACAATCGAAAGATCTATATTTAGAAAGTCTTCATGGACAGGACAGTGCATGCATTTCAGGAGCTTTGTTCCAGTCCAGTAAAAAAAGAACTTAGTCAGAACACTGTTCAATAGAGCACGAAAAATTTTTTCTGACAGTACTGTTGAGCATGAAATAAAATCTCTGAAGGATATTTTATCTAAGAATAGATATCCTGAGAAATTCATTAATAAATACTCTAGAGAAAATAGCCCCTGCAAAACAATCCAAACAGTTGCGAAGAAACCTGTCTATATCAGTTTGCCGTTCAAAGGAGATGATATACAGGAAGTAGTCAAACGAAGACTCGACAAAGCCATCAAGAGAACTTATTATGCTGCAAAACTTGTTTTCCTTAACACCAATAAGCGAGTGCTTCAACAATCTGGGAAAGACCAGTCGCCAATCCTCGACACTTCAAACTGCGTATATCAATTTGAGTAAGTTTGTGGAAGCAAATACATAGGTCGTACGGAAAGGCGATTGTCTACTCGCATGATGGAGCATTTGCCAAAATGGTTGAAAACAGCTGAGTGCAAAGTGCCAAAATCTTCAATAACAAAACATCTTGTGGATTACGGACATGATATCGACGCGGTCAAGTCATTCACTATTGTCAGCAGACAAAGAAACAAGAAGATGCTTGCAATTGCGGAGGCTTGTGCAATTTGAGTTTACAAACCAGGTCTCTGTGTACAAAAGGAGATGGTCGTGACTCTGAATCTACCATGGTAATACGTTTTACTTATAATTCTACCTCTTATTATTATTATTGTTGATTCATTTAAAACTGTCTTTTATCAGTAGGATTATCTTAACTCACTTCAATACTATTATTATTATTATGACTATTACCACTGACATTACTCTGTTTGCAATTCTTGTTAAATTCTCTAATGTCTTATTGTTTATCTAAGTGATGTAATTGAAGCGTAATGCAATTTATCTTAATTTTGATCTCCCATACTCTCTCTCCCCTTATCTAATTGAACATGACCTGGAAAAACATCCGCACCTGTCTTTCTGTATGACTAATCCAATGTAGTTTGTTAACTTATCAGTCCTATATTTCCTAATGTAATTTCAAAAGTATATATATCTGTGTATGTAGAGTATTCAGCTGACGAGTTCTACCGAGATTTAATGAATTCATTAAATCCTGCTTTATTAACCTTTATTACTTGTTTCAAAAGCTGTATTTACAATAGTATTTACATTTACTATTGAGCAATAGCTGGGTGAATTAGTTGGTACACTTGCTTAGCAGTGGTTTCTAAAGATGAAACGTTACGTTACGTTGCTCAAATGTGTCAAAGAAACATATAAGAGTGATAATAATGAATAAATGACTAAATATATAGAAGCAAACGACTAGGAAAGAGTTTAAGACCATAATAGATTAAGTGATTAAACAAACTGATAGGTCAGTTGGTGGGGTGGAGGACTAAAGATTGGTACAGTGTTCCTTAGATCAGTGGTCCAAAGGTAACTCTGTGGAACTGTCTAACTTTTGACCTATTAGGCAATCACATAAGGCTGCATTGTACACTAGAATCAAGCTATTCAAGCCATAATTCTGAACATCACCATGTATGCCATCCGCATGTATGGCAGGCTGTGCATCAATGAATAGACCTTTTCAGTATACACTGCTGCACTCCTATTATTCACCATGCATTTTACAGAACCCACTGGAACCATTTTACAGTTAGATTTAAAGTATCCTCAGCTTGTACTAAAGACAATGCTATCCAGTTCACTATGTAATTAGTAAAATTTTTTTTAAGAACCTAAAGCAGTTAGATATTCATTGAAAATCATGGAGTTTAGTTCTAGTTTGAGACTGTTCATCAGTACGCCAACCATTATTTCTCCAGTGGTTGAACCAAGAACCTTCACCTCACAAACTATTCAACTATCAGGTTGAAAATTAGTTACAATTGCTTAAACCTAAACATTTAATAGGTTATTGGTTATATATTTACTAAAACAGAATCGGAAAGGCAAGACACACCTTCATCAACCTGAAACCAGTTGGGAAATCTTCACTCAATCATTATCAATAACAAGATTTGGATTTTTAACATAAATTCTAAGTTTTTCAGTGTTTCTATACGGGTAAAAAACTTGGGCAGTGTGCCACGAAAAGGATTTCCAACAGGTCATTGCAGACTTTCATCAACAGCTGTTTTCGCTGGCTGGTCAATAAGAATAAGTAATAATAAACTGTGGGAACAAACCAACCAAGAGCTGATTGCTCAGTAAATATGTAGGAGAAAATTGAGATGGATCGGACGTACGTTGAGGAGGCCATAGGATGATATGGCGCGCTATGCAG
Source organism: Trichobilharzia szidati (assembly GCA_944472155.2). Lineage (NCBI taxonomy): Eukaryota > Metazoa > Platyhelminthes > Trematoda > Strigeidida > Schistosomatidae > Trichobilharzia > Trichobilharzia szidati. The sequence continues at coordinate 46,266,831 of OX235271.1, read as the reverse complement.
GCCATCACTCGAGTGGAATCCCAGTGAGAAGCGACGAGTGGGTTGTAGGTGGGAGGGTGACATGGAGGAGATCGTGTGGAGAGGAGGAGATGAGAGATTGTGGGCAACCGTGGTCCAAGCTGAAGAGGACGACAGAAGATAGGACAAAGTGGAGATGTGTTGTTGAAGCCCTATGTTCCACTTGGAACTCAAGGGAATAGTAATAGTATTATATAATAATTACTGCAGACTTGTTACGTTCAACTTATGAACTAGTAAGCTGAAAAATGGAGCCCTATTTCAATGAATACCATTCACAATATGTTAAAATATATTAATATAATACACACGACGAAATGTTAACTTTCATATGAGTACAATGATGAGTATAATACGTTGAAGGTTGTTAATTAAACGATATACATTTTTGAAAAATAACAGTCAAAAAACTGTACATCGAAGTTTTGTGTATTTATATTTGTGTGTAAATGTATCAGTGTATCTATTTTCTATGGAATTTCGCTAACTACAAAAGATTAGCTAAACCAAGAATGGCTTACTAGATAACCTTGTATGTAGATCATTCCAATTTTAACATCAATTCTTTTCTCTTTCCTTACTTTTCATTTGATCTTAATCCTTTTTTCCAGCTAATGTCAGGTTAGGAGGTTCAGGAATTATTATTGGATTTATTCCTACGCTTAGTAAGATCTACATCTAACACAGGATTTTAGCAACTGCCATGCTGCTGAGGTTAATTTTCATTCCTTTGCGCATCTTAAAAATATTTTTCGAGATAATTAATGATGTCATATCATGTGGCTACTCTCATTAGTTGTTCTTGGTCATCTGACTATTCGTACATTTGGATCGCTACTATTTTACAGTTGCGATGTCTTGTTAATAATTAACATATTACAGTTTTTCCCATAAAGTAGTTGTCCAAAAAGTACTGAAATACAAGATGTGAATGAAATCTGAAGCTCACTTATTGTAACTCATTGACGTTGTTATTATTGTTCCCTTGTGTTCCTAGAGAAACATAGCACTTCAACCACACGCCTCCACTTGCTTCTGTATTCTGCTGTACTTTCCACCTGCATCCATGTTAGTCCATACTGTTTCAACTCCTCTTCACACGATCTCCTCCATGTCACCCTCGGACGTCTCACTCGCCACTCCCCTTCCGGGTTCCACTCGAGCACTGGCCTGACGCGCGATGTCACCCAACGGCCTCCTCAGCAAGTGTCCAATCCATCTCCACTTTCTCCTGATTATTTGTTGGGCGATTGGTTCTTGTTTTGTTTGTTACCATAGTTTCTTGTTCGTGATTCTTTCCGACCATCTTATCTTCAGTTTAGAGCGAAGACAGTTGTTGATAAAGGTCTGCAACAGGCTGTTGGAAATATTCTTTGTGGCACACTGGCCAAGTTTCTGATCCGTATAGAAGAACTGACTGACTTGAAGTTTGTATTGAAAATCCGAATCATTTTGTTGTTGATGCTGAGGAGTGACGAAGATTTCCAGATTGGTTTACAGGTTGATGAATGTGTTTCTCACCTTCCCGATTCTCGCTCGATTTGACATCCTCGTCCGTTCCTCCTGTAGTTGAGACAATGCTCCCTAGATAAGTGAAGTGAATGAAGTAACCTCTTTCAAATCCCTCCCGTTGATGGTGATTGGCACTGGATGTTGTTGCTGTTGTTGTTGTTGTTGGTTGGTTATTTTCATAACCTCCGTCTTGTCTATGTTCACCTGGAGTCCTGTCTTCTCTGGCTGCTTCTTCAACCAGTTTGTCGGTTTTCGCTTGTAGGTCTTCGATTTTGTGTGACATCAAACATAAATCATCCACATTTGAAATCGAGGCCTTCTATGTTCTTCATGTCGGTCCAGGATATCCCTGTCTCCCATCGTTTCCCACTGTCTGACGCATAATCCAGTCCACCACAATTAGGAATATCATTGGTGGTAATAAGCACCCTTGTCTGACTCCTGTGTATACTCCGAAAGCCTCACTGAGTTTTCCGTTGTGGATCACTTGACATGTGCCGTTGTCGTACAGCTGTTGAATAAGGTTGATGAATACTTGGGGTACGCCGTAGTACTCGAGTAGTTTCCAAATTACTTCGCGGTCAGCGCTGTCGAAGGCCTTCTCAAAGTCTATAAAGTTGAGATAAAGGTTTGATTTCCATTCCATGCTTTGTTCAATGATGATGCGTAGAGTTGCAATTTGGTCAGAACATGATTTTCCTTCCTGAATCCAGCTTGTTCTGGTCGGAGTTGTGTATCCAGTGCGTCCTTTATTCTTTCCAGGATGATGCGACTCAGACTTTTACTTGGCGTCGACAGGAGCATGATTCCTGGCCAGTTCTTGCAGAGTCCTAAGTTGCCCTTCTTTGGTAACCTTTCCTCCAGTCAGTAGGCACCTTTCCCTCCTTTCAGACTTTTTGCAATAATGGAGTCAGCACATTTGCTGTCGTCTCTGGGCTCGCTTTCAGTACTTTATGGGGTATTCCATCTGGTCCATTTGCTTTTCCAGATTTCAGAAGCTTGATTGCATTCAAGACTTCAGCTTTCGTTGGAGGATTGGTGTCAACTTGCAGTTGTGTACGTGCTGTTGTTGGTATTTCTGGACGGGTTGTAGGTGGTGGTCGGTTCAAGAGTCCTTTGAAGTGGTCCGCCCACTGTTTAATTTGTCTTTCTTCCTTGGTAATTGTATCCCCTTGGCTGTCTTTTATAGGTCCTCAGGTCCCTTTTGCCTGCTGCCTTCTCAGCTTCAGTAGCCAGGTTGTCGTAGAATTGTCTTTTATCCTTCCTGGCACTCTTCTTCACTTCTTTGTCCAGTGCTGTGTAAGTTGAGCTCAGCGTCTCTTTCTCTTGTCCATCTTTGCATTGAATCATTTTCTCTTTCATCATTCTCCTCTCCTCTATTAGCTTCCAAGTGTCCGTTGTGAGCCATTCCTTGTCTTGTTTCTTCTTTCTTCCTAAAACCGTTGAACATGTTTCGTTGAAAATTACCTTTAAAGAGTTCCAATGGTCTTCCACGGATGATTCCTCAGTGGCGCCACGTAGTGTTTCCTGCTTTGCTCTGACAGTTGCAGTGAAAATTTCTTGTGTGATTGTGTCCTTCAGTTTGTGAGTGTTGAACTTGCATTGTGGCCTATCCACAGGTATCCTCGAGGCTTTCAGCTTCACCTTGAGAGTCCCTTGCACTAGATAGTGGTCTGAACCCACATCTGATCCTCTCCTCGATCTTGTGTCCAGTAGGCTCCGTCTCCACTTCCTTGAGATTGAAATGAAGTCTATCTGGTTTTTGGTGTGTCCATCTGGTGAAATCCGTGTTGCCTTGTGTATATCCTTGTGTTTGAACACACTGCCACCAATCACCAAATCACTGAAGGCGCAGAAGTCTGAGAAGAGTTCACGATTGTCGTTCATTTCACCGAAGGCCTCACGACCCATGGTGAGTTCTCTTCCTGTATTGTCTCCTCCCAGTTTCACATTCACATCACCCACCAGGATTTTGATATCGCTCTTTGGGACGTTGTCCATTACTGTTTGTAGTTGACTGTAGAAGGCCTCCTTCTTCTCTTGTTCTGAGACGTTCGTAGGCGCATAGCATTGAATGATTGTAACCTTTTTCCTTTTGAGTTGAACCTGGCTGTCATTATCCTGGAGGAGATTGGTTCCCACTGCATGAGAGCTTTGGCTGCTGTTGGTGACATCATGATGACTACTCCCTCGGTGTGCTCGTGATTGTCCTCTGAGTGACCTGAGTAGATTATTATCTCTCCAGTTTGCAGTTGGCTTCTTCCACATCCGTTCCATCTGCTCTCGCAGATTCCCAACACTTCCATTTTATATCCCTTCATTTCTGCGGCTACCTGAGCAGCCTTTCCAGTTTCGTACATTGTACGAATATTCCACGTCCCCATCCTTACTTTTGCCTTCATCGAAAGGAGGCACATCGGCTGACTGGCTTCCCGAAGGCTTTCACCAGTCTGCGTCATTTCACTTCCCCAATTCCAGCGAAAAATAAGGATATTGTTTGTGTTTTTAGAATTTTGAATATATTTGTGCGTTGAAGTTTTAGTAGCAATTTGGTTAGGTTTTGAGGGTGGAGTTGCCAGCACCACGCCCCAACCCTCCCTCTTTATCCGGGCTTGGGGCCGGCTAGAAAACTAGTGAGCTAGTAATCTAGGCGAGGTTCATTGACGTTGTTAATGAAACATAATTCTGATTGGTGGTTGCACAGAGTCATTTGTTTAGGTCGCTATTGTTTACAGTTGCTAGATAATTATTATTGTTATTCCGTTGGGTTCCGAGTGGAACATACGGCTCCAACAACACATCCCAACTTTCTTCTATTCTCGGCTGTCCTCTTCAAATGAACCCACGATTGCCCATAATCTTTCTTCTCCTCCTCCTCCTCCCCAACGCACGATCTCCTCCATATCATCCTCACACCAACGATCCACTAGTCGCTTCTCATTTGGATTCGACTCAAGCAAAGACCTGCACTGGGCTGGATGTCATTTGATGGTCTTCTCAGTGTGTGCCCAATCCATCTCCATTTTCTCCTTCATATTTGTTGAGCAACCATCTCCTGGTTTGTTCGTCGCACTGCAGAGTTTCTTGTCGCTAATTCTTTCTGTTCGACCGTCCATTTGATCTTCAGTATGGAGTCAGCGAAGGAGGAAGCTGTTGATACAAGCCATTAACCTATTGAAATCCTCTTCGTGATGCGTAATGCAAGTTTCTGACCCATACAGAAGAATTGACTGATTTCACATTGTATTGAAAATCTGAATCTTGTTGTTTATACTGAGTGAGTGTAGAAGATTTTCAAACTGCTTTCAGGTTGATGAAGGCATATCTTGCCTTTCCGATTCTGGCTGGCTAGCTTTAACATCTTCATCTGTTCTGACGCCCTGTGGTTGAAACCGCGCTCCCTGGTCAGATAAGTGAAGGAGGTAACCTCTGTCAAATCTCTCCCGTTGATGGTGATTGCTGCTGGTTGCTTTTGCTGTTGGTGGTGGTCGGTTATCTTCATCACCTCCATCTTCTCTATGTTCACCTGCATTCCTGTCTTCACTGCCTACCTCTTCAACCAGTTTGTTGGCTTTCGCCTGTAAGTCTTCGAGTTTGTGTGATATAAGACATAAATCATCCACGCACGAAATTCAGATCTTCTAGAGTCTTCTTACCGGTGGTTCAACGTATTCTTGTCTTCTCGCTCCCATGCACGGTCTGATGCATAATCTAGTCTACCACAAATAGGAACATCATCGGTGGTAGTAGGCAGTCTTGTCTTACTCCTGTATTGCTAGATAATTGTTACTATGAATTCTCACCATTAATCTAGGCAGTAAATAAGTGTTAAAAATTATTCATATAATCTAAAGGAAACTATTTATCGAGATAACCGTACCGTAATTCATTTACTAGAGCGCTAGGCTAGTAATTCCTAGACCACTTGGTTGTAATCCTGCCATGACTCATAGTTTCATTCCATTTGTAATCATCACCCATTACGTCATTACCACAATCTGTCAGTTGGGGTGAACTTATCTGTTGAATCAGTAGGGAAACGCGATGGCAAAGTAAACCATAATAGTAATATGATGTACTCAAACAATATATTACAATTTTTACAAATAATATGGTATCAGAGTACACAGTTCCTTGAAGGTAAAGTCTATTCCACTGTTTACAAATTTAATAATTTAATCTGCAGGTTCACGTGTCATATATTTCCATGATTCCTTACCAGTGAAAGGTTTAACAATCTGGTTTTTTTGAGAACGAAGATAAGAATTCCATGTAAGTTTCTGAAAAATGCAATCGATGATTATAATGGTCACAATGTAGCCCCAGGGAAACATTTCTTTACGTAAAAGAATTGTATTTATGAAAAATTCTACAGAAGAGATAAACAAAAGTATCTTTCAAACAGGGAATAAACACAATGTTCTAACAGGAAGGAATGTCCATTTTTCAACTTTTAACACAATACTATAGAATTCATTTCTGGCTCAGATAGCCCAATAGATAAACAAATATTACGTAATTGCATTGCTTTACTCTTGGGATTCATTTCTCATCATGTTTTTGATATATTTTAGGAAAATAAAATAAATAAGCATGTTCACATGTTGATTACGTAACAGATTGTTGAAGAAAATAAAACAATTTGGACAGTGATAACTTGTAACTAAGGATGAAGTGGTCATAAGAATAAAATAATTTTACAAAGGTAACATGTAATTAAAGATGAAGTGGTCAAAATAAATAAAAATAAAAAAATAAGGACAATTATGATTTTTATATTTTTTAAGGGTTTAGGCGAAGGGGAGGGGGTGGCGAAGTAGTTCGGTTTATGCATTCATGTACCGATGGCCAAGGTAAGGAAAGTGGCTGTACAAATTTCTTCTGAACACACAGGCCTAGCTTCTTCGGGTGGATTTAGAAGTACATCAGCCGGGAATCGAACCTAAATCGTATCTGTTGTTGATGAGCATTCTGCCAATAAGCTACCAACCCAAAATTATTTCCACTAAGTTATATATATGACGCAAATATCAAGTTAATATTGAATAAATTTTATTTCTAAACAATGAATCTTTAATTGGGTACTAGTTACTGACTAGTGTCCAGTCTAAATATCCAATGCAATCCTACAGGAGGTCAAATGCCAGCCCAAAGAACTCAGTGGTAATGTTCCTGACTGTAGCGTGGGTTCGCACGGGTTCGGACGTCAGAAGGAGCATAAGTATCTCCAAGGTTTCAGATAAATATCTTGCTGACGAGTGTCAACTAGCACGAATCTCAGGCCGACTGCCTCCAACCATCTAAATATGAATCTTACTATATTATTATTATTCCCTTGGGTTCCTAGTGGAAGATTGGGCTTCAACTGCACGCCTCCACTTGCTTCTGTCTTCTGCTGTACTTTCCACCTGCATCCATGTTAGTCCATACTGTTTCAAATCCTCTTCACACGATCTCCTCCATGTCACCCTTGCACGTCCCACTCGCCGCCGCTTCCCTTTCGGGTTCCACTCGAGCGTTGACCTGACGCGCGATATCACCCAGCGAGTGGCCTCCCCAGCCAGTGAGTGTCCAATCCATCTCCACTTTCTCCTGATTATTTGTTGGGCGATTGGTTCTTGTTTTGTTTGTTACCATAGTTTCTTGTTCGTGATTCTTTCCGACCATCTTATCTTCAGTTTAGAGCGAAGACAGTTGTTGATAAAGGTCTGCAACAGGCTGTTGGAAATATTCTTTGTGGCACACTGGCCAAGTTTCTGATCCGTATAGAAGAACTGACTGACTTGAAGTTTGTATTGAAAATCCGAATCATTTTGTTGTTGATGCTGAGGAGTGACGAAGATTTCCAGATTGGTTTACAGGTTGATGAATGTGTTTCTCACCTTCCCGATTCTCGCTCGATTTGACATCCTCGTCCGTTCCTCCTGTAGTTGAGACAATGCTCCCTAGATAAGTGAAGTGAATGAAGTAACCTCTTTCAAATCCCTCCCTTTGATGGTGATTGGCGCTGGATGTTGCTGCTGCTGCTGTTTTTGTTGGTTGGTTATTTTCATAACCTCCGTCTTGTCTATGTTCACCTGGAGTGCTGTCTTTGCTGCTTCTTCGACCAGTCTGTCGGTTTTCGCTTGTAAGTCTTCGATTTGGTGTGACATCAGACATCAGTCATCCGCGAAATCCAGGTCTTCTTAGTTATTAGTTATCATACTATTAGTTATCTTAGTTATTACCATCATACTGAAGTAAATGGATAAATAATCTAAAGAAATTTTACTGAACGTCTAATTATTTACAATTAAAATAGAGAATGGGCATAATCATGTGGCTGATTTTTAGAATTAACCGGCTGACTTACAACACTGAGAGCGATACGCACCTGACACATTATCACGATTCATTCTAATCGCGGAACATAAATACCAATCTCCATCACAACAAAAACACCAAATGCCATAGGCACTTGAAATGAAGAAAAGTAAATGAAAAGTTGACAGAAAACTTTTACTGTCTCAAAAACAAAAGTCATAACAGTCTACAGAGATGCTGGATATATGTGTTTTTCAAATGAATTTGACAAACACTAAATTCCCCTATAAGTGTAAAGAATTGAACAACCAATGATAGTTCTGTTTTCAAAAAGAGTAGAAAATACGAAAGGTGTCACGCAAAAACAGACAGAGAAAAAAAAGAATCATTTTAAAGTTTTAGGCTAGTTTAAGGCTAAAAGTGTAAATAGCACCGATGAAATGCCTTTTATACTAGCCTAGATTCTGTAACTGTTGATATTCGTCATTAAGGTATGTCTGTATGCTTAACGACGATTATATTTTCCTAATGACATCTGAACACTTGTCAGTTAATCCTAATGTTATAGGCATACGCCAAACATACTGAAGTTTCAGCACAGTTGCAGAGAAATCCTTTTCGATACAAATAGCTTAGAAGGTGTGAAAACACACAAAAACAACCAATCACGTTCAAGGTCACCCACCAGGAGAGATGACTAATAAACTCGTGGAGAAATTTAAAGGCTCACTTCAAATTGAAGTATGAGCTGAAGATGTTGCCTAGTAGGGAAATGAAAGCTTCGCAAATAAACACAACTACATTAAAATCATCCACTTGAGCCACAAATCTTCTCCATCATATCTAAATCCTTTTCTTCATTTTCTAAATGCAAGAAATGGTGAAAACCCTTCATAGTATATATGTATATATATATGTGGTAAAACAGTGTTATGCTCAGAAAACAACAGTGAAACAAAGTCAGTGAAACAGAACTGTTTACAAGTTGAATCTTCAGTTTCATCTGTTGATTCGGAATATTTGGGCGAAGTCTATAAGGTCTTTCTTTCAATGTGAGTAACATAAACTTGATTTAGAAACAAAACAGAGGTACACATCAAAGATCCTTCCGCCTACAAGGCAAGATCGTAGAAAATCTAACCTTTTTTTAAATTAAAAAATTTTTTATTCCTTTAAGTTTCCAGTGGAGCATAGGGCTTCGAGCTAGAGGCTTGAAGTTTCTGTATCAGTGATATTTATTCTCACGTGATGGCATTGCTAGCCTTATGTTCAACCTTCCCATTTTACCAGTCTAATTACTAGCTTAGTGAGGTAAAGGAGTTTTTCAGCCGGGGATCGAAGCCTGGACCACCTGCGTGGTCGGAGAGCATTCTACCACTTTGCCACCGACGTACACGAACATCCAGCCACTAGAGCCCAGTCCAATGGCCGGCTCATGAATTCTAACTTCCACCAATTCGTGATTTCATCGACACCACCAGCCAATGTTATCGGTGAGTATCGGTCCTCATGCCCGACATTGTGAAATAAATTAAATTCCTACAAAGTAACCCTTAAAAATTAATCCGATGCTCGCTAGTGACTGGTTATAGTATGAAACTTCTTGAAGTTCTAGTACGAAGTCGTGACAAATGGCGTCAACCAGGTTGGGTGTGAGGACAAATACTGGCTGTTGACATTGGCTAGTGGTCGTCCTAAAATCACGAATCGGTAGAAGTTAGAATTCATGGGCTGGCCATTGGACTGGGTTCCAGTGGCTGGATGTTCTACGAGCTTACCTTGTAGGCGGAAGGGCCCGGGTTCGAACTCTAGTGGTGTTTGCGTGCTGCCAATGAGTCCCAAACTAGGACGAAACAGCTGTTCAGTACTCCTCGCTGACTTTAAATGGTTCTCTAACTAATATCAACCCGTGATCAAACTTGAATTACTCTTCCCTATAACTTCCTCATCCTCTGCTATCGTTATATATAACCACAATATTAATAGAATAATTTTTGCTGAGAAAAATTCATGTTTTTCAAATAATATCGAGTCATTAATACCAATAGACTTCAGTTCAAAAGTATTCCTATGTAATACTATGAATAAATATAATACTGAGTTGAATATCAGAAGAAAATTAATGCATCGGTTAAAAATACTTTAGGAAAAATAATTGTTTGCAAATGCCGTAGGAGGGAAGGGGAAACTGTCAGACTTTCGCAGTCAAATAATGGAAGTTACGGTTAGGAATGTGTTTGTACAAATTTCTTCAGAAAACGTAATTCTGGCTTATTCAGGTTGATTCCGATGGCATAAATGACAGAAAGATGACCTTAAATGCCTTGGATTCCGATGCCTTCACATATATGAAGAAGACAAAGGTTAGTCACTAAGCTAAGTATAAGTTGAAATACTTTGGTAAAACCAAATTTATGTAGACTAAAACACAGCTACGAATAGACTTCATCTTCACCTCGCTTAATAGTGCAGGATGATGTTCAGAAATCTAGTGATGAACATGTCTTATTGTATACACAATGCAACCGGTTCAACTGAAGCAATCAAACTGGTAGATATACAAACAGAAGGCAAAACATGGTAGTCTATTCGTGTTTCCCAAGCGTAAAATTGGAATGGTTGTGAACAGACAGTGCAAATCAGCTGCACCGAATGCTCTCTCTTTTTACTGCATTCTTCATGCATTGTATTATTACTTTTTGCAAATATAATCACCGAAGAACTGCAGTTTTAAGAAAAAGATCTTCGCCGCTGCTGACAAATTAGCTTGCCTTTGAATTAAATTTCATATTTTCAGCAGTCACTTTCTCTGGATATCCATTTTCATTGACAGTAATTTTCGAGTGATCTTGTATTCCTAGTCAACACAGTCATTAAGGTAACTCTGTGCACCGAACATTTTAGTAAATGCGTTAAATTTCAAAGGTGCAAAACTCCAAATACGAATATGCTGACCTTGATCTGACTACAAGGAGTAAATTGTGCTCGACACGTAACACTGTTTCGCTATATGCTATATAAGACTAAGTAATCTGTTATAAATTTTTCTTGGCTAACATTATCTTATATGTTGCTATGCTATTCAAATGTACATTGAGTTATTCATGTCCAAATTTCAGTTAGCTTACGATTTCATGCATTTAAACAACCATGTAGTATGCCAACCATTACATTCTACCAAAGCACCCAGTGGTATTATCCTCACTCTATAGTGAGCAGTGAAGTGATAAAGCGTGTTGACCATTTCACTTATTTGGGAAGTGGCACATCAGCCAGTGTCAGCGGGTTGACTGATCGTTGACGAAATCTCAGCACGGATACAGAAGGCTCGCTTAGCATATGCCAGTCTACACCATCCCTGGCATAGTAGACGGGATATCCGGCTGGCTACCAATCAAAGGATGTGTTTAATGCTCATAAGTTCGCTCCATCCTCCTTTATGTCTGTGACACATGGCCATTGGAAGTGGAAGACATGAAAAGGCTGGCTAGCTGTCTTTGATCATAGGTGCCTGCGTTCTCTCTCCTGTACTAAGTGGTATAATAGGGTGAGTAATATTGAGGTTAGGCTTCCAGTGCTAGGTAAGGGAGCGGAAATCAATAGACGAGGTTATGAAGTTACATCGATTGAGATGGTTAGAATATGTTTTATACATGCATGTCTAGCTATCGCCTTCCTCGACGAGCAATGAAATCTGACATAGGATTGATCAGGTTGGAAAAGGGTTAGTGGTGATAAAACCAAAACATGGCTTCATCAGTCAATGAAATCCACAACAGTTAGTTTAAGCCGACCACGTTGGGAGGCGTAGACTTCCTGACTGGTTGGGGTCCTCGGTAAGAACCAATGAAGGCTGGAGACAATTGAAGATATGTCTCAAAATCCTCGTTCTCAATGCAGCAGATGCATCCACTCCTTGTGATTTACCCTATCCAATAAAACTATATTGTTCTTCCGTATTACTATTCTTTCTGACTCCTATTTCTGTTAATTATCTCTGTTTCGAATCTTTCTCTACTCTCTTCTCTCGCTTTGTGTGCTACATGGAAGGAGAGTGGCAACTCGAACTGCTGCACACCTGTGAAAAGTTCTACGTTGAAACTAGTCAGTCAGTCAGTCATAGCGAACAGTGAGTACTGTTAATTACTTTCAATTCTTTTTGCTGATTGTACTGAACTCAAATAATTATAATCTAACATGTATTTATAGAAACACAATATAATTTAGGCACGTCACCTATCCTCTTTAAATATCTCCACAAACTCAACTTGTAAATATTAAAAACAAACTTCAATATCTATATCTTTAAGTTTTCATAAGAGGACCTGACTGGTGACATTCACAAAGTAGAATAAGAGAATAGTTACACTGACATTATGTCACAAATTCTTAGAAATGAGGATCTATAGATCATTAAATTCCACCACAGTAGATGAATGTTAAATCCATTCAACCCATGACCTGAAAGTTCTAACTTCAATCTTCGATGAGCTCATTGAACCTGACATTACTAAAGAGTTCCAAACTTCCCACAAACTGGAAGATATGCAAGCGAAAAGCAACAAGTTGGCAGAAGAAGCATCCAGAGAAGACAGGACTTCAGGTGAACATAGAGAAAACAGAGGTGATGAAGATTCCCGGGCAACACCATCAACAGCAACAACAACAACAACAGACAACAATCAGCCAGCATAAATGAGAGGAACCTGAAAGAAACAACCTCTTTTACCTACCTACATGGGAAGCATCGTTTCAACTACAGGCGGACAGAACTGATGAGGATATCAACGCAAGAATCGGAAAAGCAAGACAAGCTTTCACTACTCTCAAGTCTGTGTGGAGGTCAACAGCACTCAGCATGAAAAGGAAGATAAGATCTAGATTTTCAACTCCAATGTGAAGTCAGTCAGTGCTACTCACTATACGGATCAGAGACTTGCACTGCGCGTCATAAAGAGCATCTCAAACAAACTACAGACCTTCATTAACAGCTGTCTTCGCTCAATACTCAAGATCAGATGGCCAGCCAGATAATATCAGCCCCAGGGATCTCTGGCAATGAGCGAACCAACTCAGCAGGAACCGATTGTGAAAGAAATAAACAGGAAGAAATGGAGATGGATTGTATTGTGGCTATACTCTGTGGAAACCATCAAGTGACATCACTAGACAAGCCATTGCTCGAGTGGAAACCGAAGGGCAAGCGGCGAGTTGGTCGTCAGTGCAAGGGTGACTTGGAGGAGGTCATGTGAAGAGGAAATGAAAGCACGTGGGCAGACTTGTAGGCAGGTGTAAACGTTGGCAGAGATCCGAACTCAGTGGAGACGCGCGGCTGAAGCCCTATGTTCCTCTAGGAATTAAAGGAAACAATAATAATAATACTAATGATTGGGCCAAGAGCCTGAATAGTAGGCCAGAAGATTTAAATAATGAAATCGAACAAATGAATGAAATACTACTAGTGAATAACTACCACTCACCAGAATTTATTAAAAAATATATAAAGAATCATAGAGAAACTAAGATTATCAATAAAAATGACTAAAATAAAACAGAATTCAAAGCCTCTGTAGTACTGGCATATAAAGAAGGAACGTTAGAGGCCTTACGTGCAATTCTCAATGAGGCTGCAATTAAGGTGGTATTTAAACCAAACGACTCTCTCAGAGATAAACTTTGTCGGCTTAAGGACCCAATAGATCCAATTAAGGAAAGTAATAGACTTTACCAAATACCATGTAATGACTGTGAGGTCAACTGCATAAGTCAACTAGTAGATCGGGGTCAACTAGATTATTGCAAAATAAAAATTAGCTAAACCAAGAATGATTGCCGCTGATAAGTTAAATAAAACAGAAAAAAGCTCAAACATCGCACTGCTTTCATTTACTTGTGATCACAAATTAGGGTGAGACAAGGTTTACAGGATTAAAAAGTAATATAGTTAGGTGGAGACAGACAGGTTGGTCACTGAAGCTTTGCTTATCGATTCAACACCTCACACATGCAATCGGAACGATGCAATGCCTTCACCGGAGATATAATGAAAGTGGCAACAAAGAACAAAGGGAAGCTGGGGAGACAGAAAGGAAGAAAATATATATAAAAGACAAATTGTGAACAAACTGTGTGACTAAAACTGATATGCTTATGATTGGCAATAATTTATGCTGGAAACCTTGTCATCCAGTTGTTAATATTGCATTACTGTGCGACATTTAAAAATAAACTTATCTAATATGGCATAACATTCTATCACAGTGCCCAATTTCCACACTTACATCAATCCATCTATCATATTTGTACACTTGTAGAAGAAAATCTCAAATAAAACGATCAATAAAAGTAGGATAATTATGAATTATTTATACAAATCGATGTATGTCTATAAAGACGTTCAAATAAAAACAAAAAAGTAAATTTAGACACATTGAACATTTAATCTACACTCATAAAGATGGAGAAAAGAATATTCTTTCCAATAAACTTTTCATCTAACAATACAGTTTATTTACATATAATTTTTATAAAATAATTGTTATTGACAGTCTTGGTGTTCTGAAATTATTATCATCAAAAGATTACAGTTCAGAAGTAAATGGGTAAATGATAATAAGCATAAAAATGTAATACAAAATTGAATATCAGGTAAAATTAATGCGACAACTGAAAGGCAGAACACTAAGATAGTTAAAACGACACCTTACAAATGGCTTTCAGGGAGAAAGAAATTTTCATATTTTTGAATTCAAGCATAGATGGCTAAAATAAAGGAAGTGGTGGGAAGAATTACTTCCGGACACGCAAGTGTACAGTATCCACAAAGTGAGCTAATTATTATTCGCTTGGGTTCTGAGTGGAAAATATGGCTTCAACAACACATCTCCACTTTCTTCTATTCTCTACTGTCCACTTGAACTAGCTAGCCACACGATTGCCCATTAGCTCTCATCTCCTCCTCCTCAACACACGATATCATCCATGTCACCCTCGTAACGAAGACCGACTAGTCGCTTACCATTCGGATTCCAGTTTAGCAACGGCCTGCATTGAGTGAGATGTCAGTGAACGGTCTCTTCACCGTATGCTTGATCCATCTCCGTTTTCTCCTATATGTTTGTCCAGCAATCGGCTCTTGGTTAGTTTGTTCCCATAGTTTCTTGCTGCTATACCTTCATGAAGGTATATCTTGCCTTTCCGACACTGATTTTGACATCTTCATCCATGCCATTGCCTGTAGTTGAAGTGATTCTGCCTAGATAAGTGAAGGAAATAACCTCTGTCAAATATCTCCCATTGATGGTGATTGGCGCTGGTTGTTGTTGCTGTTGGTTGGTTGGTTATCTCCATCACCTCCGTTTTCTCTTTGTTCACTTGAAGTCCTGTCTTCGCTGCCTGCCTCTTTAGCCGGTTAACCTGTAGGTATTTTCATTTATATGACATTAAACATAAATCATCCACGCGCGAAATTCAGATCTTGTAGAGTCTTCTAACCGGTAGTTCAACGTATTCCTTTCTTATCATTGCGATTGCACAGTCTGACGCATAATCCATTCCACCACAATAAGGAATTCCATTGGTGATAATAAGCAGCCTTGTGAGCTAAAATAGAGCTTTAAATAGACCTCGTTTACCCATTTCTTAACCATGCAGTGTAATATTCATAAATCCAGTGATGCAATAAAATCGATCCTTTCTACTATCAATTGAATAATTGTTAAAGTGAAATTTAAGAACTTAATACTCTGATTAGACACTGTGTAGTAGCTAGGATCATGTGTTTAGTCCTTCGTATAGTGCTAACGAATTCTATCTGTCAACTGTACAATGTCGCCACCGGTCTAGGTAGCTTGCCGTTACGGTACACTCTAAACCTAGGTTCGAGACTTTTTGGTGATTGCCTCCAACCATCTAACAAGATTATAATATCAATACAATTGTATGCTGATTGATTTCTATGGACTAATGCAATTGCATTGTAGATATCGTCACCAACCAACATCTGTTAAAGGGATGACTGAAAATAAAGGAGCAATGAGTACCTTTTTCGAACTATTTTGGTGATTCAAGGAGGTGACCAACCCTATGAAGGATCGACCCAGGAACCTTAGTATTACGAGTCAAAGCTCATTGACAGTTCAGCCACTATGGTCGGAATCCAGTGACCCATGAATTCTAACCTTGTCAACTTGTGATACAGCGCTACCTTCAAAAGATGCCTTCGATTAGTATCCACTTCACCTGGCAACGGTGGGCCTGATTGACCACGATTTCTGAGTACAGCTCCAGGAATTCAAGTGGCTTCCAACAATAATCAATATCACGAAATCACTTGTTTGCTGGTAGTTGATAGTGGAATTCAAAATGCTTGTTTCGTCCTATTTCGAACTTGTCAGTATCTCCTAAGGAAACTTGGACCGATTATCCATTGTTTTCAGCGCCAAAGTATCATCCACCAGTTTGATAAGCCAAGAACGTCCCCTTTTGTGTAACAGGTATCAGTCGTTGTTTGTTTAAAGAACTATTTGAATTTCCTTATGTTTTATGTCACTGTACCGAAATGCTCGATATGTGTTGATGAGCTATCATCCTTATTAATAATAAAATCAATTTTATCCTAGAATAATTTCCTGCAAAATATTTACTCTCAGCTTAGAATCGTATGACGCAACTTAATTCTTTCTAAAATAAGACACAGTCCTCTGTCACATTTCCCCTTCATTTTCTTTATCAAGTGCACATCTGTAGGTTAGAAGCCAATTAAACATTTGCGTGAGTTTATGTTGTCATTCAAGGATATAATTGGTAGATTAAGACAACAACACAACAACAAGAAATGCAAAAAGGTAGAAGCATTCTGCTGAATGGAAATTTATGTAACCCAGTGGTTTAAATAGTCTCACAATTTTGGTTCCCTTAATAAATTTCGGTAGAAAAAGAAAGACCAGATTTTCAGGATAAAATGATACCATCATCCCCCTTTTTCACAGATTCTCGTCATCTGCAAACTACCTGAAATTACAGTGGTTAAAAACAATGACATTTCATGCTTCAATGTTTGAAAGGTAATAAAACAGCAAACACTATAAGATGAACGCATCCGGAATATAAGGATTAAAATTTTGTAGTTTAAGTTACCATCAATTTATATACTATCAAAATTTGAAAAAGAAGACAGAAAACAGAAGAATCTAATAAACAGTGTTAGCTTGTACGCCAAGAAGGTTAAAGTTCGTCAAATTGGAAACTTGCTCAATGAGCTGAGCTCACTAATATGTTTGAATAATCAGTGTAATCAAAGTAATATGGTTACCGAGGGAGTGAGAGATTGATTACACTCTCCCTCTGTGTGCATAAGTTTGGTCTGAGACGTTTGATTGCAATTGCTTCAGCAAATCGTAGTAGTAGTGCTGTATAGTGTCACCAGCTTATCTGCAGGGAAGCATATTTTTACTGCTCCTTTCATCCTCTTGTCAATCTTCTGTGATACTGTTCCTTCTTTGAATGGGAGGCAAATGGACACTTTCTTCTTTTCTACAATTGGGTGTTTTTCTTTCTTTTCTTTTTCTCTGCTATACTTTTGTATAAATCCCTCTGGATATCCATTTTCTCTTAGGGATTTCTCAACGAAACCTAATTCTTCCTCCAACTTGTTCGGTGTCCTTACTAATCCCCGCTTATAGCTTATAGGACAGAAGCTGTTGTAGTGAAGATATTGTCCCATCCAGGTTTCTTTTCTGTAGATGGACTTCTCAACTGTTTCATCGTTCCTTCTTTTCACATTAAGGTCCAGGAAATTGAACTCGTCCTTGTGTTCCTATTCCATAGTGAATTTAATGTTATGGTGGATTTCATTTAGGCGACTAAATAATACGGATTCCTGTCTCATGTCGTTTCAAACGACAGCATATCGGCGATAGTATTTTGTTTCATTGGTAGCACCATTCAGTCGCGTCTGTTCTGGATAACCTATGAAGATATCGGCTTGAATAGGTCCCAGAAGTGAACCCATGGCGACCCCCATCAATTTGCCGGTAGAATTGGTTGTTGAATTTGAAATGGATGCCTCTTGTGCAAAGAATTAGTGGGCGTTTCATCTCTGTTTTCGGTGATGGCAATAGTTTCATAGTTTGAAAGCATATAAATTGATGGTAACTTAAAATAAAAATTGTAATGCTTATATTCCGGATGCGTTCATCTTATAGTGTTTGCTGTATTATTACCTTTCAAACATTGAAGTATGAAATGTCATTGTTTTTAACCACTGTAATTTCAGGTAGTTTACAGATGATGAGAATCTGTGAAATCGGATGATGGTATCATTTTATCCTGAAAATCTGGTATTTCTTTCTTCATTGAAATTTAAACAATTCGCCAATGTATTCAAATGGACATTGTTTCTCTCTTGTTTAACTGTATGCAATATGATGTTCAGTTAATTTCAAGTCATTATTTATCTAGGCGTCCAAATTGGGAACCAATAACATAACTTAAATGTTTTTTTTTCAGAGAGTTTCTTTTTCTAGTTTAAATATCAACGTTCATTTCCGTTTTCTTAAGGATCTGATACAAAATTTCAATATGATCCTTCTTTTTATAGTAACATTAGATGTTCCCTAATCCTGTTTTTTGTGTTAATCACTTTCAGATAAAATTAATGGAATAATTATTAGGCGTCATGGATTCTTTTATATTGTCCTACTTCCTGTGGCATATATCTTCATTTTATCTTATTTACTTTTGTCACCATATTATCTAAACATCTCACTAATCTTCTTTTGAATAATACCCAGTTGGATAAATTGAAGTTCAAAATTGAATTTGCTGGATGGTTGGAGGCAATCTACAGGAAGCCTTGCTTCATCCAAGTTTCGTGTTAGCTGGCACTCGTCAGTCAGCAAGGCGAATCTGCAACCTTGAAGGGATTCATGTCCCATCTGAGATTCGAATCCACGTCACTCAGTCCTGCAGTCAGAGACGTTACCACGATAGTGGATATTTTGATTGGATATTAGTGACACTAGTAACACATCATACTAGTTACTAGTGTCCAACGGAAGTATCCACTACAGTCTTACAGGAGGTCAGTCGCAAGCCCAATAAGCTCAGTGGTAACATCTCTGAGTGCAGCAGTGGGTGACACAAGTTCGAATCTCAGAAGGGATATGAGTTCCTTCAAGGTTGTAGATATGCCTTGCTGACGAGTGCCAACTAGCACGAAACCTAGGCTTAGCCAAGGCTTCCTGCCGATTGCCTCCAACTATCTAATATCATCAAATCAATGTGCACCGGGATGGTAAGCTGCAAATCTGACTGATGGAATTCAGTCTGCACCAAAGAAAGGACTAGATACACCACACTAGTTACTAGCGTCCAGTCAAAGTATCAAAAATGAGTTTGTAAGTTTGAGGATATACAATCAACACTAGTGTTCAACTTTCCATCTTGTGTTACTTTTTTATGGTACAATCTAACACTGAAAGTTCTTTATTTATGAAGAAAACGTTTTTCCTTGCTTCTTTTCATGAATAATTCCCATTCGGACATTAGTAGACAAAAGACAAGTAGTTCAGCAAAGAGTCTCTTTTCGGCGAATTCATTTTCAAAGCTGTACAATCGCAAATATATATGGTTATTTAGTGTGTGTGTGTGTATACATTAAATTTGTCAAACAGAATACGGTTAATAAGTTCAAATGAATTGGATGTTGATAAGAGGATAGCAACAAAAGTGATGAGTTGTCATAAATGATTGTTAAATAAAAGTTACGTAATGGCATGATTATTCCTTGCATTACCTTTTATTTTCTTCATGACTCAGTCGGTATTTTCGGCCTATTTGAAGTTCTCCATTGTGAATGTTTAACTCATAAGCATAAATTAGACTGTGTCTGTCACTGAATTCGTTTGTTTGAAAAACGTATATATAATCTCCACCTTTTAATACTTTGAATATGTTATCTAAAGATATACATCATAGTTTTATGATGGGATTGACTATGAACAATAAACTTTATTTGAAATGTCAATTATACTGTTCCATAGTGTGATCAGTAATAACAGCTGCCACCTTCACCGGCTCCATACTGAAGATCAAATGAGCGGCCAGCCAGAAAGAATTAGCAGTGAGAAACGCCACAGTATGACGAACCGATCAAGAGCCGATAGCCCAACAAATATGTAGGGGAAAATGGAGATGGATCGGGCATACATAGAGGAAGCCGTCGAATGACATCGCACTCAATGCAGGCCATCGCTCGAGTGGAATCCAAATGGGAGGTGACGTGTGGGTGGTCAGTGCGAGGTTGACATGGAGGAGATCGTGTGTTGGGGAGCAGGAGATGAGAGATAATGGACAATTATGCGGCTAGCCAGCTGAAGTGGACAACAGAGAAAAGAAGGAAATGGAGATGTGCTGTTGAAGTCGTATGTTCCACTCGGAATCCAAGGGTATAATAAAATATAGGTAATTTAAGTACTAACTATCCTGAAAAAAACCAAGAATTACACTCATCAATTGGGAATTACCTATTTCGAGGTGATAAAACACCGCAGTTTCTTTTAGAATTTGGTGCTATGTGTTGGTGTTTTCCTACATAGCAAAAGAGAATTCGAATTGGTTTGAAATGATTTAAATGTCTAAGCTGAATTGATAAACCAGTTACGCCAATACTGATGAGCTCGAACTCAAACGAGCCGAACGCCATCCATTATTTGAAATCACTTCATTTTGGCTAGTTTGTGATAACTCTTTGGTCTGAGTGGTTTCTGTCTACTCATATCAACGAGTCAGTAGTATATATGATCAAATTATCAATTAAAGTTATTACAAACAGCAGTATGACAGTAACACTGGAAACAACTCACAGTAAACAGTGGTACTCGCTAGGCAAATAGAAGTGATTTAAATACTAGACTGCTGTTTATCTAATTTGGAGTGAGTATCTCAACTATGTACCCATACTGACTCATCTCAAACCAGCGAATCAGAATCAGAATGATTTCAACTGACACACTTCTTTCAGCTGAGTCTACTGTTTGACGTCAACGGTTTCCATGTACTCAGCATTCCATTTCGCTTCCTTTCTTGATCTTCATTCACAGTATCAAGCAGGTGACATATTGTAATCGGAATATTTTGCGTTTCCAAATGAAATTATGATGAATTGTCACCTTGAACTGTGTGAAATTCGCAAAATCTTTCCCATTACTTAACAATCTTTGGATTATTAATAAATATGAGGTCGCATTCCAGCTTATTGTGACCTTGTCAGACACCCACAAACACACCGCACATCTATTATTATTATTCCCTTGGATTCCAAGTGGAACTTAAGGCATCAACAGCACATCTCCGTTTTGTCCTGTTCTCTGCATTCCTCTTTAGCTGCCACGACGATTGCACATAAGCTGTCATCTCCACCTCACACGATCTCCTCCATACTACCCTCGGACCCACGCTCAAGACGCTGTTTCTCACTCAAGTTCAACTTGAGCGGTGACCTGCCTTTCTTGTGATGTCGCCCAATAGCCTCCTCAGCGTGTATCCGAACAATCGCCATTTTCATCGGGATATCTGTTCAGCAATGGGTTCTTGATTGGTTCTTTCCCAAAGTTGCTTGCTGCTAATTCTTTTCCACCGGCCATTTGATCTTTCATATGGAGCCAGCGATTGATGAAAGTTTGGAGTAGGCTGTCGGAAATGCTTTTTGTGATATGCTGGTCAAGTTTCTGACCTATACAGAAGAACCAATTAATTGAACATCGATGTTGAAAATCCAAATCATGTTCCCTATGATGAATGAATTAGATTTTCAAACTGATCACAGAACGATGAGTGTCTGTCTTAATTTTCCAATTCTGGTTTTGACATCTTCATCCATGCCACTGTTCGTAGTTGAAGGGATTCTGTCTAGATCAGTGAAGGAAGTGAACCCTGTCAAATTTCTTCCATTAGTAGTGATTGGTGTTTCTTGTTGCTGTTGGCTGTTTACCTTTATCACCTCCATCTTCTCTGTGTTCCCTTGAAGTCCTTTTTTCACCGACAGTCCCTTCTGACAGTTTCGTGGTTTTCGCCTGCAGGTCTTCTCATTTGTGTGACATTAAACATAAATCGTCTATGAATCTAAAATAATAGAAGAGATTTATAGCTTAGGATACATTTAGAAGTGGAAGAATATCTGACTTAAGCATAAATCATGAGTAGTTATCATTAATAAGAGCAATATTAATAAGAAACGTTATGTAGTTTTTGCTTTTCCCTGACTATTCTTTATTAATTATCAAGCCGGTGGTTTGTAGGGATTTGATTAGTTGCAGGATTGGTCACAAGTTGACATCAGTTATAGAACTATTGGAAAACCTGCGAGTACTAAACAGCCATTTTGTTCGAGCTTGGAATCCTGTATCAGCACGCAATCACCGGGATTCAAACCCAGAACCCTCCGGTTACAAGGTGAACTCGTAGACCATCCAGCCACTGGGACCTAACTCAATGATCCATGAATTCTAACTTCTGCCAATCCGATATATATGCATATTTAGCGCAACCGCCATCCAATGTCACAGGCGAGTAACTGCCCTCTTGTCTAGCTTGGTGGACCCCGCTGGTTACAATTTCTCACTAGAACCCCAGGCAACTTCCTGTGTAGGACCAGTCGATAGTAAGCAACAGATTATTTACAAGTATGGGTTTGTAGAGATTTATTTTGATTATACCTTGAAACCACACAGTATTTTTGGTACAAGTATGAAATTCTCAGCATGTGATATCGGTAGCCCAAATTTAGCAGGCTGACCACTGATATCGGGTGTGCGTCGGCAGGGGATAGAACACCGGACCATGTGCATTTGGTTGGTTAAACTTTCTAATGGCTCTCTAACTGATGTCAGCTTGCGACCAATCCTACTCTTCATTAACTCAGCAATTATTGTCATTGTTGTTATTGTTGTTGTTCAACTTGATTTAAAAACAATTAAACAAATGTTTCATTTATTTTCTTATTTATTCTATATACAATAAACAAATAATCATAAATAAATAAATATTTATTTATTTATTTATTTACATAATATAATCTTCATTGTTTGTATTTTTGCACAATAGAGTGATTGACTGATCCGTTCATCAAAATGATTTTGTGAAGTAGCGATTATAATTTCCCTTTTTTGAAAGACGGATAACTGTCCTTCTCTTTGTCTTACCGTTATAATACACACGCACACACACGCAAACACACACACACGCACAAAAAGACATATACATCACAATAAGCATATGAGAGCGTTATGTTCATAAAATAAGATTGATGAAGAGCTCATAATTACTGAATAGAATCTATTGGAGAATAGATATCCCAAGAAGTTCATAATGAAAAAAGAGAAAAGTAGAATGAAACGGGAAGACTTAATCTCACTCACAATGGGTTAAGAAGAAATCAGTTTTCATTTATCTGGTATACAAAGTGTAGGAAGAATCAACAAGAATCAAAGGTGAATTCAAGTAAAAAAACAAGAACAACAACAAACAAACAACTCCTGGTACTAAGTTGAGTCCTCTTCATCACCCGAAATACCCGCAATTACAGTCCAAAGTAGATAGGTTTTCTGTTCATGTTAACTCCAGTTGTATTTGCCAATTCACGCAGCCTTCTGGTAACAAGCACATAGGAAAGACTGAACAAAAAAGACAGTCTACTAGATTTGCATATGCAATCGCTAATCACTTGTTTGACATAGGTCATTCAGTCGAAATCAGTCAAGCCTTCAAAATAATCAACATACTTAGAAATCTCTGGTCATTTCGGTTCACATAAGCCATCGAAAGTTATTAAAAGATTTCAACCTAATCTCTGTATACAGAAAGAGAGAGTGATTAATTTCTCACTGCACTGGTAACTAGACTTCTCTACTCTGTTTCTGTGTTTTTGTTGCATCACAATTTTTGTTGTTGATTACAACTCACTGAAATGAACTCACTATTCATCTTCCAATTTTTTCAAGTATTGGTTTGTAGGGATTTGATTGGTTTCAGGATTTCATCATGAGCTGACATTGGTTAGAGAGCCATTGGAAAACCTGGGAGTATTGGACAACTGTTTCGTCCTAGTCTGTGACTCTTCATCAGTTCGCAGAAGTTGGAATTCATACGTTGGCCATTGGATCGGGTCCCAGTGGCTTAATGGTCTACGAGCTCGCCTTGTAACCAGAAGGTCCTGGGTTTGAATCCCGGTGGGTGCGTACTGCTGAAGAGTCCCCAACTAGGACGTAACAGCCGTCCAGGTTTTCCAATTTTTTATTTAATTCCTTGTTTAAGTAATAATTTCCATTTCTTTTCATTTTCATCCTTTCTTCTCGAACATTTCATAACACTATATATATATATGTATATATATTCTGGTTATTAGATTACTAACAATCTGTGATTCATATTCCTTGTTCTGCAATTGCACCCTTAGGGATTTAGAAATGTGTTATACATTTTTGCATTTATATAATAACTTCTGTCAATTTTCAGGTTGTTAGCAGATGATGAAGGCTGTAAAATCAGAAGCATGAGATCCTTTTCTTCTGTAAATATGTTCTTTCTCTCTTTTGCTGAAACTAATCAAAGGAACCAGTTGTATGAGACCCTATATGAGTCATCCTCTAAATGGCAAAATATTATCGATGTAATAACTGACAACTGAAAATGATAGGAAAATTATAAGTGCAGTATTGCGGCATGTGCTACTGATAAGATTTACCAGTAGTATATAAAGAGACACTGATCAGCATAAAAATATCATATAATGAAGAGATAGATTTGAAGTCAAAGAGAGAAAATGATGAACCAGTATTGTGGCAGCAAAACATGGGAGACACGAAAAGAAGATAAAGAAACACACCACGAAGGACAGAAGTAGCACAACACGGAAGATCTGTGCAAATGACGATTTCAATTTATGGAATACATAATTTCGCTTTAGATATATATATCAAACTGCCAATAAAAATTCCATCACCAATCACTTTTGTATTAAGTTGAATTAATGACTTCCAGATTAATAACGTAACGATTTAACTTATCAAAGTGTACAGGGAACCTTTCAATATCGGAAAGATTTTCGGCCCCTTCTTTTTGATGAAATTAATACATAGATTGATATAGTTTACAAGTTTGTGTTTCACTTAATTTCGAATTGTCGAGATATAAAGCTTATTGCAATTAGTTGTGTTCTCTGAGCTGGTTGCTTTAATTGTGGAGCTTTCGCCATCCTTCTGGACAACATATTCAGCGGAATATTTAACATACAATGAACGGATTTAAATTCTCCAAAAGCTTTGCAATTAAACCAACCAGCTCAGAGAACACAACTAATTTCAAATCATCCACCTGAGCTACAAATATTCTCTATTATAAAGCTTATCGGTTTCACCATTTGACTTTCAGTCTGTGGCGACTGTGTAATAGCTACAGTAATATAGAATTACCAAATGTTGTTTATTCACCAATATTCGCAAGTTTGAACGAAAAATGTACTGATTTAGAGAACTACTGAAAACTAGCCAGTACTGAAAAGCTGTTTCGTCCTAGCCTGGCACTCTTCACAGTACCCATCCATCCCTCCACCGGGGATCAAACCAAAAACTTTCAGATCTTTCGGCCTAATAGCTAGATGGTCAGTGAGCATAACCAACACTCTGAAATCATCAATAATCCCTTGAATACAATGAATACTAGGTTGTTGTTATTGCTGTTATTCTGTCTTCTTGATTATCTAAACTGAAGAATTCGATTTCGTTTGTCACTCATTCTTCTTTAATGGTCAATATAATCCTACTTTATTTTTCTGATACATCCGGTTATGCTGATTGATTAAAACAGAGGCAGAGAATTTTAATAATTATACACCTCATTTATATATGCTGACAACTTAAATTTTTAAATTAAGAATATCTGAAGTGAAACGGAAGTTTACAGTTTGCGATCAATATATACACACAAAACAGAAGGATGCATAAACTGAACAAGATAGTAAATAATAATAATAATTATTATTATTATTAAAATGGGTGAATAATAACTGGGATTCAGTTATGCGTGATATGACAGAAAGATCGAAAATAGTGATGGAAGGGAAATAAGCGATGAAAATACACTATGGTTCAATAGGAGTAAGAATTCACAAATGAAGTAGTATTGTGAATTAATAAATAAATTTTAAAGAATATTTTATCTTGAGTCGATATCAGCCGGAGGAATCAATGGAAACTGTGAAGCAATGAGTAATTATTTCGGCCTAGTTTGGGATTATTATTATTGTTTCCTTTAATTCCTAGAGAAATATAAGGTTTCAGCCGTGCGTCTCCATTGTGTTCGGTACTCTGCTAGAGTCTTCACCTGGCTCCAAGTCTCCCACACGTTTTCATCTTCTCTTCACATTACCTCCTCCAAGTCACCCTCGCACTGACGACCAACTCGCCGCCTCCCTTTCCGGGTTCCACTCGAGCAATGGCTTGTCTAGTGATGTCACTTGATGGCTTGTTTCCTCAGAGTATGGCCAGCCAATCCATCTATCTCCATTTCTTCATGCCTATTTGTTTCACAATCGGTTCCTGGTTGGTTCGCTCATTGCCAGAAATCTCTGTTGCTGATCTTTTCTGGCCGGCCATCTGATCTTGAGTATTGAGCGAAGACAACTGTTAATGAAGGTCTATAGTTTGTTTGAGATGCTCTTTATGACGCGCTGGCCAAGTCTCTGATCCGTATAGTGAGTAGTACTGACTTCACATTGGAGTTGAAAATCCGGATCTTATTCTCATTTTCATGCTGAGTGTTGTTGACCTCCACACAGACTTGAGAGTAGTGAAAGCTTGTCTTGCTTTTCCGATTCTTGCTTTGATATCCTCGTCAGTTCTGTCCGCCTGTAGTTGAAACGATGCTTCCCATGTAGGTAGGTAAAGGAGGTTGTTTCTTTCAGGTTCCTCCCATTTATGCTGATTGTTGTCTGTTGTTGTTGTTGCTGTTGTCGGTGTTGGCCAGGAATCTTCATCACCTCTGTTTTCTCTATGTTCACCTGAAGTCCTTTCTTCTCTGGATGCTTCTTCTGCCAACTTGTTACTTTTCACCTGCATATCTTCCAGTTTGTGGGAAATCAGACATATATCATCGGCGAAGTCCAGATCATCCAAGTTAGTTTTTTGTGTGAGTCTATTTTATGCCTGTTTCCTCATTGGCCGCCGTCTGTCGCATTATCCAATCTACTGCAATCAGGAAAATCATTGGCGATAGTAGGCAGCTAGCTTGTCTTACTCCTGTCCTCACTTCGAAGGATTTCGTAAGTTTTCCGTTGTGGATTACTTGGCATGCATCATTGTCGTACAGCTGTTGGATGAGATGTATATGAGATGGCCCGATCATACAGACATTTAACTAAACCTATCTTTACCGATTCTGGATGGGATGAATTAAAGTTTAGGTATTTATTGGGGTGTGTTGGTTTCCTATAAACGCTAGTATCTAACCCACCATCTTGTTTTCGTTTTATTCTACAGTCTAGCATGGCTAACTCACTTTGTTCGTTTTATAACTCAGAAGTGAATTGGATTCCATCCACTACCGAGTTTTTATATTTATATGTATGTGTGTGAGGAACTGAGGGATATATTCAGATTTCAGTACTGTGAATATTTTATCCACATATCTCCACCATAACCTAAGAGAGCAGGATTAAACCTTCTAAGAGCCTTATGTTCCCAACTATCCATAAATATTTCTGCTATTATTGGGGATATTGGTGATGGATGGATGCAAAGGTTGGAGACGACCTGCAGAAAATCCGAAGTTTATGATAACAAAGTTATTGTTTTGATAGATTGTCAGTAAAATAAACCGACTGTAATAGACATAATTATACAAGAAATATCAACGTTTCACAACCAGCGTACAGCAATTCCTAGAGGATTCTAACAGCAAACTAAATAATGAAGAAGATACACTGAGACAAGTGGAAAAGTGTGATCGCATAAGACAGCTAGAAATATACACGCATAACAAAACTGAGAATATATAAAATATAACTTACATCTGACAGGCGTTTTAAAATGGACGGAATCGATAATTTTTCTGTCACTCTAATTATAAGTCTAATTTCGCATTCCGTGAATTCTGATTGTACCATTTTAGGATAAGATATCTGACCCGATTATCTTTGTGAATCTAGATTTCACGTTCCTCAGCACTCGTTTGCAGTAATTTCGAAAAAAAACTGATTTTTCCGCCAAATCCGAACTCACATTAGTTGATGCTACAGTTGAAGACTTTGCAAATGAATTGACATTTCTCTCTTTTCTTTCCGTTCCGAGTGAAACATATGGCTTCAAGCTTGAGCTATGCAGTTTCAGCGACGGTGGTAATTTTTACGGTGTTGAGTTGACAACTTCAAGCCCAAATTTCCATCTTTGTGGCGCTTACTACTGGGTAACCAAGGTTATCTGGGAAAGCGTTGGCAGGGCATTGAAGCCGAACCACAAGCCTCTTCGATAAGCAGTCAACCATTGAACCCATGGTGGTGCACATTACAACAGAGCTGTTCTAATAAAACTGTAATGAATACATTAAATAGCCATTCGTAGCCAACTATTGTTATCTTCTTTGTTACTTAGTGCTATCTGAATTCTATGTATATATACAACAACTTCAGCCTCAAAACTTTCTTCTGATTACCTCCAGTTCACAATGTACCACTATGCACAGTCTTTTAGTCTCGTTAACGCATTGTAAACATGCCTGATAGAATTTATTCAACACGAAAGTCTAGACAACATAACACTGATTGTAACGATCAAAACTGTCTCTCTTGGTATTCTGAATATAGGAAACCGATTTCTACATCCTACTGCATAGCTTTGAGGGAAACTTCCTTGACGGACACATAGTCATGACACTCTCCAAAAAAATCAAATATACGGCTATTCGTGTTTAGATCAATGTGGTTCTCCTCAACAATAATAACATTCAAAATTCAAAATTGCCTCAACAGTGACGTTAGGCAGTTCTACAGACAAGAGAGTGTTCTAAATACAAAACAGATTATTATTATTATTGTTCCCTTGGGTTCCTAGTGGAACATAGGGATTCAACTACACGTCTCCACTTGCTTCTGTCCTCTGCTGTACTGTTTCAACTCCTCCTCACACGATCTCCTCCATGTCACCCTTAGCCTGACGCGCGATGTCACACAGCGGGCTCCTCAGCGAGTATCCAATCAATCTCCATTTTCTCCTGCATATTTGTTGGGTGATTGGTTCTTGTTTTGTTTGTTCCCATAGTTTCTTCTTGGTGATTCTTTCAGGCCATCTCATCTTCAGTATAGAACGGAGACAGCTGTTGATGAAGGTCTGCAACAGGCTGTTGGAAATATTCTTTGGAACACACTGGCCAAGTTTCTGATCCGTATAGAAGAAGTGACTGACTTGACGTTTGTATTGAAAATCCGAATTTTGTTGTTGATGCAGGCTGAGTGACGAAGATTTCCAGATTGGTTTCAGGTTGATGAATGTGCTTCTCGCCTTCCCGATTCTCGCTCGATTTGACATCCTCGTCCGTTCCTCCTGTAGTAGAGACAATGCTCCCTAGATAAGTGAAGTGAATGAAGTAACCTGTTTCAAATCCCTCCCGTTGATGGTGATTGGCGGTGGATGTTGCTGCTGCTGTTGTTGTTGGTTGGTTGGTTATTTTCATAACCTCCGTCTTGTCTATGTTCACCTGCAGTCCTGTCTTTGCTGCTTCTTCGACCAGTTTGTCGGTTTTCGCTTGTAAGTCTTCGATCATGTTTGTCATCAAACGTAAATCATCCACGCGCGAAATCCAGGTCTTCTAGGTTCTTCACGTCGGTCCAGGATATCCCTGTCTC
This sequence comes from Trichobilharzia szidati, assembly GCA_944472155.2. Classification (NCBI taxonomy): domain Eukaryota; kingdom Metazoa; phylum Platyhelminthes; class Trematoda; order Strigeidida; family Schistosomatidae; genus Trichobilharzia; species Trichobilharzia szidati. Next base: position 46,237,103 of record OX235271.1, on the reverse strand, counting down.
CCATCGTTTCCCACTGTCTGACGCATAATCCAGTCGACCACTACAATTAGGAATATCATTGTCTGACTCCTGTGTTTACTCCAAACGCCTCGCTGAGTTTTCCGTTGTGGATTACTTGAAATGTGCCGTTGTCGTACAGCTGTTGAATAAGGTTGATGAATATTTGGGGTACGCCGTAGTACTCGAGTAGTTTCCAAATTACTTCGCGGTCGACGCTGTCTGTCGGAGGCCTTCTCAAAGTCTTTAAAGTTGAGGTAGAGATTTGATTGCCATTCCATGATTTGTTGGATGATGATGCGTAGAGTTGCAATTTGGTCAGAACGTGATTTGCCTTTTCTGAATCCAGCTTGTTCTGGTCGGAGTACTGTATCCACTGCGTCCTTTATTCTCTCCAGAATGATGCGACTCAGGATTTTACTTGGCGTCGACAGGAGCATGATTCCTCGCCAGTTCTTGCAGAGTCCTAGGTCTCTCTTCTTTGGTAGTTTCACTAGGTAACCTTTCCTCCAGTCAGTAGGCACCTCTCCCTCTTTCCAGATCTTTTGCAATAATGGAGTCAGCACATCTGCTGTCGTCTCCGGGTCCGCTTTCGGTGCTTCAAAAAGTATTCCATCTGGTCCAGCTGCTTTTCAGCTTTCGCAAACTTCAGTTTTCGTTGGGGGATTGGTGTCAACTTGCAGTTGTGTACGTGCTGTTGTTGGTATTTCTGGACGGGTTGTAGGTGGTGGTCGATTCAAGAGTCCTTTGAAGTGGTCCGCCCATTGTTTAATCTGTCTTTCTTCCTTGATAATTGGGTTCCCTTGGCTGTCTTTTATAGGTTTCACTTGTGTTGATCTCTTCCCAGATAGAGACTTGGTTATCTGATATAGTGTCCTCAGGTCCCTTTTGTCTGCTGCCTTGTCAGCTTCAGTAGCCAGGTTGTCGTAGAATTGTCTTTTGTCCTTCCTGGCACTCTTCTTCACTTCTTTGTCCAGTGCTGTGTCAGTTGAGCTCAGCGTCTCTTTCTCTTGTCCATCTTTGCATCGAATCATTTTCTCTTTCACCATTCTCCTCTCCTCTATCAGCTTCCAAGTGTCCGTTGAGAACCATTCCTTGTCCTGTTTCTTCTTTCTTCCTGAAACCGTTGAACACGTTTCGTTGAAAATCACCTTCAGAGAGTAACAATGGTCTTCCACGGATGATTCCTCAGTGGTGCCACGTAATGTTTCCTGCTTTGCTCTGACAGCTGCAGTGAAAATGTCCTGTGTGATTGTGTCCTTCAGTTTTTGCGTGTTGAACTTGCATTGTGGCCTATCCACAGGTATCCTCGAGGCTTTTAGCTTCACCTTGTACTAGAGAGTGGTCCGAACCCACATCTGCTCCTCTCCTCGATCTTGTGTTCAACTGGCTCCGTCTCCACTTCCTTGAGATTGAAATGAAGTTTATCTGGTCTTTGGTGTGTCCATCTGGTGAAATCCATGTTGCCTTGTGTATATCCCTGTGTTTGAACACACTGCCACCAATCACCAAATCATTGAAGGCGCAGAAGTCTGAGAAGAGTTCGCCATTTTCGTTCATTTCACCGAGGGCCTAGCGACCCATGGTGAGTTCTCTTCCTGTATTGTCTACTCCCAGTTTCACATTCACATCACCCACCAGGATTTTGATATCGCTCTTTGGGACGTTGTCCATTACTGTTTGTAGTTGACTGTAGAAATCCTCCTTCTTCTCTTGTTCTGAGACGTTTGTAGGCGCGTATCATTGAATGATTGTAACCTTTTTCCCTTTTGAGTTGAACCTGTCTGTCATTATATTGGAGGAGATTGGTTCCCACTGCATGAGAGCCTTAGCCGCTGTTGGTGACATCATGATGGCTACTCCCTCGGTGTGCTCGTGCTCGTCCTCTGGGTGACCGGAGTAGATTATTGTCTCTCCAGTTGGTAGTTGGCACCTTCCGCATCCGTTCCATCTGCTCTCGCAGATTCCCAGCACTTCTATTTTGTATCTCCTCATTTCTGCGGCTACCTGAGCAGCCTTTCCAGTTTCGTACATTGTACGAATATTCCACGTCCCCATCCTTATTTTTGCTTTCATCGAAAGGAGGAGGCACATCGGCTGACTGGCTTCCTGAAGGCTTTCTCCAGCCTGCGTCATTTCACTTCTCCGATTCCAGCGAAAAATAAGGTCATTGCTTGTATTCGTAGAATTTTTAATATATTTGTGCGTTGAAGTTTTAGTAGCAATTTGGTTAGGTTTTGGAGGTGGAGTTGCTAGCACCACGCCTCAATCCTCCCTCTTTATCCGGGCTTGGGACCGGCTAGAATACTAGTGACCTAGTAATCTAGGCGAGGTTGAAGAACAAAATTAGCTCACTGAACTTCAACTGTTTGAAGTATCTTAGAATCAAGGGGAATATTCCCAACAATGTGGGATCAAAAACTCTGACTCCAAGAATTACACACCAACAATCCCTGCAGACAGTCCAAGGTCAGAATGACCTTCATTCATTCACTCAAACAAAATCACTTCGCGAAACAACACATAATCACTTTATCGCACAACCACAAAGAGAAGGCTTAAAATCAGAGAATAAACAGGAGCAAAGACAAAAACAGTAAGGATTAAGTCGTCAACGTATGATTTGCAAACGTCAGAATAATGATACACAATCTCGGAGGAGAATGGATAATAATTACAAAGCTATTCAAGTGTTGGTTTGTAGGGATTTGATTGGTTTCAGGATTTCTTCATGAGCTGACATTAGATAGAGAGCCATTGGAAGACCTGCGAGTACTGGACAGCTGTTTCGTCCTAGCTTGGGACTCTTCATCTGTATGCACCCACCGGGATTCGAACCCAGGACCTTCTGGTTACAAGGCGAGCTCGTATACCATTAAGCCACTGGGACCCGATCCAATGGTCCATGAATTCTAACTTCTGTCAATTCACGACATAGTGTGACCCCTAGCCAATGTCTTCGATGAGTATTTGTCCTCACACCCTACCTGCTGCACCCTACTGGTCACGACTTCTCACTAGAACCTCAGGTAACTACCTACCTGAACAGATCATGTCTCTAGTGAGCATCTGATTGATATTCAAGTGTTGGTTTGTAGGAATTTGATTGGTTTCAGGATTTCATCATGAACTGATTTGAAATGTCCTAATAAGTATCAAATATTGTAATTGGATCGTTCATCAGGAGGAATTTCCAAAACAGTTATTCCCTTACAGTGATTACTATGTTCATCTATGTTCAGTCAATACAAATTTATGTTTATTTGTTTACTTTGATCAGAAAGTCAATTCATTTTGCATAATTAATGAAGTTTTTTTATTTTCAAATCTTTAGAAACAACAATCAACCTTTGCTATAATTAACTATTTTCTTGGTGGTGAGTGGGTTGGGGGTGTTCTTGGGGGATTATTTTAGACGTGTATGTAATACTCTGTTACTGGTTTCTCCTGGTTTAAATGAGTCGTCTCTGTTTACACCATAGGCTGAGATAATTTATTTAATGTCTTGATATTTGAATATGTTTTCTTGAAACGTTTTTGTGTTTACTAATGGTCAACAATAAGATCTACTTCTTATAAAGTGTTCTTAGTGGGAGATAGATATGATGACAGACAGTTGATGAGTCTCACATAGTCACTACTGACTCAATGACGTCAATTGTTTTTGTTGTTGTTGTCTTTTTCAGATTGAATATTTAATTTTGTACAAAAGAATATTGTAAGGAAAAAATTATAATGAGTTGTAAAAGTGTTGACATATTCACCAATTTTTTGTAGTCATCCCCAACAAAAGAGAAATCTAGTGGAAATGCATCACTTTATACATGCTGCTGCTGACTGACTGGGATGAATAGTTGGATAGCACTCTCATCAACACGGACTGCTGTTTTTTATTTTTGTTTTTTTGTTATTACAGCTTGATTCCACACCGTATTTTTTGGTTCAGGTATGGAATTTTCAGCATGGATATCGGTAGCCCAAATTTTGCAGGCCGACCATAGATATCAGGTGTGCGTCGGCAGGGGATCGAACCTCGGACCATGTGCATGGTCGGCGAGATTCCTAACCACTGTGCCACCGACTGGGATTGAGTACAGGTCTGAGCTGAATCAAACCTGGTTACCGGTTGATGAGCTCAGTGTTTAGATAACTTCACTGTGATTAGCCAGCATTACTGGCTGATGTGAGTGACATTCAACTACTTCAATCAGTTTATCAGTAGTATACATAGCATCCTGCATTTTTACTATCCTCCTTGATTGTAAATTATGGTATCTAGCAGATGACAAATTTTCTAATCTGAATAATTATGATTTATTTTTGATTACAGCTTGATGCCACACCGTATTTTCAGTACAAGTATGGAATTATCAGCATGGATATCGGTAGCCCAAATTTTGCAGGCTGACCATAGATATCAGGATCGGGGATCGAACCACGGACCATGTGCATGGTCAGCGACAGTTCTAACCACTGTTTCCGAAGGATGTTGTTGCTAAATTTCATCTCGAACTGTGTAAATTTCAAATCGTGAATTAATGCCGCCAATCGGTGAATCTGATTCAAGAAATGAAGCAGTGCTAGAATCCAGAATGCCGATTTTGTCCATTTAGTATCTCGTCAGTTGTTTACACCTATACTTTAATAATAATAATAAACTGCTTTATTCTAAAAACAGTACGTATAATACAGAATGGAATTCTCAGCATTTCTCACAATATCTTGCATCTGATTTACTCAAAATATAAATAAAATTAAAAATTAAAACAAAATTAACCAGAGTAATTTCTCCACATTCACGGTATAAAGTCAAAAATATTCGAAGTACAAAATGAGATTCATAAATATAATAATAATAATACTAACAGTGAATTTGTTTCAAAGAGTATTGTCGATTCGGTTTGTAAATTTTAGCATGCTATAGATTATTGAATCTAATGTTCTGTTGATATAGTATGGTGAGGGAAAGGCAAAATTAACAGTTATAACACAGCTTAAATGATGTTCACACTTATGAGAAAATAAACAAATAAAAACAAAACCTTGAGAGGATTATAAATATAAGAAGAACAATAACAATAAAGTTTGGTGGAATAAGGATGGAGAAAATGGTTTATTTAGTAGTGCAAAGAAGGTCAGTTAGTTCATGCCTGACACTATTCTCATCACACAAAGAACGTGCCATATATGATATAGTGGAAGTTTACCTGAGGAGACACAAAGCTGGTGACATTCAAACCAAGTGCTAGCCATTTGAAACGTCAAACCTTTATCCATTAAAATGCTGAGTGGAGAAGGTCAGTTTAACTTTGATTGGATACTAGGTAGAAACTAATGTCATTTGTCTAGTCGGTACAGAATTAATTGTGTCAGTAAATGTTCGCAATGTTGCACCATGCTCGATGGCTAACCGCCACAGTGCATTCTGAATCATTGTTAAATGGTCGCAGTCAATCGGTAGGAAGCCTTGCACCTAGGCTTCGTGTTTGTTGACATTCGTCAGATAGGCTGGTCTGTAATCTTGACGGAACTCATATCTCTTCTGGGGTCTGGACCCAGTTCACCCAGTGCTACAGTCAGAGATGTTTATGAAGTGGACGTTTGTGGGTGTATCACATTCGATTAGTTGATTTTCACTGACTGAATTAGCTATTTTCCTGGTGATTAAATTACTCGGCGACAGGATAACTATTCAGCCTTGTGGAACAATAAAGCAGTCACTTCGATCCCCAGTGCGGTTATACGTGTAAAGCAGCTGTCCGTTACGCCTTGGTTTTCATTGGTTCTCTAACCTGAACCTTAGAAACTAAATAACATTTGAAAGCCTAGAAATTATCGACTCAAATCTAGCAGAGAGTTGATTTCTCATTACTTTTACACAAAATATATATCTGTCAACTAGTTCCCTTGATGAGTTTTAACAAAGAGAGAAAGAAAATAGTTTGCAGGAGAAGAACGGCTGTTTGTTTTTTTATTCAACGGCATTTCGTCATCTGCTAACAGCTTAAAAAATTGACACAAGTTATCATATAAGAAACAAAAATATATACAACAAAATTATTTCAACTCAGAGAACATAGATGAGGAACAAGAGATATGAATACAATACTGATGATAATCAGACAACCAGAGTGGAACATTCAACTGGAGAGGATGTTAATTTAAAAGAAATTGCAAGTAAAAGTAAAAAATAATTACGTAAACGTGAAGAATTAAGTGAATCGGAAGAAGAAGAATAATGAGTTCAGTTCAGTGAGTTGTAATCAACAACAAAAATTGTGGCGCAACAAAAACACAGAAACAGAGTAGAGACGTCTAGTTGCCAGGGTAGTGAGGAATTAATCACACTCTCTCTCTCTTTCTGCATACAGAGATGAAGTTGAAATCTTTTAATAGCTTTTGATGGCTTCTATGAAGTGAAATGACCAGAGATTTCTAAGTATGTTGATTATTTTGAAGGCTTGACTGATTTCAACTGAATTCCGCGTGTGATAATCAGGTTTTTGTTTCAAGAAATGTCTGTTCACAATAGAAGTCAGCTAATTACGAAAAACCCTTTGCTTCGTATTCCCGCCTACGTTTAGTTTTACAAACTGGTGACTGGTAACCAATTGAATAGGTAAATAAGTGTTTGAAGTTGTGAATTAGAAGAGACAAAATGGAATAAGTGGGAAAAAAATGTCCATCACATTGTAGGCTTATTATCACCAATGATATTCCTAATTATGGTGGACTGGATTATGCATCACACAGTCGGAAACGAGGAGACAGGGATATCCTGGACCAACGTAAAGAACCTAGAAGACCTGGATTTCGCGCGTGGATGATTTATGTTTGATGTCACACAAAATCGAAGACTTACAAGCGAAAACCGACAAACTGGTCGAAGAGGCTGGCAGCAAAGACAGGACTCCAGGTGAACATAGACAAGACGGAGGTCATGAAAATAACCAACCAACAACAACAACAGCAACATCCAGCGCCAATCACCATCAACGGGAGGGATTTGAAAGAAATTACTTCTTTCACTTATCTAGGAAGCATTGTCTCAACTACAGGCAGGTGGAACGGACGAGGATGTCAAATCGAGAATCGGGAAGGCGAGAAACATATTCATCAAACTGAAACCAATCTGGAAATCTTCATCACTCAGCCTCCATCAACGACAAAATTCGTATTTTCAATACAAACGTCAAGTCAGTCAGTTCTTCTATACGGATCAGGAACATGGCAGCGGGTCACAAAGAATATTTCCAACAGCCTGTTGCAGACCTTTATCAACAACCGTCTTCGTTCTATTCTGAAGATTAGATGGCCGGAAAGAATCACAGACAAGAAACTATGGGAACAAAGAAAACAAGATCCAATCGCCAAACAACAAATATGCAGGAGAAAGTGGAGATGGATTGGACACTCGCTGAGCTGAGGAGGCCGCTGGGTGACATCACGCGTCAGGCCAGTGCTCGAGTGGAACCCGAAAGGGAAGCGACGAGTGGGACGTCAGTGCAAGGGTGACATGGATGAGATCGTGTGAAGACTAGTTGAAACAGTATGGATTAACATGGATGGAGGTGAAAAATACAGCAGAAGACCGAAGCAAGTGGAGACGTGCAGTTGAAGTCCTATATTCCAGTAGGAACCCAAGGGAACAATAATAATAATAGATTGTAGGGACTTGACTTGTTTCATTTTAGTCCACGAGCTGCTGACATTAACCAGAGAACCTATCGAAAGTCAAGGAGTACTGAACAGTTGTTTCGTCTTAATCTCAGCGGCACACACCTAGCCAAACCCAAATCTTGCGGTTACAAGACAAGCTCGTTTAGCATCCCAGCCACTGTAACGCGATCCACGGATTGCGACTTCCACCAAATCGGGATTTTAACACAACGACCAGTCAATGTCAGCGGAGGGTGTTTGTCCTCACACCCGACCTGGTGGAGCCCACTGCTTCACGACTTGTCACTAAAATCCAAAGCAATTTCATACTATAGCCAGTCACGAGCAAGCATCAGATTAATTTTCAAGAGTTAGTTTTTAGGGATTAAATTGATTTCACCATGTCGGGTATGAGGACAGATACTCACCGATAACATTACCTGGTGGTGGGGATAAAATCACGAATTGATAGTAGTTATAATTCACGGGTTGGCCGTTGGATGGGTTCCCATTGACTGAACGGTCTATGAGTTTGCCTTGTAGGCGGATACCCCCGGGTTTGAACTCTGGCGGCGAGTGTGCGTACTGCCGATGAGTCTGAAACAAGGATGAGATGGCTGTCCAGTACTCCTTGCTGGTTCTCCAATGGTTTTCTCGCTGATGTCATCTCGTGATCACATTTGAAACACATCAAAAACTCAAATTGGAGTTGGAAATCCTTAAAGGAAAAAAAAGTATAATAGAAGGATGAAACACAGACAAACAGAGATGGCAAAAGAAGAACAACAATCGATAATTTCCTTTTTTTGTCTCCCTTACCATTAACATATACATAATTGAATTTATTATTATTATTTTGAATGAGTGGTCGATACATTCAAAAATATAATATACATCTGTATACCATATGTATATGTTAATATATATATATATATGAACGATTAATTGACCTTATAAAGGTCATTTTAGCGAATAGACTTTTATGATCTGAAAATGAAAGCAATAAAGATGTGAACAGAGATGAGACGTGAGTTCGTCTTTTATTTTTTTTTTCCAGCTTTTTTCCCTTCTTTTAGTAATGAATATTAATAATTGTTATTATTATTCTTTTTCTCATTCTGCTTATGCCATGACAATTCGTCAATCGAAGTATCTTTTTCTCTCCGCCATCCCCAACCCCGGCCTACTTTCAATTCCAGTTTTCTAGTATACGCTCAAATGAAGGGAAATGATTACTAGGGAATGCTTTTGAAATGCTTGTTTTCAGGTTTGGTCACGAACCTATTTCAGTTAGAGAATCATTGACAACCAAGGAGTGCAAGACTGCTTATTTGTTCTTGTTTGGGGATCATTAGCATTGCACTGAATGGTCAGAGAGGTAGCCTTGTAACCCTAAATTCCTGGGTTCGACCTCTGATGAAGTTATGTGGGATATACTGGAAGAGAGTTCAAAGAAAGGACGAAACACCTGTTCAATACTTCCTGCTTGATTTCAATGATTCTTTAAATGAAATGGATCCCTGAATCAATGACGATAGGCATTTCAACAATAGAAACAATAATAATAATAATTTGCTTTATTCCAGAAACAGTACTAGTGGTACAGGGTGGAATTTTCAGCGCATATCTACAATATTTGCATCTAATTTTATCAAACATTTTAAAAGGAGTATTTCAAAAAATAAATATAACGACAACAACGGCAGAAAAACACAAAAATCGCAAAAATAATATTTCAAAATATGCGAAAAAATACCAAGATGTAAAAAGGAAAATAAACAGCATATAATAATACCTCAGAATTGGGTAGTGGAAGCTGTGATATGATTATGCATGGTGAACAGTAAAGCTATAGTCATACAAGAAGTTATGAAATAATATTTAAGAATGTTAATCGCCAAGATGATCAGTTAATTTGGTTGAAACAACACTAAACAATCATAAAATAACATTTCAGGGTTGTTGTTTTGTTTTTTATTGTCAGTTCTAATGCAGTGTTTGTAGTAGTGGTGTGAGTAATCCTGCATAATACAAAATTTTAAGGTGGTGACAATGGCGTTCACAACTAATGTTTGTCAGTTAATATTGCCGAAAAAAATGAAAAGATAAGAAAAAAACAACCACAAAAACTAATAATTACATGATGGTTAATGACAGGACAATTTGGTAATACTCATAGTGCTAATATAGACGGAACCAGTAGATACACAGAAGAAAGAATGTATTAAAGTACAAAAAAGTAAGCCAATGTTAATAATTTAGGTAGCTAAGTATGTTTAAGAAGGAGTTCACTACAGAAAACAAAATAAGAGAGAAATAAAAGAGCCTAAAATTATGTTGTTAACAACAAAGCAAGTCATAGGTTTCACGCTTAAAATTGTCTCTGTCGCTTAGAAAACGGGCCAAATATGGTATCGTTGAGTTCCTGTACTTGGTTGTACAAGCATAGATTATTTTATACTGATTTCTGGTTCTACCTGATGAGATACAAGGCGAGAGTTGGTGGTCGGAGTGTATGGTTTTAGACCATTTTTCGCATGTATTCAGGTGCCTTTCAACAAAAACCATGACAATATATACACCCGAAAAAAGAAGATGAAATGAAAAGAATCACTGTGAAATCTTATAGAAAATTCCATGACTTCGATTTGTCATATATCAGAAATTAAAGTAATTTTATCAGTGTGCTATGGTCAGTAATATGACTTAGCAGATTTTGAGGGATGTGAACTTAACACCCTAATATATATGTGTCTAAATGTGTATAATTCCACATGAATTTGTTTTTATGGGATGGATTTCACATTGTGAATGATGAAGTTTCGAACACAGGTCTCATTCCAGTGAAACCAATTTTTGTAAAGTATGCTGATAATCTGAGTATTTCCGTATCAATCACATTTCAGTCGGACTGTTCCAAGATGAATAACTTCTTAAATCTCGAAAAATACCCATTTATTCATAAGTAAAAACACAGTTTTTGTTCAGCGAAGAAATTTCTTCTCAATGACTTCGTTTTCAAGCCAACTGTACAGTCGTATTTATATTACAGAAAAGGTTATTAAGTGGCACTAAATAATTGCTCAGTCAATATACATATATGTGATAAGAATAACGATAATTAAAATGTCATAAGGGGTAGAGTTGAAGTGGATGAATTACAAAATTATTAAAGATTGTTTTATAAGTGAATTGATATCAAAAAATTTCTTTTTAAAGAGCCAAGCGTTGTCTAAAAATTTTTAAATATTAGAAGTACGATTACGACAAGAATAATGATGTGAAGTGAAGTGGAATGAATTCAAGTGGTAAAATAAAATAAAACTAGAAAGAACATTACTATGACCAAGGTAAAGAAAGGGGTTTGACAAAACGTTTTTGAACACATAATTTAAGTTTCTGTTCATGTATAGCTAAAGCTTCGGCTATGCATAAGTGAAGAAAATGTAAACTTTTGGATCTATTGGATTTTGCCACGTAGATGACTTTGAAAGATGAATCACGTGGGGCTTAATGACCAGACTCTAACAGGTGATCACAGATAGACGACTTCGCAGTTCTATGTTCGCCTTTCAATAACCAGACTGGATAGTGTTCAGCTACACGTTTTTGGAGATTACGCTTACAACGTCCAATATAAACAGCTCCACAAGAGCCTTCTCTTCTGTTCAAACTCTGCGTGGCAAATTTCACTGAAGCTACTTATCGCAGACAACCAATTAGCATCAAGGTCAATAGGAGAGATGGTTTTTACATCCATGGCGAACACCAGAAGTATTATTACTTCCTTTAATTCCTAGAGGAACATAGGACTTCAGCCGTGCATCTCCATTGCGTTCGGTTCTCTGCCAACGTTTTCACCTGGCTCCAAGTATGCCCACACGCTTTCATCTCCTCTTCACATCACCTCCTCCAAGTCACCCTTGCACTGACGAACAACTCGCCGCTTCCCTTTCGGGTTCCACTCGAGCGATGGCTTGTCTAGTGATGTCACTTGATGGTTTGTTTCCTCAGAGTATGGCCAGCCAATCCACCTCCATTTCATCCTGCCTATTTGTTTCACAATCGGTTCCTGCTGAGTTGGTTCGCTCATTGACAGAGATCTCTGTTGCTGATCTTTTCTGGCCAGCCATCTAATCTTGAGTATTGAGCGAAGACAACTGTTAATGAAGGTCTGTAGTTTGTTTGAGATGCTCTTTATGACGCGCAGTGCAAGTCTCTGATCCGCATAATGAGTAGCACTGACTTCACATCGGAGTTGAAAATCCGGATCTTATTTTTGATGCTGAGTGCTGTTGACCTCCACACAGACTTGAGAGTAGTGAAAGCTTGTCTAGCTTTTCCGATTCTTGCTTTGATATCCTCGTCAGTTATGTCAGCCTATAGTTGAAATGATGTTTCCCAGGTTGATAAAAGAGATTGTTTCTTTCAAGTTCCTTCCATTTATACTGGCTAATTGTTGTCTGTTGTTGTTGTTGCTGTTGGTGGTGTTGCCCGAGAATCGTCATCACCTCTGTTTTCTCTATGTTCACCTGAAGTCCTAACTTCTCTGGATGCTTCTTCTTCCAACTTTTTGCTTTTCACTTGCATATCTTCCAGTTTGTGGGAAGCCAGACATATATCATCGGCGAAGTCCATATCCTCCAAGTTGTTTTGTGTGAGTCCATTTTATGCCTGTTTCCTTATTGCCCACCACTGTTTGTCGCATTATCCAGTCTACTGCAATCAGGAAAATCATTGGCGATAGTAGGCAGCCTTGTCTTACTCCTGTACTCACTTCGAAGAATTCTGTAAGTTTCGTGTTGTGGATTACTTGGCATGCAGCACTGTCGTACAGCTGTTGGATGAGATGTATAATTGTCGGCGGCACCCCGTAGTGCTGGTGAAGAGTCCCAAATCAGGATGAAATATCTGTTCAGTACTCTCTAGTTTCCAGTGGTTCTCTAACTAATTTCATTTCGCTATCTGATCTATTAGTTTTATTCATCGCCGAAACTATGTTTACTTTCAAATTAACATAATTTAAAAAGTTCCAATTTTCGAGGTTTTATGGAAATGAATTGATTATTTTTTTTACTGGTAGATATTGTCACAAATCGAGATCAAATAGCAAGCTATTGAAAATTAGGGATTAATTTTTCGTGATCCACTTTTCACTAACAAAGGGCAAAACTTCTCAATATATATATATGTAAATATATTTATACTGCATAAACAAGAGCTGATTTGTACTCATTGAATCTTTAATTGATATCGGTTGATAATGAAATCTACATTTAGAAGCTGGTTTGTTTTTCATATGAGTGTACTAAAAAGAAAATTAAGGAAAAATCAATAGACTTGATGCTGTTTTTCTGGTCATCAGATAACGAAATAGTAAACAAACTAGACCATCTATATTAGTTACACTGTTTTCTTCTCTATTAATTGGGATAGTTTCTTTTTTTATTGGATGTTCTCGGCAAAATTTACTGCTCACAGTTTTATCCAGGTGCTTACTTAACTCTCCGATTTAGCTTATATTGGTTGGTTGGAGGATTTCGTCATCATCATCTGACATTAGTTAGAGAACCATTGGAAAACCTACAGGGAGTATTGGGCAGCTGTTTCGTCCTAGTTTGGGACTCTTCAGCTTATATTATCCTATTATTTCTTTTCTTTCAAATAGTTTTGAGAACAATATTTTACATATTCCTAGTGTTGGTATGGCATCATGCCTATTGTACATATTAGGTGTTGATACGATGAATAAAGATAATTAAATGATTGGAGGTTATCAGCAAGAAGCACTGGACCTAGGTTTCGTGCTAGTTAGCACTCACCAGTCAGCAAAGCTTGTATCTACGTTCTTGAAGGAACTCATGTCCCTCCTGAAATTCGAACCTGAGTCACCCAGTGATGTAGTCATAGAAGTTATCCCTGAGCTATTTCGATTCGCTGTTGACCTCCTGTAAGACTGTTATGAAGACCTTGACTGGTCACTAGGTAGTCGCCAATGTTATACGTCTAGTCCTTGGATTGGTACAGACTGAATTCTATCAGTAGAGTGAAGAACAAAGATATCACCTTTTAGAACTGTAGCTCTATCTTACAATATTGTATTGCTACAATAATCTTACAAAATTATCACTTATCATAACAGGGCAGATTGACTGAATTTCTAAGTTTTGATAATCTAACTGATTCCTGATCTATTGGTCTGGCCTATGCACCTGACCCTACAGTCATTACAAAACATTCGGAATTCTAGGTTATTTTGTTTATTCGGGTCAATAGAATCCATTGACCGACATACTTCGTCACCTGAATTAAGTTTGTAGGTTTGAATACCACCATAATTCCCTTCTACTTAGAATCTCAAATAATGCTTCCAGCATTGCTTCCATGTTTGGGAACACTGTGGAGGTCTTAAACTCATTAGTAATTTCTATTTTATCCTTTTATGCAACACATTTTGCAGGTTATTCTATCCCATTCTTAATATTTGAAGTAGTCATACACTGGCGGATATATATTAAAGCAGTCTCCAATACATCTAAATTATACAAAAAATGGCTGAAAAAAGATTGAAGTAATGCCCGGTCATGGGACATGAAATTGAAAACCTAAATCACAGTGGGATTCAAAACAGAGGCTTTACGAGTTATTGGTCTGGAGCTTAGCAAATGGACCAAAGAGATCAACTACACAGATGTTGATCTACCTGTCTATGTCTAACCAGGACAGTTTCGCTAATCACAATTACAATTAATTTTATTATTACTACTATTCCTTTGAATTCCAAGTGAAACACGGGGATTGATCAATACATCATTGCATCATGTTTGCTGTAGTCGTCTTTCACTGGATTCATGATTGGCCATAAGCCTTCATTTCCTCGTCATATAATCTCCTCTGTATCACATTCAAAGGCACACACAACTCGTCGCTTCACCTTCATATTCCACTGAAGTGCTCCTCTGAAATGTGACATCATTCAACCATCTTCTCGACGTGTGTCTAATCCATCTCCATTTCTTCCTGCTTATTTGTTACGCAACAGGTTCTTGACTGGTTCGTTTCAAGAATTCCCTGTTATTAATCCTTTCTGGCCGACTATCTGATATTCATTATGGAGCAATGGTAGCTGTTTGTGGAAGTCTGCAGAAGACTGTTAGAAATACTTTTCATAACTTTCCGTGACTTGATGTTTCTGTAGCGATTAGGCTGAGGAGCGGCCAGTGAACTAGGCGACGCTTTTGTTTCAATACAGTTCAATGACAAAATCAGCATAAATAGTCCTGTTCACATCTACAAACAGGAGAATGAAAAATAAAAGTGTTTATGACCTAATTAACTATTACAAATAAATTACAAATTGTTATTAGGACGACAAATTATAATGTAAACAAAATAGAAAAAATAATAATTGAGAATTTGGGGGTTTTTCTAAGGAAGGATTTTGATTAGATTTCGTTACAAACCATCGATTACTTTAATTTCAGGTTATGAGGCCAAACTGTTAGCCATCCTGCCTAAAATCTACAAGTTTACCGAAAGGGTGGATGAGTACTGCCAATGAGTCCCAAACCAGGACGAAACACCTGTCCAATACTTCCTGGTTCTCAGTGATTCTCCAACCGATATCAATCCGTGGTCAAACCTGAAACTTGTTTGACTGGCTAGAAAATTGTGTTTATTAGATAAGATGATTACTCCATTGTCATTATCATGCTTCATGGAATCACTGAACATTTTTGTGTCTGAGAGTTTAAACTATCGACTCTCGATCAACCATAGAACACATAAACTTGGCCTCGGTGAGTGAAAGTAGAATCCGGGAGGCGTCAGATAGATGTACCTGTATTCCAGTGCGGTATTATTCCCAATGAAAATTGAACCCAACATCCAAATCACTTTATTTCAGTGAAATCAATTAGCGGGAAATTCAGATTAATTTTAATCAATATATCATATAGTGACTCAACATGATAACCGGTTTTAAAGTAACAGTTGACCAGTTGATGGGGTTGATCAGCATCTGCTTCATACTTGACAGAGTGGACCTAAATGGCTACAATTTCTCATCAGGAATATATCAATATTAATTGAAGTTCCTACCTTTTCATGTCTACCATCTCTTTCTCACGTTAGGTGGCATAATAAGGTAAGTAATGTTGACGTTAGGCGTAGAGTGTTGGGCAAAGAGGGAAAATCAATCGAAGAGGCTATCAAGTTGCATAGATTGAGATGGCTAGGTCACATGCTGCGCATGCCTAACCATCGCCTCCCCCGACGGGCATTACTAGCTGATATAGGTGCAGGTTGGAAAAGAGTAAGTGGTAGCCAAACAAAAACATGGCCTCATCAATCCATGAAATCCCTGACAGTTAAACTGAGTCAGGTAGGGAGATGCAGACTTCCGGGTTGGAGCCCGCCCTCGGGACTCTAAGAATCAATGGCTGTAGACAATAGGTGACATGGCTCAAAATCGTTGTCAATGGCTTATGCAGATGTATTCAGTCTCTGTAATCTTTCATATTCCTTTCTACCATTACTCATTCTGTGTCACTCTTATACTTGTCAAAACTCTATTGATTCTCTTCACTCATTTTCTTGTCTACCTTTGTGCGCTCTTTGGAACGTGGCAACTCGAACTGCTGCACTTCGGTGCCAAGTTCTATGCTGAATCCAGACAGACAGACAGAAGTTCCTACCTAACTCAAAAAACAGAATAGTCGTATTAATACTGATTTCTGTTCAGATAGTAAACTGAATATGACGTCAGGTTCAGTGTGATTTTCCGATCACAGCAGTGATTTGAATTTATGGATTGTTCATTTTCCTTTAGCTACCTACATATGTCCAAACTAGTTTATTTAGTTCAATTTTACATTTTCCGGTCGACTGATAGGTTGACATATCGGCTTCTTGTGCATGTAACTTGAAGTCAGTTGGTGGATGGCGACTAGCAGCGAAATCCAGGATGCGCATCTCGTCCCATTTAGGATTGGTCATCTGGATGTGACTGCATTCCCCAGTGAAGGATGGTGTTCCCACCGAGGCTCAAGCCCAGTGTCCATAGCTTCAGACGCCAAGCGTTATCCACTAAACCACTTGGGCCACGACAATCACCTCCTGTGCACCTTGGTCCAGTCAGTCAACTGGAAAATTTAAAATTGAATTAAATAATTAATAAGACACTCTGCACAATCGGTGGCTGTCGTGGCCCAAGTGGTCTAGTGGATAACGCTTGGCATCTGAAGCTATGAACACTGTGTTTGAGCCTCGGTGGGAACACCATCCTTCACTGGGGAATGAAGTCACATCCAGATGACCAATCCTAAATGGGACGAGATGCGCATCCTGGATTCCACAGCTAGTCATCATCCACCAGTGTTCAAACTAAGTTCACTTTTATCAATTTAAAAAAATTTGGTCATTGGGTGCATAAATATTTACTATTATAAAAGTTCTTGTATTTCCCAACGAATGAGACACGAAACGATATTGTTTTACTGACGTTTCGCTATTTAATGCTAATAGCTTTATCAAAGTGTCATCAAAGGACATTTTACGAAATGCCATCTTACATATAACAACTTAATCATCGTTCCTCAACATGGGGTCATTTTTGCATTGTCAAGTTGGTCAATTAGTAAAGATAACAAAGCCAGGTGTAGATTTATTGTTGGATTTGATAAGCGTATAAAATTATAAAAATAGAATCTGTTTACATAATGAAATTGCTTATCACATTTATTTTGATTTCGTGTTGCCACCTGGTCAAATTCTGTCTTAGTCCATCATTCCTATTCAGACAATTTGGATTCCTTTTTACGAGTTTGACCATGGAATGATATCAGTTAGAGAACCGTGGGATTCCAGTTATTATGAAGTGCTTCTGATATTAGACGTTCTTTGTGATTTCAAAAATTTTTCTGGACTATTTCACCAATGCCAAAATCAGTTGTGTCTCCTGCTTCTCTGGCATGTAGACCAATGTAGACCAATGATTTTTCAAACTTTTCTAGTTCGACTGGACTTCTTGATGATTGAACAGATGCTCTACGGTGTTCACTTCTTCGGAACTTGATTGCTGGCCAGGTTCGTCTGATGTACATCGTATCATATTCCAAGCATTTTATTTTATAGACACAGTTGGACTCAGAATCCTTTCGAATTTGGTTTTTTACATGAACAAGACTGTTTTGTGGTGTTCCTGATTTTTTGAAGAAAACTCTGATACTGTGTATTTATTGAGTACTCTTCTGATATTATCTGATGTTTCTGATCTATATGGAATGACATTTGTTGAAGTCCATGTCTTGGGAATATGTTTTCGACCATGTTAAATGTTAGTATTGATTTTGATAATGAAGTTCTTTGGATAGAGAAGAGGCTCAAATTCCACTTATGATAAGTTTTTGGTAATAGTGGTGTTTATGTTTACGGAATGGGGTTGCTAGCCTCATACCCAATCTTCCCTCTTTACCAGTCGTAATACTAGCTTAGCGAGGTAAGAGTATGCGTCGGCCGGGGATGGAACCTTCGAACACATGCGTGGTTGGTGAGCGTTCTACCACTGTGCCATTGATGCACTCCAGTTCCTATTGGCATTATAATTTCATGAACTAACATTTATCATGTTCTTCTGATCAGATATATTAATGAACATTTAATCATAAGATTAACATACAATAGTAGTTAGTATTTCCCGGTTTTATCTATGACACATTTATTTGAACAGGAGGAGGTATATTATGAGTCGAATTTTCCCAAGTGATCTATAAATCAGGTATTTAACCTTAACATGGATTAAAGGTCACATCATTGAAGTTTTTATTGTTACATGCCCTCCAGTCAGACATATGACAGTTTTTTATGTCTTAAGCTTGTAATGCATAGATCATATGAAGCAAAATTTGTAATAATTAGCTATAAATTTCGGCCATATTGTCTTCTCGCTGGAGTGATAAATCTTTTATCTTCTCAATCAATCTTCATTGTCTTTATACGCATGTGAGAATAGTATTCAAGTGATCCGTCGTGTATTGTTTTGCGCTGAACGAGCAGTTGAACCGATGGAAATCTAGTATTACCGCGCTCACAACAATATTATGCATGTATATATGGCCTGCGTTGCTTACTGAGACTGTAGTCCCTCAGGGTGCTGTCCTACCTCCTCTTCCTTGTTCTTTCTTCTTAGATGACTTATCTCTTTCGGATGAAAAAAATATTTTAAATACACTGGCGATCTGACTGTCTCGTTGTCAGTAACGTTCCTATCTGACTGTTCCAAACTGAATTGCTTTTTGTCTGACATCAGTCAGTGGTCAAAGTGAAATGGTCTTACGTTAAACTCCTCCAAATGTTAGACAGTCAACTTCATCTTCAGGCATTAACGTGATCTGTAAGAACTGGTTCGTTCACATAATGCTTGTAGCATAGGAGACATTGATATAAAAACTAAGCCAGGCATAAAATACCTTGGAATAGTTCTATCCTCTGACATTTCTTGATCATCCCACATTTTGTCAACTTCTAAGCAAATGTTCAGTCTAACCTACTACATTGAGAAGTTAAGACAATCAAAAATTCCTCAACCGATAACTTTTACAATTTTTTAACTCTTCCATCTCACATATTGTTGTTTATTGCTCCCCCTTAGTCTTTTCTCGGCTACTCAAAAAGGACTATGGCATATTTCAAAGAGTGTTGAAGATTTGCAGTAGAGCAATTTGTGTGCCACTCAGTCAGCTCCTAATTGTTGTAGTCGATAGACACTTGAACCCTTTTGTGACATGATCCAAATCCTTACTGTGTCACCGTCAACAGTCTCTGTATTCACAACTCTCTATCTGCTGCATCTCATCAGGTAGGACTAGAATTCATAATAAAACATATTATGCTCGTACAACGAAGTACAGAAACTCAATAGTACTCGGATGTGATGTGTCTAGTCCTTCCTTTGGTGCAGACTGAATTCTACCAGTCAGGTTCGCAATGTGGCCACCATTCTAGGTACCTCACCATCACGGTGCATATTGATTTGATGATATTAGATAGTTAAAGGCGATCGGCAGGAAGCCTTGGACCTGGGCTTCTTGCTAGCTGGCATTCACCAGTCACCAAGGCGTATCTGCAACCTTGAAGGAACTCATGTCCCTCCTGAGGTTCGAGCCCGCGTCATCCAGTGCTGCAGTCAGAGACGTTACCACGGAGCTATTCGGATTCGTGATGGCGAGTCACCTAGAATGGTGGCCACATTGCAAAACTGACTGATAGAATTTACTCTGCACCAAAGAAAGGACTAGACACGTCACACTTGTTACTAGTGTCCAATCAAGTTACCCACTACAGACCTACAGGAGGTCAATCGTGAGCCCGAATAGCTTAGTGGTAACGTCTGTGATTGCAGCACTGGCTGAAGTGGGTTGGAATTTCAGAAGAGACATGAATCCCTTCAAGATTGCAGATACACCTTCCTGACTGGTAAGTGCCAACTAGGTTTAGGAAAGGCTTCTTGCCGAATGCCACCAGCAATCTAATATCAACGGTACCCCATTTGGTGCGCGTTCTATGTGGTAGAGATAGTGTTCAACGTGGAACTTACAATTTACCATGTAATTAGCAAAATAATTGGCTCTTCCGAATTCTTCTCTTTATAATTCATGGTGAAACTATTTCAACTAACCTATAATTTTAGCTATTAACATCATTACTATTATTATGCACTTTTTATGCATTTCTGACGTTATTATTACTGCTAATATCAGAAAGCCGCCATTATCAATCCTGTATTATCACCTTTTGTTTATGTTTTTGCTATTGTCGAGTAAATTAAATCCAAATATTGCACTAAATGCTGAGAATTCCACACTGTGTCTTATAAGTAGTGTTTTGGAATAAAGCAAATTATTAATACTGTTATGGTCAACTCTTCATCCAATCTGGAAATCTTCGTCACTCAGCCTGCATCAATAACAAAATTCGGATTTTCAATACAAACGTCAAGTCAGTCACTTCTTCTATACGGATCAAAAACTTGGCCAGTGTGTCACAAAGAATATTTCTAACAGCCTGTTGCAGACCTCTATCAACAGCTGTCTTCGTTCTATACTCAAGATGAGATGGCCGGAAAGAATCACCAACAAGAAACTATGGGAAGAAACAAAACAAGAACCAATCGCTCAACAAATATGCATGAGAAAGTGGAGATGGATTGGACACTCGCTGAGGAGGCCGTTGGGTGACATTGCACGTCAGTCAGGCCAGTGGTCGAGTGGAACCCGAAAGGGAAGCAAGTGGCGAGTGGGACGTCCAAGGGTGACATTGATGAGATCGTGTGAAGAGGAGCTGAAACAGTATGGACTAACATGGATGCAGGTGTAAAGTTCAGCAGAAGGCAGAAGCAAGTGGAGACGTGTAGTTGAAGCCGTATGTTCCACTAGGAACCCAAGGGAAAAATAATAATTATTATTATTATGGTCAACTCTTCATGCCAGTTGAATTACTGATCAATGAAACTGGATGGCGATATATATATATATACATTATAATCAAGGGATAAATTTGAGATTTGATGAATTAATGGGATCCAGTTGGTTATGTGAATAGGAACCGTCCTCATTTCTTCACTTCATTTCGACCCTTAATAGGGTCAATACTTCTGTAGTGTTTGAAGCAAGCAGGAAAGAGCTGTTCATTAATGACAATCACATAACATGTCCCTGTTTTGAAGTGGCGTCACCTTTCTCTGGTTGATATTAAAGCGTCTCAATAAACAGGCTGAAATATACCAGTATGATTACATGAAAATTCAATAATTCAACAATGGACTTTTGCACGTTCTGCATCCTTTAATTCGTTACATTCCATAGATATATCAGTATCAAGCAACATTTTCTAATAAAAGTTCAGCAAATGTAAAGCAGTTCAATGCTATAATGCCACAGAAGAAGAATTTTTTTTAATGCAAAGTTTCATTTATTTTTTTTAAAATTTCATTTTATTATAGCTTGACTCCACACAGTATTTTTGATACAAGTATTAAATTTTTAGCTTGTGATATTGGTAGCCCAAATTTTGCAGACCGACCATTGATATCTAGTGTGCGTCGGCCGAAGATCGAACCTCGAGCCATGTGCATGGTCGGCGAGCGTCCGAACCGCTGTGCCACCGACGCATATGAAAAAATATAACTTGTCATTAAACCACCATGACACTATAATTAGCTGGAATATGCAATAAAGCCATTCGCTGTTCAACCCTGCTCCATCTTTTCATACAAACAGTTCCCTTAATTGGTTTGAATTAAGAAATGACGAACATATTCACAGGATAATATGAGCTGGTTTCATTTCCTAGACTCACTTCAACTGAGCAAATAATAAACAGAATATGTTATAAGTCACAAAATCTCCGAACATGCTTTTTACAATGACTTGGAGTTATAGATAGAAAAATTGGGCAACCTAATTCCAAAAAGGATGCAAGAAGACGAATTATTCAGCGGTAAAAGAGTAACTATTTGCATAGTTCAGATTTCTCTTGGAAACAAAGGTGGGTTGGAGGTAGACTACAGGATAGAACAACAGAGTGAATTCATATATATTATGATGGCGAGTTCAACAGGAAGGGAGTGTTTATTAGATATATCAAACAGTAAAACAATATTTGCAATTAATAGTGTTCTCTGAGCTGGTTGGTTTAGTTGCGAAGCTTTCGTTGTCCTTCTGGACAACATCCCGCTTCAGCGCAATATTTAGCTTTAAGTGAAATGATTTAAATTTCCTCATGAGTGATATAACTGGTAACTATCTTTACATATGTATTGACCATTTTCTATTGACTTGGATTTTAAACTTTCCGGTCACCTGATTTACTTTTTATTAGTTGGTATATTTCGTCTATATTAACGTGCTTGTTAATTGCATTTTCGTTTGAGTACCAGGCTTCTAGGAATTCCCTGACTGCACTTTTGGTGTTTCCTTTGTCTAAGATTTTGACATTATCCCAATCAAATTGATGACCATAATTGTCTATATGCATTGATACTAAAGAATACATATCGTGTCTTTTCACGGCTAATTTGTGTTCTTGGATTCTGATTCGAAGGGGACGCCTACTTTGGCCGATGTAATGCTTGTTGCAGTTCATACAATTTATTTTGTAAATGGTATTAATTTTATCCCCTTTTTCTGTTGGATCTTTCGGTTTGCATAATATCGAATTAAGCGATTTGACTGACTTTGTTTGCTATATCTATATCTAACGGTTTCAGTATTCGAGCTGTTGTTTCAGAGATATTTCTCATGTATGGTAGAATGATTTTTCTTGTAGTCTTTGATGATGGTTTCTTGTTGGTGTTTTGATTCGACTTTAAACACTTTTTGATGAAATTTTGTGGATAACCATTCTTTTTGAAGACCGTTTGTCGGTACTTTTCTTCCATTTTTTTCAACTCTGGAGTGCTACAATGTGTTTGAACTCTCTTTTGAACAATGTCTGCACACAGTTTCGTTTGTGAGTAATTGGATTATTGCTAGTATAGTTGAGTATTTGATCTGTGTGCGTTGATTTTCTATTTACTTGTGTTTCAAAATCTCCTGTGTTGGTTCTCATGATTAAGACATCTAAAAATGGGATTTCGTTATGTAATTCTTCTTCTCTTGTGAATTTGATGTCTTCAAATATATTGTTTATTAATTTATGAGTATATTCTCAATCATTTCTCTTAATTATTACAAATGTATCATCAACGTAACGTATCCCGATTTTTGGTTTAGTTATAGGTAGAGCTATTAATTCTAATCTTTGCAATATTATTACTGGCTAGCGTTTCCAGCACAATGTAGGATTCATAATTCATAATCGTCTTCGCATTCACGAACACAAACTAGCTGTCAAAAGACACGACATACACTCCCTCATATCACTACATGCGGACAACCACGGGCACCAATTCGACTGGGACAATGTTCAAATCTTAGACAAAGGGAACTGCAAAAATGCCAGAGAATTCCTAGAGGCCTGGTATTCAAATGAATCAGCAATCAATAGACACATAGAGATTGACAAAATATACCAATCCATACGAAGAAATTCACACAAAAACAAAGTCAAACTTCAGGTCAAGGAAACAGTCAACACCAAAACAAGTGAACTAGAAAGTGAGAAGTCACACAAAAACAACCAATCACGTTCAAGGTTACTAGAAGAGATGACTAATAAACTCATAGAGAATTCTAAAAGCTCACTTCACATCGAAGTATGTGCTGAAGATGTTGCTCAGTAGAGCAATGAAAGCTTCGCAACCAAACCATCCAGCTCAGAGAACACAACCACACCAAAATCATCCACCTGAGCTACAAATCTTCTCTATTATATCTATAATCATATTAATTATAACCACACAACTTCCGAAATTTCGTTTTATAGTTTTCTTTATTCTTTCCTATTTGTTGTAGGGGTAGTAGTATTTTCCAGATGTCTGGTTGGACAGGTTTGAATTATTCCTATTGCACGTATTCTCATTTGATTCAGTGATGAATAAAGCTTCCGTTATCAATCTCTCCCTCCACCCTGTTGCTATATTAGATTTAAAAACTGTCATCTCATCCCATCCTTTGTATACTTGTGTGTAATTGGATGTAGTACTACAGCTGAACTATTCTCCAGATTTCCTGTCTTATGAGAATCAACCGATATAGATTTTGCTAGGTTTCCATACTCTGCTAGTCTGTCTGCATTTATTCTATTACTTTGACCTACGTATTTGACCTGACAATCATTCCAGAACGGTATTAGATAAACTAAATTGTTTGGTTTTATTGGATCCACAGGATTGATCCTTTAACTGACTAAGCTTGTTTCTAATTGAGTTTGTGGTTGGTTTGAATGCCAGCCACATTTATTAATACATAGTCTACAATTCTCACTAAGGTTTCCGAGGTTCCTTCTTTGAATGGAAGTACTTTTGATGATTTAAATTACATATTGTTGGTGTTGTCATTATCCTGTGCATGTTTGACATGCATGTCGTCATTAATATTATCATTATTATCACTATCACTACCATTATTATTAACTTTATTTTTGCATTTTCCTACATAATTCCTGATTAATTTATGAGGGTAATTATTAAGTTTCAAAACTTCTTTTATATGTTTCACTTCCTGTCTTAGATTTTCCTTAGCACTACTTAGTTTTTGCGCTCTGTCACTTAAACATTTCACTAATCTTATTTCCACTGACATAGGATGAGGTGATCAGAAGTCCAAATCTCTGTTTGAATGTGCGGGTTTCCTGTAAATACTAGTGTTTAACTTCCCATCTTCTTTTCACTCTACAATCTAACATTGGAAGCTCTCCATCCTGACTTTCCAATTCACAGGTAAATGGAATTGCCTCCAACTCCGAAAAAATGTTTATATCCTGTATTCTAAATACGATGAATGTATCATCTACATATCTCCACCATACTTTTAGTGTTGGGCTGAATGTTTCAAACACTTAGTTCTCCCACCTGCCACAATCGGGGATATTGTTGACCCCATGGTAACTCCTTAAATTTGTTCGTATAATTTCTCTTGCAATTTAAATACTGTGGAAGTCAGGCATAGCTGAACTCTCAGCATTATGTCCTCAAGTGGCACTTTAGTGCTAAGTTCGAGTTCTTGGTCAGAAATGAGTTCGTTTTTGACTGCCTCTATAGCCATATTTATTGGTATACGTGTGTATAAACTGACAATGTCAAAACTAACCATTTTTTCTTCACTACCTAATTTTAAATTATCTAATCTATGTTTTAGTTCATAAGAATTTGTTAGTCTAGTTTCTGAGTGACTTCTAAAAGGATTTAATACCATAGCTAAATATTTAGACAGTTTGTAAGTAGGTGAATTTCTAAAATCAACTGTAGGTCTAATAGGGTATCCTGACTTATGAACTTCAACAGCACCATACATCTTACTGGGGTTATTAGTTTTCGGCATTAAATTAAACCATTGACAGTCACTTAGAAACAATTACAGTCACCGGGATAGTGAGAAACTAGTCACTCTATCTTTCTGTATACACAGGTTGAGTATAGAAGTCTTTTGATGGCAATGGCTTCTGCGAACAGAAGTAACTATAGTTTTTCCTTATGTATTGATTATTTTCAAAGCCTGAATAATTCCCACTGTATGTCCTGTGTCCATTAGATGTCTGGCGACTGCATCTGAGAACAGTTTGCTGCCTTTCATACTAAAACTTCTAGGGATATGATCAATTGCTAAAGAAATGTGCCACTCAACTTATATTTCATAATAATAATGATAATAATAATAGCTTTATTCTGAACGTATTTATATGCAGTACAGAATTCGTTTTATCCACTCCTAATACAGAACTTTCAAATCTACAATATATATATATATCACTAGATGGAATTTTGTTCACCTTGCAACATGCTGCTGCTCACTTCCTCCCATTCAACTCCCCACCGATGTATTTATCTCTTCAAAACCCTGACTGAGTGATAGATTGAAAAGCCACTCAAAAGAAATGCACTTGATAAGTAGAAACTATTCTTCAACAAGTATAATTGAGCACTTTTAAAGTATCATATACTCTATGGAATAAATAGTTAACTAGTCCAACAACTTAAGCAAGCCACCGTGAAAAACGAAACAATTGAAAATAGGGATGAGGTACCATGGACAGGCAAACACAGTGTATTATATCTGAGTCCTTGGTACACCAACAACAGAGAAAATTGAGTACAAAAAGTATGTGAAACCTGTTTTCTAAAAGAAAAAAACAGTTTAACATTTCTTCCTCTATTTTCCAATGTTTATATGTGATTTTAAGGGAATAAGGGATTATTATTATTATTATTATTATTATGGTGGTACTTCTGTATGCCTCTGTTCTTTTTGTTTTGATTTTTATTCCATGTTTATTCTTTTTTTCCATTTTGTCTAAGGTTTATGTTAGAGAATTAAAAATGATTGTTGCGAGATTATATTATGTCGTCTCCCTTATTATATATAAATTAAATTTGCCCACTTATTATTCTAGTTTTAGTACAAATTCCCCCTACCCCGCTCTGCTTCTATTCTTTGTATGACAGGAATAAATTAAAAATAAAATATGCATAGGTAGATAGATGGATAGACGGACAGACATTAACTAATAGGTCATTAGGTAGAATGGATAGTTAGGTAGACATGCACAGTTAGATTTTAAATCTTTTTTTGCCTAAAACGTATACATGTTACTTCAATCATAATAAGTAGTATCTTATTTAGGTATCATAGAGAGATGCTAAGATGCAGAATTCAGCTTTACTCAAGGGGATATTTTTACTGATTTCATTCGGTTTAGCTGTCATTAACATAGTTGCCAATATTAAAAGGGTTCACGAACGCTATCCTGCATAACTGCAGGGATGTAACAGAGGTTTTTTAGCAAGAATAATAACAGAGCACCTCAATGCCACTGACTATTCGATCTCAGATAAAACGCTCCTTCAGAGTAATCTACAATGTGACGAACACAACCTGCCGAAGATATTACTCATTCACTCATCTTAGTTGAAATATTGGTCACTTTGATATTTACAGAAGATATGCAGACGATGCTTTACGATATTTTGATATCTTTCACCAACTGTCATCCATTCTATTTACCACTAAAAAAAAATTCGAACTGTGAGCATTCCTTTTCTTGGTGTGTGCTTCACTGGACGTAATGATGGATCTCTTAAAAAGTCCACCAACTGAAAGCGTATATGGAATGGACAGTTAACTAATTTCTATAGTTGGGTGCTTATTTCCAAGTAAGCAAATCAACTTCATTCATTCTTTTTTGCTTTGGGCTAAAAGATATTTGCAGTCCTGACTGCACTGACTTGGAACTTTCTTTAATGTAAGTGTAGAGCCTGGGCACTATGCTAGAGTGTAATTCCATATTAGATAAGTTCATTTCAAATATCACACAGTTGTGCAGGATTAACAACTGGATAACAAGGTTTCGACCATAAATTATTGCTCATAATCATATTTTTTTATATTTTTGATTACAGCTTGATTCCACACCGTATTTTTTGGTACAGGTATGGAATTTTCAGCATATGATATCGGTAGCCCAAATTTTGCAGGCCAACCATAGATATCAGGTGTGCGTCGGCAGGGGATCGAACCCCGGACCATGTGCATGATCGGCGAGAGTCCTAACCACTGTGCGACCGACGCACAATATCATTTTAGTCACACGTTTTCACAGTTTGCCTTATATATATTTTCTCTTTTTTTGTCTACCGAACTTCCCTTTGTTGTTTTGTTGCCATTTTTCATATCTCCGGTATAAGCATTGCATCATTCCGATTTCACGTGTGTGGTTTTGAATCGACAAACAAAGCTTCAGTGATTAAGCTCTCTCTTCACCTAACTATATTACTTTTTAATACTCTCACACTATCCCACCCTATCGCTGTGTGATTACATGTAAGTGAAAACAATGCAATGATTGAGCTTTTTTCTAGGGTCAGTTATTCTAGGTCTAGCTAAATTTTTATGTTCCAACAATCTAGTTGAATCTGATCTACTAGTCTGAACTTTCCTAAAAGCCAGGTTTGCTTAAAATGGTCACTCAAACCAACTTATTGGTAAATACACGAAAGATAAGCATTCTAAACTGGTCAATAATTCTATTCCAAAGAAAACCATTTTTATGAATTTGAAAATTAAAGATGATCAAGTCTCAGATGTGCTCAAATATCTGTATTCTCTACGAGAAATTTCACATATTAGATAATTTATTTTATTGTTTTGGCATTGAACTGTGATTATAATCGTCAACATTTTATCGCATTTCACATTTACTGTAATAAGTATTCACACCTCCGCTTAAATTTCTTAAAAATCATATATTTATACATATGATTGTACAACTTGATGGTAAATTCGTTGAGAAGTACCTTTGTTGAATATTTTGTTCTTAATGTTACGATAGGAATAGTTGTATTAGCCATATTCATTTGCCTATCTTACATTACTGAAGCTCTGATTATTATTATTGTTCCCTTGGGTTCCTAGTGGAACATAGGGCTTCAACTACACGTCTCCACTTGCTTCTGTCTACTGCTGTACTTTTCACTTGCATCCATGTTAATCCATACTGTTTCAACTACTCTTCACACGATCTCCTCCATGTCAGCCTTCGACGTCACACTCACCACTTCCCTTTCCGGTTCCACTCCAGCTATGGCCTGACGCGCGATGTCACCCAACGGCCTCCTCAGCTCAGCGAGTGTCCAATCCATCTCCACTTTCTCCTGCATATTTGTTGTTTGGTGATTGGTTCTTGTTTTGTTTGTTCCCATAGTTTCTTGTTGGTGGTTCTTTCCGGCCATCTGATCTTGAGTATAGAGCGAAGACAGTTGTTGATAAAGGAACTCATGTTCCTTCATAGATTCTATCAGTCTGCACCAAACGAAGGACTGGACTCATGACATTAGTTACTACTTAATATCCAATCAAAGTACCCATTACAGTCCTACACGAGATCAATCGTTTGCCCGAGTAGCTCAGTGAAAACGTCCTTGACTGCGGTACTGGGTGAACCAGGTTCGAATCTCAGAAAAAGAACATGAGTTTTTCCTTCAAGTTTGCAGATATACCTTGCTGACAAGTGCCAATGAGCATGAAACGCAGGCCAAAGGTGTACTACCAACTGCCAACTGCCTCTAGCCGTCTGAAAGAAAACAGTTTTGGCAGTTGACATAACAAAAACAGTAAATGAACTATAATATACAGGAAAAGATTCGTAAAAATACACAAGGAAGCATTTCGAAGCGATTTAAAATAAATCAAGTGTGCTAAGATCAGTAGGTTGGAAAAATAGATCATAGCTTCAAGAAAACTGGTTCCATGATTCATATGATGGCAATTTAATCTCCCTAAATGGTTTCAATATGTGCAGACAAGATCGAAGCAGTTCAAGGAAGAAGTGAGGTGGTGGTGTTGCCACTTTTATTAATTTTCAGTGGCCTGCTGCCAACAACGTCTGCTTTAAATTCCCAAATGATAATACTGACTGCATGCAAAACTTTTAAATGTCGACCTAAACACTTGTCTAAGTACAACTTTATTTTTATCACGAACATTTATGTCACGCCTTGTTGTAGTCCTTGAGAGCTATCCATCTTCTTGATAAATTCACTTATTTTTGCTGCCACCTATTTTGATAATTCATTTTCCATAGTGACAGGCGATTTTAATTCTTGCGATTGCAGTTTTCTTGCATTGCTAGGCTGTGAAAATCTTGTTAACTTTCCCACTCAACCGCATACTTCACTCGATCTTGTATTTATAAATGACTCCAGAATATACGAAACTCGTAGAAGAGCCCCACTGTTTAACTCTGATCATTGTATTGTACTGGTTTTACACGAAATTTATGGAAAGTTACACAAGAGAGGCTTTTCACACCTGTCCAAGAAAACAGAGTAAAGATGTTACTCTAAGGAGCATTTACAGAATCTCAGAAGCATGCTCAAAGACACAAGGTGAGATTTGTTTAATGAAGACTCTCTTGATGACACCATCTCAAATATTACATGTTATCTCAAATTCTGTCTTGACACCTGTTGTCCCAGAGGAACGTTTTTCATGAGATTTGACAGTTTCTGTTCCACTCAACTTAAGAAGCCTTGCAGGGGATAGGAAAAATTGTATAAAATGAAGGATAACATTAGTGTGAAAAGAATTAACACCTTAATCAAGTCTGAAATGAGGAGGTTAACTTCAATATATAACCAGAAGTTTATATCCTGTAAAAACGCCTTTAATATATGGAAACTTTTCAAAGAAATTACTGGTGGTAAGCAGATAAATAGTATTCCTTATTCATTTGATGTGTGTACACTAAACAAGTCTCTCATACATTCTCCCGAGAATGCCAAGCTTTCTAGTGTCGCAAGTGTTAATGAAAGCTGCTTTCCAGATTTCAACACAAAAGACGTTCTAAAATGCTTTCAATCCCTGAGCCCTTCTCAAAACCTGGGTACAGATGGTGTACTGAGGGTTACTGTGAGCACCCACTTCAGCCGAAACTTTTACTTTGCATCTCTTCAGGCAGAACAAGAAGTCATTTCAAAAGACTCTATGGGTGCACGTCTAAGTACAAACATTCCACGATACCATATTTGGCACGTATTTTATGTGATGAAAAATGGTGTCAGGCATGAACTAACTAACCTTCTTACCATCCATCCACTACCAAGCTTAACTGTTATTATTATTCTTAATTTTAGTTCTCTCATTTTTTTCTTTAAGTTTTCATAAGGGTAAACATCATTGAGTTTCTGTAATAATTGTTATTCTTTAATATATGTGTAAAACTTTGGCACTGTGGTAGTAAGTAATTCCGTATTAGTTTGTTTATTAGGTATATCACACAGTGAAACAGTTTTATTCACTGGATGACGTTTCGAACAAAATTTATTGTTCATAATCATATCAATTGTGATCACACGACTTTGACACTTGAGTTTTTTTGTTTTCTTTGTTCTCTCCTATTTGTCGTATGGGTAGTAGAATTTTCCAAATATCAGGGACAGGTGATGAATCATTCCTATTACATGTATTTGTAGTTGATTCGATAAACATTCGAACATATCAACTCGAAGGTTGAAGCAATTCAATTCACTTATGAATTGGAAAATCAGGAAGGGGAGCTCCCAATGTTAGATTGTAACGTAAAGAGGAAAGAAGATGGGAAGGTAAACACTAGTGTTTACAGGAAACGCACACACTCCAACAGATATTTGGACTTCCGATCATCCCATCCTATGTCAGTAAAAATAGGATGGTGAAATGTTTAAATGACAGAGCACAAAAATTAAGTAGTACCAAAGAAAATCTAAAACAGGAACTGATACACATAAAAGAAGCCTTAAAACTTAATAATTACCCGGATAAATTAGTCAGGAAATATGTAAGGAAATGTAAAAATAAAATAAATAATGATTTTAGCGATAGTGATAATAACAATAATAATAACAGTGATAATAATAATAATAGTGACGACACCAACAATAAAGAATCTAAATTATCAGTAGTAATTCCATACAAGGAAGGAACCTCGGAAGCCTTACGCAGAATTCTTAACAAGGCAGGAATAAAAATGGCATTCAAGCCCACAAACTTAATTAGAAACAAGCTTTGTCGGTTAAAGGATCCTGTAGAGCCTTTAAAACAAATCAATTTAGTTTATATAATACCCTACAATGATTGTCAGGTCAAATACATAGGTCAAACTAGTAGAACAGGGGCAGTCAGACTAGCTGAACATAAATACTTAGCTAAATCTAGATTGGTTGACCCGAATAAGATAAGAAATCTAGAGAATAGTTCAGCTATAGCACTACATGCAGTTATACACAACCATACAATAGGATGGGATAGGATGACAGTTTTAAAATCCAATGTCACATAGTATAGGGAGAGATTGATAACGGAAGCTTTGTTTATCGAATCAACTACAAATACATGTAATAGGAATGATTCATCACCTGTCCCAGATATCTGGAAAATTCTACTACCCATACGACAAATAGGAGAGAACAAAGAAAACTATAAAACTCAAGTGTCAAAGTCGTGTGATCACAATTGATATGATTATGAACAATAAATTTTGTTCGAAACGTCATCCAGTAAATAATACTGTTTCACTGTGTGATATACCTAATAAACAAACTAATATGGAATTGTTATTCTTTGTTTTTCCCCTCACCATACTGTTTCAAGAGAACATTAGATTGAATACTCTATAACATGCTAAATTTTCCACACTGTGTTGACATTATTATTTGAAACAAACCCACTGTTACTTTAACCATAATTATTACTACAATTATAGTTACTATCCTCATTTTATAATTTGCACACTTTTGACATTATTCTTACTGTAAATGTGGACACGTTCCTGTTACTCACACTACTACTATAACGACAGAAGACAAGGGCCAGGCAACAGATCATTTATTGAGAAAATCAAGAGATATTTATAGATTTTATGTACATTATTGTCAGTGGAGAAGCAACGTCTTCTGACTGGTTGTTTTCTCGCTGAAGATTATTCTGTAGTGCTTGCGACCGTTTCTCAGAAAGTTTAGTTATATATCTGCGAATCGTATTTGCACATGTTTGGTCTGCTGTGATTGGTGGTTAAGTTCCTCAAGGTTAGGCTTTGTAATTGTTTTTCTCATGACACCGATTCGGGACGTAACATTGATATAAATTGTTGTCTACAATTTTGACTTGTTCGTAGCCAGCTCTCACCACACTGCCACTACCACCACTACCGCCAGCTCTATTGTGTAATTCCTGCATTGTTACTACCATGTGGTGATGACAGCGTTTCCATCCTTCTTCCTCTGCTTTTTACAAATGGCTGTAGCATAAAGCGTTTTCTTCCTCTAAAAGTATTTATGGCAGGCTGTCCACACAATCAAATACCTACCTACCTACATGCGTACCTACCTACTGACGTAACTAACTAACTAAGTAACTAACTTACTAACTAATAATAATGATAATTTGCTTTTTCCAAAACAGTACTTGTGATACAGAATGGAATTCTCAGCATTTTTACTACAGTATTGCATCCATTTAGTGCATTATCAATAAATAGAATTCTACATAGATAAAATAAGTCTCAGTTCATGATGATAACAAAATATTGGCATGTTGGTAGCAAAGCCAAAATTGAACAGTGTTTGAAGGTGTTAGAAAAGTAGTTGCTATCATATTTAGTGACGTAAGTGGGAAAAGAAACAAAGCAGCACATAACGGAAAAGAGAGAGAGACAGAAAAGGAAAAGAAAGAAAGAAAATGTTGTACCTATAAATTATATGAGCTGAAAAGACGAGGTCCACTTGTAC
Organism: Trichobilharzia szidati; assembly: GCA_944472155.2. NCBI lineage: Eukaryota > Metazoa > Platyhelminthes > Trematoda > Strigeidida > Schistosomatidae > Trichobilharzia > Trichobilharzia szidati. The sequence goes on along the minus strand of OX235271.1, from coordinate 46,203,532 downwards.
TACTGACTATTTAGTCAATTATAGGTGTCACGCCTAATATTTTCTTTATCGCACAGAACACGAGCTAAGTAGGGTATGGTTGAGTTTTCGTACTTGCTGGTGAGAGCATATAGTTTTCTATATAGGCTTCTGGTTTCGCCTGATGAGATGCAAGGGGAGAGTTGTGAGTGACGAGGGTGGTGTGAGTTAGATAAAATGGATTTGGCCCATTTTTCATATGAGTCCATGTGCCTGTCGACCAGAATATTAACAAGCTGGTTAAGTGGCACGTTGCTTACCCTGCTGACAACCTTTAACATCCTGCGTAAAGTGTTATAGTCTTCCTTCAGTAGCCCGGGAAAAACTAAGGGAGAACAATAGAGAATAATGGGCAGAATGCGAGAATTAAAGAATTGTAGGAGTAAGGGTTGGGTAATACAAGAATTTGTTAACTTCTTGATGTAGAAGGTAAGACGGAATATTTTCTTAGAAATTGCCAAGATATAAGACGACCAGGAAAGATCAGCAGATAGAATGATGCCTAGGTATTTAATTTCCGATTTGTTTTCTATTTCAGTGCTATCTGTATTGCACACATCGTGAGAGCCAACCAGCTTGTTTAGGTCAGATTTATGCCTAAAGGTTAAATTGACTGTTTGTCATTTGGAGGGGTCTAAGGTAAGACCGTTTTGCTTGGATCACTGGCTGATTTCTGACAGAAAGCCATTTAGTTTAGAGCAGTCGCTTTGACATTTGACAGGCAAAGATACAGCCAGATCGTCAGCGTATTTGACAAAATTAATGTAATTTGAAGATGGTAAGTCATGTAGAAAGAAAGAAAAGAGAAGTGGGGGGAGTACAGCACCTTGGGGGACACTGGCTTCAGTGAGTACCGCAGAGGAGGATTTACCTTTGTATACGGTGTACTGCATTCTGTTAGAGGAGTAGGAATGCAATCAGTTTTTGTCATAGAGAGCTTATTTAGCAAGAGACATCTAGGTACAGAGTCGAATGCAGAAGTGAAGCCGAGAAACGTGCAGCGGACGTATTTGGCACCTTTATCTAATGATGAGACGATACTGTTGTGTTAGACGGCTGCAGCGTCTAAAATGCTCCTACCCTGTGTATAGGCAAATTGTTTGGGGTCTTCAAAGCTTTTAAGGGAGGGTTAAATTTTTAGAAGTACTAGATTTCGCATAAGTTTTAGAAACTAACTAACTAACTAACTAACTAACTAACTAACTAACTAACTAACTAACTAACTAACTAACTAACTAACTAACTAACTAACTAACTAACTAACTAACTAACTAACTAACTAACTAACTAACTAACTAACTAACTAACTAACTAACTAACTAACTAACTAACTAACTAACTAACTAACTAACTAACTAACTAACTAACTAACTAACTAACTAACTAACTAACTAACTAACTAACTAACTAACTAACTAACTAACTAACTAACTAACTAACTAACTAACTAACTCATTAATCAATCAGATTTTAAAATATGAATTTTTGGAACAAATTTATTCTATATACATATATATATATATCGGCATTATGATTTCTATTATTTCCTACTTTTCAAATTTCATTCATCGGTAATCTTGGCATGTCGGTGCGTGCATGATTGCAATTGTGTTTCTCTGGGTATGTAAGTATGATTAAAAAATTAAATCTTGAGCACGTGCACTTGTCTCTATATGTATTTTTGAAGGTCATACCACTATGTATGTATGATTTCTAATAAAATAGAATAAAAGTATAATTGGCAAGAGCGGTGAAGATGAGATGAGCGAGTCTAAGTAGGCGGAGAAAAGACGGTGAACAATGCATATATATACATGATTGAAGATGACATTAAGCAAACGACGAGGATGATGATGATGATGACAAAGGCAGTTGCATATTTCTTTTGTGGATGTCATCAAAATGGTATATAGAATTTAATTTCTAATTATTTTATTTATTATGATGTAAGTTTAATTGTATGAGGAAAATTTGACTATCAACTATTCTGAACAGAAGAAAAAGAAACGTTAATATTTATTAAATAGAAAAAAAGAATCTTATTCAAGAAAATTTATCATTCGGCATATTAGTATACTACTGATAAATACGAGTAGTCGGAAGCCACCCACCGCGAAATAATCAAAAATGATTTGAAGCCAATGTAACCATGGAATTGGAAATTCCATATTACATACGTTTATTTGATATGACACATTTAATGATACAGTATTAACAGCGCCTTAAGTACAACTTATGATTACTAAATTAGGCAAAATGATAAGACATACTAAAACTGTGTGGTCAAACAATTAGACAGGGGTCAGTTAGGTCTCCAGAACATATGAGTTTCAATAGATCTAAAATCATAGACCCCTATATGTTAAATAACCTGGAAAAAAGTCCAGCTGTTGTGATGCCTACAGTTACACACAATCACTGTAGACAGCAGACAGATGCAGTTTCTATTGAAAGTTTGGAAAATAACATTCCTTCCTATCAGAACATTGTATATGCATCCATATATCCCTTGTTTGAAACAAAGATTTATTTATCCCATCTGTCTAAAATAAAATGTACACGTGTTCGCTCATACATAATGTTGTCTTTCCTTGTGGTGGCCTAGTTGCCATCATAATTATTGGTTACTTCTTTAGGAAACTCAAAGGAGGCTCACATCCTCCTTCCAAAGAAGACTAGGCAACTAGTTTGATAAACCTAAAGTGGAGAACAATCACTGAAATATACTAAATGTTGATCTTTGGATTATGTTACTGAATTTGTGACCAGTGGACCAAATTTTAACCCAAAGTAACTGTACTCTGTTAATTTCTATTCTTAGCAATTGCAATAAACTGTTTGCATATCTCCTATTGCTTCAGTTTCATTTGGTATTACGTATCATTACTGAGTCTACAATTGGGTCCACCATATGACACAGTAGGGTGGAACAGGCTCGAAATATTAAAGATTGCTTATGAATTAGTGGCTTTACTCTCTCTTTTGTTCCATCAAGCTGGAAGGATGTCTCGAACGCAAATGGAGTAATATATTTAGGTGGAAAAGAAGGTTAACCACTGAATCTTTGGGTTACTGTAAACTATAGCGATCCAAGCGAACAACAGACATCACGACCTGAACCAATGAATCAGGTCAGCCCATGTTGAATACACTGAAATATGGATGTAGTACACGAATTGCATTGTAAATTCTACCTAGACCCAATATTTCAGTACTGTCTGAAAAACATGTTAATAGGAGGTAGTGTAACATGTATTTTCGCAGGATTAATGTCTCAGCAGAGATATGCAGCCTCTGTTGTTGCATACGTGTACAGCTTTCAAGACTATCGTTGCAGAAAATCTGTCCAAGAAGGTATGTCTTTCTGCTTTTTTTCAAGTTTATCGACGAATGGATTACGAAATAGCATGATAAACAGGTACCTGGATGAACTTATGTACAGAAATAGATTTGAACTATCACTGAAGACTCCAATAAGCAGTTGGGAGGTTTTCTTGGGATACATACGACAACATTAGCCTTCATAACTATTTTTCAACACTAACTTTGATTTCTATAAAGAAAATTTCAAATTACGCCTTTTCACTATGGCTCATTTGATTGACTGATCAAGGTCATTATGATGATTGTCATCACAGTCAGCATGGACACTAAAGGCTTGTTTAGATCTTTGTAAAGTGCATTATTAGTCGTTCATGTAAGATTGATAATAATAATTTGATTTGATTTGATTGAACATAGTTAGCCTTAAAAGAATTTGCGTGTATCAGGCTGTGAAAGGGAGCCGATACTGCCCGTTTTCCGAGGTTGAAGTCAGCACAAAGAGAGTTGAACCTACGGCCTATTTGTTAAAAGTTGAATGCTTAAGATAATGAAAGAGTTATAAGATTTAATCCTGTGAAATATCCCCATATCATGAATTAAAAGGTAATCTGAATCAAAAATATTCTTTTCAATAAATTCTCTTCAGGTTCTAACAATTATAAAATCTAATATCGTTACAATAAGGGCCAGTTATGTGGAGGATACATTTTCCCATTTATACTGTTCTAACTTATTATTAGTGGTATCTCTTCTCACTATATGCCTCCATCTGCTTCATTTCACATGTTGGTTATTTCATGCTGAACTTTTCACCGCAGCTTTACTATCCACTTTGTAATGCATACTACTTTGTACTAGCCATTCACCTGACACGTTTTCTTACCTTTAACTGACTTTTCGGTTTTCCTTCCTCACATTGCATGAATTTTATATGACTAATCACTACCATCTCTCATTTTACAGTATTTTGTAATGGAACTCAGCCCAGCAAATTTGTCACACAAATACGACTTATTTTGTCACCCCATAACTCATCTGTTATTCTACGTAAAAAATGTATTCACCATATAACTGGCCCTTGTTGCAACTATAAATATGATATATTATAATTGTAAAAATCTGAAGAGTGTTTATTGACAAAACAAAAAAAATGTTTGTGCAAAATAATATGCGGCAACCATTTATTTCGTTGGATTCTCTGAAGCTGCTTACAACTTAAAAGTTGATTATTTAAATGTACACAGAATCTTGTAAGGGTCGACTTTTATGTTGTAAGCAGGCATATAGTGTTCTTCCGTATTACCCATACCACTTGAGCCCAAAACTTCGAATTACTCCCAGTTGGCATTGCTCCATGCACCATCTCTTGCACTAAGGTGCAGCAATTCAAGTTACCACAAAAACAGGACAATTGAAGAGAAAAAGGAAAAGGAAAATTGAGAAGTATACGCATCGAATTTTTTCAGAGAAGCGTTCTTTACTACGTATTGCTCTGAGAAGATTGCAGTATATTCGTTATTCATTTCGATTGTCAACCGCTATTGATAACATCTTGAGTCGTGGATTCTATGATCTCTCAGACTCAGCACAAGGAGTCATGATGCACAAATATTTGTGTATCTCATAAGTTGGATTCCAGCTGCTTGATTCAATGAAATTCTGTAGAGTATCTACACCCAGATAAATCTGTGTTTTTTAAGCAGGCATAAAATTAATCAAATCTCTGCTTACCTAACACTTGGAAAACTATTCGCTAGTCTCACTGTTAGTTTAAGTAATATATTCAAATTCAGTTGCTTTATACGTCGGTGGCACAGCGCTTAGGACTCTCGCCGACCATGCACATGGTCCGAGGTTCGATCCCCTGCTGACGCACACCTGATATCTATGGTCGGCCTGCTAAATTCGGGCTACCGATATCACATGCTGAAAATTCCATACCTGTACCAAAATATCCGGTATGGAATCAAGCTGTAATCAAAAATAAAAAATGTCAAATATATGCACTATATATGAGGAAGTACTAGTCTACCATAAATGGAAGAAGTTAACAGACTATATAAGGCAACTTAGTCAGTCGTGTAAATATATTAGTGTGATTACAATAAATAAACTAGCTCGGGAATGTCATGTAGTTATTATTAATGCATTACTATGAGTTATATCAAATAAACCTATATAATATTGACCTTTAGACAAATTGACTCAGTCTAAGAACGATACCATCAACAATGTTGTCAAATGGATTCCGACCACAGTGGTGAAATCTTCAATCTACTAAAAGTTGGTGGGTGTTTCTCTAAACTACTTATATTCGATGATATTGGATAGCTGGAGGCGATCGGCAGGAAGCCTTGGACCTAGGTTTCATGCTAGTTGGCACTTGTCAGCAAGGCGTATCTACAACTTTGAAGTAGCTCATGACCCTCCTGAGATTTGAACCCTTGTCACCCAGTGCTGCAGTCAGAGACGTTACCACTGAGCTATTCGGGCTCGCGATTGACCTCATGTAGGACTGTAGTGGGTATTTTGATTGGACACTAGTAACTAGTTTGACGTATCTAGTCCTTTCTTTGATGCGGACTGAATTCTCTCAGTCATGTTTGCAATGTGGCCACCACTCTAGGTAGCTCGCCATCACTGATAGAACTCAGTCTGCACCAAAGAAAGGAGTAGACACGTCACACTAGTTACTAGTTTCCAATGAAAACTACTTATATTCATCAGTAATAGGAATTGTATTGCTAGTATACTTTGGAATCTTCACTTCATTATTGATGTTAGGCAAAACAAATATCGTAACCTGAAAATCTTGATAAAAAAATCATGATGCAGACATGTGTAAGGGTTTAGTTTACATCGGTGCCAAAGAGTCTGTGTCTCAAAAGTGTAATATCATTTGGCGGTAAAGCAAGTCATCTACTATCTGTTTGACATGGGATGTCAAGTGAGCAGTAATGAAAAGACGGCAATTAGTGATACTGTCATTAATTTAAGATAAAGTTAATCTGCAGGAGTATTTGAACCTGGGTTCCGTGCTTGTGGGCATTCATTATTCAGGCGACTATACAGCCTCAACGGAGTTTTATGCCCCTCGGAGATTCTAACTGGCACCACTGAGTATCAAAGTCAGGGAAGTTGCCACGTAGCTATTCAAGCTAACAGCTGACCTGCACCAGGACAGTAATGAACAATTTTATTGGTCACTTAGGGGTAACTATCGTCTACTCGCCTAATCCTTAGAGTTGACAGAATTCTGCCAGTGAAGTTGGCAATATGACCACAAATTTGAGGAACGCTAATGAGCTCCTGAAATCCAGAATTATCCATATAGATCTGTTTTATTTAGTCCTCTTTATCCCTTATTGAACATTAATTTTGTGGAAATCGGAAGCGTAGTTGTTTCTTTTGCTAAATTCTTATTCCAAAAGTTATAGAAAAAGATCCCAATCTCTTCTCTTGTTTGTATCGAAGTTTTCATTTCTAGATAACTACTAATGAGCTCAATTCATCAATAAACTTTCGGCATAACGTTTTTATTCTTCTTTTTTTCCTTCAAATTCCACAGTGGATCATAGGGCTTCAAGCTAGTGGCTTGAAATTTCTGTAGCAGTGTTTATTTTTACAGGATGGGGTTGCTAGCCTCATGCCCAACCTTTCCTCTTCACCAGCTTTATTACTGGCTTAGTAGTCAAATAGATAATGAAAACAGAACATTAGCTAAGTACTACCTGAAGAGTCCTAAACCAGAACGAAACGGATGTGCAGTATTCCTAGGTTCTCCAGTGGTTTTCTAAATGATGTCAGCTCATGATGAAATCCTGAAACCAATCAATCAAATCCCTAAAAACCAGTACTTGAATGTTTTTGAAATAACAACTAGAATACTCAAACCATTCGAAATAGATGTAGCGCACAAGCCAACACAGTCATTTCATTCAATACTGTGAAGACCAAAACAGCCAAAATCAAAAGAAGGCCATACCAATACCATCTACAAAGTGAAGTGCCATTTGAACTGTGATAAACACTATACTGCTAAGAATGCAGGACCACAAAACGAGCTATGAAAAGGAGCGACATGTTTTCTTTCAAATCGATGCATATAGGCAATTATGACACCGATTCCACTAAGAAAATATGGACATTTTCAACACTGGAAAGACAACAAACGCCAGAGAATTCCTAGAAGCCTGGTGCTCAGGTAAATCAGTGACTTACAGACATAATACTACAAATTAAATTTACCAACTAATAAAGAATAAACCGTAAGACAAGAAATAGTCAAGTCAATAAAAATGATCAATAAAGACGTAAATTAACAACCAATCACAACAGAGAAGGTTGTCAAGAAATACAATTATCCCATTCATGGAGAATCCAGATGCTTTCACTTTACATCATAGCTTGTGGTGAAGACCTTGTCTAGAAAGACATTGAAAGCTTTGCAATCAGAGGACATAACTAAATAAATTGTGTCATAGAATTCACCATAGAGTCTCTTCAGGAAAAAAATTCATCCGTGTATGTAAACGATTACAAGTTTATCCATTCTCATTTCATTAAAAAGGATTTCATGCTTCAAAATCAGTTTTATGTCATAAGCTGGCAGGATAGTTTTATTGGGCAACTTAGTGCCTGCTGTGACCAATCAGAATAAGTTATTTCATCGCTGACCTACAGTGTCAGAAGCTCGACTAGGTTTCACGGTATCTTCATAGTTCCCTGCAGTACAAGTTACTCATATAGAATAATGATGTTCAGTATAAAGTGAATTCTGCTTGATTAATTGGCAGAAAAACTCTGTCTAACCCCTAATTTATGCGTATTCACGCTTCTCACTACACATATGTGACATCATTTTCTAGGTTATACGTAATTCATTGATTACTTTGAGATTTAAAGCTAGTCTATTAACTAACTGCCTTTGTAACGGACATTTTTCATGGTATGGTTGCGTTCTCCTTCTGTACAACTTTTTCAATGCTGACATCACAGCGTGGAGTATAATGACATATTTGTAGCTACATCAACAGTTGACTTAAGTTACAGAATTTTGAAATAATTGAGAAGATTTGTAGCTCAGGTGGATGATTTGCAATTAATAGTGTTCTCTGAGCTGGTTGGTTTAGTTGCGGAGCTTTCGTCGTCCTTCTAGACAACATCCCCCTTCAGCGCAGTATTTAGCACAAAGTGAAATGATTTAAATTTCTTCATGAGTGATATAATTACGTCTCCTGGTAACTATCTTTACATATGGATTGACCATTTTCTATTGACTTGGATTTTAAACTTTCTGGTCACATGATTTACTTTTTATTAGTTGGTATATTTCGTCTATATTAACGTGTTTGTTAATTGCATTTTCGTTTGAGTACCAGGCTTCTAGGAATTCCCTGGCTTCACTTTTGCTGTTTCCTCTGTCTAAGATTTTGACATTATCCCAATCAAACTGATGACCATAATTGTCTATATGCATTGAAACTAAAGAATACATATCGTGTCTTTTCACGGCTGATTTGTGTTATTTATTGTATTATTATTCCTTTGGGTTCCTAGAGGAACATAGGGCTTCAACTACACACCTCCACTTGCTTCTGTATTCTACTGTACTTTTCGCTTGCATCCATGTTAGTCTATACTGTTTCAACCCCTCTTCACACGATCTCCTCCATGTTACCCTTGCACTGACGTCCCACTCGCCGCTTCCCTTTCGGGTGCAACTCGAGCAATGGCCTGACGCGCGATGTCACCCAGTGGCCTCCTCAGCCAGTGTCCAATCCATCTCCACTTTCTCCTGCGTGTTTGTTGAGCGATTGGTTCCTGTTTTGTTTGTTCCCATAATTTCTCGTTTGTGATTCTTTCCGGTCATCTAGTCTTCAGTATAGAACGAAGACAGTTGTTGATAAAGGTCTGCAACAGGCTGTTGGAAATATTCTTTGTGACACACTGGCCAAGTTCCTGATCCGTATAGAAGAACTGACTGACTTGACGTTTGTATTGAAAATCCAAATTTCGTTGTTGATGCAGGCTGAGTGACGAAGATTTCCAGATTGGTTTCAGGTTGATGAATGTGTTTCACGCCTTCCCGATTCTCGCTCGATTTGACATCCTCATCCGTTCCTCCTGTAGTTGAGACAATGCTCCCTAGATAAGTAAGTGAATGAAGTAACCTCTTTCAAATCCCTCCCGTTGATGGTGATTGGCGCTGGATGTTGCAGCTGCTGCTGTTGTTGGTTGGTTATTTTCATAACCTCCGTCTTGTCTATGTTCACCTGGAGTCAGTCCTGTCTTTGCTGCTTCTTCGACCAGTTTGTCGGTTTTCACTTGTAAGTCTTCGATTTTGTGTGACATCAAACATAAATCATCCACACGCGAAATCCAGGTCTTCTAGGACTTCCCAAAGTCTATAAAGTTGAGTTAGAGGTTTGATTGCTATTCCATGCTTTGTTCGATGATAATGCGTAGAGTTGCAATTCGATCAGAACACGATTTGCCTTTCCTGAATCCAGTTTGTTCTGGTCGGAATTCTGCATCCAGTGCGTCCTTGATTCTCTCCAGGATGATGCGGCTCAGGATTTTACTTGGCGTCGACAGGAGCATGATTCCTCGCCAGTTCTTGCAGAGTCCCAGGTCGCCCTTCTTTGGTAGTTTCACCAGGTAACCTTTCCTCCAGTCAGTAGGCACCTTTCCCTCTTTCCAGATCTTTTGCAATAATGGAGTCAGCATATCTGCCGTCGTTTCTGGGTCCGCTTTCAGTGCTTCCGGGGGTATTCCATCTGGTCCAGCTGCTTTTCCAGCTTTCAGAAGCTTGATTGCATTCATGACTTCAGTTTTCGTTGGAGGATTGGTGTCAACTTGCAGTTGTGTACGTGCTGTTGTTGGTATTACTGGACGGGTTGTAGGTGGTGGTCGGTTCAAGAGTCCTTTGAAGTGGTCCGCCCATTGTTTAATCTGTCTTTCTTCTTTGGTAATTGGGTTCCCTTGGCTGTCTTTTATAGGTTTCACTTGTGTTGATCTCTTCCCGGATAGAGACTTGGTTATCTGATATAGTGTCCTCAGGTCCCTTTTGCCTGCTGCCTTCTCAGCTTCAGTAGCCAGGTTGTCGTAGAATTGTCTTTTGTCCTTCCTGGCACTCTTCTTCACTTCTTTGTCCAGTGCTGTGTAAGTTGAGTTCAGCGTCTCTTTCTCTTGTCCATCTTTGCATTGAATCATTTTCTCTTTCACTTTTCTCCTCTCCTCTATTAGTTTCCAAGTGTCTGTTGAGAGCCATTCCTTGTCTTGTTTCTTCTTTCTTCCTAAAACCGTTGAGCACGTTTCGTTGAAAATTACCTTCAGAGAGTTCCAATGGTCTTCCACGGATGATTCCTCAGTGGTGCCACGTAGTGTTTCCTGCTTTGCTCTGACAGTTGCAGTGAAAATGTCCTGTGTGATTGTGTCCTTCAGTTTGTGAGTGTTGAACTTGCATTGTGGCCTATCCATATATGATATATGTATACCATATTTATTTTCTACTGAAATGTTTCAAATTAACAGAGGTGCAACATCACTAACACATTAATGTAAAGATCAGATAATTTAATTCTGCTCTGCAGTGATTTGATTAATACCACATTTGATCACGTCAGTGGCTTAGCGGTTAGGACGCTCGCCGACTATGCACATGGTCCGGGATTCGATCCCCGGCCGACGCACCTCTTTACCTCGCTAAGCCAGAAATAATGCTGGTAAAGAGGGCAAGTTGGGCATGAGGCTAGCAACCCCATCCCGTAAAATAAACACTGCTATAGAAACTTCAAGCCACTAGCTTGAAGCCCTATTTTCCACTGGGGAACGTGAAGGAAAAGGAAAAATTTGATCACGAGCTAACCTCAGTTAGCGAACCATCGGAAAACTAACTACCTGAGAGTACTAGACAACTGTTTCGTCCCGATTTTCTCGACTTTTTTTAACAGTACAAACCCAAAGGATTTGAACCTCAGACGTTCCGAGTACAAGGTGAGCTCTGATGTCTTAGTATAAAACCTCTACAATGCCTTGTTTGGCATACATTTTATGTGATGAGAAGAGTTTTAGGCGAGACACAACCAGATTAATGCGAAACACTAATTAAACAGCCCTCTTCTTTATTATATTGTCATCAATATTTTTAGCTTATTTCAATTTAGAAAACAGAAAGATTGAGCGAAGAAATATTTGCTTTTCAATTAGATCATCATCTCTGGCTCTACTCTGATATACACGTATAGCATTTTTATAACAATACACAACAATTTACCAATCAAGTGGCACTGATATGTTTGTTAACAATAATTAGTCAGTGTCCACATGTCAGTGGGTTGATAATTAACGAAGAAAACCAATACAAATTTAAAAGGTAGAAATGGATAGAATAAATTAATTTTTACAAGGATAACACGTAATTAAAGATGAAGTGGTCAAAATAAAAATAAAATAATTTGGACAATTATAATTTAATAGGGGGAGGGGGCGACGTAGTCCTGTCTTGTAACGATGGCCACGGTAAGCAAAGTAGCTGTACAAATTTCTTCTGTACACATAGGCTTGGCTTCTTCTGGTGGGTTCCGATTGCTTCAGCTGTCTGTAGAAGACGAACTCTTATAGCAAAATTAAGATTAGTAGGAATGCGATAAATAATCTTAAATGCAGTATTAACATCAACCTTATGCTCAGTATCAACAAGGTGTGCTAAAATAGAGCTACGAATAGATCTTATTTGTCCCTTGCTTAACCATGTTGGATGATGTTCGGAAATACGATGATGAACCTGCCTAATTGTACGCCTGATATAGCTGGGTCCGCAGCTGCAGTCAGACTGGTAGATACACATAGAAGAAGCAAATTTAGTTAGTTTATCCTCATTTCTCGAACGTAAAATAGAGGTGGTTGTGAAGAGACAACGTACCTCTGCTGCATAGTAAGCTCTTTTAACTGCATTATTCAGGCGCTGTTATGATTTCGCTGATGTTGTCACTGAGGAACTGCAATTTTATGAACATTGGTTTCTTCGGAACTGTTGCCATACTGACTCCCCTTGGTACTGAATTCATACTTTTCTCAATGAATTTATCGGGATAACCATTTTTTGTGAGTAATTCTCTAATAATCTTAAGCTCCTCATTGAGTCAGTCGTCTGAACAGATTAACCTAGCTTAATTCAATTTTATATTCATATTCATACGGAACAGAATTATCAATGTAAATGTCTTGTTTTGATTGTCACTCCTGTAAATGAGAATATTAGATACAATATTGTACTACATGCTGAAAATTCCATATTTGTACCGAAATACTGTTTGGCATAAAGCCATATTATTTTTTTATTTGTTGTTCACCTTTATTCTTCCCTGGACTTCTAAAAAAAAGACTATGTCATATTACGCAGAACACTGAATGCTGTAAGTAGGGTTAGTGCTGTGTCTTTGACTCAGCTAACTGACATTATTGTCAACAGGCACTTCAATTCTTGCAAACAGTTGGCTAAAGTTATCTTCATTATGGTTTCACCAAAATTCTGTTTATAGATGTTTCATTATTAATATTATTATGACTATTTTAAATTTTATATATGTGCATATTTATAAAAGGAGCTAAATTGTTGTAATATGTTGAAAAAACTCTGAAAACTGGATTCTGTATAATTATTATTATTGTTTGGAATAAAGGGATTATTATTATACCATCCATCCACTGGGTTCGAACCCCATGGGTGCATGCTGATAAAGAGTACCAAAAACTAGGACAAAGTAGCTATCCAGTACTCCCCAGTAGCTTTCCAATGGTTCTCTAAACGATGTTAGCTGGTGATCATATGTGTTACCAATCAAATCCTTGGGAATCAAAGTTAAATTATTTAATCTTTACTCTGGCGTGCTAGTGATTTTAAATCTCAACTCAGTGTGAAACATTTTGAATGAAAAATAAATAAAAGGCATAAATATCATATATACGTATGTATATGATGGGCAAATTTACTGTTTTAATGAGTTTGTTTGTAGGGATTTGGTTTTTTCCACTTTTAAATCATGAAAAATACCCATTTATTCATAAGTGAAAACACAGTGTTTTTGTCCAGCGAAGAAATTTCTTTTCAACGACTTCATTTTCAAGCCAACTGTACAGCCGTATTTATATTACAGAAAAGGTTATTATGTGGCACTAAATAATTGCTCAGTCAATATACATATATATGTGATAAGAATAACGATAATTAAAATGTTATAAGGGGTAGAGTTGAAGTGGATGAATTACAAAATTATTGAAGATTGTTTTATAAGTGAATTGATATCAGAAATATCAAAAAAAACTAGTTTTTACCAGCCGAAATATGATTAGACAATGCATCAAGGATAGATTACCGCTTATGTCCACATCTGTATGCATTTACTCTTCTACCTGCTCCTGTGGAACTGTTTATATTGGACGTTGTAAGAGTACTCTCCGAAAACGTGTAGTTGAACACTATCCAGTCTGGTTAATGAAAGGCGAACGTAGAACTGCGAAGTCGTCTATTTGTGATCACCTGTTAGAGTCTGGTCATTCAGCCCCACGTGATTCATCCTTCAAGGTTATCTACATGGCGAAATCGAATCGATCCAAAAGTTTACGTTTTCTTCACTTATGCATAGCCGAAGCTTTAGCTATACATGAACAGAAACCTAAATTATGTGTTCAAAAACGTTTTGTCAAACCCCTTTCTTTACCTTGGTCATAGTAATGTTCTTTCTAGTTTTTACTTTATTTTCTTTTATCACTTGAATTCATTCCACTTCACTTCACATCTTCATTCTTATCGTAATCGTACTCCGAATTTTTTAAAATTTTTAGACAACACTTGACATTTTTAAAACATTTTTGATATCAATTCATTTATAAAACAATCTTCAATAATTTTTTTTATTTATCCACTTCAACTCTACCCCTTATAACATTTTAATTATCGTTATTCTTATCACATATATGTATATTGACTGAGCAATTATTTAGTGCCACATAATAACCTTTTCTGTAATATAAATACGACTGTATAGTTGGCTTGAAAATGAAGTCGTTGAGACGAAATTTCTTCGCTGAACAAAAACTGTGTTTTTCCACTTTTGATCACAGATTGATATCAGTTAGAGAACCATTGAAAACCAGCAAGGAGTACTGGACAGCTGTTTCGTCCTAGTTTGGAACTCATAGACAGTACACACCAACTAGGTTTTGGACCTTGGACCTTCCGGTTACAAGGCAAGCTCGTATACCATTCAGCCACTGGGACGTGACTCATTGGCCAGTTCAAACGTCTACCAGTTAGTGAGTTTAGCTCGACCACCAGCCACCATCATCAGCCAGTATTCGTCCTCACTCCCGTCTAATTCTTTTCATATTGAAGACAAAGTAAATGTAACAGACAAATCAGTAGTCAAATAGATAATGAAAACAGAACACTAGCTAAGTACTACTGAAGAGTCCCAAACTAGGACGAAGCGGCTATGCAGTATTCCCAGGTTCTCCAATGGTTCTCTAACTGATGTCAGCTCATGATGAGATCCTGTAACCAATCAATCAAATCCCTAAAATCCAGTACTTGAATATTTTTGAAATAACAACTAGAATACTCACACCATTCGAAATAGATGTAGCGTACAAACCAACACAATCATTTCATTCAATACTGTGAAGACCAAATCAGCCAAAATCAAAAGAAGGCCATACCAATACCATCTACAAAGTAAAGTGCTATTTGAACTGTGATAAACACTATATTAGTCAGAGTTCAGGACCATGAACTAGCTTTGAAGAGGCGCGACATGTTTTCTTTCAAATCGATACATGTAGGCAATTATGACACCGATTCCACTAAGAAAATGTGGACATTTTCAACACTGGAAAGACAACAAACGCCATAGAATTCCTAGAAGCCTAGTGCTCAGGTAAATCAGTGACTAACAGACATAATACTACAAGTCAAATTTACCAACTAA
The DNA here is from genome assembly GCA_944472155.2 of Trichobilharzia szidati. Taxonomy (NCBI): domain Eukaryota; kingdom Metazoa; phylum Platyhelminthes; class Trematoda; order Strigeidida; family Schistosomatidae; genus Trichobilharzia; species Trichobilharzia szidati. The sequence goes on along the minus strand of OX235271.1, from coordinate 46,188,200 downwards.
TAAAGAATAAACCATAAGACAAAAAATAGTCCAAGTCAATAAAAATGATCAATAAAGACGTTAATTAACAACCAATCAAAACAAAGAAGGTTTTCAGGAAATACAATTATCCCATTCATGGAGAATCCAGATGCTTTCACTTTACATCATAGACAGAGTGGTGAAGACGTTGTCTAGAAAGACATTGAAAGCGTCGCAATCAGAGAACATAACTAAATAAAAATTGTTGTATCCCTTGTGTCATAGAATTCACCATAGAGTCTCTTCAGGAAATAAAAATTCATCAGTGTATGTAATCGATTACAACTTTATCCAGCCGACATCCTGAAGAGGAGAATATCCAGCTCTTTAAAGAAGATCTTCTCTGCAGCAACACTAAGAGTGACATTCTCTAGACGTCCAATACTTCGAAACAACACGAAGGACAAACTCTCGCATATGACCAATTCAGTGTGCATATACCAGTTCACCTGCTCATGCGGAGCTAGGTACATAGGTCGTTGTACGCGCGTCCTTTCAAAACGTGTTAGAGAACATTACCCGGTGGGGCTGCAAAGAGGAGGCACCGGTTCAATCAGAAGTGCCATTAGCGAACATCTGATCAACACCTCCCACAACATCTCAACTGATTCTTTCAAAGTAATTCACAAAGACAACAGAAACCTACCGAAAGCAGTATGTTTCCGACTTTTCTGTACTGCAGAAGCCCTCGCAATATGCATCGAGAAGCCGGAGCTGTGTGTTCAAAAGAAATTAGTCCATCCTCTACAACTACCATGGAACTAGACCGGTATGTTACCTTAGCTTCCGTTTTTGTTTGTTTTTTTCTTCTTTCGTTCTCTTATTTCTTTTTGATGCTTTTTCGTTTGCTCTGTTTGTGATTCTTACTCCCTCAGTCTTCATTCGATTCACCCTATTTTTTCTGTTATAAAAACAGTTATTTTAAGTTTGTTTCCATGCTTTTCCTGTTCACATTTATAATTCGTTTAATAATAGAAAAATAAATTAACTATTTTACAATTATATCTTAATCCTGTGCAATTTTTGTGTTTCTACGGCTCTTGTAATTTATATTCACACCTCCTAACTTCCATTTCAAGTTAAAACTACTATTTCAATTTTTGTTTCCATGCTCATTTTCTATACACCTGTAATTCGTTGTAACTCTATATAATTACTAATCTATATTCGCACCTCCTAATTCACGTCTCAAGTGGAAAATTGTTATTTCAATTTTGTTTCCATGCTCATTTTTACATACTTGATATCCGTTCTAATCCTGTGTAATTTTGTTTCTAAGCCTCTCGTAAAAACCATATCTAGTTGGAAATAATTATCACCTTTTATTCGCCGTCCTAATTATGTAGAATCAAACAAGAATTGTCTTCATGTAAAATTATGTATTTAAATGCGATTGTACAGATTTGAAAATGTAATTGCTGAAAAGATATCTTTGCTGAACTTCGTGTTCTCTTCTTTCTAATTATCCATTTTCATTTCATTAAAAAGGATTTCATGATTCAAAATCAGTTTTATGTTGTCATAAGCTGGCAGGATAGTTTTATTGGGCAACTTAGTGCCTGCTGTGACCAATCAGAATAAGTTATTTCATTGCTGACCTACAGTGTCAGAAGCTCGACCAGGTTTCACGCTATCTTCATAGTTCCCTGCAATACAAGTTACTCATGGAGAATAATGATGTTCAGTATAAAGTGAATTCTGCTTGATTAATTGGCAGAAAAAAACTCTGTCTAACCCCTAATTTATGCGTATTCACGCTTCTCACTTCACATATGTGACGTCATCTTCTAGTTATACATAATTCATTGATTACTTTGAGATTTAAAGCTGGTCTATTAACTAACTGCCTTTGTAACGGACATTTTTCATGGTATGGTTGCGTTCTCCTTCTGTACAACTTTTTCAATGCTGACATCACAGCGTGAAGTATAATGAGAGCTTTGTAGCTAGATCATAAATCGACTTAAGTTAGAGAATTTTGAAATAATTGAGAAGATTTGTAGCTCAGGTGGATGATTTGCAATTAATAGTGTTCTCTGAGCTGGTTGGTTTAGTTGCGGAGCTTTCGTCGTCCTTCTAGACAACATCCCCCTTCAGCGCAGTATTTAGCACAAAGTGAAATGATTTAAATTTCTTCATGAGTGATATAATTGCGTCTCCTGGTAACTATCTTTACATATGTATTGACCATTTTCTATTGACTTGGATTTTAAACTTTCTGGTCACATGATTTACTTTTTATTAGTTGGTATATTTCGTCTATATTAACGTGTTTGTTAATTGCATTTTCGTTTGAGTACCAGGCTTCTAGGAATTCCCTGGCTTCACTTTTGCTGTTTCCTCTGTCTAAGATTTTGACATTATCCCAATCAAACTGATGACCATAATTGTCTATATGCATTGAAACTAAAGAATACATATCGTGTCTTTTCACGGCTGATTAGTGTTCTTGGATTCTGATTCGAAGGGGACGCCCACTTTGGTCGAGGTAATGCTTGTTGCAGTTCATACAATTTATTTTGTAAATGGTATTAATTTCATCCCCTTTTTCTGTTGGTTTGATATATGAATTAAGCGATTTGACTGGCTTGTGTGCTATATCTATATCAAACGATTTCAGTATTCTAGCTGTTATTTCAGAGATATTTCTCATGTATGGTAGAATGAATTTTCTTGTGGTCTTTGATGATGGTTTCTTGTTGGTGTTTTGATTCGACTTTAAACACTTTTTGATGAAATTTTGTGGATAACCATTCTTTTTGAAGACCGTTTTTAGGTACTTTTCTTCCATTTTTTTCAACTCTGGAGTGCTACAATGTGTTTGAACTCTTTAAAACAATGTCTGCACACAGTTTCGTTTGTGAGTAACTGGATTATTGCTAGTATAGTTGAGTATTTGATCTGTGTGCGTTGATTTTCTATATACTTGTGTTTCTAAATCTCAGAAAAACGATGTGTACCAGACAACTGTTTTCTCCTATTCGTGATAAGGAGGGCCTACAGAGTTGGATATAAGGAAAAATACTCACGGATGATTGGGCTGGTGGTCGAGCTGTATACATTGCTGTTTGGCAAAAGTTTGATTTCATGCGATTCCGTCTCATAGGCTGTATGTCCAAGGGTATATATTTATAAGTCATCTAAAGTCCTATCATATAATAAGGGGACATCTGAGACCCTACGTAGGATTCTAAATAAAGCAGGAATTAGGGTGGCATTCAAACCTACAAACTCACTCAGAGACAAACTCTGTAGGTTAAAGGACCCAGTTGACCCAATCAGACAAAATAATATAATTTACAAAAAACCCTGCACTGACTGTGAGTTAAGTCAACCACATAGGTCAAACTAGTAAGTCAGGGGTAGTCAGATTGTCAGAACATAAGAATTTAGCTAAGGTAAGAATGATTGACCCCGAGAAGATAAGTAATTTAGAAAAAAGCTCTGCAACTGCAACGCATGCAATAACACACAACCACACAATAGGGTGGGAGAGGGTTAAAATTCTAAAAAGTAATCTAGGTAGGTAATATATACGCAGGTGAATCATTAATATTCATTATTTATTTCACACACTAGCATAATCATTTATTTCACGCATCTGCGTGATTATTGATTTAAATTACTGAATTCCCAGGGTTTGTTAATATTTTTAAAATGTGACATTGATTTTTCTAATTGTATAAATACGGAGTTGTTGTTTAACATTTTCGACTGTTGTTTGAGACAGTAAAAGCTCTCATATCAACGTCCAGTCTTCTCTTTTATTTGTCTTGCGTGCCCGGCGGTATTATTGTTGTTGTTGTTGTTGACGTGCGATTAAGACAGATTAGCCAGCGCATTAGTTAGATTCGCTCGTAGTCTACAAGGTCCTCATATTCACATACATAACAGTAGGTGAAGAGAGAGGTTGATTACTGAATCCTTGTTCATCGAATCTAGACCCAACGCACGCAACAGAAATGACTCAATGCAAATACCAGAAATACGGAAGATACTACTACCAATCAAATCAAGTGAAAATCAACTGAAAAACAATGGAACTATATAAATGAATTTAGGAAGTCGTGTGATTACCTTGATATGATTATGAGCAATAAATTGTGCTCGAAACGTCATCAGTAAATATTACTCTATAACAACACTGTGAGACTTTATCAAAACAAAATTTACCCATAATGGAATTACACTCTACCACAGTGCACAAGTTTTATTCTTATGTCTCGTGTCGTAACCTGAATTTCTTAAAAGAGTGTTTCGCTAAAGAATCACAAATTAGAAGGGAAAGCAGTAGTCCAGTACTCCATAGTTTTCAGTTGGCTCTCTAACTGGTATCAGTTCGTGATCTAACTTGGAATAATAGTGATAATAATAACAGAGACCACATTCGGATGCTAATAACAGTAACAGTAATCATAACTACACTACTACTACTGCTAAGCAACAAAATAATGAGACAAAGATTCGCAGCTCACTTGAATGCATTCGGTGTTAGATGAGATTGGAATAATAATAATGGAGCTTTATCATTTTCATATCTAGAAAGGAAGTAAGCCTTCAAAAAATTCTCAATAAATGAAATATCCATCCATCTTTTATAGTCAACTTGAGAGTGATTGATTGCCTCAAGGGAGATTTTTGCTAGGACCTATATTATTCTCTTTTTTTATTATTACAGATTGTTTCGTTCACTTGATATTTGATCATTCGATCATCACATGACTTCCTCTTGACTGATTGATAAGTTCAATCAATGTCCATAGGTCTGAAGTGAGTTCCCTGGTATTTCTCTGTTTTCCATCTGGCCAGAATTGTCCAGTGTGAGCTGGTATGCATGAATAAATGAATGCATGTGTCCTTTGATTGTTAATATCAACTTGCATACAATAAATGATTACTTCATACTACTTAATTAAGTAATACTGAGAATCAAACAAAAACAAAATTTGGTTACAGGATTTCATCATGAGCTGACATTGATTAGAGAACCATTGGAAAACCTGCAGGGAGTACTGGACAGCTGTTTCGTCCTAATTTGGGACTCTTCATCGGTACGCACTCACCGAGATTCGAACCCAGGACCTTCTGGTTACAAGGCGAGCTCGTATACCATTACACTCGCCTTGTAACCAGAAGGTCCTGGGTTCGAATCCCGGTGAGTGTGTACTGATGAAGAGTCCCAAATTAGGACGAAACAGCTGTCCAGTACTCCCTGCAGGTTTTCCAATGGTTCTCTAATCAATGTCAGCTTATGATGAAATCCTGTAACCATTCAATCAAATCCCTACAAACCAATTCTTGAAAAACAAAATTTGTCAATATTTCAAAGTCAGATAAGATGCATCTGTGATACTTTCAATTAGCAACACTAACCATATGGTTTAAATAGTTTATAATCAATATTTAATGTGAAAAGTAAATTAATTTCGACGAATAACGAAAACAATTCAAAATCAAATCATAAAGTTTAAAAACAAATAAATCTGCAATTTTACAAACTATATACACACAGATCGAGGTAAGAATTCACCAATATTGCCTTTTTGAAGGTGAAATTATTCAGATGACATAGTGTATTCTGAATTCATCCAGTCCACTGAGCTGAGCTCAATCCGGGTGCACAGCTAACTGATGAGTTCAGCTACAAATGAGTGAAAAGGCAACCATCTGGTGTGTGTGAATAATCACTTCGACCTGATTATTAAGCACTACTGTTTTTGAAGTGAATGGTTTTCAAATGCTCATTAACAATCAGTAACTTATGTCATCATCATCATAATAACCTTGAAAATAAGTTTAATTATTCAAATGAACATTTGTTCAATGTTTCAATTTTTGTAATATAAATTTTTTTATTATACATTTTATTGACAGTTTGTTTATTTACTTAGAAAGACAAATATTTATTTGTTTTGCTTAAATATGTTCATGTAAGCATACACTAGATTTAATAGATTGATATTTTTCAAGTAATTAAGTTATGTAATAATTTTTTGATGATGTAGGTATGTTTAGCTGACGAGTCTCACATGGGACGAAGCTTATCTACTGGATTCCGTAGCTGGATAAATCGTGAATCATACTCATTTGTAATCTGGTTGTTGTTTAGCTATTTCATGAATGTATTCATTGTATTTATTTTGGTAAAGTTAAACTGCAGCAGCTACTACTACGAAGTAACATCTAAATAAATTTGGACAACCACCAATCATAGCAGAGCCACTTTAAGACTGGTAAATTTGTCAATTTACTCTATTACAGAATTACGAGGATATCAAATCGAGAATCGGAAAGGCAAGAAACACATTCATCAACCTGAAACCAATCTGGAAATCTTCGTCACTCAGCCTGCATCAACAACAAAATTCGGATTTTCAATACAAATGTCAAGTCAGTCACTTCTTCTATACGGATCAGAAACTTGGCGGCGGGTCACAAAGAATATTTTCAACAGGCTGCAGACCTTTATGAACAACTGTCTTCGTTCTATACTCAAAATCAGATGGCCGGAAAGAATCACCAACAAGAAACTATGGGAACAAACAAAGCAAGAACCAATCACCAAACAACAAATGTGCAGGAGAAAGTGGAGATGGATTGGACACTCGCTGAGCTGAGGAGGCCGCTGGGTGACATCACGCGTCAGGCCATCACTCGAGTGGAACCCGAAAGTGAAGCGGCGAGTGGGACGTGCAAGTGTGACATGGAGGAGATCGTGTGAAGAGGATTTGTAACACTATGAACTAACATGGATGCAGGTGAAAAGTACAGCAGAAGAGAGAAGCAAGTGGAGAGGTGCAGTTGAAGCCCTATGTTCCACTAGGAACCCAAGGGGACAATAATAATACTACAGAATTGATTACGAGTTGACGTCGATTAGAAGGCTATTAGAAAACCAGGGAGTATTGATTATCTGTTTCCTCCTAGCCTTAGGGCTCTTCATCAGTATGCACGCAGTGAGACTCAAACCCATGACATTCTGGTAACAAGGCAAGCTCTCAGACCATTCAGACACTGGAACATGATCCACGGGTCTATAAATTCTAACTTCTGCTAATTCGCGGTATATAGATATAGTGCAACTGCTATCCAACACCATAGGCGAGTGACTGTTCGATTACCTAACTTGGCGGACCCAGCTATATATTTTTATATACATCACAAATCAGCAGAAGCTGGAATTTATAGGCCCATGGATCGAATCCCAGTGACTGAATTTTCTACCAGAAAATTCTAGGTGGGTGCATACTGCTGAAGAGTCTCAGGACTAAAACTTAACACCTGTTCAGTACTCCTTAGTTCTTCAGTAGTTCTCTAACTGATGTAAACTTGTAATCGAACCTGCAACTGGTCAAATCTCTACAAACCAAGACCTGTTAACTCACTGTATTCCCACATATACAGACACCTTTATTCCCCCTTATACAACAGCAATAAAGTTTCTGAGTTAAGCATAACAGAAAATTCACTATCTCGACGAAATCTACGATGCTAAGTCAAGGCCGAAAAATGAAAGCAACACATACATGCCAATTTTGATAGATGATGTAACCGGTTGCTTCAGGGTCATTTTGCAGCTTGTTCTGGTGAGTTAAGAGTGGTGCCTGATATAGTCTCACTTCGTCTATTATTTTACTTTTCAAATACATAGTAACTATAAGAAAACAAGGTTCAGTGCACTTAAACAAAAAATATTGACTCTAATTAGTTTTACAGATCAGTAGTTGTACAGTAAGATACAATACTTAACCAATAAATTATTATCAAAATGAATATAGAAAAAGAAAAGGGTTGATATTATTTATGTAACCAACCAACGACTAGTAACAGTTACTGTCGACAGAAGAAATCTCAACGAAATTTCCACTTATTTAGGTGACATCATTTCAGCTGTAGGCGGCACAGATCAGAATGGTAAAAGCAGGATAGGAAAACTATGACATCTGCTGCAATCGACACAAAGAAAAAATCCGACTTTTCAACACCAATGTCATATACGTGCTTCCATATTGTTCAGAGAATTGGCGCGCGCGTCACGGAAAGCATTCCCAACATGCTGAAGATTTTATCAACAGCTATCTTTGCTCGATACTGAAGATAAAATGGCCACAAAAGATAAACAACAATAATCTTTGGCAACAAATAAACCAAGAACCAACTGCTCAATACATGTGACGAATAAAATGGAGACTTTTCGGATACACTGTGAGAAGACGCTTGAGTGACATTATGTTGAAGGTAGACACTCGAGTGGAACCCGGATGGGAAATGACAAGTTGTGTGTGGGTCCGAGAGTGACAAGGAGGATATCAGGTGAGGAAATGAGAGATTAGATAAAGTCAGGGAGCCAAACATACAGAACTACATAGAACAGGATGAGGATGTGCTGTCGAAGCCACATGTCCCACTCAGAACACAAAGGAATGAAAAAAAATGTAAAAGTTACACAGAGAAAGATAATCAGAAGTGTTTTGTATTTTGGAAACACTGAAAAATTTCGACCGTACGAAGAGAAGGGGGGATCAGACAATTTTAGTCTGAATGCAAAGTTTTACTTTCACTAAATAAGGCTTTAGAAATACAAAGAAGACGGCTAAAAATGTAATTTTAGCAGGTTACTTTTTATCTTGTAAATAACGTTGAAGGAAGAGTTAATTCAGGAAAAATAACCAATGTCAACATGATTTTCAGCACTAATTTCAATTCTCTAAAAGATTCTTGGTGAAAATAGATATCGAGGAAGACATTAAACCAAAGGCATAAATACAAGAATGAACTGTACGTGTGAACAGATATCAGGGGAGACTTGGTATTAAACGTCTTAAAGATAAGAAACTCTAATTCCCTAAAGAAGGGTTTCTTTGAAACGAGTCTAAAACTGGTATTCTATGGTCTAGCAACGTAAAGGACAAGCTTCTGCATACGACTACTTTATTGTGCGCATATTAGCTCACCTGTGCCAGTGGAGCTAAATAAATAAGTAGTGTAATTTCAAAAGGAATCCCAAAATACCATCCTGGATGACTCCAAAGGATCAGCAGTCGTTCTGTCAGAAGGTCTATCAACGACCACTCCGTCAGTACTTAACAGAAAGTTCATCATTCTCAGTCATTTATAAAATGGAAAGAAATATATCGAAGGCAGTATGCTTCGAATTTCTTCACACTTCATAAACCCTCGCTATATATATCCAGTAGCCGGCGTTGTGTATACGATAGATGATAATTTGATTCTAGTATCTACCATAGGCCTAGTTTTGTGTGCTTTGCTTTATTCTTTATTCAGTCGTCTGCTTCTCTTTTTTCATCTTCGATTACAAAACATCATATCATTCTGCCTTTGCGTTCGCCTTGATCATACCTAAATTTTCGAAAAGGTATTCTAGATCATACTCAACCTTACTTCTTGGCCTGCATACTTTGTGATTGGTCTTAATCTCATACCACACTTGGGAGTTTTAATATTAAGCTGAAAAATTATTATTTCTATTTCAGTGTCAATTTCATTTCAAACCGACATTGTTTAGATAAACAGTGAAAAATTAAGAAGCGTAGTACAGGTGTTTCGTCCTAGGTTGTCACTCTTCAGTGATGCTAACCAGGGACCACTCCAGGAATCGAATATAGGCCCTTTAGGTTACAAGGCGAGTTCATCGATCATTCAGCCAGTGAGTTTGCATACAAATGACCCCTATATTCTGATTTCTGTACGCAATATAGCGCCACAGTCAAACATTGGAATAGATAATTATCTGCTTCACAGCCGATATGATGAACATGATCGCCCTAATGGATCATCTACTGACGAGGTCTCATTGCGGATACAAAAGGCTTGTGTGGCATTTTCCAGCTTATGACATCTCTGGCATAGAGGCGATATCCTGCTATTAATGAAGGGACGTATGTACTGCGCCACAGTTCCCTCCGTCCATTTTTTATTGCTGTGAGACATGACTATTGAAAATGGGAAGAATTGAAGAGGCTAGCTGTCTTTGATCATGGTTACTTGCTTTCTACCTTTCATGTGAAGTAGTATAATATGTTGGGTAATAATATGGTTAGGCATCCATTTATACAAAGCTACTGATCCATAACAGATCAACGGGTAACAGTTCTTATTCATTGAAATTATTTTCTGAATTTCCTGTAGATTGCTTTTTATGAGACTGAATTGTCAGTTCATCACATTAGGCGGAATATTAGATTGTATTTTTATTATTATCTTATATGTTCATTCTGTATCATTTTTATTATGAAAAGTCTCCGCCAAAACTTTATTCTGAAGTCAGGATATCACTTAAATGCACTACAATAATTCGCATTAGAAAATAGAAACCTCCTTGAATTAGGTAGTCATTATGTGAGTAAGTGAATGAATGCTGACAAGAAAGAATTAGAACATTTCATACAACTAGCTACCTACCTAATCAACTAATTTTTAGCATTTGATGTTTGTTTGCGTATTAGAAACACTAACAACAACAGCAGCAAGGAATGAGGTTGAAAGCATGAATCCTTCTCCCAGTAGTAGATAAATGATATATGCATCAGCTGATTTTAAAATTTAAAGTCATGTGACCTGATTTCCTTCTTATTTCAAAAATGATATATTCCTAGTTGACGTTTTTATCGGGAAAAAAGAGGAGATAATTACCAACTTGAGGGGAATGATATAATAGTAATAATAATAGTAATTAGTTAGACATATCCGTTTTGGAAGAGTTTCTTTTAATTATACTCTCCGACCAAAGAAATATTTTAGAATAATTGGTTACAGGATTTCATCATGAGCTGACATCGGTTAGAGAACCATTGGAAAACCTGGGAGCATTGGACAGGTGCTTCGTCCTAGTTTGAGACTCTTCATCAGTACTCACTCACTGGGATTCGAACCCAGGGCCTTCTGGTTACAAGGTAGGTAGTTACTTGGGGTTCTAGTGGGACGTCGTGACCAGTAGGCCAGGTATAAGGACAAATGCTCGCCGAAGACATTGGCTTGCAGTCGCGCTATATTGTCAGCTGCCAAAGTTGGAATTCACAGGCTGGTCATTAGATTGGGTCTCAGTGGCTCAGTGGTCTACGAGATAGCCTTGTAACCAGAAGGTCCTGGGTTCAATTCTTGGCTGTGGGAGTGTACTGATGAAGAGCCCCAAACTAGGACGAAACATCTGTCCAATGCTCCCAGTTTTTCCAATGGTTCTCTAACCGATGTCAGCTCATGATGAAATCCTCCAACCAATCAAACAAAATCCCTACAAACCAATACTTGAAAATTTAGAATGAATTGTACAATTTGGAGAACCAGTCGAAGTTAGGTATCACTAACCAACCATGTCGTCCTAGTTTGGAACTCTTCAACATTATGCATCTATGACTCGACTAATGATCAAGCATAGGACTTTCAGGTTACGAGGTGAGCACATGACCCATCGGTCAGTTGACTGGAATCCATTGGATCGTGAATTTTGACTCGTGTCAATCCACTATATATACCAACACCTCCAGCCACTGTCAACAGTGAATATATGTCCTCACACCTGACTCTGTGGACCTCACCTTCTGCGGCTTTTTATTAAATCTCTAGGTACTTCACTGATCAAAACACAAATCATGTTTAGTTGATATTTTGATGGAAATGATAAGTTGATTTATTCCATCAATTGAAATTCGCCACAAATTAACGCCAGTTAGAGAACCATTGAAAACAAGGCATTACTAGGAGGCTGTTTCGTCGTAGTTTGTAACTCTTCATCAGTATGCATTCATGACCTAACAGGCGTTCAAAACCAAGTTTTGAGATTTGGAATTTAATCAATTTTCGAAATTTTCCTTATTGATTAAATGTGCAGTTCTATGAGAAACCAGAAATCCCGCTATCGTTGGGTGAGGACTTTAGATAACGGTCAATATGTTGAGATTGAGCTGGTTTTACAAGTCAACTGATGAATGGATCATCGTTCACGTTTACCAACAAAGCGTCAAAATGAAAAGAGAATTAAAACTGAACTAATACTAATAAGTTTATTAATAATATTAATCTCTTATTGTTCTAAACAAAAATTAATAATAAAAATAAAATACTCTACATCCTTCCAATTTTTAAAGTTTTTCCTTTTGTACACATTACATTATAGTTGTTACTTTAATTCAACATATTCCATGTGACCGAAATACATTTCCAGCATACACTGCATAACATCCTAATTCTTCTTCTATACGTAATAATTGATTGTATTTTGCAAGTCTTTCAGAACGACACGGTGCACCAGTTTTAATCTGAAACAAATATGCATATATGTATGCATGTAATTATATATACCTATGACAAGAACAGAATTTTAAACATATAAATGATAGTGGGCATTTCGCCATCCAGTGGGACTTATCAGCTGTACTTACCTAAGATCTGTCATGCAGTAGATGTCTCACTGATCAGACTACCTTTTAGTTACAACATAGCAATATAGGAATCCTAACTTTACAGAATCTTCGTAGACAATGATTACGTGAAGTCTTGTGTAAATATGCCCCGCCCAGTTGACTGCTGGATCGACTTGAAGAGATCGCAGTTAGCAAACATTAAACCGGAATAGCATGGATTCATTTAACAGCTGCCTAGAAAGGTAAAATACTTTAGACAAAATAGTCAGAAGACGTAATTTGTCTGGATCGTGTAATATATTTGCGCAACACATTTCGAATAATCTGATCACACACGGACTTGTCATAGGAGTATATATGAAATTAATAAAGAGTTAAAGGGTGAGAAAACAGACTTAGGTCAAGTTAATAGGATACATCGAAGGTGAAAATTACAATGAAGATCACTAAGACAACTAAGAGAGGTATTAGTACATCTACCCCGGCTGGTATCAAAACAAAGTTTACCATGGAAGGTTTAGTATAATCACAAAATGTTTTTGAGCGCATAAAGTTGATTTAAAATTCTTAATTGCTAGCAAAGGCTTCCAAAAACTTTAGAATGAGCTCCAAACACATTTTATAGATGGGTTTAAAAGACGTGTAAACAGTAATTTCATATCCCGTCTCTATAATATGTCTCGCAACAGAGGATCTAGGTATCCTATTCTCACCATTAATGGGTTCTGGGGATTATGTTTGCCTCTGGAGTCATTTAGGAATATGCTCTGAAGCCCTTACTTGCAGAGATCAATGAGTCCTCCCTGTACATATGTGGCTACACATACACTCGAATTGGTAAATACAAGTCCATGTGTGATCAGATTGTGCGAAATGGGTTGCGCAGATACACTACCTGATTCAGAAAAATTAAGCCATTTACACAGACATTGAAAATCTGGAATTACGGGACATTCGTTTCATCCAAGCTTGAATGTCTTTGAATTCTAGTGGGAAGCTGTAGTCGTTGTTAGGTGAATATTCATCCATGAGATTGTTTGGTGATGGTACTGTATTACGGATTGACAGAGGCTAGAGTTTACAGGAAATCATTATGTCAGATGAGGTTTTAGAACTAGTGTGAAGCAATTCCTAATTTATGGATCAATAGTATGATAGTTGGGCAATGTTAATCATTTCACTTATTTGGTGATTTGCATTAGCTGCAATTAAATGATCTCATGGAGAGTTATTATATTATCATTGTTCCCTTGGGTTCCTAGTGGAACATAGGGCTTCAACTGCACGTCTCCACTTGCTTCTGTCTTCTGCTGTACTTTTCACTTGCATCCATGTTAGTCCATACTGTTTCAACTCCTCTTCACACGATCTCCTCCATGTCACCTATGGACCTTCCACTCACCGCTTACTTTTCGGGTTCCACTCTAGCTATGGCCTGACGCGCGATGTCACCGAAAAGACTCCTCAGCGAGTGTCCAATCCATCTCCACTTTCTCCTGCATATTTGTTTGGCGACTGGTTCTTGTTTTGTTTGTTCCCATAGTTTCTTGTTGGTGATTCTTTCCGGCCATCTGATCTTCAGTATAGAGTGAAGACAGCTGTTGATGAAGGTCTGCAACAGGCTGTTGGAAATATTCTTTGTGACACACTGGCCAAGTTTCTGATCCGTATAGAAGAACTGACTGACTTGACGTTTGTATTGAAAATCCGAATTTTATTGTTGAGTGTTGCTGAGTTGAGTGACGAAGATTTCCAGATTGGTTTCAGGTTGATGAATGTGTTTCTCGCCTTCCCGATTCTCGCTCGATTTGACATCCTCGTCCGTTCCTCGTGTAGTTGAGACAATGCTCCCTAGATAAGTGAATGAATTAACCTCTTTCAAATCCCTCCCGTTGATGGTGATTGGCGCTAGATGTTGTTGTTGTTGTTGTTGGTTGGTTATTTTCATAACCTCCTTCTTGTCTATGTTCACCTGGAGTCCTGTCTTTGCTGCTTCTTCGACCAGTTTGTTCGATTTTCGCTTGTAAGTCTTCGATTTTGTGTGACATCAAACATAAATCATCCACGCGCGAAATCCAGGTCTTCTAGATTCTTCACGTTGGTCCAGGATATCCCTGTCTTCTCGTTTCCCACTGTCTGACGCATAATCCAGTCCACCACAATTAGGAATATCATTGGTGATAATAAGCACCCTTGTCTGACTCCTGTGTTTACTCCAAACGCTTCGCTGAGTTTTCCGTTGTGGATCACTTGACATGTGCCGTTGTCGTACAGTTGTTGAATAAGGTTGATGAATATTTGGGGTACGCCGTAGTACTCGAGTAGTTTCCAAATTACTTCGCGGTCAACGCTGTCGAAGGCCTTCTCAAAGTCTATAAAGTTGAGTTAGAGGTTTGATTGCCATTCCATGCTTTGTTCGATGATGATGCGTAGAGTTGCAATTTGGTCAGAACATGATTTGGAGAGTAGAAATGATTATTTTGCGCTAGATAAATTGCTCAATATTTGGTCTAAACATGATAATATCCTGTTATCCACTATAGGTCATCATAATTTCTCAAGTGGGATGAAATGCACTTTTCACATATTTGCTAAGTTTTCTTTTAATTATGAAAATTGACTGATTTCTGTTTACAAGTCAGTAGTACTCTTAGCTGAACTGCCTTCACAGAAGCAGTTTAACTGTTAGATTTTTGCATACAATGCTTTAGAATTTGTCTCATCATATACTAATTGCTTAATTCGGTTCATACTGATTTGAATTCATCAACAATGCTTGATCACTCGCAAAATGTCATACAACCCAGTTGTAATTTGATCTTCAATTGAATATGATACCAATAGTTCGGATATCGAAGTATTTTAATGTATGTCTTCGCTGTAGACCAACCACTTAATTCTGCCTGTCTTTTGTCTGATATTTGCCTATAATATTTAACATTTTTCAAGTACTCATAGAACCTTCTGTGTTTTTCACACTTTCTGAAGGTTGGCTATTAACTCTTTAAACTTATCAGTTAGTTAAACGTTTGTCAAAGTAATTTAAAACCAGCAATATATTCAGCATCTATCTGAACTGTTTCGACTATTGTCTGAGATAATAGATAACGTCTTCTCTCTTTGCTTTTGCGTACTAATAGTATTATAGTTGCGATTGTGCTTGTTGTAGTTATTGACTGCAGTAGGTTGCTTTAATGCACTAAGTTCGTATCGTTCAATGTCTGTTAGATTTGATTTTCTCCTTGATACTTGTGAACTGAGACTGATCAACTTCATTTCGACAATTTATTATTATTGTATTATTATTGTTTCCTTTATTTCCTAGAGGAACATAGGGCTTCAGCCACACGTCTCCATTGCGTTCGGTTCTCTGCCAACGTTTTCAACTGGCTCCAAGTCTGCCCACACGTTTTCATCTCCTCTTCACATCACCTCCTCCAAGTCACCCTTGCACTGACGACCAACTCGCCGCTTCCCTTTCGGGTTCCACTCGAGCAATGGCTTGTCTAGTGATGTCACTCGATGGATTGTTTCCTCAGAGTATGGCCAGCCAATCCATCTCCATTTCTTCCTGCATATTTGTTTCACAATCGGTTCCTGGTTGGTTCGCTCCCAAAGATCCCTGTTGCTGATCTTTTCTGGCCGGCTGGCCATCTGATCTTGAGTGGTATTGAGCGAAGACAACTACTAATGAAGGTCTGTAGTTTGTTTGAGATGCTCTTTATGACGCGCAGTGCAAGTCTCTGATCCATATAGTAGCACTGACTGACTTCACATTGGAGTTGAAAATCCGGATGTTATTTTTGATGCTGAGTGCTGTTGACCTCCACACAGACTTGAGAGTAGTGAAAGCTTGTCTTGCTTTCCCGATTCTTGCTTGATATCCTCGTCAGTTCTGTCCGCCTGTAGTTGAAACGATGCTTCCCAGGTCGTTAGGTAGGTAAAGGAAGTTGCTTCTTTCAGATTTCTCCTATTTATGCTGATTATTGTCTGTTGTTGTTGTTCTTGTCCAGGAATCTTCATCACCTCTGTTTTCTCTATGTTCACCTGAAGTCCTATCTTTGATGCTTCTTCTGCCAACTTGTTGCTTTTCGCTTGCATATCTTCCAGTTTGTGGGAAATCAGGCAAATATCATCGGTGAAATTCAGATCCTCAAAGTTTTTCTTGTGTGAGTCCATTTTATGCCTGTTTCCTCAATGCCCGCTGTTTGTCACATTATCCAATCTACTGCAATCAGGAAAATCATTGGCGGTAGTAGGCAGCCAGCTTGTCTTACTCCTGTCCTCACTTCGAAGGATTCCGTAAGTTTCCCATTGTGAATTACTTGGCATGCATCATTGTCGTACAGCTGTTGGATGAGATGTATAATTGTCGGTGGCACCCCATAGTAGACACCCGACAATTTGGACTCATTGAATGAATAACTCGATGTGAAGATGATCAGCAAGTAGAATTTACTTGTTTAGCAATTGTTAGTGGTGTTATTCACAGTCCTGAGTTTCATCTTACTTCAGATATGTCAGCTGGATCTACGTGTATTCCAGTGAATGACATTATTCCTACTGAGAAGTGAACTCTAGTACCTGCTGGTTTCAACTTCAAAACACTAACAATTAGGCTACTAAGCTATAAGTCTGTATTTGAATAGAACTAATAATAATAATAGCTTTATTCCAAACAGTACTTTTGGTATAAATACGGAATTTTCAGCATGTAATACAATATTGCACCTAACTTTCTCATTACAGGGGCAGTAATTAAAATAGGGCATTCACATTAATAGCAATTTACATTCAGTATAATAAAGGTTTTTGTATTTCCCAATGAATGAAAAACAAAACGATATTGTTTTCATTGTTTTTCATTCATTTGAAAATACAAAAACCATTATTATAATGAATATCATTTACCCAATGCCCAAACTTAATTAGAGTTCCTCAGCAAGTTGGTAATTTCCTGTCTTACACTTTTCTCATCACATAATATGTGTGCCTGGCAAATAAGGTATTGTAGAGTTTTTGTACTTAGTTGTCCCAGCATAAAGTCTTCTTTAGTTGCTTCAATTCTACCTGATAAGATGCAAGGTGAGAGTTTTGTTTGGAGAGGATGCTGAGAGTCTGACAAGGTAATATTTGCTAATCTCTTGCAGGAATCCAAGTGTCTATCTACAATAGTATTAACAAGTTGGTTTAGCAACACCCCACTCATCCTACTGACTGCTTTTAACACCCTAAGCAGTATAACAAAGTCTTTCTTAAGTAACCCGGGAAAGATTAAGGGGGAATAGTAAAGTATTATAGGCAGAATACAAGAATTAACAAACGGTAACAGTAAAGACGGAATGATACCAGATCGTCTTAGCTTCCTCACATAGAACGTCAACTGAGATATCTTTCTGGAAACTAATATAATGTGGAAAGACCAGGAAAGATTAGAGGAAATACACAGTCCAAGGTATTTAGCATTCGATTTGGTTTCAACTTGAGTGCCATCTATGATAGTGGAATCCTGCGAACTAACCAGTTCACGTAATTCGCGCTTGCATCTGAAAGTGAAATTAACCACCTGACATTTGGGGGGATTTAGCTTAAGACCATTTGACGAGAACCACTGACTAATTTCTGATAAAAAGTTATTCATTTTGGAACAGTCTGACTGGGAAAGTAACAGGCATAGAAACAGTGAGAACACCAACGTACTTAACAAAATTGGCTTCATTGGAATGCAACACGTGGTGTAAGAAGAAGGAAAAGAGAAAAGGAGAAAGAACAGCTCCTTGAGTGAGGAACACCAGCTAGAGTAAGTGAAGCAGTAGAGGACTTCCCATTGTAAACAGTGTACTGCTTCCTAGTAGAAAAATAGGAATGCAACCACTTGGTAATCCACCACTGTGCTTGTGACACAGCAAGCTTGTTTAACAAATGAGGCCTAGGTACAAGGTCGAAGGCAGATGTGTAATCCAGAAAGGATCTTTTCATTATTTTGCTTTCCGAGAGAAACAGAGAACTATGAAGTCCGAGTAGGTGTCTTAAGAAAGCGGTGTTGTAAACCTTACGTCCAACTTGCCACTCCTTATTTGAATTTCTGTCGGATAGTAGAGGTTTAGGAGTGCTTAGACAGGGAAATGAATCTGCACCATTTACGTGGCTTGTATACATTCAACCACTAGACCATTGACACAAAGGTGTGTGTTTTTTAAATTACTGTTAATTTTTGCATAGTAGAAAAAAAATTTTCTTAAATAGAAACAATACTGGTGAATTATATTACCTGACCACAATTTAATCCAACAGCTAAATCAGCTATAGTTGTATCCTCAGTTTCACCGGATCGATGTGATACCATAACTCTCCAACCAGCTTCTTTAGCTAATCGACAAGCAGTCAGAGCTTCTGTAAATGTACCAATCTGATTAACTTTTAATAATAGTGTATTACAGGCACCAACATTGATTGCTTTTTGAACTCTTATTGGATTAGTAACCAGTAAATCATCACCTACAATCTTTTGCATAAAAATAAAAATTTTGCATAAATAGAAAAACCTCTGTTAAATGAAGCCACTAAATATGAAAGAACCATAGACACAATGGTATATGTGTCTAACTGATTATGTGTAGGAAGGGGAGGTTTCTACTGTTTGGAAGAAAGGCTGCTTCGTTAAAGTGCCAAATATTGGCGACTTAAGCCAGTGCAAAAAATGACTTTGAATCACGCTCTTGTCCATTTCAGGCAAAACATTAAGTCGCGTTAACCTGGATACAAAACGCCTCCCGGAACAAGGTTGATTCAAGAAAAGCAAATCATGAGCTGATCAAATCGCAACGCTACGCATCATAGTCGAATAGAGTATCTTACTGGCAATCAATTTTCTATCTCAACTTCATAGACTTTAAAAAGCCTTTAATAGCGTTGACTAAGAAATGATTTGAAAACTGCCTCAACACTACTGTGTGTAGTATCGCAAACCTTTTTGAACCTCATTGGACGGTGATATGATAATGTCGCGTGTCAAGTGATCCACAACGGAAAACCAGGCAAAGCCTTTGAAGTGAATAAAGGAGTAAGACGAGGCTGTCAGCCTATTATCACCGATGATATTATTCATTGCGGTGGACTGGATTATGCATCAGACTGTGCATTGGGAGTGAGAAGACAGGAATACGTTGGACGACCGATAAGAAGACTCTAGAAGATCTGGATTTCGAACATGGATGATTTATGTCTAATGTCACACAAACTCGAAGACTTGCAGGCGAAAACCAACAAACTGACTGAAGAGGAAAGCAGCGAACACAGAGCTCCAGGTGAACATAGAGAAGGCGGTGATGAAGATAACCAACAACTAAAAGCAACAGCAACAAAAGCCAGCACCAGTCGCCATCAACAGGAGAGATTTGACATAGTTAACTTCCTTCACTTATCTAGGAAGCACGTTTCAACCGCAACCAGAGGGATGGAACGGATGAAGATGTCAAAGCTGGCCAGAATCGGAAAGGCATGATACACCTTCGTAAATCTGAAATCGGCTTGAAAATATTCCGCACTCCACAGCATAAGAAACGAGATTTGGATTTTCAACACAAATGTGAAGTCAATCAGTTCTTCTATATGGGTCAGAAACTTGAACTGCGCGCCACGAAAAGGTTTTTGAACAGGCCATTGAAGACATTTATCAACAGCTGCTGCCTTCGCTAGCTCTATACTGAAGATCAAATGGCCAGCCAGAAACAATTAGCAACAAGAAACTATGGCTGGTAACGAGCCAACGGAAAGCCCATTGTTCAACAAATATGTGGGAGAAAATGGAAATGGATAGGGCATACGTTGAGGAGGCCGTCGAATGACATCGCGCGCAACACAGGCCATTGTTCGAGTGGAATCCAAATGGGAATCGACTAATGGGTCGTCCGAGGGTGACGTGGAGATCGTGTGGCCAGGAGGAGATTAGCGGCTATGGGCAATCGTGGAGTCAAGTGAAGAGGACCACACAAAAGAGAAGAAAGTATAAGTGTGTTTTTGAAGGCCTATGTTCCACTTGGAACCCAAGGGAATAATATTAGTAATATAATAGTTTATAAACTTCATAATATAGATTTTAATGAATCTCCAAGACAAATTTGGTTCCGTAGTTGTATAAAAGTACAATAGTTACACATCAGGCGACTTGTTTAAATTGAAGTGCTGTCTAATTTTCCATCCAGCACAACGCATTAAACTTATTCAATTTCATATTGTCTTCATAATCAATTCACCGAACCTGTAATCATGTTCACTTCTCAATAGCGAATTTTGAAGGAACTGAAGGAGAAGCATCGCAGGGAATCGGAAAGAGGCCCTGGATATACAATAGTATATCAAATAATATACTACTGATTACTGTTTTTTACACTAAGCTTCCGTACAAGAAGTAAATATTTCTCAATAAAACACACTAAGTATTCAGTAGTGTGTATATAAACATATTGTCCAGAATAAAGCTGTTATGAAGGGTATTGCAAACTAGTAGACTGTGAGTGATACAAATCAATTACGCTAAAGAAACCATCTAAAATAGCTCATCATGTAGTCAACTGCAACGGTAACAATAACATTACAAGCATACGAAAAGAATATTGTGAAGATGAATCGCCGCTGATAAGAGAGTATTTTGTGTCTCAGACAACACCTGAAACAGTTGAGAACAATTCTGAATATAAAGACAAATGCTAAATCCACTGACAATTTAGTAGTTAGAAACCTATTATTATTGTTTCCTTTAATTCCTAAAGGAACATAGGGCTTCAGCCACACGTCTCCATTGCGTTCGGTTCTCTGCCAACGTTTTCAACTGGCTCCATGTCTGCCCACACACTTTCATCTCCTCTTCACATGACCTCCTCCAAGTCAACCTTGCACTGACGACCAACTCGCCGCTTCCCTTTCGGGTTCCACTCGAGCAATGGCTTGTCTAGTGATGTCACTTGATGCATTGTTTCCTCAGAGTATGGCCAGCCAATCCATCTCCATTTCTTCCTTCCTATTTGTTTCACAATCGGTTCCTGCTGAGTTGGTTCGCTCATTGCCAGAGATCCCTGTTGCTGATCTTTTCTGTCCCGGCATCTGATCTTGAGTAGTGAGAGAAGACAGCTGTTTATGAAGGTCTGTAGTTTGTTTGAGATGCTCTTTATGACGCTCAGTGCAAGTCTCTGATTCGTATAGTAGTAGCACTGACTGACTTCACATTGGAGTTGAAAATCCGGATGTTATTTTTGATGCTGAGTGTTGTTGACCTCACACACACAGACTTGAGAGTAGTGAAAGCTTTTCTTGCTTTTCCGATTCTTGCTTTGATATTCTCGTCAGTTCCGTTTTCCTGTAGTTGAAACGACGCTTTCCATATAGGTAGGTAAAAGAGGATGTTTCTTTCAGGTTCCTTCCATTTATGCTGATTGTTGTCTGTTGTTGTTGTTGCTGTTGGTGGAGTTGCCCAATAACCTTCATCACCTCTGTTTTCTCTATGTTCACCTGAAGTCCTAACTTCTCTGGATGCTTCTTCTGCCAACTTGTTGCTTTTTGCTTGCATATCTTCCAGTTTGTGGGAAATCAGACATATGTCATCATTGGCGAATTCCAGATCCTCCAAGTTTTTTGTGTGAGTCCATTTTATGCCTGTTTCCTCGTTGCCCGCTGTTTGTCACATTATCCAATCTACTGCAATCAGGAAAATCATTGGCGATAGTCGATTATCCTTCATAAAATTTGAGAAACTTAAAAGCTGCAAAAATTGAGAAAAACAAGTATTAATTTGCGGCTATATTAGGTTTTAGGTCAAAACATTAAATGAATGTATGGTCTTATAACATCATACATTTATTCCCCTTAATCAATTTGGATGAAACAAGAACAACAGTTTGTGCAGAATAAAATGGTACCATCATTTATTTTGTTGGCTTCTCATCAGCTGCTTACAGCCCAAAGACATTAATAAGTATATCTACAGAAACAATTTTAACATACTTGCACAGAGTTCATTTTCGAACAAAAAATCAATCAGTCAGTATATGCATACAATAATAACATATATATAATAATAAACACTTTATCCCAAACAACAATAATAATCTTACACAATGGAAGCTTTCGGCATTACGCAATCTGATGAAAGAGTGGATGAAAACATCCAGTTACGAGGGTAAGGAAAGACTAATAACCGCTTCTTTCTGAACGCATAAATCGGGTGTCAGGCGCTTGATAGAGATTGCTTCGGCAAACTGAAGGAGAATTGAACTCTTTTGCCTATTGATAAGTTTGAACGATTTAACGACGTCAACCTCATGACTTGTGTCAAGGAGATGCCTGGCGATGGCACTGTTTAAAGCATTTGTTCCCGTTAGATATACGCTTTTTGGTATATGTTCAGAAAATCGGAGGTATGCCCTTCTTCTTGTTCTCCTAATGTAACCGCTCCCGCAGATACATGTTAATTTGTCTGTACAGTTGGAGTTGACATGAGAAGCGTATCTGTCGACTTTTGATGGCACCAAGAAGCATGTTATCCGATAGACAGGAAGAAACTTAGCTGCAGGATAGGCTCTGGCTAGTGACGTACTCAATCTTCTGTTGATAATTGCTGTAATATTTTCACCTTTAAAATCAAGTTGAATGAAGACAGGCTTTTTCACACTGTGATTTGCTTGATATTTGAGTCTTCACATCTTCCGTATTTGTTAATGAACCTTTGAGGGTAACCATTGCTTTTCAACATCTTTTCGAGAAACATAAATTCTTCCTCTAATTTGTCTGCAGAGCATATTCTCCTGACTCTACAGAACAGAGTTTTTACTAGTGCACGTTTATAATTATTTGGACAAAAACTATTAAGATGTAGGTATTGTCCTTTCCATGTAGGCTTTCAGTAAATTGACTTCTGGAGACTACCGTCTACTAGGCGTTGCATGGCAATGTCAAGGAAATGGAACTTTCCATCATTTCCATGTTCCATAGTAAATTCAATATTTGTATATGCGTTGTTGAATAATCTGAGTAGGTAGGAAGCATGACTTTCATTGTTGCACACCACAAATGTGATATCGACATTAGGACAATAAGAAGTTGTTTCGTTGATTGTTTGCTTCAACTTTGTTTTCTCAAGGTTGGACATGAAGATGTCTTCTAAAAAAGGGCTAAGTGGACTTCCCATAGCTACACCATCTATTTGGCGGTAAAGAGTGTTGTTAAACTGGAATTGTACATCCATGGCACATATTAGCATTAAGCGTTTGAATTCTGACACTAAGAGTGGGAGAAGATCAGAATGCTCACAAATGATTTCGATAGTTTCATTGATTGGAATTATTGTGAACAAGCAGGTTGCATCAAGTGACGCCATGAACTTATTTAAAACATTCATGTGGTTCACACTTTAGGCGAAATGAAATGAGTCCTTCATGGTGTACACGGCTAGGCGTTGACGAATGGGTTCCAACTTCTCCGCAAGCCAACTAGAAACCTTATGCTAAGGCTAGTTGATTATCGAAAGTATAAGTCTCAAGGGGACTTGTTTTTTTGTGTCTTTGAAAAGCCATACATGTGCTGCAAACGAGACCCTCGGTGTGCAAGTATGTTAACATTGTTTCTGTAGATATACTTAATAATCTCTTTGGGCTGTAAGCAGCTGATGAGAAACCAACGAAGTAAATGATGGTACCATTTTATTCTGCACAAACTGCTGTTCTTGCTTTATTCAGGTTTTTTTAACAACCATATACAATCGAGTACTTTCAGTAACAGTACTTCCTAATTTTGTTCAGCTTGTCATTAGATATGATGAATAATTACGGAGAAAAAAATGTTTTTAGTTCATATTCTCTTCTCTTATTACTAAAACTGACAGCTTAAACAGAGATTACAATTTCTACTCAAAGCCTAATTATAAATTCAAATAACTTTCAGTCACGAAATACAAATAATGATGAATTAGACAAAGTGACTTGAGAAAAAACATTCAGAGAAATATGCTAAAATCAATAAAAGGAAATATATCTATATTTGATCTTTCATAGACTATTGACTTATTGTAAAGTACAGTTTGATATTAATTGTATATTATCCAGTTTATGAATCCTAAATAGACTGAATCTCCTGCTCAGCATGTTTATAGTTTTTCGTTTGTGGTGTTTAATGAAGTAGGTTTATAAGTATTATCTCCTTTCCCTAAAATATGTGACAATCATATTAGAATATAATAATAATAATTTGCTTTATTCCAGAAACAGTACTAGTGGTACAGTGTGGAATTTTCAGCACATATCTACAATATTTGCATCTAATTTTATCCAACGTTTAAAAGGAGTATTTCAAAAAATAAATATAAAGACAACAACAAAAAACAAAAAACAGAAAATAATTTTAAAAAATGCGAAAAAATACCAAGAAGTAGAAAGGAAAATAAACAGCATATAATAATATCTCAGTATTGGGTAGTGGAAGCTATGATATGATTATGCATGGTGACAGTAAAGCTATAGTCATACAAGAAGTTATGAAATGATATTTAAGAATGTTTATCGCCAAGATGATCAGTTAATTTGGTTGAAACAACACTAAACAATCATGAAATAACATTTCAGGGTTGTTGTTTTGTTTTTTTATTGTCAGGTCTAATGCAGTGTTTGTAGTGGTAGTGTGAGTAATCCTGAATAATACAAAATTTTAAGATGGTGATAATGGCGTTCACAACCAATGATTGTCAGTTTATATTGCCGAATAAAAAATAAGAAAAAACAACCACAAAAACTAATAATTACATGATGGTTATTGACAGGACAATTTTGTAATACTCATAGTGCTAATATAGTCGGAACCAGTAGATACACAAAAGAAGGAATATAGTAAAGTACAAAAGTAAGCCAATGTTAATAATTTAGGTAGCTAAGTATGTTTAAGAAGGAGTTCACTATAGAATACAAAATAAGAGAGAAATAAAAGAGCCTAAAATTATGTTATTAACAACAAAGCAAGTCATAGGTTTCACGCTTAACATTGTCTCTGTCACTTGGAACACGGACCAAGTATGGTATCGTTGAGTTCCTGTACTTGGTTGTACGAGCATAGATTATTTTATACTGATTTCTGGTTCTACTTGATGAGATACAAGGCGAGAGTTGGGAATAGAGGGGGTGTTGTGGGTCAGAGAGTATGGTTTTAGACCATTTTTCGCATGTATTCAGATGCCTTTCAACTAATGTAGTGACGAGCTGACTGAGTTTTACACCACTAGTCCTACTGACTACCTTCAACATCCTTCTCAGGATGGTATAGTCCTTTTTCAGTAGCCCAGGAAAGACTAATGAGGAGCAGTAAAGTAGAATAGGTAAGATACGAGAGTTGACAAATTGTGAAAGTAGAGGTTGGGTGATTCTAGATTGTCTAAGTTTCTTAATGTAGTAGGTTAGACAGAACACTTTCTTAGAAATCGTTAGGATATGAGATGTCCAAGTAAGTTTGGAAGATAGAACTAGACCGAGGTATTTTGTATTAGACTTAGTTTCAATTTTGGTCCCCTCAATGCAACAGGCTTCATGAGTACTTACTAGTGTTTGTAGATCTCGTTTATGCCTAAGGGAGAAGTCAATAGTCTGGCATTTTAAGGGATTCAGCATGAGACCATTTAGTTTAGACCACTGACTGATGTCCAAAAGGAAGCTATTTAATTTGAGACAGTCTGACTGAGACTTAATAATAATATCTTTATTCTGTACAGTATTTATATAATGTACAGAATTTCCACAGGAGTTTATTCCATGATATTTTCCCTTCGTACAATATCTTCAAGTAAAATATTAATTAACAGCATATCCAGTGATACAGTGGTCTCTGAACTAAAGCACAAACCATTCCATTATGATATATCTGCCTTGTTTCCTTCAAGAAATCCACGATATCTACTTGAAAGCCAATCACAAGATGTTCAGAAGTACATTCCGAGAGCCAAGGACATAACTGAAGAGAAGTCATCTCATGTATTGGAACATGTAGCCACCCACAGTCAGGTCATTCCTCAACTTTAAAAACACTTGTGAATCAGAACCTTGTAAATACTTTAAATACACACAAGAGTAGATAATACCATTGGAGGTCATATCTTAATCGATTAAAACAAACCAAACGAGGGAAAATATATATGTAATAGAGAGATGGAAGTATTTTGTAGCTCAAGTTTTAAGCAGGCCGCCGAATAATAAAATAGATATACAGGTTCAGTTTGAAAACCTCTTTACTCAAACTGAAGACTTGATACCTTCACCAAGGGAGGCGGTTGAAAGACTTAAGTCAACTGTGGGTGATTATTGCTATAAACA
Organism: Trichobilharzia szidati; assembly: GCA_944472155.2. Taxonomy (NCBI): domain Eukaryota; kingdom Metazoa; phylum Platyhelminthes; class Trematoda; order Strigeidida; family Schistosomatidae; genus Trichobilharzia; species Trichobilharzia szidati. The sequence continues at coordinate 46,161,457 of OX235271.1, read as the reverse complement.
TGTGAACAGTATACAAAATTCGGTTAGTTTTTTGACCAAAAACACATAGGAAAGCTCTAAGCAACCGCCGGAAAAACGATAGCCTAGTAATCGCTAAACCTGATAAACATTTCAGAGTGGTAAGCATGAACAAGACCGATTACTGAAAGAAGATGAATAGCTTCCTTAATGACCACCACCACCGCCAGTTAATAAGACAGCTCCCACTTTTCTAACACCTTCAAACACTGTTTCAGCTTTACCTTTGCTACTGAACATGCCAATGTATTGTTGTAATAATGAACTGTGGTTTCCTCAATCTATGTAGAATTCTATTTATTGATAATGTACTAACTGGATGCAATACTGTAGTAAAAATGCTGAGAATTCCATTCTGTATCACAAGTACTGTTTTGGAATAAAGCATATTATTATTATTATTATGTCCAAACCAAGTTCACTTTTAACAGTTTGAAAAATTTGGGCATTGGGTATATGATATTCGTTATAATAAAGGTTTTTGTATTTCCCAATGAATGAAAAACAAAACGATATTGTTTTTACTGACGTTTCGCTATTTAACGCTTCTAATAGCTTTATCAAAGTATTATTAAACCGGAATTTACCAAATCTCAGCATATATAAATAAACTAAGAGTTAAGGGGTGAGAAAATAGACAAGTTGGGTCAAGTTAGAAGGACATATTGAAAGGTAAAATACCAATGAAGATCACTACACCAAATAACAAAGGTAATAGTACATTTCATCCTAGTTTGGGAATCATCGGCAGTACGCACCCACTGGGATTCGAACCCGGGACCTTCCGGTTACAAGGCAAGCTCGTATACAATTCAGCCACTGGGACCCGATCCAATGGCTCATGAATTCTAACTTCTACCAATTCGTGATTTTAGCGCGACCCCAACTATTGTCATTGGTGGAAATCCATCCACACGTGACTTCTAATTGGACCTCACTGGTCACAACTTCTCACTAGAACTGCAGGAAACTCCAACCTGTAGCAAGTCACTAGCGAGCATCAGAATAATTTTCTATAGTTTGGTTTGTAAGGATTAGTTATGTTTTACGAGTTGATCACGGACTGATATCAGTTAGAGAACCATGATCAACTCGTAAAACATAACTAATCCTTACAAACCAAACTATAGATAATAGTACATTTGTTATGGTATCAAAATAAAGTTTACTAACTTGATCATCGTTCGTCAGTCTGAGAGCATTTTTCGTTGTCAAGTTGGTCAATTGGTAAAGATATCAAAATCAAGTGTAGATTGTTGGATTTGATCAGTGTTTAAAATTATAAAGGTAGTGCGTGTTTACATAGTGAATTTGCATATCACATTCGTGTTGATTTTGTTACTTCACGGGGGAGGGAGGTGTTGTAACCAGGTCAGATTCTGTTTTAGTCCATCATTCCTATTCAGGCAATTTGGATTCCACCTGATATGAAGTGCTTCTGATGATATGAAACGTTCTTTATGATTTCTGAAATTTTTCTGGATTATTTCAATATTGTCAAAATCAATTTTGTGGCCTGATTCTATAGCATGTAGACCTATGGTTGATGATTTTTCAAGTTTTTCAAGTTCAGTTGGATTTCTTGGTGGTCTAACAGATGCTCTACGATGTTCATTACTTCTGATTTTGATTTCTCTCTGGCGAGGTTTGTCCGATGTATATCGCATCACATTCCAAGCATTTTATTTCATAGACACAATTAGATAGAGAATCTTTAGGGATCTGGTCTTTTATATGGACAAGGTTGTTTCGTAGTGTGTCTGATATTTTAAAGAAAACTCTAATGTCGAGCTGATTGAGTACTCTTCTGATATCATCTCATATCATCATACCACCAAAAAACTTCAAAAAAATCTCAACTACTTTTGATCTGACTTTAGAGATTGATAAACAGTTATCACAATCATTAAAAAGATTGAAACAATAAGGCCGTATCTTGAAGTTTTTAGAGATTTCTAAAACCTTTTGGTGCGTTCACACCGAGATTATATGGCTGACCGAAAGTGCACAAAAATAGGTTGCCAATTCTATCAGTACTAGATAGGTTGAATACCCCACATCATGCGGTAGCCAAATGGTTGGTGAAACCCCTATTGCCTGTGCATAGTGAACTGGTAAAACACAGTGTACAGGACACATTTGAATTTGTTCAAGGGATAAGAGATTTAAATGAGAACAATAAATTTATGGTATCGTCTTATGTACCACTGATTGAAAGAGTAGATTTTATATGTGAAGAACAAAACACTGACATTGGCATTTCTATACCTTCTATGAAGGAACTTCTTTTAAGATATATAGTGAGTATTCATTTTTTATTTAACGAATTCAACAGAAAAACTGGTGCGACTATGGAGGCACCAATCCTAGCTAATATTTTCCAGGGAAATTAGAGAAACGATCTTTGAAATGTGTAATTGCTGAACCAGAATTCAATTATTTTACATGGTTGACACATTTTGGATTATGAAACACTGAGGATGAAGGAATGCACATCCTTCACAAATTTATTTATCTGCATCCAGTCGTGAAGTTTACCATCAAGAAAGAAAGAAATGCTAACAGTTCATTTCTAGACATCCTTATGACTGAGAAAGAGGATATAAAACTTAAAAGTATGTATATATAAATATATATAATATATATATTGGTTACAGGATTACATCATGAGGTGACATCAGTTAGAGAACCACTTGGAAACCTGAGAGTACTGGACAGATGTTTCATCAGACTAGTTTGGGACTCTTCAGCAGTACGCACCCACCTCCAGGGATCAAACCCACGAGCTTCTGGTTACAAGATCGGAGGGCTCGTAGACCATTAAGCCACTGGGACCCGGAGGGTTCTGGGTTCCAATCCTGCAGTGTGGGTGCACACTGATGAAGAGTCCCAAACTAGGACGAAACAGCTGTCCAGTACTCCCAGGTTTTTTAGTGGTTCTCTAACCAATGTCACCTCATGATGAAATCCTGTAACCAATCAATCAAATCCTTACAAATCAGTACTTGAATATATATATATATATATCCTACATAGTTTTGCCGATACACTCATTTTTTAGGTTTGTATCTTTGAAATTTAAAAGGGATTTAGTGTTTAGTTCACAGATCTAAAATATTCTTATCTAACGAATGTCTTATTGAAGAACTCAAGATGATTAGATAAACGGATATCCAGAAAAGTTTATTGATTAAAAAACAATGAATTTAACGCCAAGATAGACTAGTATATCAACAGCCCTGAAGAAGCACCTTTTTTGGAACCATCTATCTTTGGTGCAATATCAGTGAAAGTTAATGTTAACAAGGCATTTAAAGTTATCTAGTGTATATTTTCTACTAATCTTCATTTTGAACAAAGCAAAAACTACAGTTTTAGCAGAATAAAATGGTACCATCATTGATTTCGTTGCCTTCTCGACAGCTGCTTACAGGGCAAAGACATTATTAAATGTATCTACAAAAACAATTTTAACATACTTGCACATAGTTCATTTTAAACAAAAATCAATCCATCAATATACGCATACACTAATAATATGTACATATATATGCAATAAACAGTGCCATCGCCAGGCATCTCCTCGACACGGGTCATGAGGTGGACGTCGAAAAGTCGTTCTAAATTATCAATAAGCAAAAGAGCTCAATTCTCCTTAAGTTTGTTGAAGCCATTTCCATCAAGCGCCTGAAACCTGATTTGTGCTTTCAGAAAGAAGCGGTTATCAGTCTTTCTTTGCCGTGGTAACTAGATATTTTTCATCCTAATGCGAGATGCTGAAAAGTTTTCATTGTGTATGATTATTATTGTTCAGAATAGTGTTTAATATTGCATATATATATGTATATATTATTAGTATATGCGTATATTGACCGACTGATTTTTGTTTAAAATGAACTATGTGCAAGTATGTTAAAATTGTTTTTGTAGATACATTTAATAATGTCTTTGCCCTGTAAGCAGCTGTCGAGAAGGCAACGATATAAAAGATGTTACCATTTTATTCTGCTAAAATTGTAGTTCTTGCTTTGTTCAAAATCATTAAGGGGAATAAATGTATGAAATCTTCATTTTGTCTTACAAGTTTGCTTTCTGTTCACAACTGACGACATCAGAATGTAGTTGAAGAAGTCGAACTTGTGTTTTTTTTATGCAGTTTGTACAATCACTTTCTACACAACTGACCATCATTACTTGATCGTTATAAATCTGACAATTTCGGCTTTCCCCCTTAACCTTTTACAAGCTGTTATTGTTTTAACTCTGTTATTATTCTACTCCCTTATGCTGTATTAATTTTCGTCTTAATTTTATATGATATTCAATTTATATTTCTACATATTATCAATTACACATGCTTTTGAAATGTAATACTATTGATCTTAACACCTCTATATTATGTAAGAAACATCAGCGTCGTGAATTATAATTACGCTTGAAATATTATGTTATAATATAACTGAGCAATTTGTCGAAAAGAATATTCTCTGCTCAATATTTTTGTCTTCTGAAAAATGTATACTGTAGGTTCCTTCTCTAACTACTTTCAGATATGAGTTGGTTAGTTGACCAGACAGCCTTCTCAGTCAGTCAGTCAGGCAGTTAGTTAATTAGTCAATTAATTAATCAGTCTGTCTGTCTGTCTATCTATCTCTCAATCAGACAATCAATCAAACATTTAGTAAGTCATTGTCAGCATATAATGACCAAAGTTGTCATATTTCATTTACATTCATATTTACATGTCTCACATATTTACATGCCATCTCAAGATCAGATGGCCAGAAAAGATCAGCAATAGAGATCTCTGGGAGCGAACCAACACAGCATGAACCGATTGTGAAACAAATAGGCAGGAAGAAATGGAGGTGGATTGGCTGGCCATACTCTGAGGAAACCAGCCATCAAGTGACATCACACGCCAGGCCATCACTCGAGTGGAACCCAAAAGGGAAGCGGTGAGTTGGTCGTCAGTGCAAGGGCGACTTGGAAGAGGTCATGTGAAGAAAAGATGAAAACGTGTGGGCAGGTTGACTTGGAGCCAGGTGAAGACTCTAGCAGAGAACCGAACGCAATGGAGACGTGTGGCTGAAGCCCTATGTTCCTGTAGGAATTAAATGAAACAATAATAAATAATAATATTTACATGTCACCTGTATAGAAATGAAGACAGAACCACACAGAAGAAAAATAATAAACAGTAGTGAGAGTAATCAAACAGAAGATGATAGTGTAACGGTAGGAGACGAAAGACTTTGAAATGGAATATTTCTTTTTGCAGTTTCGTATCTCTATATAATCAAATTATGTACACCTTATCATCAAGGCACCATTTACACAGATCTTTGTATTGTGCTAATACTAGCCTTCATGCTGTGTTTCTTTGTGTTCCTTTCACATCTCCCATGTATCTTCGCAACGTTGTATCATTTGTTTTCTCTGATATCAAATCGTCTATCTCCTTGCTATTTGATGTTTTTGTGCCGATGAACTTCTCTTTATATACTCTAGTAATAAATCTTATTAGTAGCACTCGCCATATTACCCTCAAGAAACGACTTTCTCTTATAGCATGCGTTTCATCTATAGCAATATTTATCTCCTACAAGGTTGTACTGCCTTACTGTTATAGTCTTCTTTCACATACACACAGAAGTTAAATACTCGATCTCCATGAAATTCACTAACCAAATTTGTAAAGGATGGTATGATTTCGATTTGGAAGAACCTTCCGCATCGTTCTCTGAGCCTGATTGGTCTTCTAAGGTCAACATTTGACAGACCCTGACTTTGCTTATGGTAGTCAAACGTCGTACGGATTCCTAATGATTAGGTTATGTCCATACATCTTCATTTCACCCGTTTTCAGAGATTTGATTGGATCTTGTATAGGATTTTGAAAGATTCCCCAAATGGAACTAGGTATCTTGAGTTTAGAATATTTTTTATCAAACGAAAGATGGAATTCCACTCTCTTTTGTTGATCAGGTTAGACAGTGTCCAAGAGCGCGTTTTACAAGTGGACGCATGGCAGGCATTCATCTTCATATTGGGAAATGAACTTATATATACATGCCAATATAGACCAATGAGATATGTCTTGTCGCTCGACTTAGTAGTAACGTAAACTTCTTCTTCTTCAGTAAAACCGTCTTTTATATTTCCTATTCATCCAAACAGTAGTATATTTGATTGAACAGTAGGTAGGCTTCTGTCGATTGACTCCCACCATGTAATAACAACAATTGTAAGCCACCTCATGTGGTGGTCACATTGCATATTTGACAGAGAGAATTCAACATCAAGGATAAGGTGCTTGACATTAGTTACTATCGAGTATCCGAACGTGTTATCCATTACTGTCACATACAGAAGGTCAGCCACTGGCCTTAGTGGCACAGTCGTAACATCCGTGACCGCAGCAGTCGATGATCTGGCCTAGGAACTCAGAGGCGATATCAGCTCTTTTAAGACTGAAGATACACCTTACTGACGAGTACCAAAAAGCACGAAACTCATGTCCAGAGTGTCCTCCTGATTCCCTCCACAATAGAATACAATTATAGCAAAAATATTCATTCAGACATCTATAAAACACAAAATAATCGAGCAAAGAATATTCTTTTCGATAAATTCCTCTTCCGGCTCTACAATTATATATATATATGTTTATATAGACAGAATATTTTAAATTAGTAGTCAATAACAATATTAGTGTTTTTAAATAATATCGATTTGTAAAGTATGATCAATGCAATTACAGTTCATTAAGGGTGCTTAAATAATAATAATAATAATAAAGATATAATAGCGAATAGAATATCAACTAAAATTAGGGAAATTCCACAAAAATTCTGGATTACTCAAACCTGGATGGCCAAGGTAATGATAATGACTGAACTAACTTCTTTTAGGTGCATAAATTAAGCTTGTTAATATGGATCCCTACAGCCTCAGCAATATTTAGTAATCGAACTCTTAAGGCAAAATTAAGATTCGTAGGTATGCGGTAAATGACCCTGAAAGCATGATTAACGTCAATCTTGTGTTCTGTCTCCACAAGATGAGACAGAATAGCGCTGCGAATAGATAAAACAAAACAAAAAACAAATCATACTTACTTGTATTGGTAAACGTGAACGTAATTTAATCCAATTATCCCAATCATCTTGATCGAATGGATCTTCAATACTAACTAATGGATAACGTATTGATAAATTTGTATAGTAGTCTAATAATTTATCTCCAGTAAGAAAATGTGTTTGATCCTGGGAACAAGATTCTTTAAAGTCAAAATTATACTTTTTATCATTTTTAGATGAATACATTTCAGATGCTGCAACATCTATTCCAATAACAATTTTACCAACATAACCAGCTTCGACAATTGCATCAACAATTAAATCAAGTGCTATTTAAGCGCAAAAAAGTGGGAGAGAAAAAAGGGCACAAAGAAAGAAAGTAAGGAAAACAAGAAAGTTTAAAGTTTCACTCAAATTTTTTTCAGTATAATATTAAAAATAAACTGATTCTATTTTGATACAAGAATAGGACTTGTGCATTGTAGTGCAGAGTATAATTCCATTGTGGATAAAATTTATTTTGATAAAATCAAATAGTGTTATGCAGTAATATTTACTGATGACCACGTTTCAAGCACAATTTATCACTGCTCATAATCATATCAAGGCGCTTACACAGATTTCCCACTTCATTGATATGACTCCACTATTTTTCATCACTTGATCTGATTGGTAGTAATACTTTCTATATTTCTGGTATTGCTGATGCGCCATGTTGTGTGCAGATTCTATGAACAAAGGGCCAGTAATCAACATCTCTCTCTCTGCCTGCCTACCTACCTACCTACTCTCTTATATGGTTAAAAAAGAAGGGAAATTTGTGACTCTGCGTGGGATTCTTAATACAGCAGGAATTAGGGTGGCATTTAAACCTACTAACTCACTCAGGTAGGACAAGCTCCGTAGGTTAAAAGAACCTGTCAGCTGACCCATTTAGACAAAATAATATTATTTACAAAATATCTTGTAATGGCTGTGAGTTAAGTCAAGTATATAGGTCAGTCAGACCAGTAGATCAGGGGTAGCCAGATTATCAGAATATAAGAATGTAGCTAAGGTTAGAATGGTTGAACCCGCCCGTAAAGATAAATAATTTAGTTTATCGACGAAATCATCTTCAGAGGCTGTACAATCGTATTTATACTTACAAAAATATATAGTGGTCTATTATTGAGTAATAGTAATTTAGAAAAAAACTCATCTATAGCACTGCTTGCATTAACAAACAACCAGACAATAGGGTGGGACAGAGTTAAAATTCTAAAAAGTAATATAGGAAGGTGGAGAGAGAGGTTGATTACTGGACCTTTGTTCATCGAATCTATATCTAGTATGTGCAATAGGAATGACTCATCATTCACACCAGAAATATGGAAAATACTACTACCAATCAAATCAGGCGATGGAAAATAATGGAACTATATAAACGAAGTTGGAAAGTTGTGTGAGTAATTTGATATGATTATGAGCGGCAATAAATTGTGCTCGATTAGTGATCATGAATAAATATACTAGTAGATAACACTGTGTGACTTTATCAAGTAAATATTATCCATAATCTAATGGTGCTATTTTGGTTTGGAAACTAGGATGTACATTTCATCTCAGAATTATCCATATTTGCTGATTGATTCACTGTCTTGAAATTGCATTAAAGCTGTTCCCGTGCCTAAATGATTTTGTGGACCATGCATTAAGTTTCGACTTATTACTATAACATTGTAAGAGTTAGACTTAGGGTTTACTTCTACCTGACAATAACCACTCTTACAAAACTCCTTCACCGTTTATAACCTTAATTAGTACTCTGCCTACTTGCAAGTACTAAAGAAACGGAATCGAAGTTAGAAGACTCGAAATGCCAAGTTTAACTGGACCGGAATTATATTTACACAACGAGATACGCAATTTGATAAGAAATAAAAAATACACACTTATCTGGAGATGAGACGGTTGTCGGCTCGTAGAGTGTACTAGGTGAAAGTACAGCGAGAGAGCGAGACAGTAACCGTACAGGAGGAACCGGAGTACAAAGCGGAAGTGGAAATGAAGTTAAACATGTCAGGTTGCATTCATTCAAACAAAAGTTCAAAGGTACAATGTACACTACAGGTTATCCCCCCCTTAGAAGGTTGGTGGGATAACAGCAAGCTTCGATATATAAAAGTAACAAGGTGGCGTACAATCACGGTGAATGAACAAGAAAATGTGAAGATAGTAATAAAATATCTGTTTTTCTTTTTTTTTTAAATATATATATATTGAGAAAGGAAAGAATGAAGGAAAAAAAATTAAGGCAATTTATGAGCACTATGTACACGATCAATGGAGTAAGATGGAATATAAGAAGGAATAACGCTGGTGCCTTGGTGCGATTTTTTTTTAATTTTTTTTTTCAACATCGTTTATTTATACGTATCTTTTTTATTTTTTATTTTAATTTTATTTATTTATTTAGTTTTTTTTTACGACTCACTATTACGAGCTGGGTTATGTGGAGGTGTGATGGTGTACCTCCGTTACCCACGTTGTTATAACTGGAAGGTGGCTCATTATGTCTAAGTTTCCTCTTAGACTAATGCTCCATCCTTCCTCATCCACTAAAACTAGTAGTAACACCAAAGGCAATCAATATACCAGCGTATTAGGAGGAATAAAGTAAAAGCAACAGAAACATTTTTAACCTTGAAGCTTCATTGAAGGCTTTTACCGATCCATCACAATCTGTTTACAAACATGGTAGACCTACTTTAGTCTCTATTGTTGTTGCACATCATAATATTGTCTCCAGTTTAGATAAAAAGAGGCTAAATGTGCCCGGCATGCCAACCTAACCCTAGACATCTGCCTTTGACTCTGTATGTAGGTCTCTTATGTTGATGTAACACTAAATAGATGCTAGATTGGTAAATGGTTACATCCTTGTTATTCATACAGAAGGTAGTACACTGTAAACTGGTGTCCATCAAAGTACTGTTCTTTCTTCTTCTTCTCTGTTTGCTTTGTGTTTACATGACTTACATCATTCTGATGAAGCTAATTCTGATAAGTATGCTGATGGTCTGACTGTTTCCAAGTCAATTACTTCTTAATCGGATTGTTCAAATGTCAAATGTTAAATACCTTCGATTGTGTATTTCCTCTGATCTTTCCTGGTCTTTCCATGTCATGTTAATTTCTAGAAAGATATTTCGCCTAACCTTCTACATAAGGAGGTTAAGACAGTCTGGTGTCATTTAGTCGCTACTTACACTATTGGTAAATTTTTGCATTTTACCGATTGTTCTTTTAGGGGACAAAAGAAAATTTGAGTAAAGAATATTCTTTTCGATAATTTCCTCTTCCAACTATACAATTATATATATACATATAGAAAATTCTAGAAAAATCGTCATTAACAGTATTGGTGTCATTTAAATATTAAGCAGTTGCCGAGTTGGAGCGGTTATCCAGAAAAATTCATAGAAAAGAATATTAATCAAAAATCAAGGCACCTCAAGGTACCAAGAGTTCCGAAAAAGGCCCTATTCTTACAACTTCACTTCCTCGGGGATAATATCAGTGAGACATTAACACAACGCCTTAGAAAGACAGTAAAAAGAGCATGCCCTGCTGCTAAATAACGCTGTGTCTTCTGCGTTCGAGAGTAAAAGGTAAGCTGCCTAATTTCTCCTCTTCTATTTGTATCTACCAATTTAACTGCTCTTGTAGAGCCAGTTACATAGGCCCTACAATTCGGCGTGTTTCTCGTCAGATTTCTGAACATCACACTGCGTGGTAAGGTAAAGGACAAACAAATTCATTCATGTCTCTATTCTGTTTCATTTTGTGGATACAGAACACAAGATTGATGTTAACGACGCGGCTTTCAAAGTCATTTACCGCATACCAACAAGTCTTAACTTCGCCTTAAGATTTCGTCTTCTACATATTGCTCAGGCCTTTTGGATCAACATTCATAAACCTAATTTATGTGTCGAAAAGAAGCTTGTTCAGACACTGTTGTTACCTTGGCCATCAATGTTTAATAAGCCTCATTTTATTATGGAAAGTGTATCGGTGGCATAGCGGTTAGGACGTTCGCCAACCATGCACATGGTCCGGGGTTAGATCCCCGGCCGACGCTAAGCCAGAAATAATGCTGGTGAAGAGGAAAGGTTGGGCATGAGGCTAGCAACCCCATCCTGTAAAATAAACACTGCTATAGAAACTTCAAGCCACTAGCTTGAAGCCCTATGTTCCACTGGGGAACGTGAAGGAAAAAAAAACTCTTATTATGGAAATATCTCTAATTTTATTTGATATTCTATTTGCTATTGTATTTTTATGCTTGTTATAGTTTATGCATCTTTAGTGAACTGTAATTCCATTGATCTTACTTAACGAATGGGTAGTATTTAAAAAACACCAATATTTTTACTAACGTCTTTTCTAGAATATTCTATGTATGTCAGCGTATATATATAACTGTATAGTCAGTAGAGGAATTTATCGAACAGGATATTCTTTGCTCAATTTTTTTTGTTTTTTCTAATATCGATTTGTTAAGATCAATGAAATTATAGTTCAAGAAAGACGCTTAAGTTATAATAAGCATCAAAATTTACTGGTAAATTGAATATCAAATAAAATTAAGGAAATTTCTACAAAAAATTAAGCATTCTTTTGGGTACATAAATTTTAGATTTCAATAGCCTGAGCAAAATGTAGTAGACGAACTCTTCAGGTAAAATCGAGATTAGTTGGTATACGGTAGATGACTTTGAAGGCCTTGTTTACATCAATTTTGTGTTCTGTATCTACGAGATGAGGCAGTATAGAAATATGAATGGACTTTGTTTATCCCTTACTTAACCACACGGGATTACGTGTTCGGAAATTCGATGACAAATACGTCTAAATGTACGGCATATGTCACTGGTTCCACATGAACAGTCAGATTTATCTTTCCTGAGCTACTTCAAAAAGACTTTGTCTTATTCCGAAGGACCGAGGGGTGTATCACTAAGCAAAGTCGTTAATATTGCTATGGATAAACACTTGAATGCATGCAAGAAATTGGCATGCATTTTATGTGATGACTAATGTATTAAGTATGAGACCACTAAGTTACTGCAAGACAGTAGATAAAAATGGCGCCTTTTATTCTTTTAGTCATTGTTATACTGTCATCACTATATTCTATTTGACTTTTAATTTTAATTTTACATTCATATTCTTTAGTGATTTGATTATCAATGGAAATATCCTGTTAATTCAAGCATACTTTGATGTACACCAGTTAAGATGAGCGCCAGTTTCAAAGTTGCATTTCTGATGCCATACACATAAATGTAACTTTCCCTTCAGCTCCGAATGGAACTCATTGTGGCATGTGCTACTGATAAGATGTATGAGTAGTATATAAAGACACGTTCACCGGGCATAAAAAATATCAAATAGCGGAGAGATAGATGATTTGATGTCAGAGAAAGCAAATGATTCAGCGGTGTGGAGATACATGGGAGGTGTGGCAAGAAGACAAAGAGACGCAACATGAAGGAGAGAAGCAGCACGACATGGAAGATCTGTGCAAATGACTATTTAGAGATCAGGTGTACATAATTTCGCTATGTAGAAATACCAAATTCCAAATAAACATTCCATTAACAAGTCTCCTCTCTTCTACCGTTACAAAATGACTTCAGCAGCGCACCCACATTTCTTCTTTTTCATTATAGTCCTTTTTAACTGGCTTCATGATTACCCATAAAAATTCATCTCCTTCTCAAACGATCTCCTCCATGTCACTTTTGGGACCTCGCTGTATTTTTCCCATTCAAGTCCCACACGGAGGTTCCGCTTGCAATGGTACTCAGCAGTCTCCTCACTGTATGTTCGGTTAGAGAACCATTGGAAAACCTGAAAGATATAGACAGCCGTTTCGTCAGACTAGTTTGGGGCTCTCTAGCAGTACGCACCCACCGCCAGGGGTCGGACCCAGGTTAAAAGGCGAACTTATGGACCGTTAAGTTACTGGGATTCAATCGAATGGCCAACCCGTGATTTCTTACTTCGGTCAATTCATGACATAGCGCAACTGTAACAACAGAAGACAAGGGCCAGGCAACAGATCGTTTATTACGAAAAATCAACACGTATTTATAGATTTTTATGTACATTATTGTAGGTCAATGTTAGTAGAAAATACAGTCTGTTGATTGGTTGTTTCTCACACAAAGTTAACCTTGCATCTCTTGTGGCTGTGTCAGTTCATCTATATGTTAACTGTAACCGCTTGTCCGCCTTGACCTTTGACCTCAATTACTGTCAACCAATTTGGCCAGCAACCATCTCTCACCACAACATGACTAATATTTGATACATAAACATTGACCTCAATTACTGTCCACCACTTGGCTAGTAGACCGCTCTCACCACACAACAACTAGCCAATGTCTTCTTCGATGAGCAACTATCCTCACCTTCAACTTGCTCTGCCCTACTGATCCCGGCTTCTCACTAGAACCCCAGATAACTGCCTGAATAATGCTAGTCTCTAGTGAGCGTCCTCGCGATATATCGTGAAATGGCAGAAGTTACAATTCATGGGCCATCGGATCGGGTTCCAGTGGCTTAATGGTCTACGAGCTAGCTCCACTTGTAACCAGAAGGTGCTGGGTTCAATTCCTGGCGGTGGGTACGTGCTAATGAAGAGTCCCAAACTAGGCTGGCGAAACGGCTGTTCAGTACTCCCTGCAGGTTTTCCACTGGTTCTCTAATTGATATCAGCTCATGATAAAATCCTCCAAACAGTCAAACAGAGACCCTACAAACCAATTCTTGAAATTCAATTTTATATGCTTAACTTTGAATTCTGAGGCCTGGGCACGACTATGAAGCAACATATACAGTCTCAGTTAACTAAGATCTATGTTAACTCTTCGGTTGTTCTGGTTCCAATCAATATAGCCTTGATTTGTCACATTTCAAACAAGAGAAACTAACCAATAAAATAAGCATACCGTCCACGATAAATATCAACCAATCAGATTTAAGGAATCTGTTAAATAAGCGGCCAATTTGAAATCAAAGGTATTAGCGTATATATATATATATATATTCATCACTATTCGTGGGCAACTGAAAAACGCCTTTGTATTGCTGACAATCATTTGGCATAATATTACCCTAATTGAAAACCTAATGAATATTTCAATCTCTTTAAATAAGAAAGCAAAAAACAGTAATGATTTTCGCCTAGATTTTCAACTATTTTGTAGAATATTCTTAAGCACCAAAAGAATGATAAATGCTTGTTAAATTTTTGTCGGCTATATTATAAAAGTAATCACAAGAAAACGGATGTTGACTTGGAAAATGAATAAACTAAGATTTTTAAAAATTAAAATTCATTTTTGAAAACATACAGTCTTTAAATTTTATATTTAGACGTCTATTTGCGCTACTGATTTTTTGGGGATTACATTATATATTTGCTTAATTCTCTCTCTCTCTGTCTGTTTTTCTTCCGCTCTTTGTCTTTGTTTTTAATTTCTAATTTTGTCTTCCGGCCTGTGTCAGAGTCTATTTCTCTTTTCTTTTCTTTTCTTTTCTTTTCCTGAATACTATTCAAGCATAGAATTTTCAGGAGGCTGAAAGTTTTGTTGTTTTTTTTCGTCTGAAAGATTTTAGGCGATCATTTTCTTATTCTTCGATTATTATTATTATTACTATTAATTATTCTAAAAACAAATAATCCACCAAAAATTTGCGATAAATCGTACAGTATGATGTTTTTGAAGTTCTAATGAGAATCTGTGGTTGGTGGGGTCCATTTAGTTGAGTGTATGTGTATGTTTGGCTTATTGGTAGAATCCTCACCAAACATTCCCGTGGTGCAGGGTTTGACTGTTTGCCGATATGCTCCTAAACCTCATGTGGTTTACTGGCTGACTGTTAGCTTGGAAAAGGAGGGAAAGCTGAGTGTGAGGCTAGTAGCCAAATCCTGTGAAATTATTAACTCAATTGGAACTTCAAAACTCACAGCTTGGAATCCTATGTTCCACCCAGAACTCAAAGAAATGGGAATGTATATTTGTGTGTGTGGGTGGGTGAGTGTACCGATGCGGATCGTTGGTCACCTATTTACAGTTAAACTTTGATTACAGTCTGACTTCATCATACATGAATTAGTTAATTCGCTTTTAGTCTTTGTCTCTATTCTTAGGATATTCTCACTTCTGACTTGAAAGCTCTGACTGGCAGTCATATCAGAAATGTTGATGATAAGTTTATTATGTTATTTTAAATAGTTTTAATAAGGTAAGAAGTGCGCTGATCACTAAAAGTTGATAATCAGCAACTGCTGGATTCCTTACTCCGCTTTTCATCACCAAAATATTTAGAGGATATTACACTTATCTTAAAACGTGCGGTGAAATGAACGCAACGTTTTTTTATGGTTATGAAAAAGATAGAGACAAAAAGCAAAATAAGTAAGTGTTCAGTGTAATTTCTGTACGACAATGCTGCATGTCAAGTAATCCACAACTGGAATCTTACGGAATCCTTCAAAGTGAGGACAGGAGTAAGACAAGGCTGCCTACTATCGCCAATGATTTTCCTGATTGCAGTAGATTGGATAATGCGACAAACAGTGGGCAATGAGGAAACAGGCAAAAAATGGACTCACACAAAAAAATTGGAGGATCTGCACTTCTCCGATGAAATATGTCTGATTTCTCACAAACTGGAAGGTATGCAAGTGAAAAGAAACAAGTTGGCAAAAGAAGCATCAAAGATAGGACTTCCTTCAGGTGAACATAGAGAAAACAGAGGTGATGAAGATTCCTGGGCAACACCACCAACAGCAACAACAGAAAACAATCAGCATAAATGGGAGGAACCTGAAAGAAACAACCTCCTTTACCTACCTACATGGGAAGCATCCTTTCAACTACAGGCGGAACTGACGAGGATATCAAAGCGCGAGGATCGGAAAAGCAAGACAAGCTTTCACTACTCTCAAGTCTGTGTGTGTGGAGGTCAACAGCACTCAGCTTCAAAAGTAAGATCCGGATTTTCAAATCCAATGTGAAGTCATTGCTACTATACGGATCAGAGACTTGGCGCGTAATAAAGTGCACATCAAACAAACTACAGACCTTCATTAACAGTTGTCTTCGCTCAATACTACTCAAGATCAGATGGCCGGCCAGAATAGATCAGCAACAGGGATCTCTGGCAATGAGCGAACCAAATCAGCAGGAACCGATTGTGAAACAAATAGGCAGGAAGAAATGGAGATGGATTGGCCACGCTCTGTGGAAGCCATAAAGTGACATCACTAGACAAGCCATTGCTCGAGTGGAACCCGAAAGGGAAGCGGCGAGTCGGTTGTCAGTGCGAAGGTCGGGTGACTTGGAGGAGGTCATGTGAAGAGGAGATGAAAGCGTGTGGGCAGACATGGAGCTGGGTGAAGACTCTAGCAGAGAACCGAACGCAATGGAGACGTGTGGTTGAAGCCCTATGTTCCTGTAGGAATTAAAGGATACAATAATAATAATCAGTGTAATTTAGAGGCCATTTGTTATGATTTATCAACAGATCTCCATCCCATCCCATTTTCTTATTCCTTTGCTTTCCTAGTGGGATATAAAGCTTCACATTTGGGTATTCTCTTTTTTACAGGTTAAAGTTGTTAGCCTCACACATAACCTTCCCTTTGTTCCAAGCTTACAAAACGCCTAGGTGAGGTCGGGAGTCGAAACCAGACCATGTAAGTGGTTAGTGAGAAATCTACAACTGTACCACTGACGCACGGTTTATCTTATAATCAGACACTAATGAGTGAAGAGTTATTAGATTTCATAGGTAGTTCCTATTAAAACTATTAAAAACCTGGGAACTGTGGACAGCTACTTCGTTTTGGTTTGAGTCCCTTCAGCGATATGTGCTAAAAAATCAGTCAAATCTTCACACAAACCCATCACTTAATAATATTCTTCAGTTTTTCTTATTATTCAGGGATCAGGTAAACTTGGTCAGAATAAATATATTGCTGATACTATTTGAGGTAATAATAAAGTTAGAGGTTTATTATTATTCCATTACTTTACGTTCCCAGCACAGTACAGAGCTTTAAGCCAGAGCTTTGGAGTCGAGTTAGCAGTGGTTTTTACTTTAACGGAGTGGGGTTGTTAGATTTACTCCGAAACTTACCTCTCTAGTGGCCTTATTACCGGCATGGTGAGGTTAAGGAGTGCGTCAGCTGATGACTGAATGCCGCACAAAATGCGTGGTTGGAGAGTTTTCTTCCTCTGACTCACCAATACAGCAGGCCAACAGGTTAGTTACGTAATAACAGAACGAGAAATCGAAGTTGAAACAAAACTTCGGATTCTGTGAGTGTTTAAATCATCTTTGGTATGCAGCTAAAACAAAATACGACGAGTGGTACTTCAACTGCCAAGAGTTTCACTCAGATATAGTTTAGGTGGGATGAACCTGTCTACTTATTTTGATTGGTCTTTAGAGACAGGCGGCAAAATTCCTTTCGAAGTTGCAGATACGCCTAGCTTACAACTGTCACTAAGGTCCAAGACATCCTGTCATTTTTCTCCAACCACTTAACATTCATCCAAATTCCACCACACTAGTGAGTTGCCTAGCTTGATAAACACATTTCAAACTTGATTAAGGGAATTCAGTCAGTTCCAACACCAAGGATCAAACAATTCCTACTGGTTACTTCCTAACGATCAAATAATGTATCCATTACACTCCTTAAAGAGTTGAGTCGTGAGCCTAGACAACTCAATGTCAATATCACTCAATGCAGCACAGGGTTCACAGATTAGAAATTCCAATAAGAAATCAGTCCCTTCATTGTCGGAGATACGTTTCGCTGACGAGTGCCAGTATACACTAAGCTTGGGACTTTCTACTCGTTGCCTCCAATTAATTGTCCAGACAGCTTTTTTATTCCTTCAGCTACTGTGTCACTACTGCAAATTAATCTGCTCTATTCCAAGTTCTTATACTTGGTATTCGAGTATTGGTTTGTAGGGATTTGGTTGATTGGTTACAGGATTTCATCATGAGCTGACATTGGTTAGAGAACCATTGGAAAACCTGTGAGTACTCGACGGGCGTTTCGTCCTAGTTTGGGACTCTTCATGAGTACGCATCCGCCACAGGGGGTTTGAACCCAGGACCTTCTGGTTACAAGGCGAGCTAGCTCGTAGACCATTAAGCCACTGGGACCCGATCCAATGGCCAACCCATGAATTCTAACTTCTACCAATTCACGATATACCGCAACCGCTAGCCAATGTCTTCGGCGAGAATTTGTCCTCACACCCGACCTGCTGCACCCTACTGGTCACGACCTCCCACTGGTATTAATTATTAAGCAGCAACACTCCTGGTGTTTTTTGTGTTTAAAGCATACATAAAATGCCATATTACTTCCTTTCTGCTAAGTGTCCATATTTCAAAAATTAATCGTTAGACATCAGTAATACGCAGTATAACTGATAGACAAGTATTGACTGATTTACGCCTGTAGAAATCAGACTGAATTTTTGATCGTTAATAATTTTATCGAAAAATGGAGTTAAGCAGAAGAACATCTTAAAAGACAAGGTGTATTGAACAGTCACTGGTTCCATTATGGGTAAATTTTTATTTTGATAGAGTCTCACAGTGTTATACAGTAATATTTACAGTAATACAGTAATATTTACAGTATATTTATACAGTAATATTTACAGTAAATATTACTGTATAACACTGTGAGACTCTATCAAAATAAAAATTTACCCATAATGGAATTACACTCTACCACAGTGCCCAAGTTTTATTCTTATATCAGTCACTGGTTTTTGGCTTTTCAGCAATTGCAAAACATAGATTCACTTAAAAATCGAAACCAAGAAGTCATTTCAAGCTGTAGTATGACCTTAGATACTACTGATTGTTTGAGATGAGTAGTTGGACACCACTCATATCAAGAAATGTTGCTTACAAGCCTGCTCTAAGTGTTGCGAACATCAGATGGGCGTTTCAGTTGACTAGGGCCGAGCTCGTCTGCGTTGCACGAGGTTTGAATCAGCTTAGGATGCCGAAACAGTTGAAACCGCCAGGATTCCGGCTAGCTCAGTGGTGTATGGCACCATATATCGCTGCCTGCTTTGTCGATTACCAATTATAGTATCAAGGAGATCACAATCTGTGATCCGAATAATTTCAGTTTCTTAAGAAAACTGTGATGAAATTGCACCTCGAAGTGTGCAAAATTGCGAAACGCAAATTATTTGCGAATAGAGAATTTGGTTTATTTGACCTATTGTAGTTTTCTCTCTGTTGACCAGTGCTTGCTACTTCTGTCATTCTGAAATCCACTTCTCTCTGGCTTTGTCAAAAACTAGTTCTCTACCCTTAATACGGAATATGATGAAGCTTTTTCTTTGAAAAGAAAGATACACAGAAAATTAAGAATGACATGTGAATATAAACCTCCCCACCAACGGATTTATCCGGCTCATTAAGATTTAAATCACTACTTATAAAAAGAGGGCTCTAACTACGGAAAGAAGTAAATAGAGAGAAAAGTGAGTATCAACAGTCTCAGTGGAAAGTAGAAAGCAGGAAATGAGACACAAAAATATGAGATAGTTTCAGAGTAGTTACTGAAATCACCTGTCTGCTTAAAAAATACAGTAGATAATGGGTTCTTTTGCAGACATTTCATTACGAACCAACGCCAGTCAGAGAATAATTCAAAACAACAAACCACTAGTCATATCATGAGACTCATCGTCGGTGCCCTACAACGATCCCAACAGGAAGTTGAAAGGTATTCTGAAGTACCCAGGAGTCATGTGTATATACCTCAGAAGAGTTTCAAATCAAAAATAGCTGACCAGTGTTCCCTGGTTTTCACTGATGTCAAACTGATGTTGGTTGGTAACGAAATCTAGATTCGAATACGATGGAAGTTAAATATTTCTTAGAAACATGCTATATTACTTATAAGTAGGCTAAAATATTAGCTGAATATTTTCAGCAGTATTTATGTTAAACTTGTCTGATGAGAATCTCCTTCAAATCCATGTATAATTCAACATGTAAGGCTTCCTTTGATGCAAAGATTTGATTACGTAGATCATAGTCCATTTTATGGGTCTGAAGCAATTCAAATATGAACCCGTTTATGAAGTTATTCTATTAAGAAGTATTATTAGTATGGCAAGTCATGCACTGAGTGTTTAGATAGAGTTTACCAATCAGACCTTGTATAATAATAGTCTTCGTAACATAAAACCCACAAGGGTTTGATTTAGATGATCTAGCATTTCAGTTATCCGTGATGCAGAGCTGATATGGTCACACAAAAATGACAACTATAGTCTTCCAATTTTTAAAGAATTTTAATCTGTTCAGTGAGCAGCAACATGCATACCATCACTAATATCAAGTCAGTACTCCTACATTTTTCACAGTCAGCAGATATATTTCCAGTAGGCTACTTCAGACTTAATTCAACAGCCAGATAGCTGTCTTAGCTGACTAGACATTGAAGATTAGATGGTCGATCAGAAAGGATAAGCGACACAAAATCCTGGTAGTACAGTCAACAAGCCAAGAATCTGTTGTCTAACAAACATACGGGGGAATATGGAGATAGACTGAAAATATACTTGGGATGAATTCGCCGAAAAGAGACTCTTCGCTGATCTACGTGTTTTGTTTTCATTAATGCCTGGATGGGGATTATCCATGAATGAAAGTGGAACAGAAAATGACTAACTGTGCATCCGATAATGATATGGAGAGGACCATGTAAAAGTAAATAAAAGCCGAGAAGAAAATTCTCTTCTCGACGAAGTCATCAGCTAGGCTGTACATGCGTGTCTATGTAGTTAATGGGTGAGAAGGTTCCAAAATTATTTTTGGACAAGGATCAGATTAACAAAATTGGAAATAGGGGATGAAATGTAATAATAAGCAGGAAGATTAGATAGGAATCATAGTAGGATAATAATTACTGAGAAGATTGACTTTTTCAATAATTTCAATAATAATTCCTATCCAATCTCCCTGCTTATTATTACATTTCATCCCCTATTTCCAATTTTATTAATCTGATCCTTGACCAGAAATAATTTTGGAACCTTCTCACCCATTAACTACATAGACACGCATGTACAGCCTAGCTGATGACTTCGTCGAGAAGAGAATTATCTCCACTGCAACCGTTTTTTCAATAATTCCATAAACAAAGACGTTTGGGCGATGGTGGAGAGCCTACCAGCTTAAGATGATTGGAAGATGGAGATGCACCACTGATTTCGTATTTTGTTCGCTAGCGACTCAAACAGTGATTAATAAATGATAATAATAATAATAATAGGGAACAGGACTGAGTTATGTTAGGAGCTTTTAACAAATCACTTTCAATGGACACTGTGTTAATTTAAGGAAGAAAAAATTGGAAATTTTCGAATATTGGTTTTTGTAGGGATGTTTTGTTTGATTGGTTAGAGAATTTCATCATGAACTGACATCAGTTAGAGAACCATCAGAAAACCTGGGAGTACTTGACAGCTGTTTCATCAGCCTAGTTCGGGACTCTTCATCAGCACGCACCCACCGTCAGGGGTCGAACCCGGGACCTTTTGGCTACAAGGAGAGCTCGTAGACCATCGGGTCCTAGTGGCTTAATGGTCTACGAGCCCACTGGTCTTGTAACCAGAAGCTCCAAGGGATTGAACCCACGACTTTCGGGTTACAAGGCGAACTTGTATACCATCCAGCCACTGGGATGAATTCTGACCTCTTCTCCAATCCTCGATGTACAGCGCGACTGCTAGCCAATGTCATACGTGAGTATCTGTTCTCATGACAAACTTGGTTGACCCAACTGATCACTATCTTTGATTGTCGCATAAATTTTATCTAAAATTCAATTTAGTAGTGTTATGTTCTTTTATGCATAATACCACATTCACACACACACACACTTTTGAACTGTAATTCTATTGATCTTAACAACACCATATTATTATTTAAGAAACATCATCGTTGCCAGTAACAGTTATTCTTTAAAAATATTATGCATATAAAAACTGCAGAGCCAGATGAGAAAGTTATCGTAAAGGATGGAATTTGCTTAATCTGTTTTTTGTCTTTTAAACCACCTTCTTATTGATCAGTTAGTGAGTGTCCTTTAAAGCACAATCATTTTTTCCACGTATCTGAACAACAACAAAAAAACACATACCTGGCATGCAACTGGAGATCTCAAATATTTACTAAATTTTTAAAAGACAAACACAATGTACATTGAACATAAACAACTTGAATCTTATTTGGCTCTCTTAGTCATTCTACCCCCTACTATAAATAGAATACTTTCTTCTATACACTATATCACTGTTAAACTCCTTTTGATAATAAATCCAATTATTTAATATACACAGATATGTATCTTTTTCTACAAAAATAAAATCGATCACTTCTATTCATATTTTACGACCAAAAAGAAAAAAAGAAACTTTTTTTAAGAGTAATAATTACACTCTAATGAATATTTGGATTAAATTGAATACTATACGATGATTATTTGACAACTTTAGTATTATAGATAGATAGAGCACACTGACTCTTGATTAGTGTCTTTCAAGATCGATTTTACATTTTAAAATTTAAAAGTGCGCTCTTGAAAAAAAAGCAAATAACAATAAGTTATAACTGTAAAGTATCATTAATTAACGTAACATATGCACTAAAAAAATTAATACATTCACAAATTTCAAATAATAGTGATAATAATAGCAATTCGTATCAGTGTAGCTCTGACTAAATATATTTTAAATTAAATAAAAATTAATAATCAATAACATGTCAATGTTAACTGAAACAAAATTTAGAAGTTCAGTGTTAGTAATATGTCTGTATGTCTTTCTCTCTATCTATTGATCTATATGTACGTGTGTAGGTGACACATTTACTTTTCATTGTCATGAAAGCATTTAAACTGTCTGTTACACACGCTTAGTGTACTCGATATGTCAACTGCGTGATAAAAGAAGTGCTACACTTCAGTAAGTGAATATAGCAGATGGCGATTTTTGTACTGATTTAGAGATAGTATTATATACTACTAATTGATTTCAGTAGTTGCAAGTGTCTAGTACTGATTCTTGGGTCAAATTTAGGAGATTTAAACACAGGATGAATACTATAGAAAACAAGATAATTAGTTTTGTGCTTTCTTTTTTAATATCCATTCAGTTTGCCTGGTGAACACAATATCAGTAGTTTAAAACTACTCAAATGAATCAGTAGTATATTCCATTTTATTATGGTTCTTTCTTTCCTGATTACTATTTTTAGTATCGATAAGGTTACTTCTTATAATCTGAGGAATTCAGACTTTTTTAAAGGAAATTGTGATAAATTTGAACCTTCTGGTATGCAGTTTACAAAGAACAAATGTATTTTTGCAATGATTACTTTGCAAATTGTGAATATTTCAATTTACATCACGAACTGCCTACAGTAGGAAAACCACTGAAAACCGGGAACACCTAGGACGACTCACCAGCAGGGATCGAATACAGGTCCTTAAGGGTACGAGGTGAGCTCGTTAACTATTCAGCCACTGGAACGCAATCCTACAGTCAGTCCTTAAATACTAACTTCTGCTAGTTTGTAACATACACGGTACGACTGCCAGCCGATGTTATCAGCGAGTGTTCTCACACCCAACTTGGTGCTCTAGGACTCCAAGCAACTTCAAGTGTTGGTTTGCAGGGCAGATGAGCTTGACCCTTAAACGACTGAAACGGCAGTCTAGTGTTTAGATCACCTCAATCTGTCTAGCAAGCACCACTGATTGATGTGAGTAGTACACAACTACTACTACTCATCTCAATCAATCAATCAGTAGTATATATAGTTTTTTATGCAGGCATTTGATTGATTTCAGAAAGAGAACCATTTGAAAACCGTGCAGTGAATAAAACTTCAATATTTTATAATTAGACTTTGAAAGTGGAATAGTTTGTGAATTGTGCCGAGTGGTTTTTCGTGTGTGTGTGTGTTTTTTTATTCTGTTTCAATTTCTTTTGACAATCTACCTTCACATCAGTCAAGTTTTCATGAAACAAACAAACAAACAAACACTGTCATCATTTCATTTAAGAATGCTGGTGTGATTAGAAGATTTTGATGTATAAGCCACACCTCTGTTATCAGACAATGGCAAATTATTGTTTAACACAAATGAAGCTCACTATCATAAAGCAGATAGACTAAAAAGAATATGGCGGAGAGCAGTATGATGTTTAGTTAAGGCATTTAAGAGAATTCTGAAGTCCAGGTATGACATTTAACTATCTATCAACAGACGTATTTATTGTGCTATGGAACGCTGTCATCTACTGTCTGACCGTAGAAGATATGTGGAGAAAAGAGGAGTTTTGACTACAGGTGTCTTCGTTCAATATCTCATGCAAGATGAAGTTAAGCATACAGAGATGAGTAAGAAAGGAAGTGTTATAAGGTGGTGTTAGTGATTTGTTAGCTGTTGTTTATCTTGACTACAGTGAGCCTCCAGACACGACAACACTATAGCCAACTGGTCAGTTGAAAAATATCCCCCTCCCACACACATACATTGAGATAGACACAGAAGTTAGATTTAACTGTGACAACCATGATAACAACAGCTTTTATTCTTCACAATACAGAGTATATATATATTATTATATTTATTATTGTGTCCTTTAGTTCCTAGAGGAACATAGGGCTTCAGCCACAAGTCTCCATTGCGTTCGGTTCTCTGCTAGAGTCTTCACCTGGCTCCAAGTCTGCCCACACGTTTTCATCTCCTCTTCACATGACCTACTCCAAGTCACCCTTGCACTGACGACCAACTTGCCGCTTCCCTTTCGGGTTCCTACTCGAGCGATGGCTTGTCTAGTGATGTCACTTGATGTTTTCCTCAATATATGGATATATTATTTACAAATCAAAAGAAATTTAAACCATAAACAGGCAATCAATATGACCTTGAGGACCCCCTAGGATAAATCATTCGAAAACTGTTCAATTAGGTTATTATGTCTGCACGTACATCAATCAGAGCTTCACAGCTAACAAAGATGGTTAGTCCTTCCCAGCTAAGAGACCATTCGAGGAGGTTGTCTTATGCATGTACAATCACTGCCTTCTCCAATATGCGTTGTTATCTGACAATGAATTAGATTGGAAAACAGTTAAGTATAGTCAGACGAAAGTATCCTACCAATTCCTGAAGTCTTCCACTTTGGATTTAAAGCTACATTGAAATCCTCAGATTGTCTGGACACAAAATCATTCACAAACTTTGATGGCGTTGCGAATAAACACAACTGATGAGTACCATATCGATTCTCGGTATTTCTTAATGACTCTATAAATCAATGGTGAAATCCGTTCTTAATTTTCAATCAAATCGACTGTAATTCTCAGATACATTTCTGCATACTTTTGTTAATACCAATAGCATTCGGTTGCATAAGTAAATGGTTAAAAGAGACTCAATAATCTGATATCGACTATATATATATATATATATATATATATATATATATATATACAAACGAGATTATTCAGTTGAACATTGAACGTTGTTTGATTTACCGCCAAATTTTGTTTTAAACTTTACGCTTCATAAAAAATCTTTCACATAGTTCAGCTCTTCATATAAATTATTAGAATAAACTAATATGTCAAAAAATAATAATAATCAGAATTGTAGTTTTATGACATTGATTAGTTAATCGATTTTATTAAATCAATTACTAGGTGCAACTACTGAATTCATGAAATATTTAATTTTTGGCAATATTCAGAATGGTGTTCAATGTAAAAGAGTTCATTTAGATAATATATGATTATTTCACTAATAATAATATTTACAAGTAACTATTTCAGAAGTGAGTTAATTCAAATTATAATATTTCATAGATGTTGATATAAGTATAAAACTTGGGCACCGTGGTAGAGCATAACTCCATTATGGATAAGATTTTACTTTGATAAATCACACAGTGTTGTACAGTTATATTAACTGATGACGTTTCGAGCATAAACTATTGCTCATAGTCATATCAAGTTGATATCGAAATGCTGACAGATAATATAGAAAGATTCTTGAATAAGAATTCTTGTAAATAGGGGCCTTAAATCGAATGACACCATTAACTTATTGAAAATGTTCATATTTTTCAGGCTTCCTACAAAATTGAGTGATAAGAAGTTCAACAGCCACTCTACGTATCACATTCTCCTGCAGACAGTTAATCCAGTCTAACGCTAAGGACAAGATACCGCTTTTGGCCACCTCAGTGTGTATTTATCAATTTACTTGCTCGTGTGGAGCAAAGTATATTGGCCGTACGCAACGTCAAGTCCACAAACGTATTCTGAAACACCGCCCAGCTTGGTTATTCAGAGGAGAAAAGAAGAATAGCAACAGCTCGATCCTTGAACACCTTGTCATCTCTGGACATCGAGCAGCCCGACACATGAATGCTTCACAGTGTTACAAAGAGTCCCCCAATATCGTGCAAAGGGACTTCGCATTCGCCATCTGTACATAGCTGAAACCGGACCTCTGCATCCAAAAGAGATACATACATTCTCTTGCCTTACCATGGCCTGAGTAAAGTTCTTATCACAATTTTGCTTCTTTCCTTTATTGTGTAAGTTCACTATTATTACTATTTTTATTTTATTTTATTAATACTTTTATTATCATTATTGTTCCCATCATCCATATTTTATTACCACTCTATTACTGTTTATTAATAACATTGCTTTTCATACATATTTTATACAAAAACACTTTATAGCCCTTCCACTAGTTTCTGTCCATTTTACACAAGCTTATTGATTATTCACTATCTCACGTCATGCCAACTTCTGTATCCTTTCTAACTTACAATTAGTCATCCCTTCTTACACCTTACATTGTGTAATACAATTTTCCAAGGACAAAATTTACCAGTATCTGATTGGTCTAAAGATTTCTTTGTTAATTATAATCACGATTGTAAAGCTCATGAAAACGAATCGTCGAAAAGAAAATTTTCTTCGCTGTTTGTGCCTTTTTCTTATGACTAATAGAAAAATCAAACGAAGCTCATGAATACCTGGAAGATGAAATTAAGTGAATATAACGGCATCATTTTCAATGATTTTGAGGCATACCATAAAGAATCACAAACCATTGATTCCGCTCACCTGCATGGCTTACAACAACAGTCAGTGATGTCATAGATTAATGCCATGTTTTACTCTGATTATTCCCTGTGGTCTTATACTCAGATGACTTAAGAATTTCGAGGGAGCTGAAGGGCGACAGTGATACGCTCGTGTTGAAAGGAGACCTCATCAAATCGTTACAGTGGTCCAAAGAATGGATCCTCCCGATCAATTAGGCGAAATGCGCAACCATCTGCATTGGACACGCAAACGATATTATTGTATTATTATTGTTCCCTTGGGTTCCTAGTGGAACATAGGGCTTCAACTGCACGTCTCCACTTGCTTCTGTCTTCTGCTGTACTTTTCACCTGCATCCATGATAGACCATACTGTTTCATCTCCTCCTCACACGATCTCCTCCATGTCACCCTTGGACGTCCCACTCGCCGCTTCCCTTTCGGGTTCCACTCGAGGGCTTGACGCGCGATGTCACTCAACGGCCTCCTCAGCGAGTGTCCAACCCATCTCCACTTCCTCCTGCATATTTGTTGGGCGATTAGTTCCTGTTTCGTTTGTTCCCATAGCTTCTTGTTTGTGATTCTTTCTGGCCATCTAATCTTCAGTATGGAGTGAAGACAGTTGTTGATAAAGGTCTGCAACCTGTTGAAAGTATTCTTGGTGACTCGCCAAGTTTCTGATCCGTATAGAATAACTGACTGACTTGACGTTTGTGTTGAAAATCCGAATTTTGTTGTTGTTGGTGAGTGACGAAGATTTCCAGATTGGTTTCAGGTTGATGAATGTGTTTCTCGCCTTCCCGATTCTCGATTTGACATCCTCGTCCGTTCCTCCTGTAGTTGAGACAATGCTCCCCAGATAAGTGAAAGAATTAACCTCTTTCAAATCCCTCCCGTTGATGGTGATTGGCACTGGATGTTGCTGCTGTTGTTGGTTGGTTATTTTCATGACCTCCGTCTTGTCTATGTTCACCTGCAGTCCTGTCTTTGCTGCTTCTTCGACCAGTTTGTCGGTTTTTGCTTGTAAGTCTTCGATTTTGTGTGACACGCAAACGATAGCTCCTACGAACTAGAGTGAATAAAACTCCCATGAGTTGAGGCTTATATCAATCTAGGTGTCATAGTAACCTACGAATTAAAAACTACAGCACACCGTCACTTGGTGGCAGCACGTAGTTGCAGATTTTTATGGGTGATTCTTGAAGCGTCTACCAGAATCACCGGAGACATGTTCAGCTCTTTATATTCTTCTCTGGTGAGTTCAAGACTATAAAACTGTATCCAGGGAGTCAGTCCTTGTCTTAAAGGGAACTCACATATTCTAGAGAGGGTTGAAAGGAAGGCAACATGTATGACTCTTGGCATTACCAATTTATTATACGAAGGAAGAATAGACAGTTTTCATCTCTTCTCCCTGTCATACCGTAGGCAGAGACGAGATACCATTACAATACCTAGTATTTTAAATAGTCACTACGGATTAATTTTCTCCTTTCATTCTCACTAGGTTGGAACACCTCAGAAGACAAACCAGGGAAATTTAAAAGGCAAGAACAAACTACATCACTTTGGAGTACTGGTTCTCACATCGAGTCAGCAGTTCCTGAAACTAACTCCCAGGAGAAGTGGTGTCAGCGCCTTCAATTGTCCCATTGAAGAAGGGGTTGGACAAGTACAGAAATCTACCAGAAAAGGGTCAACATAGGCTTCAAGCCTTCTTTCCCCAATCAATAAATTGGAATTTGAATCAGAACTATTTTCTAATGTAATTATGTTCCCATACTGAAACCTACACACTTACTTGGAAAGGAGTTATTTCAGTAAAATCATCCTGCAGAAACCATTAAACAAGATAGTTTGATTTACCTAAAACCATACAATGATTCTAAGGTCAAATACATAGATCAGAGTAGTAAATCTGGATCAGTAACGTTAACGGAGTAGAAAAACTCAACAAAATGTAGATCATTAGAATTCAATAAGATAATAAATCTGGAAAATAGCTTAGCTATGGCGCTACTTGCAATTACATAAACACACACAACCATAAAATAGAATGGGATAAGATGACAGTCTTAAAATGTAAACCAAGAAGGTGGAGAGAAAGACTGATAACTGAAAACACAGGGGACAGAAATGATCCAAAACTTGCCCTGGACTTCTGGAATATTCTACTAACCTTACGATAAATAAGAGGGAATAGTGAAAACGATGATAGTCAAATTTTGAAGTTGCGTAGCTACAGCTGATATGATTATGAACAATATTGCTTTGTGTTCAAAACATCGTCATTCAGTCAATAATAATAATAATGCTGTTTTACTTTGTAATATATCCAATAAAGTAACTAATATGGAATCCGTAACTCAGCGTCCTCCTTTATGGCTGGCCATTGAGAGTGGGAGACATAAAAAGATTAGCTGTCTTCGATCATAGGTGTCTACGTTCTATCTCCCGTGTGAAGTGGTATAATAAGGTGAGCAATATTGAATTTAGGCGTTGAGTGCTAGGTAAGGAGGGGTAATCAGTCAACGAGGCTGTGAAATTATATCGACTGAGATGGTTAGGACATGTGTTACGTATGCCTAGTCATCGCCTTCCTCGACGAGCAATGTTAGCTGATATAGGGTCAGGCTGGAAAAGAGCTAGCCAGTGGTGGTCAAACCAAAACATGGCACCAGTCAATGAAATCCACAACAGTTAGTCTAAGCCACGTAGGAATGTGTAGACTTCCTGACTGGTTGTGGTCCTTGGGACGGTAAAAACCAATGGTTGGAAACAATTGGTAACATGGCTGAAAATCGTTCTCAGTGGCTGGTGCAGATGCATCCACTCCTTGTGACTTATGATTTCCAATCAAACTGTTTTGTTGTTCATTATTACTATTCCTTTGTTCCACGCCTCTCTTTACTGACTATATTATGCATTTCTTCTACTTTCTTCTCTTGCTTTGTGTGCTACATGGAGTGTGGCGACTTGAACTGCCGCACACATGTGCAAAGTTCTATGTCGAAAACAGGCAGGCAATATGGAATTACATACCACCGCAGTGCCCAGGTTTTACACACATATTAATTCTACTTCATCTGTCATTACTAGACGAGGTAAATGATGGCTTATCTTGCGTAAAATACCTTCTAGCCACCTTAATCGATATAGAGTGACAGTTTCACTAGGTGACTTTTTCCCTATATTACCTCCCTATTACTCAACACCTTTAAGTGAGTATAGATATTTGACATGAAGCAATTTGAACTAGAATCAACATTTTAAGTCATCTGCAGTTGAAGTGGGGTATTTTCTGTTTCACCCTCTGTCTCTGTCAAGGCCATCATTTTTTTATTTTATTCCTTTACGTTCCCAGTGGAACACATAGGACTTTAAGCTAGAGCTCTGAATTTCCAGTAGCAGTGGTGCTTATTTTTACGGGATGAAGTTGCTAGCCTCATGCCCAACCTTCTCTCTTTACCAGTCTTATTACTGACTTAGCGAGGGCAGGGGATCTTACCCTGAACCACATGCGAAGCTGGTGAGTAGTCTTCCCCTAAGTCACCGACTCACATTTTTCAAAAGTACTGAATAGCTGTTTCGTCTTAGTTTGGGACTCTTCACAGAATGCACCCACCGGGGTTCGAACCCAGGATCTTCCAGTTATAAGGCGAGTTTGTAGACCATTAAGCTACTGGGATCCATCAGAGCTACCATAAAAAGTCAATTCTATCAATAGTGATTATCCTACTGCCTTTCTCATCCAATCCTCCTGTTTATTTCTGTTATTTTTAATTTCATTTTCTAATCCCAATTTACCCACTATTTGATTATTTTAATGTGTACTTCCGGTGCATTTTTTTATCAATACACTTTTAATCTCTAATTGCAGAAAAAGTCAATTTTCTCAGTAAATATAATCCTAATATGTTTTCTTTCCTATATTCCTAATTATTATTACATTTTAATCCCTATTTGCAGTTTTATTAATTTGACTCATGACCAGAAATAATTCTGGAACTTTCTCACCCATTCCCAATAAACACACAAACGTACAGCCTAGTTGATGACTTCATCGAAAAAAGAGAATTTTCTTCTCTGTAACGATCGTTTTCATAACAATTTTACTAGACAACATTTGACCTAAACCAATTAAATTAGTTTATTTAACGTCTGACCTACCATACTTTTACGTGTTGTAAGCTTATACATGTGTATATGTCATGCATTTTTTTCCAGTAAAGTTGTTCTGGCAGTCGCAGAGAAATTTTTGTCTTCTGACGTATTCATTTGGATGGGACACTAGTAACCAGTGTGACGTGTCTAGTCCTTTCTTTGGGGCAGACTGAATTCTATCAGTCAGGTATTTGCAGTGTGGGCACCATTCTATGTAGCTCGCCATCACTGTGCACATTGATTTGATGATATTTGATAGTTGGAGGCAATCGGCTGGAAGCCTTGGACCTAGGTTTCGTGCTAGTTGGCACTCGTCAGCAAGGCGTATCTGCAACCTTGAAGGAACTGATGTCCCTTCTGAGATTCGAACCCACGTCACCCAGTGCTGCAGCACCTATGTTCAAGGCTTCCTGCCGATTGCATCCAACTATCTAATATCATCAAATCGACGTACTCATGGCTGAGTGAAGAGAAAACAATCGCATTCAACTGCGTTTCAACGGGGTTACGCCCACGTATTAATCCACTAGATCTTCTTGGGTGTCTTTATCTCAAAAAGACCAGATATTAGTTGTTTTTTTTAAATAGCATAGGAAAAGTACATGCACATGACTACAGGTACACTTCCATGAATTTTCAAGCATTGGATTTGTAGGGACTTTTGTTTGATTGCATGGAGGATTTCATCATGAGCTGACATCAGTTAGAGAACCACTGGAAAACTTGGGAGTACTGGAGAGCTGTTTCATCCTCCATGCAATCAAACAAAATCCCTACAAAACCAATACTTGAAAATTAATCTGATGCTCACTAGCGACTGTTCCTATTCAGGCAGTTAACTTGGGGTTCTAGTGGGAAGCCGTGACTAGTAGGGTAAAGCAGGTTGTAGATGAGGCAGTAACTCATCGAAGAAGACATTGCGAAATGGTCGCGCTATGTCATGAATTCGCAGAAGTTAGAATTCATGGACTGTCCATTGGATGGGCTCCCAGTGGCTCAATGGTCTACGAGCTCGCCTTGTAACCAGAAGGTCCTGGGTTGGATGCGTACTGATGAAGAGCCCCAAACTAGGACGAAACAGCTGTCCAGAACTCCCAGGATTTCCATGAATTTGTTTCCCTCTTGTATAAAAGGAAATTGGCAAAGACCTTCAGTTACAGCTTCATAACTTATACATTCAGAAGGGATGACTGAAGAAGAACTTAACATTGTATATATGTATATGAGAATAGCTATCCAGAAAAGGCAAAAATAGCTGTTCTGTCATTAGATGATTAAAGGCAGTCGGCAGGAAGCTTTAGATCTGCGTTTCGTGCTTGTCAGCACTCGTCATCAAGACATATCTAGCATCTTGTAGGAATTGATGTCTCCAACAAGCATTAAACCTAGGTCCAAAGCTTTCTGTCAGTTGATTCAACTACCTAACAACTATTCACTTTGCAAAGTGATGGTGAGCCAAATATCATTACTGCTACATTCCAAACTTGGCTGATACAATTCATTCCGCATTAAACAAAGGACTAGACTCACCATATTAATTACTACCCAGTGTCCACACAGAGAACTATTGCATGTCTATAAACAAGAAGCCTCTGTGTGTGCAACTACGATTCAAAGGTGATATACCAAGTTGAATAATAACCAACAAATTAAGAAAATCGATTCAAAGAACTTCGAATATCGGTAAGCTGAGGCTCATATTTTCCACACGAAAGATCGTGATTCTTCAGCTGAAACATAAGGTAACTAGACTGGCCAATTCTTCTTGTATCTGTGTAGCCAGTTATATTTGTCGTTGCATTAGGGACTTAGTTTTTTGTGCTTAGGAATATCCACTAGTGTGGGGAAATAAAAGTGTAGTAAAACCTATCAACAGTTCCATATTGGATCACCTAGTCTAAACAGGCCACAAAGCCAGATATACTGAAGAGTCTTTCTCCATCACTATCTATCTATCTATCGGATATCGAATAAATTACCAAACGCCTCTAGATTTCGAAGGCTGCAAATAACAGAGGCCATTACACTTCGCTTGAAACAACTGGAGCCCTGTGTGCAAAAGAAACGGGTTCAGCTACTATTGCTATCCCGGCCTTATGTGGAACCTGTAAATTCAAAAATTCTTTATTGTTTTCCTTAATTTGTCTGACATTCAGTTTAGTCTTATATTACCACACTAGTTTATCGATTTTAATGTTGTTCAAATCACTAATGTAAACTGGCGAAGGGGTGATATCCAGCCATCGACTAAAGGGTGTGTGTACTGCTCAGTCCTCCTCTTTATGGTTGTGAGACCTGGCCATTGAGAGTGGAAAACATGAAAAGGCTGGCTAGCTGTCTTTGATCATAGGTGTCTACGTTCTATCTCCCGTGTTAGGAGGTAGTATAATAGGGTGAGCAATATTGAGGTTAGGCGTCAAGTATTAGGTAGGTGTGAGGGGAAATCAGTAGACGAAGCTGTGACGTTAAATCGACTGAGATGGTTAGGATATGTGTTACGCATCCCCAAACAGCAGAGGCTATTTCGATTCGCCTGAAACAACCGGTGCTCTGTGTACAGAAGAAACAGGTTCAACCACTATTACTGATGTCGCCTCCTGTGGAGTCTGTAAATTCAAAAATGTTTTATTACATTGGCCTTCTTTGATATGGCCCTCCATCCTGTACCTATAAACTCCCCTACCTCCTGTCATTACACTTTTATTAACTAACCTTATTTTGTCTTATATGAATGTAAAAACACAGTCTTTTTGTTCAGCGGAGAAATTTCTTCTCAACGACTTCATTTTCAAGCTGTACAGTCATACTTATATTAAAGAAAAAGTTATTGAGTGGCACTAAATAATTGCTCAGTCAATATATATATATATATATATATATATGATAAGAATAACGATAATTAAAATGTTATCAGGGGTAGAGTTGAAGTGGATGAATTACAAAATTACTAAAGATTGTTTTATAAGTGAATTAATATCAAAAACATTTTCTTAAAAATAAAACTAGGTTTTACCAGCCGAAATATGATTAGACAATGCGTCAAGGATAGATTACCGCTTATGTCCACATCTATGTGCATTTACTCTTTTACCAGCTCCTGTGGAGCTGATTATACTGGACGTTGTAAGCGTAATCTCCGAAAACGTGTAGCTGAACACTATCCGGTTCTGTTAATGAAAGGCGAACGTAGAACTGCGAAGTCGTCTATTTATGATCACCTGTAAGAGTCTGGTCATTCAGCCCCACGTGATTCATTCTTCAAGGTTATCTACATGGCAAAATCGAATCGCTCCAAAAGTTTACGTTTTCTTCACTTATGCATAGCCGAAGCTTTAGCTATACATGAACAGAAACCTAAATTATGTGATCAAAAACGTTTTGTCAAACCCCTTTCTTTACCTTGGTCATAGTAATGTTCTTTCTAGTTTTTACTTTGTTTTATTTTACCACTTGAATTCTTTCCACTTCGCTTCACATCTTCATTCTTATCGTAATCGTACTCCTAATTTTTTAAAATTTTTAGACAACACTTGACTTTTTAGGAAAAAATTTTTTTGATATCAATTCATTTAATAGTAATAATAATTTTGTAATTCATCCACTTCAACTCTACCCCTTATAACATTTTAATTATCGTTATCCTTATCAAATATATATATGTATATTGACTGAGCAATTATTTAGTGCCACTTAATGACTTTTTCTGTAATATAAATACGATTGTACAGTTGGCTTGAAAATGAAGTCGTTGAGAAGAAATTTCTCCGCTGAACAAAAAAACTGTGTTTTCACTTATGAATAAATGGGTATTTTTCGTTATTTAAATGTAGCTGTTAACTTACACACTGACGCACGTACAACGCACACAAAATTCAACTCCCCCCTTAACAAACTGTTTTCTCTGCCCCCGTCTTTGACAGGATCATTCATCCATCCGAAGTTTATAATCAATATGAATAGAGTCTGATATGAAGATGACTTATGAAAATTTATTACTGTACATTCGTTGTCATTCATAATCATCGACTCTGTAATAGAGAATAGGAAGACAGTTGCAGCGAAGAAAATTTTCTTTTCGACGAAGTCATCACCTAAGCTGTACATTCGTGTATTTATATCAAGTGGATGGGAAAGTTCCAGAATAATTTCTAGTTAAGGGTCAAATTAATAAGAATTACAATTAGGAATTAGAATGCCATAATAAACAGGGGGATGGGTAAAACTCAAACAAAGTAGCATTATAATAACTAAGATGATTGTCATTGTGCAAATGGGGGTTAGAAATGTAGAAATAACAAATAAAGTTTGTAATATTGGTGTTCAATTTAGTATTACAATTTTACGTATTACCACATACAGGTATATTTTGGACTATAATCTATTAACAGTCTATTTGCAAATAACCTTTGGAATTCTGATCTAAATGGTTCGATGTTACTATTTTTTTAAAACCACTAATGTTGTCAGTAACAATCATTCTCTTATTATTATTATTATTATTATTATGTATATATAACTGTAGAACCTGATGATTAAGTTATCGAAAACTAATATTCTTTGTTCGATAGCCAGTCTTTTAAAATTTCAAATGGGCATCTATGATCAATATATATATATATATATATATACCAGCAGATTTCATTAGGAGTCATACATAAAGTAAGATCAAGGAGTTCAAATAGCTTTCGCCTACATCTTCATTATGTATCCGAACCTTTAGTAATGCATTAGAAAAAACTGGAAATATGTTTTCGGAAAAGTTTTCTTTAACTTCTTTTGATGCTATGGTCATAGTGTCAATTTTATTTTCCTGAATTGTTGCATAATTAAAATCCATGTAATACTTTTTGAATTTTTTATTCTTGTGCCTCATTTTTATTGCTTTATTCTCCTTTTTCCTATCACTGATTTCCAAATCATTATTCCTCACTTAACTAATTAGTTATCAGCTCCCTCGATTACGCAAGATTGTTCGTTATTTCAGGTTTGACCACGAGTTGACATCAGTTAGAGGACCAGTGAAAACCAGGGAGTACTGGACGTGTGTTTTGTCTCGGTTTGTGAGTCTTCAGCAGTACACACCCACTGACATTCCGGTTACAAGGCGAGCTCGTAGACGATTCGGTCATTGGGAGCCGACCCAATGGCCAACCCATGAATCCCAGCTTCTATCAAGTCAGATTAGAGTGCAGTTATTCACCGATGACATTGTCTGGCAGACGGGCTATTTATACATATGGCTGAATGGTCTGTGAGGTCGTGGATTTGAACCCTGGAGGTGGGTGCATACTGATGATGAGCCCTAGACTGGTAGGAAACAGCTATCTACTACTCTCAGGTTTCCTAATGGTTCTATAACGGAAGTCGCCTCGGGATCGAACCAGTAACCAATCAACCAACCCTGTCTCATATTGTTATTTCTCACATAGTTTGTCTTATTTTGTTATTAACTGATAATAAACTGTGATATTTGTTATCAAATAACATTGTGTATATAAACCGCCTAAATAACTGTACATCTATGAAGTGTTAATAAGACAAAGAGATCTCATTGCTGACTTATGTGATCTTAGAAAGACTGACACATGAATATGTAACCTAGGCAAATAATGAAAAATAATTAGAAAAGTAAACTGTTGCCGTGACTACAAATCAACAAATAACTATCGAGTTTTTACGTAAATTGTTAATTGTGATTATAGAGACCTGATAAAATCAGTAAGTTGGGAATTCAATGTACTTGAGGAAAAACGAAGTCAACTATCTTGTATCTTGCTCCGTATGAATTGTGATAATGGAAAGTGACATTATTATTTATATTATTGTTCCCTTGGGTTCCTAGTGGAACATAGGGCTTCAACTGCACGTCTCCACTTGCTTCTGTCTCCTGCTATACTTTCCACCTGCATCCATGTTAGTCCAAACTGTTTCAACTCTTCTTCACACCATCTCCTCCATCTCACCCTTGGACGTCCCACTCACCGCTTCCCTTTCGGGTTCCACTCGAGGACTGGTCTGACACGCGATGTCACCCAACGGCCTCCTCAGCGAGTGTCCAATCCATCTCCACTTTCCCCTGCATATTCGTTGTTTGGTGATTGGTTCTTGTTTTGTTTGTTCCCATAGTTTCTTGTTGGTGATTCTTTCCGGCCATCTGATCTTCAGTATAGAATGAAGACAGTTGTTGATAAAGGTCTGCAACCTGCTGGAAATATTCTTGGTGACCCGCCAAGTTTCTGATCCGTATAGAATAACTGACTGACTTGACGTTTGTATTGAAAATCCGAATTTAGTTGTTGATGTTGAGTGAGTGACGAAGATTTCCAGATTGGTTTCAGGTTGATGAATGTGTTTCTCTAACCTTATAGTAGGCCCAGGTAAACAAACAAACAAACCTCCGTCTTGTCTATGTTCACCTGGAGTCCTGTCTTTGCTGCTTCTTCGACCAGTTTGTCGATTTTCGCTTATGGGTCTTCGATTTTGTGTGACATCAAACATAAATCATCCACGCGCGAAATCCAGGTCATCTAGGTTCTTCACGTCGGTCCAGGATATCTTTGTCTTCTCATTTCCCACTGTCTGACGCATAATCCAGTCATACATACAATAACTTTATAGAAAGATGGTTATATTTACTGATATGTCTGAGAACTAGGTAATTTATCTACATAAATAGTTGAAGAACTAAACAGTTAACATGAAATTCTAAGGTAAATCCTTAGACAATGCACAGAGCTGCGGATGCATGCATCATTTATATCTATTAGTTAGGTTGCTAAGGTGAGAAAGAAATGATAATCGCTTTGAATTTGTTAACATGTTATAACTTGTCAAGCAAATTACCTTTTTCTAGTATTCAGCTATATTCTGTTACTTGATTATTATTATTATTATTATTATTATTATTACTGTTACTAGTGTGCATGTTCTTGCTTGAATGACGGTGGCTGACAGTGGAATCAAGTATACGTGTTTTGTTCCATTTGAGACTTATCAGCTGGATGTGTCTGTATCTCAATTAGTCGGAGTTTACTTACTGAAAATCGAACTAAGAACCTGTAAGATGCTGGATATGTTGTTATTTTGGTTTAGTTAGAGAATAATAGCCATTAAATGACGTTAAGCGACCAGAAAAAAAAGAGGTAAGTGCAGGAATCCAAAACTTTTGGTTGTCTATAAGTCAGTTTTGATTTTCCCACTGACTGATCGGATCGAAACGTTCGGCCTCTGTTAACCTGTCGGTTCCTAGTATGGATGCTTTGATGACATTTTGAAGATTAACTTGAAAGAGTTGTGGATGGAAAATCATAAATGACTTTTTTTTAAACTGCTAATTGATACCTGATATGGCCAACAGCAACAGCAACAACAACAGACAACAATCAGCATAAATGGGAGAAATCTGAAAGAAGCATCCTACTTACCTACTAACCTGGGAAGCATTGTTTCAACTATAGGCGGACGGAACTGATGAGGATGTCAAAGCGAGTATGGGGAAAGCAAGGCAAGCTTTCACTACTCTCAAGTCCGTGTGGAGATCAACAGCACTCAGCATGAAAATGAAAATAAGATCGGGATTTTCATCTCCAATGTGAAGTCAGTGCTACTATACGGATCAGAGACTTGGCACGTCACGAAGGCCACTTCGAACAAACTACAGACCTTCATCAACAGCTATCTTCGCTCAACACTTTGCTCAAGATCAGATGACCAGAAAAGATCAGCAATAGAGATCTCTGACAATGAGCGAACCAACTTAGCAGGAACCGATTGTGAAACAAATGGGCAGGAAGAAATGGAGATGGATTGGCTGGCCCTACTCTGAGGAAACAATGCATCAAGTGACATCACTAGACAAGTCATTGCTCGAATGGAACCCGAATGGGAAGCGGCGAGTTGGTCGTCAGTGCAAGGGTGACTTGGAGGAGGTCATGTGAAGAGGAGATGAAAACGTGTGGTCAGACTTGGAGCCAGGTGAAGACTCTAGCAGAGACGTGTGGCTGAATCCCTATGTTCCTCTAAGAATTAAAGGGCACAATAATAATAATGATATTAATAATAATGATACCTGTTGAAACAAGAGGTAGCTCTAGTGGCTCAAGTTATCTATTGGATAACTATTTAGCATTTGAAACAAAGAGTACTGCGTTTAATTCTCAGTGTGAACCTCATCGCTCACTGGGAATGCAGGTACATCCGGATAACGAGTCCTAACTAGTTTGGAGTGTACATTCTGGATTCCACTGCTAGTCACCATTCACCAAATTAACTCAAAAATGTGTCAGCAAATTGTAAATTGATATATATATATAGAGAGAGAGATTACTTAATGGGATAATTCTCGTTTACGATAAAATCTACACCTAATTTTGCCCTTAACAGTAACTCCAAATCTAACGAAATTGCAAAATGACACATTACTCATAATTAGTTAGTTATATGAATGTTTCCTTGAAGATCATTCTGATGATTCTTGG
The DNA here is from genome assembly GCA_944472155.2 of Trichobilharzia szidati. NCBI lineage: Eukaryota > Metazoa > Platyhelminthes > Trematoda > Strigeidida > Schistosomatidae > Trichobilharzia > Trichobilharzia szidati. The sequence continues at coordinate 46,121,455 of OX235271.1, read as the reverse complement.
TGGCGGGTGTTATTCTGTAATTTCATTGTTGTAACACTTAACTAGCCTTACTAAACTCATTGTGTTATGATTGATACCTGCTAAATCAATAGCTTCCATGACCTATAAGTATTGACAATAAAAACTAAATCAAAAAAGAATCAGTTACTTAGGTAACGTTTTCAAAGAAGAAATAGATTTAAATAGAATAAAGGTTGAAGTTAATTTAGAGAAAAGGTTTCGTAACTTATGTGACTATTATACCTAAGCTAATGATAGAGGGTGTTAGACAGCATACAGGAAGATGTAGAAAAGCGTTACAGCCTTGTCACATGCATACTTGTTAAAACAAAGCTTAAAACACCTTAAAAAACGGTGAACGAGTTAACAAACAGTTTATCCAATTACTATTTAGTTAATTTAATTGGTGGATGGTGACTAGCAGTGGAATCCTGCATGCACATTTCGTCCTATTTGGGACTCGTCAGCCACTGGGTGTACCTGCATTTCCCAGTGAATGGTGATCTCCCCACTGAGGCTCGAACCCAGTGGCCATAGTTTCAAACACCGAAGCGTTATCCACTAGACCACTTGGGCCACGAGAGCCACCCACCTCTTGTGCAACGGGTCGTATTAAATATTTAATTGAATTTTAGATTTTCCCATCGGCCCGTTCGGTCCAATCAATCGATGGGAAAATTTAAAATTCAATTAAATATTTAGTTAGTTCAGTTTATTCTATTTATTTAAGCCATAAATGTATTTTGATGCTAGGATTGATGCACTACACAATTGTTGTTTCAATTACCATGGCTTCAGTCATTAAGTTAATGAGTCACTCACACTATCAGCTCTTATGTTTCAAGTGCCTTTGCATATTATTCGTTTAGACTTGTGTTCTCTTATGGATTTTTTTGTACTTTGGTGTCTTAACTACAGGCTACAGGGTTAAGGATGTTAAAGCTGGGATCTGGAAGTAAGGCAGACCTTCATTATTCTGAAATTAGTGTAAGAAATTAATACACTCAGTATGAAGAATAACATCTAAATTTGCCAACAGTTATGTCATGTCAGTCACTTCTTCAAAGACTTGGTAAGCGTGTCACAAGAAGCATTCCCAATAGACTACACATTTTCATCAACAGCTGTCTTTCTTGGTTTAATGCTAAATATCAGATGGTCGGCCAGAAAAAATAAGCAACAAGGAACTCTTGCACCAAAAAAACAACCAGCCAAGAATTTATTAGTGAACAAATATACTGAAGAAAATAGGAATGGATGAAATACACCCCGAGGAGACGGCTGAATAAAATCACGCGTCAGGCCATAGGGTGAGACCTAAATGGGAAGTGAAGAGTTGAGGTGCCGAAGGTTGACATAGAGAAGATCGAGTAAAAGGAAAGCGAAAGCTTATGGATAATCAACGATCCAGATAAACACAAGACTTCAGATGACAAAATCGAATTGCAATATGCTGCTGAAGCCCTATATTCCACTAGGAATTCAAAAGAATGGTGATAATAATATAGTTTTCGTGATTTCTCATTGATAGACTGAGTGTGAATTGATCGGGAAAGTCGAGATGTCCATTTTATGTGACTAAATAGTAAAAGTTAGGCGAATCAACTGAATTCATATATATATATATATATATATATGTATATATAAACATATATATATATCAACACTACGGTGTGCCTCAAGTCTTTATCAACCTCATTCAACAGCTATATGACAATGCCACATGTCACGTGATCCACAACGGAAAACTCAGCGAGACGTTCGAAGTGCATACAAGAGTAAGACAATGTTGACTGCCTATTATCACCTACAATGATATTCTTAATTGTGGTGGACTGGATTATGCGTCACACTACCAATAATAAGACTCTAGAAGACCAGGATCTCGCGCATGGATGATTTATGTTTAATATCACACAAACTCAAAGACTTACAGGCAGGTGAAAGCCAACAGACTGGCTGAAGAGGCAGGCAACGAAGACAGGACTGCAGTTAAACAAAGAGAAGACGGAGGTGATGAAGATAACTGATGACCCACAGCAACAACAACAACCAGCACCAATCACCATTATTGCGAGAGATTTGACAGAGGTTACTTCCTTCACTTATCTAAGAAGCATCGTTTCAACTAGAAGCACACTACACGAATGAAGAATCGGAAAGGCAAGATACGCCTTCACATGCCAGAAAACAGTTTGGAAATCTTCTGCACTCCCCCTCAGTATGAAGAGCAAAGTTCGGATTTTCAGCACAAATGTGAAGTCAATCAGTCCTTCTATACGGGTCAGAAACTTGAATAGCGTGTCACGAAAAAGATTTCCAACAGGCTACTGCAGGCTTTTATCAACATCTGCCGCCTTCGCTGGCTTCATATTGAAGATCAAATGGCCAGCCAGAAAGAATTAGCAAAAAGAAACTCTGCAGTGCAACGAACCAACCAACCAACCAATTGTAAATCACAAATATAAGCAAATGCAAACTGGCAGAAGTTTGAATTCATGAGCCATTCAATTATATTTAAGTCACTGAATGGCTTTGACTGGCAATCTGAAGCTCCTATTTTCAATCTATGCTAGCGTCATTGGTGCGTACTGGTGAAAAGTCCCAAACTACGATAAAACAACTACCCTGTAATATATGGTTCTCAGTAACTCTATCAGTTAGCAATCTAACTTGAAAAAATAACCATGTTTTTGCTTGTATTATCTTTTGCATATATATTGATTTTTGCAATCGATTTCAAAGGCCTTCAAATCTTTAGAGATACTTTTAAAATAATGATGAAATAAAGGCTTAATCCAGTAAGAATTTCATTTTATTCACTCATATATATATATATATATGTTTATACCAATTCTACGTCTTTACCCCTTTTGTAGTCTCATCTTTATGAGATTTTGGACTACCCATTTTTATGATTTCCTAGTTTAAATGAATTGGATGTTGATATAAGAGAGTAGGAACAAAAGTGATGAGTTGTCACAAGCGACTGTTAAAGAAGAGTTACGTAATAACATGAATAGTTTAATGAAAGAGTTGTACTCAGGGTGTACATGGAAACAAAATATACGGAAATACACAAGGGTTTTAAGTAGAAAAATAAGCATACAAACAAAAGTTAAGTCAAATCAAACAAAAAAACAAAGAAAAGTTAAGTCAAATCAATAGAGTTGTTACAATGAAAGTAGAAGTGGTTGAATAATTTTCCTTTGTATGCACAGTTCTGGTTCTTCCAACTGAATGGCTAGGGCTTCTGCGATGCAAAGAAGACGGAATCGTACTGTCTTTGGAAGGTTGTTATTCACTTTGTAGATTACTTTGAAGGAGGCGTTTGTTGAGATGGAATGATCAGTGTTGACGAGGTGTTCTATTATTGCACTCCTTATGCAGCCATTACTTCCTTTCTGTAGCCACGCTGGATAGTGTTCTTTGACCCTTTTTGACAGGATACGTGTTGAACGACTGATGTACCTGGATCCACAGCAACAGGTGAACTGATATATACACATAGAAGTGGTCAGGTGCGGCATCTTGTCTTTTGGGCTTCTGCAGATCAGTGGGTGACTAGAGAAGACTACTCTCAGTGTTACCGCAAAGAAATTTCTTCTTAAAGAGGTGGAGATTCTCCTTCTAAGGACGTTACTGAGTAGGTCTCCTATGAAGTCGAGGTTTATATAAAGTATCTTTTTTGGCACAGATTCTGTTTCTTGCTTTTGGATTTTTTGTCTGATGTTTTTGTCCACGAATCTTGATGGGTAACCGTTTTGTATAAAGGTTTCTTTCAGGAAGTTTAGTTCTTCTTCCATGGTATCAGAGCTGCAGATGCGTCGGACACAAGTGGCAAGAGATCTAATTAAGTTTCTTTTCCTAGTTTAGTTCATATTTCTCCCTTCCAATTTCATTTGACAGGTAGTGCGATCTAGTAGACAGCGAGTAAGTTGAACCTTAATACACTCACGAATACTACTCTGATTGCTAATAATAATAATAGTAACCTAAACCACAATAATAACAGTAATGATAATACCACCGACAAGTGAATACAAGAAGAAAAGATAGATCAGACAGACTACAGAGAGTACTTACTGACTCAAGCAACAGTCAAAACAGTTGATGGAGATGTTGTATATGTAGATTTTAAATAACTCTGACAAAAAAAGCACTAAATTCACTAATAAATCTGAAACGTAAACAGTCTTTGATTGGACACTAGTTAGTGTTAACTAGTGTAATGTGTCCAGTCCTTTGTTTGGTGCAGACTGAATTCTATCAGTCATGTTTGCAATGTGGTCATCATTCTAGGTGACTTCTTTTCAACCATCTAGCATCAACAACTCAAAGTGCACCGTAATGGCGAGCTACCTAGAATGCTGGTCACATTGCAAAGATAACCGATAGAATTCAGTCCACACGAAAGATAAGACTGGACACACTACACTAGTTACTGACTAGTGTTCAATCAAACTTATCCAATAAAGTCCTACAGGAGGTCAATCACGAGCCCGAATAGCTCAGTGGTGGTAACGTCTCTGACTACAGGCGGCACTGGGTGACGCGAGTTCGAATCTCAGAAGTGACATGAGTTCCTTCGAGGTTGCAGATATGCCTTGGTGACTAGTGAATGTCAGATAGCACGAGACCTAGATGAAGCAGGGCTTCCTGCCGATTGCCTCCAACCATGTAATATCAGCGTTAGCAGTCAATGAAAGTCTAGTCTTCACAAACAGTAGACAGTGCAAAAGATCAAATGACTGCGCGATAACTGCAAAATAGAATTATTTTAGGTTTCTAAAGGCTATCAATAGGCTAATGTTAGGAAAAAACTTGGGGTATAAAACACAATTATGTCAAATGGATAACAAATATCCAGAACACTCTGAGCACTGAGTTTGTTTGTATAGCTATGAAGTCGGAACGATGACGTCTCTAAAAGTTTCACTTTGTAAACTTCAGCTTATCAAGAGAATTGTAAGGCGCATATTTTCCCCAAAAAACTAGGAAAAGTAAGTACTTCACCTTAATATTAATACCTAATTAGTGATATTTTCGGTCCCTTTAAGAGGGTATTCTGTGTACCCAAGGGTATATCAATACACAGTAGATATCTGATAGATATAGTAAATGTGGCCGATTGATGGCCTTTCCAATGAAACTGTTTTGTTCTTCATTATTACTATTCCTTTGTCTCACACTTCTGTTTACTGTCTCTAATATGCATTTCTCCTACTTTCTTCTCTTGCTTTGTGTGCTACAAAGAGGGAGTGTGGCGACTTGAACTACCGTACATATGTGCAAAGTTCTATGTCGAAAACCGACCGACCGACCAACCGGATTGCCTTTAAAATCACTCAAGAACTTCCTACTACTTCTCTATTCAAAATACTAGTAGCTGACGTCTAACGGTATCCGACATTCACCTAAACCATTCAAATATGTCGGAATGAAAACTGACTAGGATGTGAAAGGAATATAGTCCAGCAACATGCTTGAAGATGTTAGTGCAATTTTCCATCCCAGTCACTTTAACTAATTAATGTAAGCAAAAACTAAAACAAGGTGGAACAAACAAACTAGGAAACCTTCTTCTCTGTTCTTTGATACCTTCTATCGGTGTTGAAATATTCGGTGCAAATCCGCCTTCATCGCCAACATTACAAGCATTTACACCATACTTCCTTTGAATAATTCTACGTAAATGATGATACGTTTCACTGCCCATACGTAGAGCTTCAGCAAAAGATGTTGCACCGACTGGGAATATCATAAACTCTTGAAATGCCAGTTTATTTCCAGCATGTTTCCCACCGTTTAAAACATTAAACGCAGGTACTGGTAAAGTGACTGAAACATTACCAGCTAAATCTGCAACATAACGGTACACTGGAAGGTTCTAAGAAGACAAAAACAAGAACAGAACAGAGAATGTTTTAAATTTTATATTATACTGATATATATATATTAAGGAAGTATTCCCTGCAATTCTGATTTCATCAATTCACTAGGAGCTTGAAACCTCGCCTAGTTTACTAACCGGCTGTAAGCCAGAAAACGTGAAGGTTAAGCATGAAGCTAGCAATTCTACCCCGTAAACAGCACTTCTGTTAAGTATTCAAACCTTCTCTGAGGCTGTTAAGACTGCATTTATTGCAAAAGAAATGATGAAAGCATACGGTATAGAAGTGATAGGTATCTGTGAAAGCAGGTAGAATGGAATTAGAAGAGATTTATCAGTCTGTCAAGAGAACTCGTTAATCAAGTGTTGGTTTGCAAGGATTGGATTCAATCGGTTACAGGGTTTCATCGTCAGCTGATATTAGTTAGAGGACCATTGGAAAAACAGGGAGTACCGGGCAGCTGTTTCGTCCAAGCCTGGGACTCACCATCAGTACGCGCCCACCGGGGTTCGAACCCAGGACCTTCCACTTACAAGTCAACCTCATTGGCCGTTGAGACACTGAGAGCCGTCACAATGGTCTATGAATTTCAACTTCCAGAATGTCCTATGTTCAAACCCTGGTGGGCGCGTCCTGATGAAGAGTCCCAAACTAGGACGAAACAGTTGTCAAGCACTGCCCTGTTTTCCAATGGTTCTGTAACTGGTGTTAGCTAGTAACCAGCCCGGTGGGTCGGTAGCACAGCGGTTAGGACTGTCGCCGACCATGCACATGGTCCGGGGTTCGACCCCCTGCTGATGCACACCTGATATCAATGGTCGGCCTGCAAAATTTGGGTTACTGATATCACATGCTAAAAATTTCATGCTTGTACGAAAAAGACGGTGTGGAAGCAAGCTATAATCAACAATTAAAAATAAATAAATAATAAATAAAATCCTTGCAACTAACACGACTATTTATTTATAGTTTGAATTCTCTAGTGGATCTACAAACTATGTATACAGTGTATTTGGAATGATAAAAGTTTTCTCTGTTGTTGTCGCTGGAGCAGTTAAATCTGACTTTTATGTTTGTCTCAGTGTGGGGGATATTTTCAAGTGATCAGGTGGTTGTGTCTGGAGGTGTATTCCAGTCGAATTAGACGACAACCATAAAACAGTAAAACCATGTTATAACAGAACTGCATATATAACTTAGTGCATAAAGATACCAAAGTAAATGAGGAAAAAAGTAGATACCATGAAAAATCTAAATAGTGGAATCATGTCGGTGGAATCCAGTTGTCTTTTTCTCAGTGAAGGATGTCTGGCGGTGATCAACTTATTCGAGTTTCTGAATTCCCCATTACTTAATTTCATCAGGATGCGTCCACATCCAGATGATGAATCATCGGCAGGACGAGACGTGCTGCATGAATTTCACTGCTAGCCACTCTCACCATTTATGACATAATAAGAGTGACATATTGACCAGAAGATACACATTCTATTCATTTATAATCACATTTCAGGTTTTGTAGGAATCTTGATAAATTCCAACATGCAATGCCTCAAGAATCGATATCGGTTAGACAGTCAATAGAAAACAATGGAGTATTGAACACTTATTTCATCCTAGTTTGGGACTCTTCAAATTCGCGCACCTCTGACCCCATTAAGGATCAAGTCTAGAACCACCAAGTAGCGAGAAGAACCCATTAACCCCACCACTTCCTCTAAAATTTATGTGTGGTAATCAGTTACGTGTGTAACATGAAGATGCACTACGATTTATAATAACAATAATAATATAAAACCTACTGCATACCTTTTCTGCAGCTCCAGCTTTGAGTATAGCCAAAGAAACAGCCAAAATAGCGTTAGCGCCTAAATGAGCTGAATAAATCAATAATAAATAAGTAAATAAATAAATTCAATTGGATTTTCGTCTAAAAGTTCATTAAATCAAATTGAAATGCGATATATTTGTTATTTCTCATATTACATGTTATTTAGTAGTTATGACTTCATAAAGCATATTACATAATTCACGATAAAAAAAATTCCAAATTGCAAACGTAAATCACTGGTCGCAAAAAACACTTTGTTAGAATACTCAAATTATGCTAAAACAAACACGGTCGAATCATATTTCGTAAAAAGTTTTAAATATTTGGATTCGGTTCTACCACATGCAGCACATCTTTAGTCAGTATTGAAAAATCAACAGAAATTAAACTGATGTACCTGTGGGGTTTGGAATTTCAGTAACTTTCTAGAAAATTGTATGTATACATTCACATTTAAGAAATAAGCCGTACTTGATATGGTTTATTGTCACCTTCAAGAGTCAACACATAAGTCTGTATCTTTTCATCTATTTGGTTACGTAATAATACGCATCACTGACAGTTATCGAGGTGAATTCTCCACAGTTTTTGATGTGAAGATATTGTTGTCATTATTCCCTTGGGTTCCCTGTCGAATCTAGGGGCTTTAACAACACATTTCCATTTCATCCTATTCTATACAGTCCTTTTTAACTGACTCCACAATTTTCCATAACCTTTCATCTTCCCATCAAACAATCCCTTCCATGTGACCCTTGAACAGACTCACAACTCGTCTACCTGGCGTGATCTCCTCAGAGTGTATATGACTCGTCTCCGTTTCCTTCTGCATATTCATTGGGAAATAGATTCTCGGGTGGTTCGTTGACAGGGTTCCCTTTGCTTATCCTTCCTGGTCAGCCATCTGACCTTCACTGTCGAGCCAAAATGTCAGGTGTTGTTGAAAAAGTCCTCAACCTGTTAGAAATACTTTCGATGACACATGTTTCGCATCTCTGAAGCAGATAGAAGCACTGACTGACTTGATATTAGTGCCAAAAAACCGAATCCTGCTTCTTATGTTGTGTGCTAGTGTGGCATGTGCTACTGATAAGGTATTCCAGTAGTATATAAAGAGACGTTCATTGGCATAAAAATGTCAAATAGTGGAGAGATAGATTTAAAGTCAAAGAGAGCAAATGAACCAGTATTGCAGCAAAACATGGGAGACTCGAAAAGAAGACAAGGAAACAAAATACGAAATGCAGAAGTAGCACAACACAGAAGATCTGTGCAAATGACGATTTAGAGATAAAGTGTACACAGTTTCGCTATATAGAGATACTAAGTCTCTTGCCTTTTACTGACTCTGCAGCAATACGCGTCGATCAAACCCCGTGCAAGTTTGGTCATAATGAAGTGTCACTTGATTTCTAACTTCTGTCAACCCACAACATATGTCGCCACCACAAGCCAATGTCACTGGTGAGTGCCTGTCTTCCCACAGAACTTGATGGACTCGGCTGTCCATGACTTCTCACTAGAACCTCAAGCAACTTCATCTTGTAATCAGTCTTCAATGAGCACCAGATTAATTTTCAGCTGTAGGTTCAAAGACATTTGAATGATTTCAAGATCGGTCATGAAAAAGCTTCAGTTAGAAAACCACTGAAAATCAGGAAGTAATAGAGAGTCGTTTTATCCTGGGTTAGATACCTGGTGAAATCATGGGTGCATACTATCTGACAGAGTCCCGAACTAGGATAAAACATATTTACAGTACTTCTTGGACTTCAGTGGTTCTCCTAACTGAATTCCGTTTGTATTCACACTTGAAATCACCCAAAACCCAGCAAATCAACACTCCAAAATTAAACAACTTATTATTTTGTGACTTGAAAAAACTCACTTTTATTCGGTGTACCATCTAATTCTTTAACAATGAATTCATCAATAGCTGTTTGTTCTGTTACGCATAAATTCTTTTTAATTAATGCTGGTGCAATAATTTTATTCACATTGTTAACAGCTTTGAGTACACCTTTACCGAGAAATTCTTGTCCATTATCACGCAGTTCATTTGCTTCATAGATACCAGTTGATGCTCCACTTGGTGCAGCAGCACGAAATAAACCTTAGAAGTGAAAATGATGAAGAGAAGAATTTAATGGAATCATCACCATCATATTCTCTGTTTTCTTATGGTATGTTAAGGATAATGTCACATATTTGCTTTTAGACTCAATTTGCATTCCCCTTTGACTGATTTAGTGGGTCTCTTTTGACATGCCAGTTCCTAGTATGAATTCTTAGATGACACGTCTGAGAATGAACGTGAACTTATTTCGGTTGATGGGGACTAGCAGTAAAGTTCAGGCCATGGGGATTTTGTCATATTTGGAACTTGCCAGATGGATGTAATTGAATTCCCAGTGAGTGATGGTGCTCCCAATTGGATGCTAACCCCGCACCCATCATTTTAAACGTCAGAGTATTATCCTTTAGGCTACATAATCATACAGAGGGAAATAAAAATTAATTTAAAGATAAATAATAACCTATACCTGTGGCCACTTGGGCCACAGTGACGTTTGAAACGATGGGTACTGGGTTCAAGTCTCAGTGGGAGCATCACTACCTCTGTAAGAGTGCAGGTATGCCCAGATGATGTGTCCTGAATGGGACAAAACGCGCATTCAAAGTATTTCCATCATGTGTATTAATTAACTTTATAGACATTCTATAATATGGTCTGCGCCATTCAGCTGTTAATAAGTTAGCTGGGAGGCAGTTGCAAATAACAGATTTTCCATGTATCAGGTTATGAGCCATCCAAATTGTTTAAGGGGGCTTCCAATGTTAATTAATTGGCCAGGCTGAAGAAAGTGGAGCAAGCTTCGAAGGTGAAACCATTGGGCTGAAAGTCGACTGCCTAAGCCAGTTAAACACACTTCTACTATTCAAATGTTAGTCATGACTATTTATTTCAGTTCACCCACTCAAATATTTATTGAACAAAAAAAACTGTTTGTCAATGGTTCATTAGTGTAGTGCTTGTCAACCGCCCACGTGGTACAGGTCCAGTTCCCAACCGACATACTCCTAAACCTCGTCTAGCCGGTTGTAAGGCCTGGAAGAGAAAGAGGTTGGGTGTGAAGTTAGCAATCCCACACCGCAGGAACAGCACAAGCGCTAGTGAAATTTCCGAACTTCAAGCACGAAGCCTTATGTTCCACTGGGACAGCAAAGGAGTGAAAAAGACTGAACGAGATAATATATATACACTAGTGGTTGGATTGAGAATCCTTTAGTGGATTTTCCATCTAGATACGAGTCAGTACTGTAGACGAGTCCTTGACTAAACTAAAACAATCGATTATCTAGTGCTTCACGGTTTCAGACGGTCCTCTCACTGACAAAATCCACACTGGAAATAATTATTTATTTATTTAAGTTGTAATGTTTAGAAATAAGAAATAAGTAAATGAGTGTTTTGACAGAATTTCACATAAACGTGAAATGACAATTCAACCTTTGGGTACTATTAACCACAAACTGTTATTACTCGCTTGAGTTTAAAGTGGAACATAGGGCTTCAGCAGCACTTCTTCATTTCATCTTATTATTCGCAGTCTTCTTTAACTATCTGCACGGCTGCCCATAAGCTTTCATGTCTTCGACACACAGTCTCCTCCATGTCACCCATCGGACAAATGCACAACTCTTTGTTTCCCATGGGATTCCACTCGAGGATGTGTCTGTCGCGTTCTGTCACTCAATAGTCTCTTAAGTACAACACATAGAAGTACTAACTTGACATCATTATTAAAAACCTTATTCTTGTTCTCTTACTGAATGCAGTAGATTTTCATACTGACTTCAAATTAATGAAGGTCTGTCTTGCTTTTCCGGTCCTGTCTCTGACACTTCATCCATTCCGCCTGCAGTTGATAATATGCTGCCTGGATTAATGAAAGAAGTCACTTCGTTCAAATTTCTCTCATCGATAGTGGTTGGTGCTTGTTGTGGTTGTTGATGATTGGTTATCTTCATCACCTCAGTCTTCTGTATGTTCGCTTGAAGTCCCACCTTTGCCACTTCTTCTACCAACTTGTTGGCTTTTAATGGTAAGTCTTCGAATTTACTTGACATTAGGGATAAATCGTCTGCGAAGTCCAGATCTTCTCGAGTCTTCTCATAGGGCCAACGTATCCCTCTTTTCTCGCCCCCAATACACACTGTTCCATGTAATCCAGTCTACCACAACTAGGAATATCATAGACAGCCTTGTCTTACCTCCGTCTTCACTTCAAAGGCATCTCTGAGTTTTCCATTGTGAATCACTTAACATGTGGCATCTTCATATAGCTGTTAAAAATTGGGTTGATACAAGTTTGGTTCACTCCATTGTGTTGAATCAGTTCACCAGTTTACAGGCCTGTTCTAGGGCCGGAAAAATAGGAACTATTGGGCATGGTGCTGGCAATCCTGCCTCAGAAAATTAACCCAATCGACGCTGATATTTAAAGCACAGAAAAATATTGGATAGTTGGAGACTATCGGCAGGAAGCCTTGCTTCATCTAGGTTTCGTGTTAGATGGCATTCGCCAGTCACTAAGGCGTATCTGCAACCTCGAAGGAACTCATATTCCTTCTGAGGTTCGAACCCACGTCACCCGGTGCCGCCTGCAACCAGAGACGTTACCACTGAGCTATTCGGGCTCACGATTGACATCCTGTAGGACTGTGGTGGACATTTTTGATTAGACACCAGTTAGTAACTAGTGTAGTGTGTCTAGTCCTTTGTTTGGTGCACAGTGAATTCTATCAGTCACGTTTGCAATGTGGCCTAATGACTGACAGAATTCAGTATCCACCGAACAAAAGACTAGACACATTACACTAGTTACTGACTAGTGTTCAATCTAAAATACAGAAAAATATAAAAATAAACTACAAATCGATATTTTTAACTAATTTAATCATATGAATATAACTTTAACTCATTCATTTCATGAATAACCATTATCAATCATATCTAAGTTTTCTATAACCTTTTTTGTCCCTAAATCACACTGATTGAAAAAAAGGCGAAATGAAATTCCTGAAGCTCTTTTTATTGGCTTCTTCTTCTTGTTTGCATAAACCTATGTACTACTGATTAAATGAGATGAGTAGTCACATATCACTCATATCAATGAGTAGTGCTTGCTAGCCAGCCAGATCGAAGCTATCTACACACCAGATGGCCTTTTCTTTCGTTTGGGGCCGAACTCATCAGCGGTGTATCTGGTTTGATTCAGGTCACAGAGGCAGCCAAATCATTACAAACCACTTGATTTCTGGTTAGCTACTTGGCTGAACTGGTTATGCCATAAATTAGACTTACAATTTGCAATCCATACTTGCTTTATTGATTATTTACCATTTATGGTATAAAGCAGATCAAGTATTGTGATCTGCATAACTTGGTTTCCAAAGGTAACGGCAGTGAAAATTTCACCTCTTGAACTGTATAGATCGTGGATTGCTAACCACTTTGCAAATTTTTGAATTTGATCTTCTTGTTACCTGCAACTCACAAATTCACAGATGTGAATAATCACACTCAGTGAAAGCACATACACAGAGGTAGGAAGTAGATGTTTACTCAGACTATATTAGAAAAGAATTTACAAGTTAAAGAATAGGTTCCTAAAGAATAATGAGAATTTAATGAATCTAAATGATAACAAAAGCCAGCCACTTTACCGTCCCGAGGACCCCAACCAGTCAGGAAATCTACACCTTCCTACGTGGCTTAGACTAACTGTTGTAGATTTCATTGAATGATGAAGACATGTTTTGGTTTGACCGCCGCTAGCTCTTTTCCAGCCTGACCCTATATCAGCTAACATTGCCCATTGTCGAGGAAGGCGATGACTAGGCATACGTAAGACATGTCCTAACCATCTCAGTCGATGTAATTTTACAGCCTAGTCTATTGATTTCCCCTCCTTACCTAGCACTCGACCAAAGCCTAACCTCAATATTGCTCACCTTATTATACCACTTCACACGGGAGATAGAACGCAGACACCTATGATCAAAGGCAGCTAATCTTTTCATGTCTTCTGCTCTCAATGGCCAGGTCTCACACCCATAAAGGAGGACGGAGCGGACTGTTGAGCAGTACACACGCCCTTTGGTCGATAGTCGGATATCGCGTCTACTAAGCCAGGGACGGCGTAAACTGGCATATGCGAAACTAGCCCTCTGTATTCGTGCTGAGATTTCGTCGGAGATCAACCCGTTAGCACTGGATGATGGTACTTCCCAAGTAAGTGAAGCGGTCAACGTGCTCTACCACTTCACTTCCTATTTCTAATCTAGGGGTCGGTGAAGTCGGTGAGTGGTTGATATTGACAGTCAAAGACTAAGTTAATTAATGACAAGTCTTGATCTCAAGGTCATATTCTTCCCTTATGCCAATCAGTTATGATATAATACTATGGTGAGTTGCCCGACCCTTGTCTTCCGTTGTTACAATACTTTATCATGTGAACTATTAGAGACTGACCCGTGACCTTTGAAACGTATACCAACTAACAAAGGTCTGTTAAACTCAAAAGTCACCCACTTTGTATCACAGATTCTAAAATAAAATTGTGGTGTTGTGATACAGACAATGTGTTTACCAATGGAATATTATTCTCACATATTCCCACAGATCAATACTGCATTAGCAACAGAATACTATATACGTATTTGAACATTCTATTTCATGTCGTTTGATATAAACCAAAATCACACGCTCTGTGCGTCGGTGGCATAGCGGTTAGGACGCTCGCCGACCATGCACATGGTCCGGGGTTCGATCCCCGGCCACAGACGCACTCCTCTACCTCGCTAAGCCAGAAATAATGCTGGTAAAGAGGAAAGGTTGGGCATGAGGCTAGCAACCCCATCCTGTAAAATAAACACTTGTGCAGAAACTTCAAGCCACTAGCTTGAAGCCCTATGATCCACTGGGGAACGTGAAGGAAAACAAAAAATATCACACGCTCAGTGATCGTTTAAAGAATATAAACTATATATATATATAGAGAGAGAGAGAGGTTTCATCAACTGAAAATATACGTTGGCTTCCGTGTCTTGCCTTCTGCTGTTATAAAATCACTCTGTACACACGAATTTGCGATGAAAAACCTGACTGAAATCAATAAGAAGTCCTAGATCTAGGCTTACTATTTATTGGCAGTAATCAGAAAGGTTTATCTGCAATCATCAGGGAGTTAATGTTCTATCTCAAACACTGAAAGGCGTATTACTGAATTCTATGAAAAAAATATTTTTGTCTGCATGGCAATTCAATTAGAAAATACAGCAGTTAACTAAGTCTGTTTCATTTGATGAATTACTATATCTATTGACTATTGATTCAAACCTTTCTGCATAGTCAATAACATTGTCTTCGAAAAAAATCAATTTGCATTAAGCAGTTTGAAATCAAGTAAACTAATGTATATATATGAAATTTGAAAACTGACACCCAGTGGCTGAAAACTCAGAAGACTAGGCTCCTAACCTAATGCTCTTGGTTTCGATCTCTTGGGGGAATTATGACTGCGCACTGATGATTAGTCCCAAACTAGGATGAAACATCTGTCCAATATTCAAACAAACACAGTTCCACATCCTTTATTATTTTAGTTCGTTTTCTTTTTTGAAAACACTATAATAATCAATGTGACTCCATTTGTTCGATCAATATAACTTTTTTTTTAGTCGATTTTATCTGTATACCAACATACTACACTTTGACTGTTTTATTTCTTTTAAAACAAGAGTAAATATACATTTTGTGTATACCTGCATGTATGCATGCATTCATGCAAATACTAATCAATATAAATATTATATAAATTCATAGTCCAGCTTATATGAGTTCAGCTATACCAATGTACATTTCTACATTTTTCAATGTTTACACACGCACATAAAATACCTACTTTTTGTTATTATTATTATTATTAAACTGTTTTACCAAAGAAGAGAAATAGAAATTTCAAATTTACTCTTAAATACTCCAACAACTATCATTACTTTTATTATTGCGATTGCTTATTTGTATAAATTTAAATGAATATCAAAAATGAAAAGAATGCCGTATTGTTGTTTCCTTTGAAGATGACGTACACATACACACACATGAAGATACTTTCTAATTCTATTAATCAAACCATGCATGTAGTATAAACCTGCTTGAATTTAAGTCAAATCGCTAACTCATATCAGTCAGAGAATCACTGAAATTCAGGGAGTACTGGATAGTTGTTTCACCTTATTTTGGAGTCCTTCGATGGTACATTACCTATAACCTCACCGAGGATCGAACTCAAGACCTCCAGATTATGAAGATCGAGTCTGTGGAGCTCAAATGAGAAGACGCAACCAGTAAGACACTGATTGACGGTGATGAAGCACTTCACAAAGTGGAAGAACTTAGAGTTTCTCTACTGAATGGTCAACCAGTTAGCCCTGTATCTTGAATTGCTTAACTTAGTTCTTTCGTTCTGTCGATTGGTGCACATTGTTGAAGAATTCGAAACCAGAATGAAATAATTGTTTAGTACTCCCTGGATTTCAATGGTCCTCTAGCTAATGTCAGTCTATATCTATTTTGAACCTAATATTATTAATTTAATTGGTGGATGGTGACTAGCAGTGGAATCTAGGATGCGCATTTCGTCCTATTTGGGACTCCTCAGCTATTGGATGTGCCTGCATTCCACATTGAGTGATGATATCCTCATTGAGGCTCGAAACCAGTACCCATAGTTTCAAAGGCCAAAGCGTTATCCGCCAGACCACTTGGGCCACGAAGGCCACCTCTTGTGCAACTAATATCATTAAATCTAAAACCGATAGTTATTCCATATTTAAAAACCGAATATTTTTCTTTCAGTAAAAATTGAAATCAATACTTTGAGTTATTAAATGTATTTATAAATAGTGTTACTGATTATTTACTTTTAATAATTGGTGGATTAGTTGTTCAGTTCAGTTATGATGAGGAAAAAAGCTGTAAATTAATTTTAGAAGGGGATAAATGTTCGCCAAATTTGAATAGTCTGCCTTAAATTTACTTAAAGCCATCATACACAGTATTATTATTGTTTCCTTTAATTCCTACAGGAACATAGGGCTTCAGCCGTGCGTCTCCATTGCGTTCGATCCTCTGCTAGAGTCTTCACCTGACTCCAAGTCTGTCCACACGTTTTCATCTCCTCTTCACATCACCTCATCCAAGTCACCCTTGCACTGACGACCAACTCACGACGTCCCATTCGGGTTCCACTCGAGCGTTGGCTTGTCTAGTGATGTCACTTGATGGTTTCCTCAGAGTATGGCTAGCCAATCCATCTCCATTTCTTCCTGCCTATCTGTTGCGCAATCGGTTCCTGGTTGGTTCGTTCCCAAAGATCCCTGTTGCTGATCTTTTCTGGCTGGCCATATGATCTTGAGTGGTACTGAGCGAAGACAACTGTTAATGAAGGTGTGTAGTTTGTTTGAGGTGCTCTTTATGACACGCCAAATCTCTGATCCGTATAGTAGCAGTGACTGACTTCACATTGGAGTTGAAAATCCGGATGTTATTTTTGATGCTGAGTGCTGCTGACCTCCACACAGACTTCAGAGTAGTGAAAACTTGTCTTGCTTTTCCGATTCTTGCTTTGATATCCTCGTCAGTTCCGTGTGCCTGTAGTTGAAACGATGCTTCCCAGGTAGGTGAAGGAGGTTGTTTATTTCAGGTTCCTTCCATTTATGCTGATTGTTGTCTGTTGTTGTTGCTGTTGGTGTTGGCCAGGGATCTTCATCACCTCCGTTTTCTCTATGTTCACCTGGAGTCCTATCTTTGATGCTTCTTCTGCCAACTTGTTGCTTTTCGCTTGCATATCTTCCAGTTTGTGGGAAATCAGACATATATCATCGGCGAAGTCCAGATCCTCCAAGTTGGTTTTTTGTGTGAGTCCATTTTATGCCTGTTTCGTCATTGCCCGCTGTTTGTCGCATTATCCAGTCTACTGCAATCAGGAAAATCATTGGCTATAGTAGGCAGTCTTGTCTTACTTCTGTCCTCACAGATCGTCTATGTATTTTATATTGAATATAGCCAAAATCTAGTTCAGTCATTTCATATTTGTGCTTTTCAACAGCTTTGGAGCAGACCGTCAACAAGAGATGGCAAGGCAGAGATGATTAACGTAAGACTTAGTGCCATAGTGATTCAGCTCAAGTGAAAACACCTCGAGGAAGCAAAATATACAGATGCACAGAGTAAAAGTACAGGGGAATTATAAAATTTAGTAACGAATAAACAGGAGGAGATGATGATTCGACGAATATTATTGAGGTTCCATTATGAATCCTTTTTTAAAATTTCGAGTAAATTGGCTTCCTAAGGAAAGCAATTGCATAACATGAATAACAAATGTTGTAGAGAGCTCATCTCAACTAATCGTTTGAATTATCCCCTCTCCTCATTAGACAAGACTCAACACCTAACCTCATTAATATTGAACATATCACTCCACCTAACACAACAGTTCGAATGAAGTGAAAAACTGCTAATCTTTTTAAATTTCTCGGTTTAAACAGTCATATTTCGTAGTTCTAAAGTGGAACGAAAAGAGCTACTGTGTAGCACACACACGTACACAAACACACGCTTTGATAGATAAACGGATGTGATACCTGCTACAAAAATGACTCAAGTAGGGAAATGTGAAAGCAGCCTTATTCATTTGTCAGCATTGAAGCCGTACTGGTTAACGCAACTTCACAAATAAGTGTAATGATCAACAAGCCCAGTCGTTTCACTACCTACCGTAAGACTGATAATCGGTGCCCTCCTGTTACACTTGATGGGTATACCAAACATATTGAGTGTGTGTTCAGAAAACTTCAAATTTTGTCAGTATCTTTTGCTAGAAAAGTGTATTTCAACAGCATACTCTATATCAGTGTGAATCTACTCTGGTAAAAGTCAGTCCTTAAGTCGCTAAAGTTGGTCTTGGTCACATCCATCAGTACATCTATAATAATCCTGTAAAGTGTGTAACATTCACTATTAGTCACTGTAATAAAAATGATGTGTGACTTGTCGTCATCGAAAAAAGTAAAGAATGACACTCAAACCTGTACCTTGACTTCATCGACATCTAAAAGGCCTTCGACAGCGTTGACCAAGAAGTAATTTGGAAACTACTTCAACATTGCGGCATACCTCAAGCCTTTATCAACCTCATTCAACAGCTGTATGACAATGCCCAATGTCAGGGGATCCAAAAACGAAAACTCAGCAAGGCGTTCGAAGTGTATGCAGGAGTAAGACAAGGTTGAACTACAATCACCATTTGTTATGGTCTGGATTGTGCGTCGGATTGTGGAGAGTGAGAAGACAGAAATACGTTAGACCGATAACAAGACTCTAGAAGATCAAAATTTCGCGGATGATTTGTGTCTCATGCCACACAAACTTGCAGATGAAAAGCAACACACTGGCTGAAGAAGCAGCCAACGAAGACAGGACTCCAGGTGAACCTAGAGAGGACAGAGATGATGAAGATAACCAATCAACAGCCGCCACCGATCACCATCAATGAGAGAAGTTTGACAGACGCTACTTCCCTCACTTATTTGGTCACAGGTAGTTGGAACGGATTAAGATGTGAAAGCCAGACAGAATCGGAGAGGCAACAAACGCCTCTGGTGAATGCCAACTAGCACGAAACCTAGATGAAACAAGGCTTCGTACTGATTGCCTACATACATCTAATATACAGGTGTTTTTGTCTCCACAACCTCTTCCATTAAAGTTACCTAAACGAGAAAAATAATGGGCCAAAATCATAACTCTTCCGCGTCGTCTATACTATTGAATCTCTGGTAGTTGTAATAGAGAAGCCAGGGCCTTATACACAGAAAACATTTGTTCAGTCATTCTTTCTTTCATTGTCTTTAACCACTTACGTTAAATCTATTCCTTTAGCAGTCTATCTTATTACTATTATTATTATAATTATTAAACTTCATTATACCCTCATTATATCTTGATTAACATTTACTAATCTTTAATAAACTTACAATTATTCTACTAATGATTATGCCTTTCAAATGTGAGAGTCAATTACATGAACTCATGAAGAAGTTTATCAGCCAGGTCACGTATTTTCTCTCCTTCTCTCTCTCTCTGTCTCTACATATCGTAACGGTGACTGTTCATACATTAAAAATAATTTTTTGTCAATAATACAAGAATATGATGGTATTCATCAAGAATAGAGTTTTTATTAAACACACTTTTTATTGAAGCCTTTTTTATATCCGGGAAATATCTAATTTTCCATTATTTGTTTTGTAAGGATTTTGTTTGATTGCATGGAGGATTTCATCATGAGCTGACATCAGTAAGAGAATCTGATGCTCACTAGAGACTGGCCTTATTGAGGCAGTTACCTGGGGTTCTAGTGGGAAGCCGTGACCAGTAGGGTGCAGCAGGTTGAAGATGAGGCAGTAACTCATCGAAGAAGATATTGTAAAATGGTCGCGCTATTTCGTGAACTAGCGGAAGTTAGAATTCATGAGCTGGCTGGCCATTGGATCGGGTCCCAGTTGCTCACCTTGTAACCAGAAGCTCCTGGGTTAGAACCCCGGTAGATGCGTACTGCTGAATAGTCCCAAACTAGGACGAAACAGCTGTACAGTACTCCCAGCTTTTCCATGAATTTGTTTCCCTCTAGTATAAAAGGAACTTGGCAAAGACCCTCAGTTACAGCTTCATAACTTATACATTCAGAAGGGATGACTGAAGAAGAACTTAAGATTGTATGTGAGACCTTAATTGAGGATAGCTATTCAGAAAAGTTTACCATGAAACATACTGCTAGGAAAGTCGAAAATAACTGTTCTGTCGTTAGACGATTAGAGGCAGTCGGCAGGAAGCTTTAGATCTACGTTTCGTGTTTGTCAGCACTCGTCATCAAGACATATCTGGAATCTTGTAGGAACTGATGTCTCCAACAAGCATTAAACCTAGGTCCAAAGCTTTCTGTCAGTTGATTCAACTACCTAACAACTATTCACTTTGCAAAGTGATGCCATCAGTTACTTAATGACCTACGAGCTAGCTCGCCTTGTAACCAGAAAATCGTGGGTCCAAGCTCCGTTGGTGGGTACGTGGGTGCGTGCTGATAAGGAGTCCCAAACTAGTCCGACGAAACAGCTGTCCAGTACTCCCCGGTGGGTTTTCCAGTGGTCCTCTAACTGATGTCAGTTCATGATGAAATCCTCCATCCAATCAAATATTTAATTGTCTACACTATGTATTCCGAAGAAATCATACTTTGCCTACTGTTGCCATCATAAAAACATCAATACACTACTGAGCTATCTTTGATTTATCTACATCAGAGGCCCAACAATAGAATTATCACCAGCAACGCGTGACGTCAAGATTCAATTCCTATCCGATGGCTAGTTCACTGGCTGTTAGTAAGCCTAGGAAAAGAAGGAGGGAAGTTTGGGTATGAGTCTAGTAAATCCACTCCATAAGAACGACACCACTGATACTGGAACTTACAAAGCATAAAGCCTTTTGTTCCACTCGGAACGAAAGGAGTAAAGAAGAAGAATTGGGCTTAGTTTAGAAAAAAAACAGATAAACTGTAGAAATCACATTAAATGTTATAAGATTACAATTTAAAATATCATCTCTTTAAATCTGCAATCTATTCATGTAATGAAATTCGAAAATTGCAGTTTAATTTGCCATTTGAAAATTACACAGTTCTCGATGAAATTTCACCACAGTTTCCTCTAGAAATCTAAATTTTCCGACCACAGTACGTGACCAAGAAATCAAGCATGATTGCATGACGCTGTATACTACTGATTGGTTGACAAAAGTAGTTGGATAGTACTCATATGAACCAATAGAGCTTGGTAACCAGATGAAAGTTATCTAAACACTGGACAGTGTATTCGCTTATTTGAGGCCAAACTCAGTAAAGCATCTCTGGTTGAACGGGTTCAGCTCTCTGGTCTAAATCAGACTGAGCAAACTGTTGATGATATCAACGGGTATATGGTGGTTAGATCCCAGCGATCTGGTTCCCACAACAATTCATCTCAATCAATTAGAAGTACATAGCATCATCTGTCAAATTTATGTGAAAGTGATTAATTTCAAGAGAGAACTTTGTTATGAGCAAACATCAGATCAGATACATTTATTGATATATAGCTTCACCATGTTATTCTAAAGCATTTTGTTATTATGCTCCAGTTTGATCCCATTTTGAGCTCCAGTCAGGTCTAGTGAACCAGGCTTTCTTATTTTTGTAAACTCATGGCATAAATTCAAAAAAGATAATTATTATAAAAAATTAGAATAAAATAGTCATATTTTTATATTCATCATAAATTTACCTTTATTTGTAATTACATCCACTTCTACTGTTGGATAACCACGACTATCTAATATTTGTCTTCCAGTAATTTTAAGAATAGACATTTTTATGTACTAATATTATTATTATTACTATTAATATTTATGATATTTAGATATAATTTTATGTAAAAAAAAGAAGTAGAGTCAATGTATAATGGTTAAACAAATTAAGGTATAGATAACCTATCGATTTTTTGGCCTATATGTGTGTATGTTTGCTTGTAATGTATTTAATAAATCAATAAATACAAATCACTTAAATTAGCTCATCATGTGATAACAGTTTAGTGGCATAGAATGACAGCAGTAGAAAAAGATCAGAAGGCCAATTAATCATACTGTAATTATGATAATTCTATATGAAAACATTGTCAGACTATCTCTTATGAAATATGTAATTAAAAGTGGGAGAAAATAAAATTAGTAATAGCTAGATTAATTAAAATACTAGTATCAAGTCAGTCAGTGCTTCTATGTGTTTTGGAAACTTGGTGTGAACGTTTCCAAAAGCATTTTCAACAGCCTACTTCAGACTATCATGATTACCGAACTCGGATAAGTTAAACTTTAAGCACCACTAATTACCAATCAGCGAATGAACTTGAATGATCCAGCGAGCTTCATCCACGTGAGTGGAAGTTCCTATTTCGCTTGATTCGAGTCAAATGCCTGCTCTAACGCAGTGGCGCTTACAGTGTGGTGAGGACAAGGTTTCCCAGTATTGCTTGGAAGTGGGGTTGCTTAGGAAGGAAAGGATTTATTTGTTCATGTGAAGGTGTCATGAGTATAAAAAGCTTCAGCAAGTCTATTGATGGTTATGTCCATCATTGTGCAATTTGTTTGCAATGAGTTAGTGTCAGGGAAGGTAAGCTGATGATTTGAATGTTTCGTAGGGACATTTTTTGTTAGGTCGCATTTGCCCTCAACTGGATTTTGAAACAGCCTGTGAGAGGTTCAGCTGCTGAAACTGAAAATAGTCTCGTAACAACAGTTCATTGGTACTAGCACTGCAGGGATATCGCATCCTGAAAAATGGAGAGGCTTACTTCTATATTGAGAGCAGAAGATACCTATTATCACTTGACTTGTGAAACAGAGATCTATAATACACATCGATGAGTGGAAAGGCTATAACTACCTGTCATCCCTTGGATATATTCCCCACAAAGTGAACCATTCTAATGATTTTTTGGATCCCATTACAAGGACATACCAGTTCTATAGAAGGCTTTTGGGGAAGGTTAAAAAACAGGATAAGGGCTATAAATGGATCTCAAAAGGATGGCCTTTATAGTCATTTAGACGATTATATGTACAGAATGTGGTGTAACTTTTCAATTGTTACTCTTACGCTAAAGTGGCAGATGTTTTTATCACATATCAGAGAAAGGTACCCTTTGAAACAGTTTTATTCAATTTTAGGCATCTTTTTCATAAATATATGTTTCCCATAACCAAAAAGACTCTTTCACATGATTGGTTCGCTCAAGGTCGTTTGCTGATTGGTTGTTTCACTTCGTCCATCCTGGAAAACACTAAGCTGAAAAACATTGAATTAACAAACTGAAATCAAAGTCTATTCATGCAGACAAGAAAAATCATTCAACAATAGTAATAATCAGTCAATCAGCTAAAAAGAATGAGTAATTAAGAGACAATATGAATAAATGATGACTCATACTATTAAATGTAATGACAGATGAGTCAGTAAAATAGTATGATTAAACGCTGATTAAGGAGGAAATAAGAGAAATGTAAATCAATCTTTGAAATGTTTTCGGTAGCTTACTTAGTGGCTCTTTTCGATACATTTGTAGATCAGAGTCCTGTTTGCATTCTGAGTATGGTTAGCATACAGTTCACTCCGTAAAATGATACTGAGAAACTGGATTACATCGACCCCTAATCTAAGGGGACCTACTGAGAAGACTGAATGTGTTGTTTACTTCACTTATTTGCAACGCATATGCTTTTGAGAAAAGTTCCACTATTATGTAATAGCGATTCTAAGTGGTGAAACTATTTTTGAGGATATTATTTATCTTCCAGGACTGTAGTATGTGATTTTATGGTCAGTTAGATTTGAACAGCATTTATTTATATGGTTGGAACCTAGCATACACATACTTTCTTCATTATGGATAAGATTTTATTTTGATAAATCACACAGTGTTACACAGTAATATTAACTGATGACGTTTCGAGAACAAACTATTGCCACCCATAATCATATCAAGTTACTCACACAACTTTTTCCTTCATTTATATTTATGTATGGAATTGACTAAATATTTATCTAGTAATTAAGATACTGTTTCGTCATTGCATGATATATCCAATAAACAAATTAATATGGAATTACATCATACTACAGTGCTTAAATTTTACTCATAATTTAATTTCTAAATTGTTTCTAACAAAGGATATCAATATTTAATTGAGACAGGATTTTGACAAAAATGATGATTATGACTATTATGATATTTGAGAATGTAATAAGACTAATTCTTTTATTTGCTGCTGTAATAATCCTGCCAATATGTGTGTTCAGCACTGAAAATCAATAGGCAACTCGACTGAAAACCACTTGCTGATAACTAATCATTTCAGCGCCATTTGTTCCATCGTATATTATAGAAATTGTTTACTTCATTAAGGTTTATAATGAATCTAATCCTTGAATTGTGTGATTAATTCACCTCAGAAGTTAGCCATCCTCGTTTCTATTTCATTTTAATTCAATTTCGACTTTCTAGTGGATTGATTGTATCGAAATTTTCGGCCTCTGTTGACATCTTGGTGCTCTTAGTACGGATTAACTCCATCCTCCTTTATGGCCAGCTGTGAGACCTGGCCACTGAGAGTGGAAGACATGAAAAGATTAGCTGTCTTTGATCATAGGTGTCTGCGTTCTATCTCCCGCGTGAAGTGGTATCACAAGGTGAGCAATATTGAGGTTAGGCGTCGAGTGCTAGGTAAGGCGGGAAAATCAATCGACGAGACTGTGAAATTACATCGACTGAGGTGGCTAGGACATGTGCTACGTATGCCTAGTCATAGCCTTCCTCGACGATGGGCGATGTTAGCTGATATAGGGTCAGGTTGAAAAGAGCTAGTGGCGGTCAAACCAAAACATGGCACCAGTCAACAGTTAGTGTAAGCCACGTGGGAAGGTGTAGACTTCCTAACTGGTTGGGGTCCTCGGGACAGTAAAAACCAATGGTTGGAAACAATTGGTGACATGGCTCAAAATCGTTCTCAATGGCTAGTGCAGATGCATCCACTCCTTGTGACTTATGATTTCCAATGAAACTGTTTTGTTCTTCGTTATTACTATACCTTTGTCTCACACCTCTGTTTACTGTCTATATTATGCATTTCTTCTACTTTCTTCTCTTACTTTGTGTGCTACATGGAGTGGAGTGTGGCGACTTGAAGTGCTGCACATATGTGCAAAGTTCTATGTGGAAAACAGACAGAAAGACAGAAGTAATTCTTGCGGATGATGACCCAAATGGTCTAGTGGATAACTCTTCGACGTTTGAAACGATTGGTGCAGTGTTCGAGTTTCAGTGGGATCACCATCACTCACTAAGGAATGTAAGTACATCCGGATGACGAGTCACAGAGAGGACGAAATGCACAACTACTGGATTCTATTGCTAGTTACCTGTCCACCAAAAAAAGTATCATCATTTCCTCTCTGTTTAAAGCCTAACTTTTTAAAAGCGTGCCACTTAACCAGCTTGTTAATATTTTGGTTGACAGGCACATGGACTCATGTGAAAAATGGGCCAAGTCCATTTTATCTAACTCACACCACCCTCTTCACTCACAACTCTCCCATTGCATCTCATCAGGTAAAACCAGAAGCCAATATAGAAAACTATATGCTCGCACCAGCAAGTACAAAAACTCAACCATACCCTACTTAGCTCGCGTTCTGTGTGATAAAGAAAGCATCAGGCGTGACACCTATAATTCATTAAATAGTCATTAGTACAACTGGATCTCATCTTTCCAACCCACTTCATTAATAGGTTCAACATTTCCTTTCTTTCTTTTCCTTTTCTCTCTCTTCTTTTTCCGTTATGTGCTGCTTTGTTTCTTTCTTCCGCTTACGCCAGTTAATAAGACAGCTCCCACTTTTCTAACACCTTCAAACACTGTTTCAGCTTTACCTTTGCTACTGAACATGCCAATGTATTGTTGTAATAACGAACTGTGGTTTCCTCAATCTATGTAGAATTCTATTTATTGACAATGTACTAACTGGATGCAATACTGTAGTAAAAATGCTGAGAATTCCATTCTGTATCACAAGTACTGTTTTGGAATAAAGCAAATTATTATTATTATTATTAAAAAAAAGCTTCATCCGAGTATACTCCAAATGTTTTCCTCTTGTCGACAATACCCTCTTTGTTTCCAAGCGCTGACAACTTTTTGAAAATAACAATATGATGATAACATTTAGATATTTCTAATCTTTGAACAGTAAAACCAAATGGTAAATACATAAGGGGGTTATAGAAATTTTTGTTTGATATAATAGATTGAACGGCAGCATGATATTTGTTTAAAAGATTCCATTGCTCTTTAATTATTTTTACTGCTTAACTGATTGTACAGTTTCACATAAACGTGTTATGTGCTTACAAACTATGAGTACTTTTCACTTTGTATCTGGAGTGAATTGTTAATTCTTTCAGTGATTAAATGATAGAAGATACTAAGTGGATTTGCTGGTCCCTTACTGGATTGATTATTATTATTGTTTCCTTTAATTCCTAGAGGAACATAGGACTTCAGCCACACGTCTCCATTGCGTTCGGTTCTCTGCTAGAGTCTTCATCTGGCTCCAAGTTTGCCCACATGCTTTCATCTCCTCTTCACATGACCTCCTCCAAGTCACCCTTGCACTGACGACCAACTCGCCGCTTCCCTTTCGAGTTCCACTCGAGTGATGGCTTTTCTAGTGATGTCACTTGATGGTTTCCTCAGAGTATGGCCAGCCAATCCATCTCCATTTCTTCCTGTCTGCTTGTTGCACAATCGGTTCCTGCTGTGTTGGTTCGCTCCCAGATCTCTGTTGCTGATCTTTTCTGGCCATCTGGATTGATATTAAGTTGGATTTAATAATAGTGAAAGTAAGAAGAACGGAATTAAAACAGCCTGGATACTTCATATGGGGCAACTATATATGAGACACTCCTTTTTGAAGTGGCGCCATTATTTATCGGTATGGACATAGAGGCAGTCAAAAACGAACTCATTTCTGAC
This sequence comes from Trichobilharzia szidati, assembly GCA_944472155.2. NCBI lineage: Eukaryota > Metazoa > Platyhelminthes > Trematoda > Strigeidida > Schistosomatidae > Trichobilharzia > Trichobilharzia szidati. The sequence continues at coordinate 46,093,974 of OX235271.1, read as the reverse complement.
CAAGAACTTGAACTTATAACAAAAACGCCACTTGAAGAAATAATGCTAGGAGTGCAGCTATACCTGACTTCTCCAGTATTTAAATTCCAAGGTAAAATATACAAACAAACTGAGGGAATTACCTTGGGGTCAACAATATCCCCGATTGTAGCAGATATATTCGTGGATGGGTGGGAAAACTTAGCGACTTAGCGAAACACTCAACCCCACCCTAAAAGTATAATGGAGATATGTCGATAATACATTCACCGTACTTAGAACTCATGAAGTAAATAGATTTTTCGATCACATCAACTCGGAGGTGGAAGCAATTCCATTTACTTGTGCACTGGAAAGTCAGGAAGGAGAGCTTCCAATGTTAGATTGTAGAGTGAAAAGAAGATGGGAAGTTAAACACTAGTATTCACAGGAAACACACACATTCAAATAGATATTTGGACTTCCGATCATCTCATCCTATGTCAGTGAAAATAGGATTGGTGAAATGTTTAAGTGATAGAGCACAAAAACTAAGTGGTGCTAAGGAAAATCTAAGACAGGAAGTGAGGCATATAAGAGAAGCTTTGCAACTTAATAATTACCCTCATAAATTAATCAGGAATTATGCAGGAAAATGCAAAAATAAAGTTAATAATAATGGTAGTGATAGTGATAATAATAATAATAATAATAATGACCACATGCATGTCAAACATGCACAGGATAATGACAACATCAACACTATGTAATTTAAATCATCAATAGTGCTTCCATTCAAAGAAGAAACCTCGATAACTTTACTGAGAATTCTTGAATATGCAGGAATAAAAGTGACATTCAAACTCACAAACTCAGTGAGAAACAAGTTTTGTCTGTTGAAAGATCCTGTGCAGCCAATACAACAAAACTATTTAGTTTATCTAATACCGTTCTGGGATGATTGTCAGGTCAAATACATAGGTCAAACTAGTAGAACAGGGGCAGTCAGGCTAGAGGAGTTTAAAAACCTAGCGAAATTTAGATTAGTTGACCAGAATGACATGAGAAATCTAGAGAATAGTTCAGCTGTAGCGCTACATGCAATCACACACAACCACACAATAGGATGGGATAGGATGACAGTTCTAAAATCTAATGTAACAACCAGGTGGACGGAGAGATCGATAACAGAAGCTTTGCTTATCGAATCAACTGCATACACGTGTAATAAGGATGGTTCTACACCTGTCTCAGATATCTGGAAAATTCTAATGCCCGTAGGGCAAATAGTGGAGAACAAATGAAACTATAACATTCAAGTTTCGAAGTTGTATGGTTATGATTGATATGACTATGAACAAATCATACTGTTTCACTGTACAAATATTATTTATTTTAAGCCAGAAAAAATATTTTGATGCAGAATTTCACAGAAAAAAACACATAGAAAAAGCATAACTTATCACTAAACCACCAGAGCAACGGACTATGACATTCCATTTAGTGGGGATATGCAATAAAACGACTGCTTCATGTGTCATTCAGCTGCAGCATATAGTAGTCACTAAGTGATCGTGTGACTTGATGAATTCATCAGGGAGACGATTCTTTAAAAACAAATTCGGACAACTCTTTCACCAAGATGATCAAAGGAACACTATGTGGCAGTTAGATCCCCTTTAAGCAATTGTTAATTACTTATTTCCATTTCACTGAGATTTTACAAATATAAATTTAACATATGCCTACTTCTCATTCGGTGCCCATTTATTTGGGAACTATTCGGTCAAATCTTGAACACAGTTCATATGAACTGATAATTTTCTTCTCATAAGTACGAATCATTCAAATATTCAAAATGGAATAACATTCGATGATCCTGATCAATGAAAAGTACTTTTTCGTAATCTGATAACAGTATAACCCAATGTTGTTGTTTTTTATGTCAGTGGTCAATAAATATCATTATTATTGTTCCCTTGGGTTCCTAGTGGAACATAAGGCTTCAACTGCACGCCTCCACTTGCTTCTGTCTTCTGCTGTACTTTTCACATGCATCCATGTTAGTCCATACTGTTTCAACTCCTCTTCACACGATCTCCTCCATGTCACCCTCGGACGTCCTACTCGCCGCTTCCCTTTCGGCTTCCACTCGAGCACTGGCCTGACAAGCGATGTCACCCAGTGGCCTCCTCAGCGAGTTTCCAATCCACCTCCACTTTCTCCTGCATATCTGTTGGGCGATTGGTTCTTGTCTTGTTTGTTCCCATAGTTTCTTGTTGGTGATTCTTTCCGGCCATCTGATCTTCAGTATAGAGCGAGGACAGTTGTCGATAAAGGTCTGCAACAGGCTGTTGGAAATATTCTTTGTGACACACTGGCCAAGTTTCTGATCCGTATAGAAGAACTGACTTACTTGACGTTTGTATTGAAAATCCGAATTTTGTTGTTGATGCAGGCTGAGTGACAGTGGAAGATTTCCAGATTGGTTTCAGGTTGATGAATGTGTTTCTCGCCTTCCCGATTCTAAATTTGACATCCTCGTCCGTCCCTCCTGTAGTTGAGAAAATGCCCCCTAGATAAGTGAATGAAGTAACCTCTTTCCAATCCCTCTCGTTGATGGTGATTGGCGCTGGATGTTGTTGTTGTTGGTGGTGGTGGTTGGCTATTTTCATAACCTCCGTCTTGTCTGTGTTCACCTGGAGTCCTGTCTTTGCTGCTTCTTTGACCAGTTTGTCGATTTTCGCTTGTAAGTCTTCGATTTTGTGTGGCATCAAAAATAAATCATCCACGCACGAAATCCAGGTCTTCTAGGCTCTTCACGTCGGTCCAGGATATCCCTGTCTTCTCGTTTCCCACTGTCTGACGCATAATCCAGTCCACCACAATTAGGAATATCATTGGTGATAATAAGCACCCTTGTCTGACTCCTGTGTTTACTCCAAACGCCTCGGTGAGTTTTCCGTTGTGGATCACTTGACATGTGCCGTTGTCGTACAGCTGTTGAATAAGGTTGATGAATATTTGGGGTACGCCGTAGTACTCGCGTAGTTTCCAAATTACTTCTCGGTCAACGCTGTTGAAGGCCTTCTCAAAGTCTATAAAGCTGAGGTAGAGGTTTGATTGCCATTCCATGCTTTGTTCGATGATGATGCGTAGAGTTACAATTTGGTCAAAACATGATTTGCCTTTCCTGAATCCAGCTTGTTCTGGTCGGAATTCTGCATCCACTGCGTCCTTGATTCTCTCCAGGATGATGCGACTCAGAATTTTACTTGGCGTTGACAGGAGCATGATTCCTCGCCAGTTGTCAGTGGTCAATGACTTAGCAATATTTAATTTCGCCGTCGGACTGTTTTCTGTAACAACATAACTTGATGAGTAAACTATCCGACATTAAGCCAGAGAAGTGAATTATGTAATGTGAATATTACGTTATTAAGAAGCTTTAAAAAATTAAACTACTGATCATTACCGCCTGACCACAGGTTGGAGTTCTAGCGAGATGTTGGGTGTAGAGACTAATACCCACCAATGACATAGGATGCTAATGGGTCTATATACTGTGAGTTGATAAGAATTAGAATTGATGGGCCCTTAGATTCCGCCATAGTGGCTGAATGACGACGTAATTGTCTCGTAACCTGCAGATCCTAATTTCAAGACCCAATAAGGTGATGAGTGATCACTGCTGAAGAACTGCTGCCGAACTAGAACGGAACACCTATGCAACACTCCTTGGTTTGTGATTATTTTCACTCTGTTCACTATCTAACTTGAAACCAATCAGATCTTTTCAAACTACCCCCATGATTATCAAGGATGTTTGCAGAAGTTGATATCAGCAAAGGGAAAATAACACAAGTACAGAAAAAGATATCTATTGATCATCATAATCTCAACAACTGATCAATCTCGTTACCATTTAAATACCCGAAAACCAACACTTGAGTATTACTGTGATGTTCACCATAGACTGATTGTATGCAGGAAGTTACTCTGAGTACTAGTGAGAAGTTGTAACCAGGAAGGACAGTTACTCGCTTGTGAAACTGGCTAACGGCTGCGCTAAGTATGTTACGAATTGGCAGAAGTTGGGACTCATGGACCACAGGGTGCCGTCCCAGTGGTTGAATCGTCTATGAGCTCGCCCCATACTCGGGAAGTCCTCGGTTCAAGTCCCAGTGAGTGAGTACTGTGAAGAGTTCCAAACTAGGACGAAACAGTTGCCTAATACTCCCTGGTTTCCCAATGGTTCACTAAATGATGTCGCCTAGTGATCAATACTGTAACTACATAATTATCACACGTCAAATTATGCTAATTTTTATTTCACATTATTGAATACTTACAGGTATTAATTAATTATGTTTATGCAGAAAAACATCTAGATAATATCATTAAATTGGCTGAAGATGAGTATGAATCACAAATAACAAGGCAAAGAGAACGGAGAGAATTAACAGGTATGAATAATTAAATTGTATATTTCGTCAGAATATTTCGTCTGACTTTTTACATTAAGAAGTTAAGGCACTCAGGCATAACTCAACCACTCCTCTTACAGTTTATCAACTCGTGTATTTTACCTATTCTTCTTTACTGTTCACCCTTATTCTTTCCTGGATTGTTTAAAAAGGACTATGTCATACTTCGTAGAACTTTGAAGACTGTCAGTAGGACGAGTGGTATCCCATTGGGCCATATCGTTGGCATTGTCACTGATAGGCATTTGATGTCATGCAACAAATTCGCTAAAGGAATTTTGTCAGACTCTGAGCACCCACTCTACCCGCAGCTCCAACCTTGTGTCTCCTCCTCAGGTAAAACAAGAAGTCTTTTCAGAAGAATTTATGCACGTACGTCTAAGTATAAAAATTCCACAATACTATATTTGGCACGTACTTTATGTGATGAAAATAGTGTCAGACATGAACTAACTAACCTTCTTTGCACCACTAAATAATCCATTTCCTCCACCCTTACAACATCAAACTTTATTGTTATTGTATTTCTTATATTTATAATCCTCTCAATTTTTTCGTTTTGTTTATTTTTTTCATAAGTGTGGACATAATTTTAAGCTGTATTACAACTGTTAATTTTGTGTTTCCCCTCACTATACTATATCAACAGAACATTAGATCCAATAATCTATAACATGCTAAAGTTTCCAAACTGAATCGACAATACCGTTTGAAACAAACTCACTGTTATTATTATTACTATTATTATTACTGTTATTATTATTATTATTATGTTTAGTAATCCCAATTCATGACTTTATGTCGTAAATATGGACAAATTCCTCCGATTAATTTTGCTTTAATTTTAATTTTATTTATATTCTGAGTAAAGCAGATGCAATATTGTGACAAATACTGAGAATTCCATTCTGTATTATAAGTACTGTTTTTGGAATAAAGTAGATTATTATTATGATTATTGTATAATGTACGTCAGAAAATAATTTTTAAGGCACAGTTTAATCTAGGGTGATATAGAAATCGAATGAAGATAATATTAAATCGCTAATTACTGAAAATAACAGGTGTGAATAAATTGGGAAGATGAAATATACAGACTTGTAACCGATCGACGGATACTAGAGGATGATGTGGCAATTGTCAACTTATATCATCTCTAGAGTAGACGTGTGATATCCGGCTATCCACTAAAGGATGTGTGTACTACGCGGCAGTTTACTCTGTCCTCCTTTACTGCTTTGGAAGATATGAAGTGACTGACTAGCAGTTTTTGACCGTAGATGTTTGTCTTCCATTTCCCTTGTCAGGCGTATAACATGGCGAGCGATATTGAGGTTAGGCACAGTCTTAAGTTTAGAAGAGTAAGTCATTCGACGGGGTTGAGAAGCTACATCGATCGAAATGGCTAAGACATCTGTTACGCACCCCGAGTCGACGTCTTACTCAACCAGCAATATTAGGTGACATGGCACTGGGTGGGAAAAGACTTAGGCCTAGTAAAACCTCAACTAGGCTTCAATCGATAAAGCCGCTGACAGTTGGTTTGAGCTAATCACGTAGGGAGGTGTAGACTGTCTGGTTAGGGTTCTCAGGATTCTAATAACCAATGGTTGTTGGAGAAAGTTGGTAATGTGGCTCAAGATCGTTTTCAATGGTACAGGTGTCCTCACTCTTTCTAATCTTCCGGATCCATTAAACCCTTGTTTTTCGGTGTAGGTATTCTTTCTCCAAAAGTCCTTGCTTATTACAGATTTGAATTTCGCTTTTTTTTCTACCTTTGTGTGTCACATGAAGTGTGGCAGCTTGAACTGCTGCACTTCGGTCCACAGTTCTATGGTGACACTCAGAACTAGTTAATTTCTGTGCAAAGACTGACATTGATCCCTAAGACCATGATAAAAACAAACATTGAATAAACTGCTTTTGTGCACAGTTACATTAGTTTAAAAGTTCATTCACTTGTGATACTGTGACCAGTTCAGGTGGATGATATTGATGTGGTTGTGTTCTCTGAGCTGGGTAGTTAATTTGAGGAGCTCTCATTGCCCTACTACGCAACATCTTCAGCACATACTTCAATCTGAAGTGAGCTTTTAGATTTCTTCATGAGTTTATTAATCATCTCTCCTGGTGACCTTCGACGTGACCGGTTGTTTTTGTGTGTTTTAACACCCTCTAGGCTACTTGTATTGGAACTGATTGTTGCTTTGACTCGAACTTTGAACCCTTGTGTGTAAGGTTTCCTTCTTATCCATTGGTAAATTTTGTCTATCTCCAATTTTCTATTGATTGATGATTCACTGGAATACCAGGCTTCTAAAAATTCTCTAGCATTCTTGTTGTTTCCTCTGCCTCAGTCGAATTGATATCTGTGGTTGTCTGTATGTAGTGATATGAGGGAGTGGATGTCATGTATTTTGACGGCTAGCTTATGTTCGTGGATACGAAGATGAAGGGGACGTCCACTTTTGCCAGTGTAGTGTTTTTCGCAGTTGATACAATTTATTTTGTAGATGATGTTGGTTTTATCTTCTTTTGTTGTTGAGTCTTTTGGTTGACATAGAACTGAGTGAAGTGATTTTGTCGGTTTGTGTGCAACGTCAATTCCTAAAGGTTTGACCAGTGTGGTAGTGATTTCTGAGATATCCTTTATTATATATGGTAGGGCTATTTTCTTTGTGCTTTCCTTGGGGGCTTTCGGTTTGATAGGTTGGCTTGGGGGTATATGTCTTTTGATAAATTTCCGTGGATATCCATTCTTTTGGAAGACGTCTATGAGATATCTCTTCAATTTTCTTTAAGGTGGGAGTGCCGCAATGAGTCCTGGCCCTTTTGAACAGTGTTTATCTACAATTCCTTTTGTGAGTTATTGGATTGTTGCTGTTGTAATCCAGTATTTGGTCTGTATGAGTTGATTTTCTATAAACTTGAGTTTCTAATTCCCCTGTGGTTGTCCGCTCGACCAAGGCGTCCAGAAATGGGATTTTGTTCTCGGATTCCCCTTCTCTTGTGAATTTGATGTCGTTCAAGACGTTGTTTATTGAGTTGTGGGTTTTATTTAACTCGTTTCTTGTGATTATTACAAATGTGTCGTCTACGTAACATATCGCAAATTAACTATCCAGCTCAGAGAACACAACCACATCAAAAAACTATGACTAGTATTGACCTTAGAGTTCGACTAACTTATATCTGACGTCTCTTTGCAGCCACACGAGATAGTTTTCTAGGACTTATTTAGAAAGAATGACTAACATAACTGACTTCATCAAAGACAGAGATTGATGCACGCAAACGTGGACGTTTTTTTTAATTCCTTCACGTTCTCAGTGGAAGCTTCAAGCTAGAGGCTTGAAGTTTCGGTAGTAGTGGAGTTCATTTTTACGGGATGGGGTTACTAGCCAGCCTCATGCCCGACCTTCCGTCTTTACCAGTCTTGTTACTGGTAAGGGAGTGCGTCGGCCGGGGGTCGAATCCCAAGCCACATGCGTGGTTGGCGAGCATCCTACCACTGTGGCACACCGACGCACTCGTGGAAGTAGTCATATGCGAAATTCAGTTGTTGAATAAAATCTAACAACCATCATGAAAGTGATTTGAATGAGTTAGAAGGTCAAATATTGATTTTCGAGTTTTAAAAGATGTTCACTAGTTGACTTGTACAGATAGTTTGATTGAGAAAACAAAATGAATGTCTTTATATCACAACTATTATAATTGTTATTCTATTGGGTTCCGAGTTGAATATACAGTCTCAGTGGTACATCTCTGTTACACTCTGTTTTCTGAAGTCTTTCTCAGCTGACTTTACAGTTAACCATAAACTTTTATTTACTGCCCACACGATTTTGGCCATGTTAACCTCGGACCTATACTAAACTCGTCGTTTCCAACAAGGGCCTGATGCGTAACGTCACTCCTCGGATGTTTCATCCATTACAACGTATTCCACATTTGTCGTCTGGCCAATAATAAGACTTTGATGATAATCGCCCACTCGAGTTCATTTTCATTCACCAATTTAATTCTGTTTATATGCATTTTACCATTTACATGGGGCTGAATAATCTGACTCCAGAAGGTGTTCACAATTTGAAGATTTCGTCGTCCTGTGCTCACCTTTCATTAGCCAAATCGTGTAGTGCTCAGCTACGTGTTTACGGAGAACATGCTTACAACGTACAATGTAATCAGCTCCACACGACCATTTGAATGAGTATATGCACATAGAGGTGAACATAAGCGGTAGTTCATCCTAACGCATTGTCGAATCATATTTTGGCTGGTTATTACTAAACGTAAATCAGCTGCATAAAAAGAACATTCAATGCTTTTAGATAAACGACTTTTAGTGACTTCAGAAACATTGTCCCCTTTGAACGCCAAACTCATAAATAGAGTCTTCTTTGGCACTGGGATTTGGCTGGAGACAGTTTCTTTCTTGATGTTTCTCTCAATAAACCTTCTAGGATATCCATTATTTAAGAGAGTCGACCAAGAACAAATTTTCTGAATTCTGGAGCATGGAAAAAACGGATCCGATGCTTTCCAGTATCGAAAAAGAATGGAATTTCACAATTCAGTTCTTAGCTGTGCTGTCAAGTTAGAAGAGAGGATTCTACGTCAAAAAGGTCGATTTACCGAAAGCCAACATTTACAAGGTGGCACTACACTAACTTCAGCATTCGGGTACCTCTAGGTAGGAAGAGAAATCTTATCTACCTATCGTTTATCTAAGTGTATTAAACGCTGTTTTTTATACAGCTGATTTACATTTAGTATTTACCAGCCAAAATATGATTCGACAATGCGTTAAGGATGAACTACCGCTTATGTTCACCTCTGTAATAACAAAAGACAAGGGCCAGGCAACAGATCGTTTATTAAAGAAAATCAACACATATTTATAGATTTTAATGTACATCATTGTAGATTATTGTTAGTAGAAAATACAGTCTGTTGATTGGTTGTTTCTCACAGAAAGTTAACCTTGCATCTATTTGTGGCTGTGTCAGATCATCTATATGCTAACTGTATCCGCCCACGCAAAGCCTTTGTTCTCATTTTCTCACCACCAATATTGGGGACATAAACATTGACGTCAATTACTGTCTACCAACTTTGGCTAGCAGCCAGCTCTCACCACACCTCTATGTGCATATATTCATTCAAATAGTTGTGTGGACCTGATTACATTGGACGTGGTAAACATGTTCTCCGTAAACACGTAGCTGAATACTACACGGTTTGGTTAATGAAAGGTGAGCACAGGACGACGAAATCTTCAAATTGTGAACACCTTCTGGAGTTAGGTCATTCAGCCAACCACACGTGATTTATCCTTCAAAGTTATTTAAAGGACTAAATCCAACCCCTCCAAAAGCCTATGTTTTCTTCACTTATACATAGCCGAAGCTCTGGCTATACATGGACAAAAACCTAAATTTTACCATTTAGTCAATGTACTCTTCAAATTGATCAGTAGATTATGGTTATATATTTCAGACTATGGATTATTATTTCAATTCATATTAGTTTTCATGAATAAATATGGTGAATAAATTGAAGAGAATACGATAAAATCTTCTACATTGTTTACTTTTATTATTATTATTCTTGTTACTTTCAAATTTGTAAACAGAACAAAATCTATAGTGTTTATCACTTTATTTAATTGAAACAATCCGCAGAAATCAATATCTATACATATTTCATAACAATGAGCTAGTTTAATGTTCTTACCATCAACAGCAACAACAACCAGCACCAATCACCATCAATGGGAGAGATTTAACAGAGGTTGCCTCCTTCAATTATCTGGGAAGCATCGTTTCAACAACAGCCAGTGGAGCGGATGAAGATGTCAAAGGCAGCCAACCAGAACCGGAAAGGCAAGATACGCCTTCATCAACACCTGTAACCACTTTGGAAATCTTCCACACTCAGCATAAGGAACAAGATTCGGATTTTCAACACCAATGTGAAGTCGGTTCTTCTATACGAGTCAGAAACTTGGCCAGCGTGTCACCAAAAGTATTTCCAACAGGTTGCAAACTTTCATGAACGGCTGCCTTTGCTCCATACTGAAGATCAAATAGCTAGAAAGAATAAGCAACAAGAAACTCTGGAAAAAAGCCAACCAAGAGCCGATCGCTCAACAAATATGTAGGAGAAAGTGAAGATGAATCGAGCATACTTTGAGGAGGCCACCGAATGACATCGGACGCCAGGCGCTCGAGTGGAGTCCCAATGAAAAGCTACGAGTGAGTCATTGGTGCCGGGTGACATTGAGAAGATCATGTGAGGAAGAGATGAGAGAGTTTGGTCAATCGTGGACCCAGCTGAAGAGGACGGCAGGAAAGAGAACAAAGTGGAGATGTGTTGTTGAAGCCCTATGTTCTACTCGAAAAGCAAGGGAATATTAATAATAACATAATGCTTACATAACCAAAATTAAATTGAATCACATTAACAAATCAGTCAACAATGTTCAGGGATTTGTAACCGGAAGGTTCTCGGATCAAGCCCTGGCAGTGGAAGCATACTGATGAAGAGTCCCGAAGTGGGATGAAACAGCTATCCAGTACTTCCTGCAGGTTTTTTTAATGGTTCCCTAACTGATGTCACCTCATGACAAAATTCTGGAACTAATCAGCAGTGTATGCGAAGAGTCATCAAATTCACACGAGAAGATAAAAATCAGACAACAAAAGTATACAGAAAGTCAACTCACACGGATCATATACTCTACTACAATAATAATAATAATAATAATAATAATAATAATAATAATAATAATAATCTAAAAGCACATAAAAGAATCTGAGTACAGACACTACTCAAAAGTGTGAAGACATGTAACAGCACCCTAGTTCGGAGAAGAACAGAAAAATAGATACCCCTTAGTAATTTTGTCAAAAGATATGAAAAATTAAATCAAACTATCAGTAAGAAACTACCTACGGAAACTACAAAAGTTAATTTCATTCTGCCATATATGAAGAATGTTACTGAAATAACAGCTCTAGGTATTTCACACAAATCAGCATGATGACTTCATTCAATAATTCTATGGGCACAAACCGAAGAACTCCACAGTAAAACAAGATAATATCAACAACAATAACAAAATAAACTGTGTGAAAAGCAGCACTACTATTATCGATCGAAGTGGATATCTCTTTCCACTTTTGAATCCAAGATCACAAACGCTAACCATCAAAAGATAGAAATAATGAGATAGATCAAACATATCAGTTAACAAAGAACAAATCACCTCGCGAAAAGGTCCAATTTCAAATCAATGAAAAGATCTATACTAAGGCAAATCAGCCTCCGCAGATAATGCAGATTATCAGCAGAGACAGGTATTGATGCAGGACTCACTTCACATTTGGATAATTAACTGAAGATAATGTCTAGAAGGTTGATGAAAACTTCGGAATAAAATTATCGGGAACAAAAAACAATCACATCAAAAACGCCCACCTGGGTGGGCTACAAATCTTCATCAATAGGCAAATACATACTTTGTTGAATAACATTTGATACAGTCAGTCTAATAATACATGAAAATATCTATGAACTACGTAAAGAAAGCTCACTAGATTAAATTTTAATGATACAGATTACCTTACAATTTACTCTGAAAGTCGTAATGACTATCTTACCCTGACTTCGACGACTCAGGGACTGACTTGTTACCACCAGGGAAGAATCTCGTTGACTTAGAATATACATTTGGTATAGTCGTTCTAGGTGAAAACGCCGACAAGTTTCAGTCTTCACAACACCTCTGGCAGAAAACTTCAAATGCTTGGCATGCGATTCGCTTCTATCTAATATAAGATGATGCTACAGGACTAGACTACACCTACTCCTAGCTTAGAGAGAGGCAGGAGTGAATTAGGTTGTGGAGTGTGTTGACCACTTCACTTATTTGGGAAGTTGCATCTGCCCGAATGGACTGATTAGTGACGACAGAAAGGTATCACTTGGCATTTTCCAAATAACACCACCTCCGGCGTTCACGTGATATCCAGATTGCTATTGATGAAAGGACATGTTTACTGACCAGAAGTTCGTTCCGTCTTCCTTTATGGCTGTGAGACATGACCACTGAAAGTGGAAGCTATAAAAATGGCTGGCTGGTTAGTTGTCTTTGATCACAGGTGTCAACGTTCTATCTCCCATGTTAAGTGGTATAATAAGGTGAGTAATATTGAGGTTAGGCATCGAGTTCTACGTAGGTGGGAGGGGAAATCAATAGACGAGGCTGTAAAGTTACACCAATTGAAATGGTTAGGACATGTGTTACGCATGCATATCTAGCCATCGCCTTCCTCGACGGGCATTGTAGGCTGACATAGGATTGATCAGGTCGGAAAAGAGCCAGTGATAATCAAACGAAAACATAGCTTCATCAGTCAATGAAATCCGTAAGTTATTTCAAGCCAACCACATCCGGAGGTGTAGACTTCCTGGTTGGAGTCCTCGGGACGGCAAAAACCAATGAAGACTGGGGACAATCAGCGGTGCTATGGCTTAAAATCGTGCTTATTGGCTGGCACAAATTCATTCACTCTTTGTGGTTTGTCATGTCCGATGAAATTCTACTGTTCTTCCATATTACTGTTCCTTTCCCCTAACACTTCTATTTATTATCTGTCTTTTGAACCTCCCTTTAATCTCTTGTCTTGCTTTTTGTGCTACATGAAAGGAGAGTGGCAACTCGAACTGCTGCACACCTGTGCAAAGTTTGATGTTGAAACCAGTCAGTCAGTCAGTCAATGGCTGTCTATCTATTCAACTACTATTTCAAAAACAAGAATATTTTTCAAGTTACCGTTCGCTTTGTAGTAGAGATTTAGGTCAATGGTTTAAGCATTCAAAGAAAAGGTCCCCAATTTAATCCCCTGTAGCAGTAGGTAATTCCCCAGAATAATTAGTTACAGCATTCATCACGGAAGGTCGGATGCTGTTTGAGTCGACTTGTTTAGCTGAAAGCTTACGGTCAAGCATTCAGGCCACTTGGCACGCCATCGTGTTAGGTTCGCGCACGATTCTTAGCTAGTTAAGCAATCAACCTTGCATTAAAATTTAGTCCCGAAATATACTCCGTAATTTGGACGATCAGTTTGATGTTTTGCTTTGGTCTTCGCGGAACGAATATTATAGAATTATATATGTCCAAACCAAGTTCACTTTTAACGGTTTGAAAATATTTGGGCATTGGGTATATGATATTCATTATAATAAAGGTTTTGGTATTTCCCAATGAATGAAAAACAAAACGATATTGTTTTTACTGACGTTTCGCTATTTAATGCTAATAGCTTTATCAAAGTATTAGATCTTGCGTTAGTATGCATTGCATTATTCATCAATGTCAGCACCATCAGTCTCCAAACCCCACTCCACCTAATTCATCCTGGACAAATAAATAGTATTATAAGTCCACATACAATAAGTGTATCTCTTAGTCTAGTACATGAAAGGTGTGTTTCATGCGAATAAGTTCAAATCACATATTATTACTCCTTTGAGTTCAGAGTGGAACATACGTCTTCAACAGAAGGTCTTCATTTCACTTTGTTCTCTGCAGTTGTTTTTTTCAGAGAGCTCCATGATCGCCCATAAACTTTCATTTTCTCGTCACACTATCTTCTCAATATCACCTTAGGATGCCCAACTCTCTATTTCCCTTTTCGAAAACCTGCCGGGTGATGTCACTCAGTGTATGTTTAATCAACTTTCATTTCCACCTATGTAATTTTTGGGCGACAGCTTCTTTGTTTAGTAATACATTAACTCCTGTCTATGCAGACACATACCAACTGCACAATCGTGGATAATTTATTACTAAAATTGCAAAAATTCGGTTTATGGTGAAGTTACATTGTTACTGTTCTTGCTGACTTTAGAGTCAATTGGAACAATCTGTTAACTAATCAATAGATGTAGTACATTATCTTCGCATCAACAACAAAAAACCCAAAGTCTGTGGTGTATTGATCAGAAATACTGGGAAAAGAATACAGTTTGAAGTCAATTCCCTTATAGATCTCTGCTGTGTACAGCATCGCATAATTTAATTTAACATCAATAATATATTCATTTAATTCTTTCGAGCCATATCATCATAGGGTTAGATCAGAAGTGAATTATATATTTCGTTCAGACGAATACAGGGGCGGGGGAGCGGGGGGCAAAATCATGTGGAATATTTTAACCGCGTCAAATAATAAATGACAATTCTCTAAAGTCGGTCATCACCATCATTTGATCGCCACATTACGGATCATCATTGAACAAAGCTTCGAATGGCAGTCACCTCTCTATCTCAACTTCATCGACTTTGAAAAGGCCTTCGACAGCGTCGATCGAGAGGTGATTTGGAAACTACTTCGCTACTACGGGGTGCCACCGACAATTATACATCTCATCCAACAGCTGTACGACAATGCTGCATGCCAAGTAATTCACAACGGGAAACTTACGGAATCCTTCGAAGAAGTGAAGAGGGGAGTAAGACAAGCTGGCTGCCTACTATCGCCAATGATTTTCCTGATTGCAGTAGATTGGATAATGCGACAAACAACGGGTCGGGCAATGAGGAAACAGGCATAAAATGGACTCACACAAAAAACTTGGAGGATCTGGACTTCGCCGATGATATATGCCTGATTTCCCACAAACTGGAAGATATGCAAGTGAAAAGTAACAAGTTGGCAGAAGAAGCATCAAAGATAGAACTCCAGGTGAACATAGAGAAAACGGAGGTGATGAAGATCCCTGGCCAACACCAACAGCAACAACAACAGACAGCAATCAGCATAAATGGAAGGAACCTGAAAGAAAGTACCTCCTTTACCTACTTGGGAAGCATTGTTTCAACTACAGGCGGAACTGACGTGGATATAAAAGCAAGGATCGGGAAAGCAAGGCAAGCTTTCATTACTCTCAAGTCTGTGTGGAGGTCAACAACATTCAGCGTCAAAAATAAGATCCGGATTTTCAACTCCAATGTGAAGTCAGTGCTACTATACGGATCAGAGACTTGCACTGCGCGTCACAAAGAGCATCTCAAACAAACTACAAACCTTCATCAACAGCTGCCTTTGCTCAATCAATACTCAAGATCAGATGGCCAACCGGCCAGAAAAGATCAGCAACAGATCTCTGGGAGCGAACCAACCAGGAACCGATTGTGAAACAAATAGGCAGGAAGAAATGGAGATGGATTGGCTGGCCATACTCTGAGGAAACAATCCATCAAGTGACATCACTAGACAAGTCATTGCTCGAGCGGAACCCGAAAGGGAAGCGGCGAGTTGGTCATCAGTGCAAGGGTGACTTGGAAGTCATGTGAAGAGGAGATGAAAACATGTGGGCAGATTTGGAGCCAGGTGAAGATTCTGGCAGAGAACCGAACGCAATGGAGGCGCATGGCTGAAGCCCTATGTTCCTCTAGGAATTAAAGGAAACAAAAATAATAATACCATCATTTATAGCTAAACCTGTAGTCCTTACAGACTACTACAATGCCTGGTGGGATTCCCTGTCGCTTATATTCTTTCCGGAGGTAGCTGTTAATAAAAAACCGACATCCTGTTGGAAATGCTTTCCATGTATTATTCATCCTTTATTACAGCATACCGATGATAATGACATCAAAATGATGATGTTAACCAATAAATAAGCATCACTTTGAAAAATAAGATAGAAACAACAACATTCAAACTGAACAGTTGTTACATATTTATTTACTTGTCAGTATTTTATAAAATACACACACACAGAAAAAAAAGAAATTTAGCAAAAAACAAAAACAAAAGAAAGAACAGAAAATACATTCTTTTATTTTTTTTGTCATTATAATTTACTTATACGAGTATGAATATGAATAATAATTCATTAATATCACTGACATTGTTATTTAGCTTACATAAGAAAGAAGTCTGTTATGTTTATATATAAAATAAAAACTAGGCATTTAATGGGTATTATATATGTATGAGGCATTAGTATGTATATGTATATATGTATAATTAGTGACACACAGAATTTCATTTATTCATTCATACATACATTTAAAGATGAACAATCAATTGCATAAAGAGAAATCAATTCACAGGCATACGCGCACAAACACACACGCACACACAAACAAACAAACAAACATACTAGATAAGTGGATAGTTAGTATACAGTCATCAAAAGAGGCAACTGCAATGGAATAATAATAATATATGCATGTTTGTATGTGTATAATCTATGTCTACATGTATCACAGAAGGGTGGGTGCACAATAAAACTTGCTTAAAAGGTAAAAGAAACGAACAAAAAGAAACAGAGAAAATCATTGAGTGCTTCTCCTTCAATGGAGGAGGAATAGTAGTGAGTGCTCAAAGGGAAAAAACAGTTGAACTTTTCATTTTCAGAAATATATATATATTCGATTACAGACATATATGATGATGTGATATACGAACTAGTTCAAACATATACAGAGTGCGTGTGGGAGAGAGAGTGAGGGGTGCGAGGGGGGGCGTTAATGTGTTTGCTAATCAACACTGGATTACGTAACAGCATGACAGAGACAGCAAGACACGAATTGATGGATGGATGGATAGGCAGGTAGACAGATAGATAAAAACAGTATAAGATAACAAATAAATGACATAGAGTGTACAACTGAGGGGAAAAAATCTACAATAAACAAACAAGCAAATAAGAAAAACGTAAAACCGGCACATTATATATATATATATATATATGTGGCATTGTATATATATATATACCACAGAAAAACAGAAGTAGAAAGTAAATCTTCTTTTTTCAAAAGTATTTCTTCGCATTTTTTCTTCTTCTTTTTCCTGTTCTTAGTCAACCTTAACAACACTGTAGATTTTTCTAACAAACCAGAAACATGCATAGAAACCAATAGAACCTGTGAATGACGGAAGATAGAAAACAAAGAAAAATTACAGAATGAAAAATACTAAGGTTTCAAATTTCTGTGAGGAATGTAGCAATCAATACTGTAATACAGCTAGAGATAATTTAATATGCATGTAATGATTTGGGCAGGTTAAATGGAAGAGGCTGTAGAAATATTAGTGACCAGATGTTCAATTACTGACACGTGGGTGATTCAGTTGTAGAATATTGACCGACCGCACAAATGATCCGGGGTTAGAGCCCCAGCTGATGTACTCCTTTAACTTTGTTTAGTCGGTTGTAAGCCCAATAAAGAGGGAAGGTTGGGTTGAGGCTGGCAACCTCATCCTGTAAAAAGCTCCCCTCCTACTAAAACTTCGAAGCTGTAGCTTGAAGTCCTACCGTCCACTGGTAACGCAAAGGAATAATAATAAAAACTTCCATCTCTTAGTAACCCCGCAGGATATCCAGTCCTGATTTTGTGGTGGAAGAGTTAAATCTCTTAAGAGAAATCCTAATGCAAAATGAATTCCCGCGCCACATTTTACAGAAGAAGAAAAATCAAAACCAATGAACTGTGATTTCACATCTATAACCAAGAGAATGAAGATGACTTAGCTGCCAACATCTGAAAAAGAAGAACCTCACAGTCACCGGCAAAGAATGCTCTCATTGCAGCATTGTTGAGAATAGTGTTTTCTAGTCGACTATTACTGATCAAAAATTTCAAGGACAAGATCCCAGTAGTTGAACAACTCTGTGTGTTTATCAGTTCACTTGCTTTTATGGAGCTTGGTATATCAGTTGTTTGACACGAGCTTTGCTCAACAGGGTGTAAGAACACTATCCCACGTGGTTACAAAGAGGTGGTAACGAGGCTATAAGAAGCTCAATAAGTGAAGATCTGGTCGATACTGGTCAACTTATTTCTACAGTCACTTCCTTCAAAGTTATAGTTTAATAGGCTTGCTGTGTGTTTGAAAACAACATGGTCAACTAATGTAGCCTTCTCAAAAAATGATGGAGAAACTTCATCTTTTACAGCAGGATGATTAACATTGTAGTTGCATTTTGTTAACTCTCTAAAATTATCACTAGATTATGACTGGACACTAGTAACTAGTGTGATGTGTCCAATCCTTTCTTTGATGTGGATTGAATTCTATCAGTCAGGTTTGTAATGTGGCCACCTTACCACTAGGTGGCTCGCCATCACGGTGCACATTGATTTAATGATATTAAATGGTTGGAGGCAATCGGCAGGAAGCCTTGGACCTAAGTTTCGTGCTAGTTGGCACTCGTCAGCAAGGCGTACCTGCAACCTTGAAGGAAACTCATGTCCCTTCTGAGATACGAACCTGCGTCACCCAGTGCTGCAGTCACTAGATTTATGTGGATTTATTGCACACCTTTATTCACATTATGTAACCAACTGTTTCGTTATTCAAGCAAGTTTTATTTGAAACACTCAGTTTCCTTTTCATAAATCAACAATTTCAGTTAACCATTGGGGAAAAACGACTTTCTTTTCCCTTTAACAGTGAAAGAAACGCTTTTGCACTTTCCCATAACATCTTTTTATAATAGTAGTAGTGTAGCGGGTGCTACTGACAAGATTTTTTGAGCGGTATATCACGTGTGATGTCTTCCACAAGAATATTTGAATAGAGTATCGAAGAGATTTGAAATGTAAGCTTTCTACATTTTGTCATGATTTTTCCAAACAAACAATCTGATACAAAATATTAGTGTATTCACTCGCCACATTTGGTGTCGCTGCCTGCCACCTGATGAAGATCCTGTGGCCTATAGCTTTCGGAGAGGGAGATATTCAGTGCTTCCTGCCCCCATTTTGAAGCCGTTCCTACGCTGATGGGCATGCAGAATCCTACAGTGAGGATGGCAGTGCTATAGATGCTGACCCCCTCGTGGGAGGCTATTCACCAGCTGAAAACATGACAGACAGATGGACAGAAAGCATCGAGGAGTCAGTGGCTTGCATGCTGTAGACAAAGGTCTTTTGGTCTCGACAGTAACGCTGTCATGACAGTAGTAGTAATAAATTAGTTAAAAATACAATTTATTTATCAACTAGAATGAATTGACAAAAATAATAATAATAAAAACTCACCAGTAAATAAAAAGTTAAGCCATAAAATGATAGCTATATATCCAAAGTACAAGAAAGCTGAGACTGCATCTTGAAATTCCAATCGTGTTGCAAAATAATGAATAGAATAAGCGAATAAATAGAAGGATGTCCCAGCTCCTGTATTCAGTGACCGCCACCACCATTGATAATCCTGTCGAGTTGAAATTAACAATCAAAAGTTACTATCATCATCTTATACCACATTATAAGAAGCAATAAGATGACAATACTACTATTACTAATAATAATGATATTAATAATAACCCAAGGGATGTTTAGGCTATGAAACACATTAGGAAAAATGGATCTGCAATACTACCTGGTTTTCTAATTTGAATATAAATAGTAAATATTCGAAATAATATCATTTGGCCAAAAAAAGATAAACAACAAGGAACTATCACAGGTTCAGCGGACCCACCAAGAACTTATCACCTAACAAATACGTAGAAGGAAATGGAGATGGATCGCACATATACACACGGAGGGGATTGTTGAGCAGCGTCATACAAAAAGCGAATTCTTAAGTGGAACCCAAATGAAAAAAGTGAGTTGGAAGTGGATCCGAGGGTGACATGTGTAGGAGATTTTGTGAGGAGGAGGAAATGAAGGTCTATTGGCAATCAGAGAGCCAGCTACAAAAGACTGCAGAGAACAGAGTGAAATGGAAATGTTTTGCTGAAGCATTGTGTTCCACTTGGAACCTAAAGGAATAATAATATAATCCTTATAATCATAATAATAATATGCAATATGGTTCTGGTTAGGCACTGGAATCCAGGACGTGCGTCTCATGCTACTCGGGATTCATCAACTAGTTGTACCTGCTGCTGTCTAGTGTTTGAAAATCCCACGAATGGGAGCTACAAAAGCAAGAGTAACAAACTGCTCAACAGAACTTATCGACAGAGTATAAATTATGTTGTGTTTTTAAGCTACATAATGCCAAAATCTCCTCAATATCAAATTAAAATGGCGATATATATATATATATATATATATATATATATATATATGGGTATTCTGGACCTGTGTACTACTCATCAGTCCGATCCGTTATCCTTTATGGCTGTGAGACCTGACCATTGACAGTGGATGGCATGAAAAGGTTAGCTGTCTTTGATTATAGGTGTCTGCGTTCTATCTCCCGTGTGAAATTGTATAATAGGGTGAGCAATATTGAGGTAGGTGGAAGGGGAAATCAATAGACGAGGCTGAGAAGTTACATAGACTGAGATGGTTAGGACAAGTGTTACGCATGCATGTCAAGCCATCGCCTTCCTCGACGGCACTGTAGGATGACATAGGATTGATCAGGTTGGAAGAGAGCCAGTGGCGGTCAAACCAAAACATAGCTTCATCAGTCAATGAAATCCACAACAGTTAGTCTAGGCTAGGGACGTAGGAAGGTGTAGACTGGATTCCTGGTTTGGGTCCTGGGGACGGTAAAAACCAGTGGCTGGAGACAATTGGTGATATGGCTCAAAATCGTTCTCAATGGCGCAGATGCACCTACTCCTTGTGACGTATAATTTCCAATAAAACTATATTCTTCTTCGATATTACTATTCTTTTTGCCTCATATCTCTGTTTACTGAATCGATTTTGCGTTTCATTTTACTTTCTTCTCCGGCTTTGTGTGCTGAGTGAAGTGTGGCGACTCGAACTGCTCCACATTGGTGCAAAGTTCTATATTGAAACCAGTGAGTCAGTCATATGGGTATTCTGACGACCTAGACTATTGAATAGACAGCTTTACAAATAAAATGCCTAAACTTGTAAAGGGATAAAGTATTATCCAACTTTTATTGAATATCTAACGCAATAAAACTTTATGCCTCGTATACTCAAAAGTGCCAGTGGTATAATTCTCACCAACCACGCACGTGGCTCGGGATCTGATTTCCAGCCGACGTACTTTGAAAACTCGCTTACCCGGTAAGGTGGCTAAGTTATGCGTGAGGTAAACCAAAAAACACTACTGATACTGAAATTTCGAAGCTCAAGTTTGCAGCCCTACATATTCCACTTAGAGTGTAAAGGAATGAGAGAGAGAAAAATATTCAAAAGCTTACCTCTCCACAGAGTTGGAAATAACACATTAGTATAGCAGTTTCAGATATTGTAATTACAAGCATAATGAAAACAAGAAATAGGAAACCAAACATATAATAAAATTGTGCACCCCAGATACTATTGAATATGAAGAACAATTGGATGAATATACAACTGAATGGTAACAATCCACCGACAAAAAATGCCATCAATGGTCGACTATATAAACTTTGATAAGGTATTTGACGTGGTATTTGATTTGTACGAACAGGAGTTTCATAAACCTGAGAAACGATGAAATTTATACAATACACAATTACTATACCATAATAAATATTAATTGAAGCAAAAATACTACATATCTGATTTCAAATTAGATTTCAACACGAACCGATATTAGTTTTATATTTACTCAGAACTAGGAAGCACTGAACATACCCGTTTTTGTCGTAGTTGAGAAGTCTTCAACAGTACGCGCGCATGACAACAGAAGGGATGAAACCCAAGACTTCCAGGCCACCAAACTAGCCTGTTAGTGCGCCGGTGGCATAGCGGTTAATACGTTCGCCAACCATGCACATGGTTCGGGGTTCGATCCCCGGCCGACGCACTCCTTTACCTCGCTAAGCCAGAAATAATGCTGGTGAAGAGGAAAGGTTGGGCATGAGGCTAGCAACCCCATCCTGTAAAGTAAACACTGCTACCGAAACTTCAAGCCACTGGCTTGAAGCCCTATGTTTCACTGGGGAACGAAAGGAAAAAAAACTAGCCTGTTGACCATTCAGTCACTGTATCGGGATCCATTGGCTCATGAATTCTAACACTTTCGTCAATTCAAAAAATATGTGTCGCCACCGTCATCAAATGTCATCGGACAGTGTCTATATCCCACATCCCATGCCATCGGATTCTCATTATAACTCAGAAATTTAGGAACCTCAGCATATTACGTTTATAGTCTTAATTGCAACGGAATAATTGTTCGGAAAATCCTTCCTGAACGATCTAATTGTAATATTGATACTTATTTGGGTATTTCAACTAACTTTGTAATTAAAATTAGGAAAATTCCAAAAAAACTTCAGGATCATTCAAACCTAGATGGCCAAGGTTCAGATATTATCCTAACTTTGTAATTACTATCCGCTTTTCCTTCATACTGTATATCCCTGTTGTGACATTTGCGTATCATCCTTATTATTTGTCTTTGTTCTCCTGCTTACTCTTTAATTTTAACGCTTGTCTTTGTGGTTGTGCGAAAGTGATTATGTGTTGTTTGAGTGAATGGATGAAGGTCATTCTGACCTTGGACTGTCTGCAGGAATTGTTGCTATGTGATTCTTGTGGACAGAGCTTTGATTCCACATTGTTAGGTACTTCTTACAGTTGAATTTTGGTTAATTAATTTTGTTCTGCAGTATTTGGTCACCTGTATAGCTACATTAACTGCACTGTTGACGTTTTTCTTCTTCACGTTCCCCAGTGGAACATAGGGCTTCAAGCTAGTGGCTTGAAGTTTCTGTAGCAGTGTTTATTTTACAGGATGGGGTTGCTAGCCTCATGCTCGACCTTTCCTCTTCACCAGTATTATTTCTGGTTTAGCGAGATAAAGGAGTGCATCGGCCGGGGGTCGAACCCCGGGCCATGTGCATGGTTGGCGAACATCCCAACCGCTATGCCACCGACGCACGCACTGTTGACGTAATTTTCAGTTTTTGATGTTGTTGAACAGAACCACATAGATCTAACCACAAACAATCATCTTTTTGCTGTCTTTGGAGCATTTTTTGTGACTCTGCATTTCTCGAAGAAGCTTTGTCAGCCATACACAGCAGGAGTACGCAGACATCGGTCTCTTAAGTTCAGACTATAATGAGCCAGTTTACCATTTTATTTTTGGCCTATTTCGTTCTTATCCTAATGAAGCAAATTTTGCACAAGGACATACATATGTGACTATAGTCAAACGACCTTTAATTGTTAGCAGCATATTAGAGATATGAAGTAAATGTCATTCGGGTTTACTTCACTGCATACATTTCAACATACTCTACTACCATCCATTTCACGATATACTCCATAAGAAGTCGTGGAACCAGCTGTAAGTGATTTCACGGAATACAGTAGGTGTGCTGTCGAAGCTCTATGTTCCACTCGGAACGCAAGGAACGAATAATAATAATAATAACAATAATAACACTTCGTAATGTTTTCTATTTTAAAGCCCAACCAAACTATCAGAGGAAATCTAACACAGATTGGTATCTCTTGAAACAGAAATACTACATCACTTAATTGCGAATGACTTTCAAGTACTGCCTATATATTATACAAAGGAGGAAGTATTCTGTAACTGTAAAGACACAATAGATCAATAATATGTTATAAAAACATGTACACCACCACCACCACCACCACCACTACTTACCGATCGTCTGAAACCAAAGAATGCTCCAAGAAAACACAAAGGTAAACTAACACATAACCAAAGTGCCAAAAGTGCAACTATAGTACCGAATGGAGTAGCAGTTGCACTGTCTAATATCCATAAGGCGAAATTCAATATAAGGAATAGTGAAAAGACAAAAGCTGGACAAACTGTTGCTGTCAATATCACATTGGTTTTCCATCGTAAACCACCAAAGAATTTGTAAATTCTAGCTGATGCATAACCTTTAAAAAATAAGAATAATATCTTGAAGTTTATAAACGTTTATAAGTTGTAACACAACAAAAATAGAAATATACTTAAATATTAAATCTAACTCTTGGTCAGCTAAAGTAGTTATTTCGATCTGTAGAATGAAGTGTAAAATGATCGAAAATAAGCCACACATCTGGTGGAGTTGATGATACTACACGGTCACCTGGGCTGAAAGAGGTGGTTATATATATATATATATATATATATATATATATATATATTGTGCGTCGGTGGCACAGAGGTTAGGACACTCGCCGATTATACACATGGTCCGGGGTTTGATCCCTGGCCGAAGCACTCCTTTACCTCGCTAAGCTGGAAATAAAAGCTGGTAAAGAGGAAAGGTTGGGCGTGAGGCCAGCAACAACATGCAGGTACACCCACATGACGAGTCCCTAATAGGGCGAAATGCGCATCCTGGATTTCACCAAATTATATCGGAGAACTGTTACATTGAAAGAAACACGATGGTAACGGAATATGTACACGTATATGGTTCTAGTAGAATTCTGGTGAAAATACTGTGTCAAGTCAAAACAATTAACTAATTTTCACAGATTGTTCAGATTTAAACTTTAAAAACTTGTATTAAAACAAAACACCATTTTATCATTATCACACGTAGAATATGACCTATCAATCGAGAACAGGTTTAGACGCCAAGTTATTAAGCACATTTGCTACACTGAAATTATTGATACCAATTTTAGCAGTTTCAACTCCACAACACAATCAACTTGTATGTATGCAATACGGTTGTGCAATGGCATAATGGCTTAAGCGCTCAACTTTTAAAATCCTGGTGGTCACGAGTTTAAATTCTACTCCCACTCTACTTAGCATCATCAGCCTCTTATAGTTCAGTGTCAAATGGATATAAATGTAAGTGGTTGTTGAGTGATTACTTTCAGGTTGAAACTCAAGCACCTCAAACTAAAAAATCACAACTCTATGAGTAGATTCACGCAGTCTCATCCCAGAAACATTTATAAACTTCATTAAAGGTTAGAAACGCCATTTGATTGGGCCAAATTATTTAGAAGGCTAAGAAATTGTGCCCTTAGATTTAAACACGTTTATCTATTGTTACGGAAACATAAAATACAGCTTTCAATTATTGATCAGATATTGTTTCAACTCTGCTTTATGAAAGAAAAGGAAAAACGGCAAGCACTTGGCCTAATGACTTAGTAAAAACACAAATGGTTCACGGGTATAGAATGTTGACCAACGACGCACCTGGTTCAGGGTTCCATTCCCAGCAGGAGCACTACTACTCCTAAACCTCACCTACGCGACAGCGACTCCAGCAAAAATGCAAGGTTGGGAGTGAGTAAGGCCAGGAAACCTCATCCCGTAAAGCAAAAGACATTGCTACTGAAACCTCAAGGCCTTAAAACCTGGAATCCGCTCAGAACTCATGTAATGAAAAAAGAATAAATGCAAAATACCTGCTGAAGCTCCTAAACAAGCGAATAATGCCATAGCACAAGTCATCAGTGCACCACGATTTGCTGGACTTAAAAATCCAAGGCAGGCAAAAAATAAGGTGACCAATAACATTTGAAATATTTGAACACCAGAACCAACAATAACAGAGAAAAACATCCCCCATGCAGGTGGACGAAATACATCACCATGAACTAATTTCCATCCAGATTCCTCTTGAACAGCAGTCTGAAATAAAACAACAAATACATATATTTAGTTCAGCATTAGTACACAATAGTTTTTAGAAAATTTAAATCACGAAGTTGGCAAAGCATGAGTACCAAGGGAATAAGGTCGACAAAATAGTTATAACACTAAGAAAAAAGGATGAAACTAAAAGACAGTTAGAGAATAATAGAAAAAAATCACCGTCTTCACAAAGTACATTTATAGTGTACTTCCTTTACTATGTATTACATTTTAAAAATAGAAAAAGAAAGCGGAAATCTGCAGAAAGATTTTAAATCTTCTCAACACTAGATCATAACTCATTTAACACCACGAGCCATCTGATTTTAGGATCTTATTCAGAGAATGGTTGTGTACCGATATAATTTTCATTTTATAAAACTATGTTGTGAATTAATCACCCCTCAGTTTATTCTAACCAGTCCCCCTCCCCAGGTGCACAATTAAGTGGATGATATCAAAGTTTCAAAAACACCATACAAAACCTTGATACTGAAGATATCACTCCAAGATGACACGTTAAAAAGTCTCCGGTTTGTCAAATGTTGCTCTGCTGAACCTCAGAATTAATTACATCGTGTCATGATTAGATGAAAACACTCATAAAGATATAGTGGTAACGAAGAAAGATGGAGCAGCCAGCAGTCTTCAGATCAAAGGAACAAAATTCACAGGTGAAGAGTATAACTATACACATTCAGGTGATGTAAACCTGACAGCTAACGGCCAGATCAACAACGACAGAGCTGCGGCGGATGGCTCAGATTTAGATTAACACATTCCCGTTAATCATTTCAAAAGTAATTTGCTTTCCAATGGATGGCACTAGCACGTTACAACATACAGAAGTATATTAAAAGGAAGTAGCGATCAAAAATGAAGTTTACAAAGAATCCAACCGTAAAGACTAGAACGAAAACACTTACAGCACTTTCAAGTTCCGTGTAACGAGCTATATCACGACGCAGTGTACGCAATAAGATAGTTGCAAGAAGTCCAGACAGGAAAAGTGTAAGCACCGAGGAATTGAGAATAGACAACCATTGTATATTACTCTGTGGCATTGTGTCCAAAATATAATCCCAACGCGACGACCATTTACGAGTTAAATCTTCCTATAGTTTAGAAAAGTAAATAATTAGTTACAAAAATGTTTGGTTAAAAAAAAACTGCCAGTTTTTGAGCAAAGAGTAAACAACACTGGCATGATTATAGCTACAAGTTCTAACTACCAAGTCACACTACAACAGTGTGTGAAGTGAACATACTTCATATACTTCAGATAAGTTGAACTCATTGTCTACTGATGAGCACTATTTACGAATGATAATTGCTGGTTTAGTTATAAGTATCTAAAAACATCATATTGCGCTAGATACGGTGGGGGGTTCGACTACAGGCCGACGCAATGCTAAAACTCGCTTAGCTGACAGTAGACCCGGCAAAAAGTGAAGGTTAAACATCAGACTAGCAATCCCACCCTATAAAAAAACACTGTTCGTGAGACTTCAAAGCTCAAGTTTGAAGCTCAGAGTAATGAAAAAAAAAGAATTAGTAATCATAGCCCAACACTACATCCCTGAAGTTGGCGGAGACTGCTGCTCAATGTAGATTCGAATAAGTAATGAAGATCAAGAAACAAAGGACTTCAGCAGTTGAAATTTCCAATCCATTGTTTTCAGGAAATATATAAAAAGAGTTGGCATGATCGTATCCATCAAGGGAATTTCACCCTATTCCAATACCTTCTTTTTCTTTGTTCTGAATGAAGTATGTCCGACTGGAAACAACTGACTACAACAATAGCCTGGAAAAGAATTCTGCTGACGGTATTTCTTTAGTGGTGTGATAACGATTCATTAGTAAACAAAATCATGATCTTGTAATACTGATTTCTAGTTATAACAGGTAAACTTGATTGGTATCGTTTTGCATACGCTTTCCATACTATGTATAATTTAGTAAGTCAACCAAGCCAATCTAATGTCACAAAAACGGAAGGTCCTGGGTTCGAACCCCAGTGGGTGAGTACTACCGATAACTCACACACTAGGACGAAATAGCTGTCCAGCACTCCCTGTTTGTATCCAATGGTTCTCTAACTCATGTCAATTCGTCATCAAACTTTAGTTAAATAATAGTTGATTTAGAAACTTATTTTTCCGCTTTTATATAGAGCTTTAAAAACACTCAGTAAATGTTATTGTGACTACCTTCTCTGTTATCTTGATTAACTTTGTCCTACTCTTTGTTGATTACATAATACTTATGTGTAATTTGTACTTAATAATCACTTGTTTTGTTTAAAATAAATGTGTACAAAGGTGAAAAACAGTATTATGTATAAAAATACACGTCTCACAATGTATACTACTTACCTCAAATGTTACACTATAGGTATATGTAATTTTAAATTGATTTTTCATTACAGCTGGTAGTAACAATGGCTGCTTTGATGTACAATCAACTTTTTGGTCCGGATGAGCAATACTAAAGTGATAAAAGGAATAAACCAATAAAAAAAATAGTTTAAACAGCATACAGATGATCTTGATGTCAACAGATGAACACAATCATCGTATCAAGGATAATTTATTACCAGATATACAGCAAAGATAAATAATGAGGAAACTAATAACACCAAAATTACACTTTTTTTCATTTCTTTTCGTTCCGACTGGAATACAGAACTTTGGAGTTACAACAGCGGTGGTGTTTTTTTGTTTGTTTGTTTTTTTAACGGGATGGGGTCGCTAGCTTCACGCTCAACCTTCCTCTCTTTACTTGACTCACTACCGGTTGGAAGTTGGACCCAGACCATGTGTGTGGCTGCCAAGCATTCTGTCATTAAACCAATGGCAACAATAGGTCACAAGAAGGATACAAACCTGCACAAGGTTATCACATTGGATTTCGAGTCCTACACCTAAAATACTCGGCTATCGCGACACTATGATAAGGTTTAGTAGTGAATGTTAGTCAGGTTTTCAAATAATATTTTTGTAGATAAACACTTGAACTCATTTAAGAGATTGGCACATATCATCTTGTCAGACTCGGTATCTACTTTATACACAACTCTTCTCTTGCACCTCATCAGGTAGCACTAAAATCAATTATACTCCGACGACTAGATATAAAAACTCTACAATGTACTATTTGGAACGCATTATATGTGATAAGGAAATTGTAGGGAATAATCCTACTAACTTACTGAGAAACAATAAGTAAACGGTCCTTTTTATTCTTTCTTTCATTAATACATTGTTGTCACTATTTACACTTAATTTCAACTTTACATTCATATTCCTATTGATATTAGTGTCAATCTAAACGCCCTATTAATTATTTACCCAGGACTATGTAATGCGAAGAGAAAATTAATACTATAATACTAATGTATTATATACTGAAAGTTCTATATATTATATCAAAAGTGCTGTTTTAAATAAGCTCATTATTACTGCTATTCTCATACTCAACAAACTAGATTGTAGATTGCTCTAGAAGAGATACGTTCGTCAATGTTTCATCATATCACGTTTACTAGCATCCTTATATAGATTCTCGGTACCAGTGCGATTATCAACTGGCGCATAGTATTAATTAACATTGTAAGGAGTATATCTTTCTCCTTCATCATTGACCGATGAGCATTCATAGACCAAACAACAAAGCTTGAAAACAACGTAATAAGCTGAGTAAGAGTCAGTGAATTGTATATCTCAATAAAAAGAAACGTGCGTCCTAAACAAACCAACACATGACAACAAAAAAGGGAACCGTTTGATAACCCCTGAAGCAAGTGAAACATTCACAACCAACCATAAAAATCTTGGACAAACATGAACCTGTTCACCCGCATCAGATTTTTTTGTGTCAGGTTATAAAAGCCAGACAATTTATTGTGTTGGTGACACTCGGTCGGTCGGTTTTCGACATAGAACTTTGCACATATGTGCGGCACTTCAAGTCGCCACACTCCCTCCTTGTAGCACACAAAGCAAGAGAAGAAAGTAGGATAAATGCATAATATAGACAGTAAACAGAGGTGTGAGACAAAGGAATAGTAATCACGAAGAACAAAACAGTTTCATTGGAAATCACAAGTCACAAGGAGTGGATGCATCTGCACCAGCCATTGAGAACGATTTTGAGCCATGTCACCAATTGTTTCCAACCATTGGTTTTTACCGTCCCGGGGACCCCAACCAGGAAGCCAGTCTACACCTTCCTACGTGGCTTAGACTAACTGTTGTGGATTTCATTGACTGGTGCCATGTTTTCGTTTGACCACCGCTAGCTCTTTTCCAGCCTGACCCTATATCAGCTAACACTGTCCGTCGAGGAAGGCAATGACTAGGCATACGTAACACATCCTAACCACCTCAGTCGAGTTGGTGACACTAGGTTGGGTGGGATTTAAACTTAGAACCCATTAGCTAGGAAGTTGTGTGCGATTAAGCCGAGTCATTTCGTCGCACAGGAATTATACCTGCACACGTTTAAATAGAATGCAGTACAAAATTTTGCAGCTGTTTTAGTCCTAAAAAGAAATTAACTAAGACTTAAACAGATTGTATTTTAACTGTACAACAAACAATATCAGTAGTAGTATCCCTATAATATAAAACTCTTAAGTATGTTACATCGAGCTAGTGAACAAAAAAGAGCATTAGGAAAGCTTGTTCGAAGGATTCAACTGTTAGACAGAAACTTCTTAAATAGACTTCTTATGATCGAATCTCTATAATTTTAAAAGAAGAATTTTGCGTATGAACAAAACCTTCATATTGATTCACAAATGAAATAATGGAACAACAATCTTCATCTTAATATCCAAAATTTGTTATGTTAGTGAAATGAAATAATCACCAAAACAACAAACGATAATATTTCAAAAACCGGTTAGGAAATCTTACCTACGAGGACTGGCGATCACTGATAAAATACGTCCAGCTTTAACATTTCCTGCACCACTCCATGAATCTTCAACCGGATGATAAACTATATGCAGACTGATATGATTTAACAAGACTACATCTTGTTTATTTAAAGGCTAATAATAAAAAATAATTAATCAAACAACGAAAATTGAATGAATATTCTTCATGCAAAAAAATGCATTTACGTTTTATTTAATATTTGAATAAATGAATATTATGCATTGACTTAAAGTTATTGCTACCTGTCTTATTTATCTTAAGCAATAACTTTTTAAACACTGCTAAGAGAAATAAAGTACCTTCTCATAATTGTCATGAGTTTTTTTAATGGTGACTGATTGGTTGACTTATCAACGCATCAGTTTACAAAAGAGTACGTCACTTGAATTTGCCACTCCACACAAGTGCACATATAAGAATATTAGGAAAGAAATTTAATATATATAGCCAAAACAGACGAGAATGTAAACATCTGTGTACATGTTAAGAATCTAGAAGATTCCATTTGTGCAATTATGGACAATATTGAGCTTTATCATCACCACCAAGTCTTTAACTATCGATTATTTACCTCCTGGGGGCTGCAATACAGCTCAGAAGAAAAGTCTATGACTCCATGGATTAGTGACATGTTTCTATCAGATCACCTTTACCTCTTTCCCAATCTAATTATATTTCAGCTAAGACTGCTTATTGAGGTATTCGGTGACTCAGAATGCAAATCTCATGTCCTAGCTGTCTTAATCCATGGAACCCCACAACCTCACCGATCGACTTCTTTTCTTAGCCTAATACTCTACGCCTCATATTATTATTACTGACCGTATTTTTCTATCCAACTAGAAACACTAGACGGAAATACCGATGATTAAACACCACCAGCATTTTTATTATCTTGAAGGCCATAAATAGGGATGGAGTGAAGCAATGCATGGTACATAGGTTTTCGGTAAGTAGCCATTAAAACCGATAAGTCGTGATTTAACTACCTTAGTGATGGTATCACTGACTTTTGGACTCAATGATACAGGTTCAAATCTCAGAAGAAACGTGGATTTTTTATGGTTGCACTTCCGAAAAAAAACTTAGTTCAGAAAGAGCTTTCTGTTTATTAACTTTTAAAATCTATCAACAGTAAAAATGTCCTACAATGTCGAATCAATATATATAAGGAATACCACAATACATAAGGAACAAATGAAACGAAGACTTACAATTCCTAGACACACTGAATCGGTTTTATCCTGACTGCCTTCATAGCATCCGAGCGGAATGCCAGTTTTACAGTACCTTTTCCCATCTACAGCTTGTACACAAACTGTAACTGGCAAATTATCCATAACCCTTTATGATTGACAGAAGAAAACCATGTAATAATTATTTAGTACTGACTAATAACACACAACCAATTTACGACTATCGTTCAGGACATAATTTTTATAACAATGGCAAGGAAACTTCAGTTAAATTTGATTAACAGACAAATCCATAACTTTCGTAAAAAGCCTATCTTTAAAACCAAGAATTCTGGGGGACCTACTTGCATATACATTATATTTGTTATATAACGTGACCATAAAGACTGAGGCTGAGAGATATGGGTTGCAAAAATATGTGAATTAGTCATTTATGTTTTTATACTTCAATAATGTGCACTTACGTACCCAATTATTAACTCTGTTCTGATTGTATTTTATTTACAAGGCAAGGTCAGCAGCTACCTTGTAGACACTAGACACATCCGTAAAACCCCTAATATGTCGGACTTCTGATCAAATCAGAAGTAACTTAATGGTTGTACTAGATAGCTAGAGTTTTATACTATGATAACTGAACCGGATATATGGTAAACAGAACTTTCATTTAGGACAGTGATACCAGAAATGGAGTGGTCAAATAGTGACTATCGCACAGACATGACAGGCTAGAACTTAGTGTGTAAACAGTGATCAATTTAAGTTGTTAAGCATACCAAGCCGAAAAACAGTACTTCTCAAGAGAGGATTACACATTACTTACCAGTGATGTTCATAACCCATCATAATTGCTTTGCTGATAAATAAGTATTGTTTGTAATTAGCACTGGAGTATACTTTTGTACAAAGAACTTTACATGTTTCCTCTTTGTTGAAAGTAATCTGAAAAAACAAAGTACACAATACTGCCGCAGTGAAACAGAAGCAAAAAAAGAGTACGATTTGTCATACAACCCGAATAGAATATTAAATCTCTTTGAATTGTTTTTGTTTTAGGTCACTGAACATACTTCATAAAACACTATTAGACTGTTAATATATGTGTAAAACTTGGGCACTGTGGTAATAAGTAATTCCATATTAGTTTGTTTATTAGATGTATCACAGAGTGAAACAGTATTATTTACTGGATGACGTCATCCAGTATGGAACTATTAGACTGCTCTTTAGACATGTAATATCAAGTTACGAGGTTATAAACTGATATATCAACAGCTTATTATATTTGAACGATGAGTAACATGGTCAATGCAATAGGTCAGTCAACAGCTCCATACGTACCGCCAACAAGGATTAGACAAATTAACACAATTAAGAACATTAGCTAAGTCTAGAAGGGCGGGTTTTACCGGGATAAATAATCAAAAGGTGAGAACTACTGTTTGTGTAGTGACAGTTTCATAAAAGCTTTATTTTTTGATACGGTTAGGTGAAGAGGGTATTCACTGAATTTTTCCTACGATTAAGATCTAGTATATATAATAATAACAACTAGCTACTAATGTCGAATGCACGGAAGATGCTGGTACGACTTAGAAAAAGTATGAATGGATTGTAAAATTGACGACCCGTAGGAAATTGATGTGTAGAATTCACTCGGAATAACGACTAGGATGTAGTATCCTGTGTTCTGCGATATTTTCCGTCTCAGCTGGCTATATTTCTCACTGAGATTGCATGAAAGTTTGAACGGTTGCATGATTACTGCATGTAGATTAGTTGGAAGGGTCATAGTTGTCAACAGTTACGACAGTGATAATAAGGTCCCCATCATTTTAGAACATAATTACATGAAATAAGCAATGACATGACTGAAGTAATTGTCTACTACTGAGCATAACCACAATTTGATGGAAGGTCACATTTTTTTCATTATGATGCTATATGATTGACAGTACCCAAATTAATACATAGTGGAATTTCGAAATTTAAAAATGAGATTGTTACCTCATAACTGGATGGAAGAAGGCGTTCTCCGAAAACCACCTGTCCAATATTCTCCACAGGAGATGGCTCTGATGATAGGCTGCAGAAATCAAACCTAAATTGGGGATAAAACAAACCGTCAGTTGTAATTATAATTCACTTAAGCAGTTATAAAGATCCTGAAGGTGCAAGGAAAACAAAGTGATTAATTAACAGTAGTTGTGGGCGAACAAATGTGAAAGCCATTAAAACCAAAATAAAACTTTTTAAACTGCAATCAGGGAATGAAGTTTATTGAAACCTTGTCCCACTACTTGGAAACTGATAATCTAGATGATCAGTTTGTTTTACATAACAGAAGTTCTCCGATGTCTTAATGTACTGAGGGATCTAATATGATAGGAAGACTGTCAAGCACTAACTGCATCAATAAATAATCCCTGAAAAACACAATCGGAAAATTAACTTTTTATATTCAAAAATGGCCAAAATCGTGGATTAAGCTTTTGAACCTGGCACTGAGTGACACAATCTAATCATTGCAGGTGCGTAAAAAGAATGTGGATTTCTAAAGCCTACGCTAAACGATACCATGTTTATCATCTAAAGCATCAGTGTCTGTAAGTATGGTATGTGCTTTGCGCCGTCTAAGTGCAAAGTACTGTTACAAGATTGGCAGGAGCCTGTACCTGCACTCACTCTTGCGGGCGAACCGCTTGAAGTTGTTGATAAGTTTGTGTATCTGGGTAGTTGTGTGAGTGCTGGCGGAGGGGTGATGGATGAGATTTCCAACCGTATAATGAAGGCTAGGGTGGCATACATCAACTTGAGCCACCTCTGGTGCCGTCGCGACGTTAACCTGGCTGTCAAAGGTAGTACATACAATGCTTCGGTGCGGGCTGTCTTGCTCTACGCCTGTGAAACCTGGCCTCTCCGAGCTGAGGATGTGCGGCGACTCTGCGTGTTCGATCATCGCTGTTTCCGCAGGATTGCTTGCGTTCGATGGCATCATCGCGTGAGTAATTCTGAGGTTCGGCGACGTGTTTGAACACAGTGGAGGTCACCATTCATTGAGTGTCGTCATCTGGAAACACCGGCTCCTGTGGCTTAGACATGTGCTGCGAATGTCATCCCAGAGGCTTCCGTACAGGTCTCTGTTCGCTAGCCCTGGGACGGGATGGAAAAGGTGGTCAGTCCATGACGTGGCGTCGTGGGATGAAGGATATTTGTGCTAGATTAGCATTGGTTGGTGCGTCACGACTCCTTGGTTGGGGTCCACGAGATAGCTCGAATCGATGGCTCGAAACGTTATCGGATATGGCCAAGAATCGTAATCTTTCTTCCCTTCCAGATGATAGTTAACGAATACTGTTTGAACTTGTTAAGCATGACTGTTTTCCTTCCAGATGAAGTTCTTTATCCGTTTTCCACTTATATTTTTACTTTTAATCTATGTTGTTTTATTATTATTGTGTGGCGCATCTTTCTTGGTGCCATATTGTACCAAGTTTTTTCTGCGTTTAAATAAAATAAAAGAAAATCTAAAGCATTTGCCACTTCTGAAACTAGTGAACAAGTGAAGCTCTATATGTTGGTTGTTTAGAATTCAGTTACTCAATACCTGGCTGAATTACATCTGTTATGTGAGGAGTGATGATACTACCCAACTGGTTAGGCTGAATGATGTAGCGAAATGCAAGGCAAGCACCAACTGACAGCTAGTCGAACGCTTGTGATAATGGACCACATCCTGATCTGCAACAATCTAGGAAGTACGGAAACTCAGAAAACTGTAACTGGATGGTTAGAAACAGTATCGTGAAAGTCACTGTAAAACTCATTTTGTAACTAATCGAAGCTTTGAAATGGACTTACTTCAAATATACGAGTACTTAGGCATATTTTACTTCCATGAATAAAGTATCAATGTCCTTGGACAAACTCAGAATAAGTTGACCATTCTTTTTCAAGGATTGACTTAAGGTTAGGGAGTAAATAACTTTACTCATGACTACATAGTGAACCTATAGGATTTTACTCATGAGAACTACATGAAGGTACATGTCGGGACCTGTTTTCTATTTTTTATTTATTTTTATTTTTATTATAGCTTGATGCCACATCGTATTTTCAGTACAAGTATGGAATTTTCAGCATGGATATCGGTAGCCCAAATTTACAGACCGGCCATAGATATCGGGTGTGCGTCGGCAGGGGATCGAACCCCGGACCATGTGCATGGTCGGCGAGAGTCCTAACCACTGTGCCACCGACGCACAGTACAATACGTACAAATAGTACAATACGCAGAAAAAGGTGGGCTTTATTGGTGAATGTAATCACTTGGCATCATCTCATGACTTGCACCTAGGAGATTACATTCTTGGAAATGCTTTTGTAATACGTAGCTCCCTACGTACATGTGTCTAGTATATGTCCCCAAAGAATACTCAGACCGGGCCATTTGTATCACATATGTCCGACTTTTCCTACTCACTATAGTGAAAGGTAAGCCATTTCTTAAGAATGTTTGCACCCCATATTATTAGTGCAATTGACGATAGCTTCTACTGTTCCCGTTCTGTATACTCTTTGTGTTCCCCCAGTGGTGTAATCAAACATATATTGTCCTCCTAACCTACATCAGTCCACTTCTTATACATATATATGTCCTACATAGATAGGAATAAATATGTTATATTATTATATTACATATTGCAGAACCTCACATTGTATACATACACTCCCTATGAGAATGGTTCCACGGAAATGTACGTTATCACATATAACATATTTGTTAAAACATGTTCTCACATATTTATGTATATAGATATAAAAATTGATGTGTACAGCGGGAAATTATTTCTCACAATAAACTTACGAATCATAGCGAAAAGAGATGAATGACTTCTTTGATGTTAGTTTGTTAACGAATAGAGTGATATCAGACTAAAGAAAAACTTAGGTACATACGAGGTCCTACTTTGCAATTGTTGCCACTATCACTTGATGCAGGACAGTAATTGATTGGTGATATTCCAGGTAAGTACCATGCTTTTATTGTTGTGGCTTGGATCACCAAAAACCATGCCAAAACCCAAATCACGACCATCTTACGTGTCACAGACAATCAAACGCCCTCCGAAATACCTTAACGACAACGAAAACAACATCATTAAATATTTCAATAATTGATCTGGTACTTTGTGATGAAGTTCAGGAGAAGGACACATTTTTATTTGGAAAGATCATCCCTTGTGCATCGAAAGTTTGAAAGTGCTGTGATTTAGTGTGAAGCATACAGTTGAACTTAAACTAGACTTCACAAAATATTTTCGAAAAACGCTTACACACTTCGCTAAGGTGTGCTGTGTCTAATCAACTTTGACATCCACAACTTCAGATGATTCATTAGCGTTTTACAAAATGGAATTTATGACGGGGATGTGCCAACAATTTGACTTGTATAGTTCGACTATCATTAACGTTACCAGGCGGAAGTCTAGGTGAAGTTACCTCTTTCACTTTCCGAGGTGACACAAATTCAGCCGCACTCGGAATAGATGAGGATGTCAATTTAGGTTCCGAAAAGCAACGCAGAGTTTCATTACCTTGAAATCAGCTTGGAAATCTGCCACACGCAACATCAAGAACACAATCCGGATTTTCAACACAAACGTGAAATCAGCAGTTGTGAGACTCAGTGTATCATGAAAAGAATTGTCAACGGGTGCCTTCGCCCGGTACTGGGGATCAAATGGAAGGCCTAAAAGGATAAGCAACATCAAAATCAGATAACAAAGCGACAGTGGACCTATCACCTAACAAATATGTAGATAGAAATGAAGATGTATGGGACACATGCCGAGACCATTGTGTGACATCACGCGCTAAGACGTCAAGTGGAGCCTGGATGGGAACAGACGGTTGAGATAGGCTACAGAGGGTGACATGAAGGAGATCTTTTGAGAGAATGGAAGTTTATGGGTATTTGTGGAACCAACTAAAGGAAACCTCGGGACCGGTTGAAATAGAAATGTGTTACTTAAGCCCTAAGTTCCACTCAGAACCGCAGTGAAAGATAATAATGCCCCCAACAATTAATGAGGTCTTTTTCCATTCCTTGCTACCTGCTCTTAACAGACTGTGGTACGAAGTAACGAAGCCCAGGACTTCTTACTGTCGTTTTGCAGATCTAAACAACTAGGAAGGCCTCAAAAACTACAGTTAGAGGACTAAATGTAGGAAGAAAGCGAACAAAATCTATACAGTCTTCTAAAACTCAAGAAAACAGTTTCCGCTCTTAACTTGCTCCTTTTGAAGGCGACTGTTATATGCAATATCCGATGGCTACGATTTTAGCTTAGTAAACATGCAAATATGCATACATAAAGTTACATTTGTGTCCTGACCCACTCAGTCATTCTGTGCAGTGTCTACTGATTAGTTTTTCTTTAGAAACGTACAGGCATTCCCCACACGTGTCCTCATCATCACCAACAGCCTATTCGGTCAAATCACAAGTGAATAATTGTCGTAGACCCAGATTACTTGCATACAAACTGTACCAAAACTCTTCGTATTTTATGTGATGAAAATAGCGTCAGGCAAGATTTGACAAACCTTTTTTCATCTAGTAAATAAACAATCTCCTCCATCCATCCTTATATACCTTCAAGTTTTACTTTTATTATTTCTATTATATTTATGGTCCTGTTGCTTCTTTGTTTTTACTTTCATAACTGCAAACACCAACTTATCTCTATGACTGCTGTAATTTTTGTTTTTCTCCCTCACCATATCATGTAAAGAGAACATCATATTCAATATTTTTTAATAATATAAGGATTTGTATACAGCATCGACAATACTGTGTGAAACAAGCCCATTGCAATTTCCACTTGTATTATTAACATTACCTTAGCTGCTATCATTATTATTAATACCATTTTATATGCTGCATGTTTTTTATTTTTTTTATATTAACCCTATTGTAAATGTGGAAAAATTTTCTGTGATTAATTTTATTTATAATTTGAGGAAATTAGATGCAATATTGTGATTAATGCTGAAAATTCCATTCTGTATCACAAGTACTGTTTTTGGAATAAAGTATATCATTATTATTATT
Organism: Trichobilharzia szidati; assembly: GCA_944472155.2. Taxonomy (NCBI): domain Eukaryota; kingdom Metazoa; phylum Platyhelminthes; class Trematoda; order Strigeidida; family Schistosomatidae; genus Trichobilharzia; species Trichobilharzia szidati. The sequence goes on along the minus strand of OX235271.1, from coordinate 46,054,737 downwards.
AAACTGAATAAACTTTACCTCTAAGTGGTCGACTGTCTAAATAAATTTTGCTACATGACAACTGTAACGTTATTTTTTAGCCTACTTCATCTACGCATTTCGCTTTATAGTACTGTGTAATGTCTGTTTTTCGGTCCACCGAAAGTGAGCCTGCGTTTCACTTTTCTTCGATCAGCCACTAGAAGAAACAAACGAGGATTTTTGTACAATTCTGTATCTAACTGCTGGTACTTGACAGCAAGTAAAATGTTCCTATCAGTTCCACTGAACCCAATAAATACACTCAACCTGAGCTGATACATATCTTATTTTGCTACCGTTACTACTTATTCATGAAGAAAATACCGTGGCAAACGTATCTAGAAGAAAAAAGTTCGTGTAAAATCCTCATGTGAAGCGTTCACTGATACACTTCTAGTTTGCACTACTCTAGATCACATTTTGGGGAGAGGGTGTTCATCTGCAATATGGTGTATCATTTATACGACTAGTAAGCATGTACGCTAAAGCAAAACAAACTTGTTTCGCTTTACTGTCAATATACGTGGATAGGTATAACGGGGGACAGTCAATTACTATCTGAACCTACCGTTTAGTTTGTCGTGTGTGATTTCGAGTTACGTACCAAAAGGAGTGCTGCATTCACATGTTGTTTGTCTGTTTTGAAGATGCTGTGTCACCTTTTTTGCACGGCTGATATATCCGTTGTGATATAGGTCGTACTGTACGCAATAAAGCCTTGCAATGGATTCTATCCTCATCCAAAAACCCTGGGCTGCCTGTACATTTTAGAATGATGTGGACATCAGTCGTAATGATATTTTAATATTTCTTGAGAATATTCTTTGCTTTTATATCCTACATTCCACTGAGATTTCAGACAGGGATATATGAAATGAAATCTAGCAGATATGTACTGTTCTACCTTTTGGAGTCAACCAAAGCTACGGCAGTCGAGTGGCGGGACGAGCTACGCAAACGTTTACCGAAGATCAGGAACCTCTACCTCACAATCAAGAGGCGAGCACAAAGAAATCAAATTGGTTTATACTAGCTCGTAAAAACGATATTGGATATTGGATACTCAAAATAGTTGATAGCACGCACTGAAGGCTGACGGATTTGTAAAGGCGAATTCCGTATTACATCCAGACGGACAGTTATACCCTGAAATAGGCTTATTTGCCTGGAACCTGGCTGCTTCTCTTTCAGTTTAAAATAGCCCAATTGTTTAAAGTGGTTTCGAAAGCCGGTGTTGAAATATTCCTTCTACAAAGTCATTCCGACAAGAGCAGGGTGAAATTATGCCTTGGAAATTGCCCACTACTGTTTTTGGCAATACTAAAAAAATATTGTATGACGCGGTTCCATAAATACACGGTTTCTGGTAGGTGCATTGTGTTAGCAGTAGTTCGTATCCGCTGTCGGTATGATAAATATAATTCATGATGGAAATTATTTGATCCGCACCAATTATGCACACCCCTTACTGAATAGTAAGGGAGTGTATTTTTGATACATTCCCGTCGCCAATTTTGATATTACCGTTGATGCACTTGTTAGTTGTGCTAACAAATTTTCTGTCTGGCCGATTCGCAAACCTGTTGTTCTGGACACTACCACCAGCAACGACGACATCAACAACATGATGCAATACCACTGAAAACGCAACGCAAGAAGACTGACTGTCGACGTAGAGGGCTTTTACTGTCCATTATAAACAGGGAAAATGATTGACAGCGCTTGCATATATATATGCTTTAAATGACCTCGAGGTACACCAATTACATTGATAAATTAAAACAGTTAGCTACCAATAGGATCCCAAGGGTCGTAATTGGGGTGAGAGAAATAAAACCAGACATGTAAAAGTACATGTAGACAAATTAGGTCCATACATCAAGTTTGTAAAACAAATGTTGGATGAAGGATTACTGCCTCAGAATAAGCCCTGCGAAATATGAAAGAACACGGAAGAAGGCCTCAGGTGTAAAGCAGGGGTAGCTAATGCCTAACAAAAATGAAATTCTTCGACATTTTATAAATGATTTTTCACGATAACTGCAATATTTTATTTTACCCCAGAATTTCAGGTTTTGGTTGAGAAATACTTTTGTAATAGCACTAATCAGTTTTGAAAATGTAGTGAGTTGGTGAGTGAATTTTAAGATGTCACAGGAGTAGCTCTAAACTCAACAGTCAGAGCACGAGCGTTATGTGACACACTAATTAGCGGGTTAGTATTGTGCAAACTGTTGTTCTGAAATATACAGCCAGGTGTCTACCTGAAATATTTAGCTCATACCACATAACTGCATTCAAAATACAACTCGTGCTTCGGCGCTGCAATTCAAGTTTTCATCTTTGATCTGCATGAAAGCCATTCAAAGGTACGGACTGTAGCGAAAGGTAGTACCGTCTGATAGAAAAGAGTAATCTACCACCTGGTCTGCTGACCAGCTGCCTCCACCTTCCCATTTGAAAAACGCAGGACACGGGTGAGGTTCTTTTGTGTTATGCTTTACTTTGTAATTAATTATCATGAGCTTGCACTCTTTTTGACATTAGGTATTTACGGTTGGACTTATCCAGGATGTTCGCTGACACTAAAGTTTTCACCACATAGAAAGTCATTATAAAACCAAATGATCTTACGAAAATGAAGAGACTGTCAACAAGTCACTTCAGGCGACACGACTTTAGTACACTAGGGTCAATACTTAATACTCTTAGCTCCATCTCGCAAGCTCATAACTTGCGTATAAGAAATGAAGAATGCACCGCACTAGCCAGCACCACCAGAGGTGGTGCTCTCACAGAAATCCTAAAGAAACGAATGAATCGCCAAAGCCATAAAATTTCTCTCCTTATAAACAAGGGCAAACTATACAGCAACCATGCAGACATGTGTGAACTGTTTAACGAGACGTTTGCAGCTAACTACGTTAAGCCCACAAGTCCACTTCTCGGTTTACAATCTACAATTGAACTCCCTTCTTCTTCAACGCTGAAACAAACCAGTACAGTTCATTTCACTTATTCTAATATTAACCGAGCCATTAATACTCATGAAAGCTCTAGTAGTGCTGGTATTGACGGCATACCATCGTATTTTTATCAACACGGTGGTTCTGACATTTCCGTTTTATTACTTAATATCTTTACAATGTCCCTAGAAAGCCAAACCTATCCAGATAAATGGAAAACTACATTTATAATACCCAAACACAAATGCGGATCGAAAACTGAAGTCAACAACTATAGGCCAATCAATATTACACCCATAGTATCTAGAATCATTGAAAGAATAGTTAAAGATGATATCCTCAAACATATGCTCAGCTGCAATATTCCAAGTCCCAACCAACATGGATTCCTAAAATCCTGATCATGCATGACCTGTCACCTTGACTTCTTTAACTATATAACTAGCAGTCGAGACAAACAGCAACTAGTACTAGTCATCTACTTCGACATCTCCAAAGCCTTTGACCACGTTGACCATTTGCTTCTAATAAATAAGCTGAACTCCTTAGGAATACGTAACCTATTATTAGGATGGATTGAATCATTCCTTAACAATAGGTCCCAAGTAGTTAGACTGGGGTCTGTAAACTCTAAGCCTAGTCCAGTCACTTCTGGAGTAGTTCAAGGTAGCGTCTTAGGCCCCCTCCTATTCACTCTATATGTCAACGACATATAGAGCTGTTTCTCACTTGGTGAACCATTCATCTTTGCAGATGATCTTAAAGTAGCTTACACATTCCACTGTGATGACTTAGGGTACTTTCAGAAAGCTGTTCAGGAAGAACTAGATAGAGTAACTGCATGGTCCTCCACATGGAACCTAAAATTCAACTTTAAAAAATGTGGTTGGATCAGTTTCGGTGCACCCTCAAAAAATATCAAACTGATGCTTGAGTCTATTGACTTGCCTAAACTCCAAAGTGTTGTTGACCTAGGACTCAGGTACTCTAGTGACCTGACATTTTCTGAGCAAATGGCAACGCAGACGCGTAAATCGAGGATGCTCTTAGGATGCATACTCAGGAATTTCCACAACTACGAAGCGAAACTTATATTATTTAGAACTTGTGTCAGACCACTACTTGAATATTGTCCATTTATTCTCAGCAGCACTCGCGTAAGTGGCAAACTTAAAATAGAAAGTGTCCAACGATACTTCACGTCTAAACTATTAGGATTAGACTGAGAAAAGGACTACACATCAAGGTGTATAATCCTAGGTATCGACCCACTCCGGATGAGACGACTAAGCATTAATCTAACATTCTTCTTTAAAGTCTCGCATAAAATATCATTCTCAGACAGCAAGGAGATACAGTTCTCACCGAAAGGCTCCTACAACCTGCGTAACCAAACGTGCACAGTATCTAGGAAAAACTGTAAGACAGCACTCCGTGCGAACTTCTTTATTGTCATGTACTCTAAGATCTGGAACAGTTTACCCCTAGAAATAAGGACCTGTCACTCTATTTGAAGCTTTAAACGCTTGCTATATAGACTGTTTCATATCAATGACTATGCCAATCAGAACGAACCACTTATTTCTAAAACGCATCAGCTATTAGAACACTATAACGGCTAGACTTACTACTAAATATTATGACACTAAATAAACTCTAAGACTTCGCAAAAATACAAGAAAACACAACTAGGATATAGGTAATGTTTACTATACGGTTATATATATTTATAAACATTTATATATACATAAAACATGGAGTACAAGGAGTATTCTTGATCTGAAATAAAGAAGCAACTGGTTTTCAAACAATTTTCAATGTATTACTCAACTTACATGTACAGTCTGTCATGCTGACACAAATGGGGCAATGGATATTTCTGGAATCGACCTCGGCCCCATTCCATGCAGTAAAACAATCCAACATTACCTTATCTAGTTTTCGTATCCACGATCAAATTTCTTTCCTATTATAAAACTACGATTAGACTGCTGAAAAAAGGGAATAAATACATCACTGACCTCAAAATAATACATCAATTAACTTTAGCTCAAGGATGCTGTTCACAACAAAGTTATATAGGAGAATTGACTCCAAGCTTTATTTTTCCCAGATATTTGTACCACATTTATCTGATGTCTGGGTTTTTGTTAATGCGAAGACAGTTTTTCGATATCTCTTTATGTGTTACACAGACAGACTATTTAGCAGACTGTTCCGACTGAATCTAATGTCAGAAAGAACAACCAAACTGTAAATTCAACACACATCGAAATATATTTAATTTATATAATAACTAATCCATGCCTGTACAATTGGCATGTTCCTGCATAAACAGGAATAAATATATATTATTATATTTACGCTCCAGATGCATTATTTCGCAGGTTTCTACCACCATAGAGTATATACTCGACGTCGAAAGGTTTAGGAATTCGCGTTGTACCAACAGGAATCGTGGATTTATATTATTACTCATCTCGACGGATAAAACATCACTGCATTCTTTTCGGAGAGTAGACCAGCTGGTGAATTATAAGTAGTGTCGAAAATACGCATATATTTCCATGTGTTGTCTTGGCAAGTTTTACTCGTTTTCTTATACTTCACTCATGTATCTGTTTCGCTTCACTCATTGTATCAGACAGGCACCATTCGAACGACTCTTATTAACACTTCTCTGCATGTTTAACTGGACACTAACTACTGTGGTGAGCCTTTTGAAGATTATATTGCTTAAAACATCGTTTATGGTAAACTGAGTAACGTTTTATAAGCCATTTTTATACTTTTGTGACTAGCCCGCCATATCGACCGAATGTAACGCAACACTCAGTTGTTGCGCTCATGTTCAACAAATTCAAACAATAATTTTGCCTAAGATTATGCCATATAAACTGTTTTAACTTATGCAGAGTGTACTTACGGTCAATATTTCATTATCATCCCTTGTATATATATTTTGTGTTAATGAAAAATTTTAAACATGTTTACTCTATGTGTGCATTATCATCATATTGATGATGCCTGTCAACTGGAGTCCCTCAAGTCCATAAAGTGGGAATATATTATTGTAAGACGCATTTTATTGTTTTATGAGGGAATTGACTTCAAGCTTTATTTATTTTCCCAAGTATATGTAATCCATCCAACGCATACTTGGGTTTTTTTGTTAATGCGAAGTCAATATCTCTATGTTTCTTGGTGTGTTCCATTGAATCACCAGTTATCAGATTTCTCCCACAAACTAAAGATAAAATGACAACAACCATGTTATTTAACCGTAATCCATGTAATTTAAATATGTAACTTAAATAATTCTTATCCATTCCTATACAACTTGTGTGTCCTATATTTGTATGAATAAATATGTACCCTATTATATTATCATTACTAACTATACTTACTAATTGTATGTGTAATTTATCGAATTGATGATGCCTGTAAACTGGCGTCCCTCACGTAAAAAAATGAGAATATACTATTATTATTTGTTTAGGATATGTGTCATATCCGCTGCTTTTCTATCTGAAATTAGAAATAGAGAAAAAGAAACAACAGGTGTAGTGTCTAAGCTCACGTATTAAATGAGAATACGATTTCTGAAGATATCACATGAGAATTAGCCGTACTGGTGCGCTGAAAGCCTATCTGTGTGTCATTAAGTATCCTTACAAAGTAGGCCAATTTGCTTACTTGCCTCATTTCTATTGGTAGATTATGTTCCATATCTGACGGTACTTAATCAGGTAAGGATGTTCGCCTGGTGGCTGTTTTACATTGTTCAATACCACTGTTTCTTTAGTGTGTCTTAGGCTATATCTGATTTATCTTGATTACCTAGGCCTTTAATAGAAATAAAACTTAATTTTTTGGTCATATTCGTCGCTTGCCCAAAGTCAGATTGTTTTGGTGGAGAAGAAACACAACAACAATGTTTTAAAAAGGATGTATTTTCATTGAAAACGTCATAGTATCCATGTTTAGACCATAGTGGTTAGAATTAAAAATTGCGAATGCATACTGCCAATGTCCAGGTTTAACTACACTGAACTTAACGCTGTCCTTAGAAGACCTTCAGCAAAAATTTGCAATAACCAAAGCAAAAAGACAACACAGACTGATGACTCGAGAATCCTTTGTTCTTGCACCAGTATGGAACCAAAAATAAGGCTATTTTACACAAAGTCCAAGAATAAACGTTATAACAATTAATCACAATAATACTTCTGGTACTCTTTCTCCGTCTTCTAACGAACAGCGTACGATGGAACGATGAATGCGGTATCGGTGACTCCCGCCAAAATATGGAGTTGATTTTGAGTAAACAACCATGAATTGGTCATTCATTCTTCAACTACACTTTCATAAGCTTACCTTCAGTGACTCTCTATCTCCTCGTTGTTTATGTCTTGTAAATATACTTCCAATTTTATTTTATCCTTAATTGTAGTTTCCCAGGACTTTATTCTCTTTCTGAAAGAGCTTTCAATCAAATGGGAACATAGCGCTTACCCATATATAGTCCGATTATTGGTTGACCATAACTAGTAGAAGGAAATGGAACGGAGTTTGGTTTGGTGCCCAACCCTGATGGAGACCTTAGTGAAGGGCTTACAATCGAACGTTTATACTAACCTTTTCTGATTGCTTATACTATAACTCAACAATTTAAATTTTTGAAATAGTGCTCATTTACGACGTTTCGCGATTGTAATTTACAGCGTAACTGATTGTGCCTGTATAACTTGTATGCATTTCTTATAAACTTACCCGCCTATACGAAATATAAGTTATTACTACCCATCGTCGTCTGAAACTCGAGTAGCATTAGTATGGGTAGACGCTGTGCGGTTTAGAAGCTTATGGGAAAGCACAATGTTTAGTCGTAGTCATCGCAGCCGTAGTGTTTCGGGCCCTAAGATTTTACAACTGCTGGAGTAGTTTGTTCTGTCTTCGGTTCCGAATATTTTTGTCATGAAGTATCTCTGTTCTCCTTCTACTTTGGGTTCGTCTTCTATCCATATACTACTAAATATGAGTGGGCGGTAATCTGAGAGAGGGCTCACACAATCTTTGTACAGTAGAGTTCAAGATTCATTTCTGTAGAGGTTCCTGAGCAGAAAGCCAATGAGCGTGTATGACTTCGATACTTGATTCTAGATATGCTCTGAAAATGGTAAGTCATGTGAATATCTCAGCCCTAGGTCCATTACAGATCACTTGATAAAGTTCTAGGTTGAAACAACTTATGCAAAGCCAGCCACATTTATCGACATTAGACTCGAGCCGCCATTTGTCACACTGCCTATCCATTTTTATCAAATCTTCTTTTATAGAGTTCACAGCTGTGCCGAGATCTGTGTTCTTGCATGTAAAGGTCACGTTTCATTAATCTGTATGAAGTATTGGTTTACCTATACTAAAGTATTTGCATATGCTGTATATATATAATGTGAAGTGGAGAGGGTCTTACAGATTTCCCACTGCTAATTGATATAGGCCTGGAGGCCATCGAACCAGTTTTTGTTGCCTGATTTCTTTCACAGAGAAGTAATTTTATCCATTCCCAGGGAGGATTTGTAATTCCTGGTGAGCATAACCTGCTGACTAGCAGAACAAGTGGAAATCTGTCTAAGGCTTTCCTCATGTCGAAATATAGGACAATTACGAGTTCCCTTCTGTAGGGAGGTCTTCATGGCAAGTGGCACACAATCTATTTTGAGGAGCCCGTGTTGTGATGGGTTGATGAGACTAGGTTTTAGAAAGTAGTCTGACATTTGGTCTTTGATCACTTCCTCGATGATTTGTTATATAACAGGTGTTATATTGATAGGCCTATAATAGTATGCACTACTTTTGGATCCTGCTTAATGCTGAGGCAATATATATGTTTTTCCACATTTCAAGGCAGGTTCCAGTCTGTAATGGGAGGGTCAATATTCTGAGTAACAGGGTTTTTATATTCTTGTCACCTCTTTTTTATATGGTATATGGTATATCGTCTGTCCCACAACTACCGTTAGCTTTTAATGTCTTAGTTGCTGAAGCAGTATTTTGTACATTAAAGTAGACATCAGTAAACTTGTTATTTTGGCAGGTTATCTTGGGGATTGGGACAAGTTGCTCTTTGTTATCAATGGAAAACCAGTGGCTGAAGAGCCCACTGATGTTATAGAGGTCATCCCTAATCAAACCTCCACGTTCCAAGCTGCTGGCAATGTGGTCTTTACTGTTTTTCAGACGTTTTTGCGAAATCCTGCAAAGTGCCTGAGTTCTAGAGATATCCCCAAAGGCCTGGTTTTTCTGAAGTTGTGCCATCATTCTGAATCTCCTAAAATATTTAAAGGTCTTATGCATCTGGTACAATGCATTAGATTCTTTAAATGCATAGAATTTCCCTTTCAGTTTTCTTGGTTTTAGTCGCGTTTTGCGATCTTAAAAACATAGTTGGTTTCTTTCGAACAGATTTAAGGGGCGCGACTGTATTTCTTACCGAACCAGTAGTGTTATATAAGATATCAAGTGATACTTTGAGTATTGCTGGTAAAGCATTCTACCGAGTTAGTCCTTCTATAAATCACTGGTTGGAACTCCCAATCGGCATTTCTATAGTCCCTACATTGATAGTAAACTGGGGAGTTTATAGATGTGTAAGTTGTTAGTTGAAGAGGTAGAGTGCAGTACAGTACATTGTGATCACTGTTATCGAGATTGGCTCTATTTTGTAACAGAGGATTAGGTCAAGGATATTGTTAATTTGTGTTCGGGGGCCTGCGCACTGCTTCCATCCTCCTACATCTATAGCTTCCAGGAACTCGTCGTGGATTCCAGGTGCTGTGCATGTACTCCAGTTCACTCTAGGGAGGTTGAAATTGCTACAGACTAATTTGAGGTTGAGTTTCAGTGCAGATGTGCGCCCTAGTATTTCCGCAGTAGCCGTATAAATCGTTTCAGGGCTATTGGGGCTCTGTATACGCATCCCACGAGAATTTTTTTCCATTTGTATGGATTCTTGGCTACTTAGACTCTGGAGGTTTGAGTTAGTAAAAGCATTGGAGTCAGTGAATTTAGAGGCATGTATTAGAGACCCGCCTCCCCTTTTGTCGGTTCTACCGTTCTTGAAGGTGTCGTGGTTATCACTTACCATCTTTGTGTCAGTTATATCAGTAGTTAGCCAGTTTTCAGTTATCGGGTTACCGTCAGCCATCCTATGTGTAACAGATTGCGAAGTGGTGTTTCTTGTTTGGGTGAGATCGAGCATTTAAGATCATAATTTTCATAAAACCATAGTTTTTGGTAAAACGGTCAATGTGTTTTGTTGTTACGGTCCTAACTTTTGGTCACTTACGTTATATTCTAAGGAATTCTGAGATGACACTGGGTAGGGGCGTCTACTATCCATTGAATGAACTGTGCAGCGGGAGGGGCTATTGTTTGATGCAGCTGAAAATAATCCTCTTGTATATGGGGTTGTTAGCATCAATGGATGAGTACGTGAGTGTGTTTATTGATGTTTTATAATCTGCTCTACTGTTCAGACTGTAATTTACAGGGTCCAAATTTCCTGTTGTCAAACCACCTAGGGGTTATACATGCTGCTTCTTTCGTAGCCGAATATGTGTTGACTCACTTCATGGGTGTAAGTAGAAGGACTGTGATCCAATATGTATCCGTTATTTTGAGTAGGTTTCACATAACTACCACGAATGGAAATTTTCATTCATACGGTACTTAGTGGTGTCCCGCCTAGTCCCCTATATATTCTTATTTTTCTTCTTACACCTCGTTCTCAAGATACATGGGCCTTTAGGCATATTAAAGTCTACCGTCTATTCACTTTGGTATCCCTTGAGTGTCTGATAGCTCGTAGTTTTATGCATACAGTGATTCATCTGCTGTCAGCTCCTGCCTCACACCATCAATCATTCACACTTTGATTATTAGTCCTGGTTTAGAAAACAGTACTTCTGATCGCGTGTTCCGTTTCCTCTTCGCCACCTGGCGTAATGCGTGCATAAATCTAATCTAGGTTGACATGCTGTTTATTGCACTCTACGCGAGGGACGTCCGCGAAGAAGTCTTGGGTTCTGGGACTCTTTTTCCTGTTTCTGCAGCGAGGCTCTCTAGCTTTGTCCTAGGTAATGTGTGATCTAGCGATATTTGCAGGTTATTCGTAGTAGGAGTATCCATATCTACTTCATGTGTGGGATCGATAGATTCCAGGGGGCTCTTAAGAGTTTTGAGACTTCACTAGTGTCACGGCTCATTTTTGGTTTTGCTTCACATTTAAGTGTCATTTGGTCACCCATCACCATCCAAGTGTCGCTTCATACTTCAGCGTCCTTCAGTGCTTTAGCACTGACAGTAGACATGTTCTCGGATATGGTTGTGTTTGAGCCCAAGGTGTTCTCGACTGCTTGCCACTGATTTTTTGTTTTTTCCGGAACAATTTTTAAATTCTCGAATTTTGTCAGAGGGGCCAAAATATCCCCAGACTTCCTTATTTGTTTGGCTATTATGCAGCTGTCAGATCTGAGGAGTATGAGACACATGCGTCTTTTTATTCAGTTGAATACACTGACAGCGTATACTTAAGATGTCTGTAACTTTTGGCAAGGAGTGCTGAACTGACATTCTAGGTTTATTGTCTAGCATACTGTACACTAGAGCTCTCTGTTTAGTTGCTGACCAGCTTCACTCGACAAAACGACCTCAGCATTCTCTAACTCTTTTCCACCTTCCGAGTCAGTATGAGTTAACTTCAACTTCTTATTGAAGACTTTCAACCTCGCCAAGTTACCTAGCTTGCTAGTTTTCTAGCTGATCCCGAGCACGGGTAAAGGGGAGAGGTTGAGAGTGGAACTGGAAAGTCTACACCAAAAAGCTATCAAACTGCTGGAGAAACTTTAACGCAAAAGAAATATGTTGAAAATACAAAAAATTCAAATAACAATCTTATTCTTCTCTGGAATTGGAGAGGCGAAATGACACAGTGCGCTGGTGAAAGTCAGCCTTCGCGAAGCCACTCAGCCGATATGTTTTCTCTCGACGAAATCAAGAATGAGAATGGGAGTGTAGAATGTCCGTACAATGTACGAGGTTGGGAAGGCTGCCCAAGTAGCCTTCGAAATGTGAAGATATGACATACAAGTGCTAGGTTTCTGCCAAAGCAGATGGAATGGATGTAGATTGACAACACTGTCAACGAAAGAGAGGGGGATGGTGAAAGGGAAGATGATTCAATGCAGAGGTGGGCGACAGAAAGAGAGCAGAGTTCAATGTCCACTGCACTGAATAAAGAAAGAAGTGAAGAGTAATAGAAAAGACAAACGACAATTCTACGACACACTGGCAACTGAAGCAGAACAGGCCGCAAGCGAAAGGGATACCAGGACGCTATATCAGATTACCAGGTCTCTATTCTGGAAGGGATCAACCCAGATGATGAAACCAATAAAAGATAATCTAGGAAAGCTGATCACCAAGGAGAAGAAATAAATGAAACAATGGGCTGATCATTTTAAAGGACTCTTGAATCGACCACCACCGGCAACCCGCCCAGAGATGCCGCCAACAACAGCACGCACTGAAATGCCAGTGGATACCACTCCACCAACGAAAGAAGAAATCCCGAATGCTGTCAGGCTACTGATGTCCGGGAAGGCAGCTGGAGCAGATGGCATCCCTTCCAAAGCACTGAAGACAGCTCCAGAGATTGCTGCAGATGTTATCACTCCATTACTGCAAAACGTTCTGGAAGAAGGAAAGGTACCCACTGGTTGGAAGAAGGACTACCTCGTCAAACTGCCAAAGAAGGACGAATAAGGCCTACCTCTGCAAGAACTGGCGTGAGATAGTGCTCTCGTTAACACCAAGTAAAATACTAATTCACATCGTCCTGGATAGAATGAAGGAGGCACTGGATACAGAACTCCGCCCTACCACCGGGAACAAGCTGAAGTCAGGAAAGGCAAATCATGTGCTGATCAAATTGCAACTCTACGCATCGTCATCGAACACAGCCTAAAAATGAATGGCAGTCAAACCTCTCTCTGCCTCAAATTCGAAAAGGCTTTCGACAGATAGCGTTGACCGAGAAGGGATTTGGAAGCTACTTCAATACTACAGCGTGCAGTGCCCAGACCTCATTTGTTAACTGACTATATCACAATGCTACGTGTCACGTGATCTACAACGGAAAGCTCAGTGAGACGTTCGAAGTGAATATAGGAGTAAGACAAGGCTGTCAGCCTACTATCATCGATGAAATTCTCGATTGTGGTGGACTAGATCATGCGTCAGATAGTGAGTGGGGAGCAAGGAGACAGGAATACGCTGAACCGATAAGAAGACTCTAGAAGATCCGGATTTCACAGGTGATATATGTCTAATGTCACACAAACTCGAAGATTTACAAGCGAAAGCCAAAAATCTGGCTGAACAGGCAGGCAGCGAAGACAAAACACCGGGTAAACATAGAGAAGACGGAGGTGATGAAGGTAATATAATAATTATTTATTTATTTCTGGAACAAAAACCAGCCATTTTTACAGGCATGAACAAATGTACACTAATTAGAACTTATAGAATATATACGATTTGTTAATCTAGAAATAGATTGAATACTGGTAAATTTGAGAGAAATATTTAAAAAGAAATGTACAAATAAGGCAATAGGTAATTTTCGAGATATGCTTTCAACTGAATAATTCATGAGATATAGCATCAAATCGAAACTGTAATTGAAAAAAACACGGTATGTCAATTTCACGCGGGAATTATAAACGATTACGTTAATTGTGGAAGGTAAGTAGCATTTTTGTGCAGGTGCTGACGTGAAATATAAGAGATGCGGAATGAACAGTAATTACAAGTAAATGATTCATAGAGTGTTTGAAAGTCCATAAAACTTCAAATTCACCGGTAAGTACACCATAATTGTGACATTTCCAGTTGTATATGAGACCAACTTTGAACTTGTCAGCAGATTTCATGATAGAGGTGGTTCCGTTATTCACCAGGTGGGCTAGCAATATTCCGAATTAGTTGAGGATAGCGGCACTGTTTCAGTGCCTTCGCTAAAGGCAGTACCTTTGAAAAGAGAAGAAGACACAAGAAAACCGCCAGAGAGGTGCAGAAGTATATAATAGGTGTCAATAATTCAAAACATATATAAAAAACATGGGGTTCATCATTTTTTTTGTTTTTTCATTTAAAAAATACTATTTCCCCCTGAGATTTTCTAGTGATGGAATTCTAGTCTTTCTTTCGAAAAGAAAAAAAGTTTAAGTGAAAAAGATAATAATTTTACCTACTTATATAGGTTGAATATGAGTTAAACACAAAAGTCAAAGTGCGTGAACTATGTAGAAGGAAAGCGAGGGCTTAGTAATAACTACTGTTTTTCTGAAGTATACATTTAGGTGTCCTTCTGAAGTAGGGGACTCATACCATGTACTTGCATTCGAGGAGTTTGTCATTTAAACTTCAGCTTTAGGCAAATTTTCAACTTCTGTTTTTCTTAAATTTTATTTATTCTCTTATTTTGCAGAAGCCATTCGAACTCAGGAGCCTTAGCAATAGAGTGCTGTCCCACAGATAAGGGTGGTTCTCATATGTCCCCACCATCATATCCGCTGACTAGCAATCACCACCCTCCCACCTTTTTTGTGCAAGGCCCTGGCAAAATGCTTCATTTTTTGTTATATATCTTTTAATTTCTGTTATAATATGCCACAAACTTTTCTTTTTTTAAAATATTCATTTGTCAACTCATTCGAAGTCATGGCATGAGTGACTACTTTCAGAAGACCGTCATGCATGTCTCATCTGTTACAGCATTTTGGAGAGGAACAATGATAAAAGTATAAGGAAAATAGACTATCAGAGTCTACATTTTAGATATAAACAAATGTAATTTCGGAAAACAGTGCATAATCGTGCAGCATTAAACATATAAGTAGTAGTAAGTTATAATATTTTGTTCTGAAAGATTTGACTACACAAGATTATAGTTATAGAACAGTAAGATAGGATTCATTACTATTTAGGACTCACCGTATAGTTGATTATTTAGACTACCAACATTCGGGCCTTAATTTGCATATAGGCAGATAGTGCTAACATGTAGCATTAGGCAGTCTCCAGAGACATTTTAATACCAGTCGTCTTCAGTTGATTTGCATCTGGAACTTGAGAGTGAACTCTTAGCATGCTGAAATACTCATAATACCATGTTATCAGTGATATAAGCAAAAAAATTTTTAAATATTTGAATGAAGAAATAATTAAAATTTAAGGCTGATTGAGAATAGGTGACTGGGGTTGTGAAAACAATCATAGTGAAAGTAGAGTCAAAAATAGAGATCACAGATTTCGGGAGCTAACAGTGAGGGTCAGAGGAGTGCCGTATTAGATCTCTGATGTTTAGTCTGTCACATACGCCTTCTAACCCGGTGTTGATAAAATATTTGTTCAGCAGAGATGAGAAGGTTTTTGGGGTAGGACTGTTTCTAATTTCAGTTGGAAGATGGTTCCAAATGCAGTGGTATCTGACAGTGAAAGAATTTGATCTGTACTTTGTATGACAGCGGGGCACTTCAAAAGATGAAGATTTATTTCTGAGGTTATATTTCTTAGGTGAACTAAAAGTAAAGTCATTGTGGAGGAAATATATAAACCATTTAGCGATCCTAAATGTGATTTTTAGGTTAAACTTCAGTCGCCTGACCCATAAGGGTTCCAAGTCAAATATGTCACATCTGTCGTAGTAGGAAATGCAAAGATTTTCACCTACTAGACGTTGAGTAAACGCCCTTTGTAGGCTTTCCAATTTGCACCTGTCTTTTACGGAAACACTGTCCATGACAGGAGGACAAAATTCAAGTAAGGGCCTTATGCATAACTTGTACAGCATAATTTTGGGTTCATACGCTTTAGAGTTTCGGAATAAAAAACCAAAAAGCCTTTTAACCTTTGATACTTGTAATTTAACGTATTTCGTTAGGCTAAATTCTGGAGCGTATTTTAGACCCAAGTCTGTTGTAAGCGGCAGAAGAGGAATATGATTGTTGTGTAGGGAGATGGAAAGTTCGGATGAAATGCCTTTGGAGCATAGCACACCACATTTTTCAACGTTAAACTTCATTTTCCACGTGTTGCACCACAATTGGACCCTATCAATATCATCCTGAATCCTATCAAATACACATGACACTTCATTTCTGAGTGAGTGGTATACTATTTTGATGTCATCAGCAAATAGGAAAGGTCTGCCATGTCTAATAACGTCGCAAATATCATTGAAATATAACAGGAATAACAGTGGACCTAGAACACTACCTTGTATGACTCCACTTGTTATCCGAACGGGGTTGGATGTGTGGGAACCTAATCTGACCATTTGCATCCGACTGCTTAGGAATGAACTGAGCCAGCTTAACAAAGAACCTTGGATCCCATAAGACTGGACTTTTGATATTAACAGTCGGTGGCTTACTGTGTCAAAAGCTTTACTAAGATCTAAGTATACAATAACTGTGATCATACTGGAATCTTTCAGTTGTGAGATGTGATCGAAAAATTGTAAGTGGCATGTAGTGCAAGAACGTGACTTCATGAAACCATGTTGATAAGGAGTGATAAGTTTCTCTTGAGAGAGGAAGTCAAAAATGGCACTTTTCACGATCTTTTCCAGAACCCTTGAAATAACAGAAGTTAGGTTAATGGGTCTGTATCTCATGACACTTGAACGGGAGCCTGACTTATACCTAGGGGTAATGTGCGTGGTTTTCCATGCATCTGGATATGTTCCAGTTGATAGAGAGATAGAGAACAATTTAAGAAAGAGAATAGGGATGTCTTCACCACCGTATTTTAAAAAAGTTGAGGGAATCATATCAGGACCAGGGTTGTTTGAACTTTTAAGGGACGTGATTGCTTTCTTAATATTGTCCAAAGAAAAGCTGACAGTTTCTAAAGTTTTTTGTGAACGTATATGGAATAGAGGTTGTGGCGACGTGTTATCATCATAGGCATATGACCGTGAGAAGTAGGAGTTTAGAAGCTCACAAATTAGTCAGTCTCACCATTTTCTAAGATGAATTGTATATCTGTTTTACGAGAGTTTAACCTTTTGCGATAAAGCTTACAGATTGCAGTGTATTTAGAGCTATCTTTAAGGACTGCATTTTCTTGTCTGAGTAGAACTTTGTCGTTATTTTCTTTCAATCTGAGATAAATGTTCTGTATATTTACAAGACACGAGAAGTCATTTTCTTTGTGGTACTGTCGGTGCAGCTTTCGCAGCTTAGCCTTTACTTTTATAGGAATGAAATTCTTTATGTTTTGTCTTGGGCTCTCTTTACATTTAGGAACAAGTTTATCAAAGCATATAGTTACATTCTGGTAAAAGGCTATTAGGATAGTGTCTAGGCTGCTACTAGAAAAGAAAAGGTCCCAGTCTAAGCTTCTAATGAAGGAGTTAAATGCATCCCACCTAGCTTTTCCGAACCACATGAATGTCTTGCGCAGGGTAGAGCATTTTGATGAGTGAAGCTTGGTATCGAGGGCGCAGATTATTGTGTTGTGGTCACTACCAGGAAATGGTTAGCTGATGTCAATGGTGGATAAGGCAATGTCGTTCAAGCAACCAACAGCAACAGTAACAACAACCAGCACCAATCACCATCAACGGGAGAGATTTGACAGAGGTTACATCCTTCACTCATCTAGGAAGCATTGTTTCAACTGCAGCCAGCTTGAATGGATGAAGATGTCAGAGATAGCCAGATTCGGAAAGGCAGGATTCACCTTCATCAATCTGAAATCGGTTTGGAAATCTTCTGCACTGACTCAGCCAGCATAAACAACAAGATTCGGATTTTCAACACCGATGTCAATTCAGCCACTGCTTTTATATGGGTCTGAAACTTGACTCATGCGTTATGAAAGGCATTTCCGTCAGCTGTTGGCAAACTTTTATCAACAGCTACTTCTCGGCTCCATGCTGAAATTAAATGACCAGGAACAGTTGGCAACGAGAAACTGACAACAAACTAAACAAAAACCTGTTGATAAACAGATATGCAGGGGAAAGTGGAAATGGGTCGGGTGCACGTTAAGGAGACCGTTGGATGACGTCACGCCGCAGGCCACTGCTCGAGTGGAGTGCAAGAGGGAGTGACGAGTAGGTAAGGTCTCGAGCGTGACATTGAGGAGATCATGTGGTGAGGAGATGAGAGATTGTGGGTAATCGTGCGCCCAGTTAATTAGGCCTCAGAGAACAGGGCTAAATGGAGATGTGCTGCTAAATGCTTATGTTTCGAAAATAAAGGTTCATAAACATCGTAAGCCTTCCAGAACATTCATGGAAAATTCCCATTGTGACATATGGAAAATTAAAACGAGTGATTCAGCGAAGAGACTCTTTTCAACGAATTTATTATCAAGCTGTACAATCGTATATATATGGTTTTCAAGAACTTATATCCAGTGAGTGAATTGAATCATGGGTTTCAATGCATAAAATAATAATAGTATGAAATGAAATGAAAATTTTCATGATTATAATCGTAGATAAATTTCAGGTGTTATTTTCTATGGTTATAACTGCACTGTTGTAGTTTCCAGTTGTTGTTTTCAGGTTTTCCAAATGTCAGATTAAACTGCGGCAGTTTCGGTAGAAATTTAATGCCTAACACTGACAACTAAAAGAACATTTCTTTTCTACAGTCTAGGGTGTAATTCAAGCATATAAGTCAGTAGTTCTAGATCAAATGTTTGTGGCTAAATAATAACAGTTGGACAGCTCTCTGAAAATTTGCTAGGAGTCTGAGTGTTTCAGCTACCATTTTCCATTGCGCTTCCACTCTACAGTAACAAATGTGATATGTACGAATCCCCTCTTAACTACGTATGCGTAATATACACTACTGAAAAAGTCTCTCCTACTGTTCGCCTCGCTTGGTACCATGGTGCAATCTTAGGTAAATTCCTAAGTTTTAGAATGAGGTGGAGAGAAATTGCGGCTGGTTGCGCTAAAACCGTTCAAAATATGCGCGTCCTGTGGTTAGGTAGCCAAGCCTGTTGGAAATTTTTTGCCCATTTACTATAAGCACACATTCTGATGTGAAAAACCTCCGAGATACAAAAAGTCCGGTGTGTAACGTCTGGAAAATGAAAATGTTCAGTATTGAGACCTTTATCAGCTATGTTTACAAACCCAGGATTTTTTGAAAGTTGAGTTCTGGGTTAGTGATCACTTTCTAACCCAGCATAGTTAAGCAAAAGGAGAATAACTTACAGCTGCTTTCTGTCAGTCGGTATTGAGTGCGTTAATGTATTAATAAATTCGATCAATGAAAAGACTTCCATCTTTATTTGTTTTCATAGAGATCTGCAAACCGTAAGTTGTGATGATAATGGCGTAACAACAACTCTACTCCAAAAATGGATCTAAAAAGAATACAGAATTTCCAGAATGTTTGGTTGTAAAATATTCACCTCCTTTGCAGAATCTTCAAGTAAAGTAACAATCGACAATATATCATTTGAAGCAATATTGTTCCATCCGAAGCATGCATGGATACTCCACAATTATTTTCTTCGATTTCCTTTTAAAAGCTATTAGCAGTAGGTGGAAACGCATTTGAAGATGGGCATTAGTATAGATTGTGACTCTTGGGCGTAATAGGATGCCTAAAACAAAAGAAGAGGAGTAAATACGTTACATTTAATTAGATAGGAAAGTAAGTATTCCATTTACTTAGGGAGGCAACCGCCGCGACAGCCGAAAATTTTCACTTCACCAAAAGTCAGCCTTCAGAGTCAGAAAATTAAGGAAAGATTGGCTCTGAATGGTGCTCTTAAGAAAGTCAATTCCCTAGGGACTTATCAGTCTGGTATATCTGCGAAAAAAACATTTTGAGTCACTCCATAAGCTAAATGTATTTATTTTGCATTGCTGTATGGCCTTAGTTGCCTTAAGAAATGGATTATTATTCTGAGTATATTCACACTCTCTGTCGTTTCTTGAATTTGTTTTATTGCACTTAGTAAAGCGTGATATCACCGAAAAATTAATTGAGCCTATTTAAAATAAATATCTTGATGGAAGAAGTCGAAAATCTTGAGGTAAAATGATGCTTCATCTGCCAATTTGACTCATTTTTTGGATTGGTGTAAAATGTAAGTAGGTAGAAATGGATACTTAATGGAGGTTAGAGCTAAAAGGAATGAGAGGGAGAATTATAAAAGGCATTATAATGCCTATAAAGGTCTTCATATGTAAATCATAAAAAGTGAACCGCAATAATTAAATTGATATTTTTAATGTACTAGAAACCGTTTATTCCCTCTCAAGTTTGAATACAGTCTGAAGTTTTCGAAATACTGAGAAACTGAAGAAGACCCCAGCTAGCATTTCTTCGGGGCAAAAAACTTAGGGCGCATTGCCGTTCTTGAGTATTCGCCCCGAAGACTGCCCCAAAAAGTCTGCAGTGCGCCCGAAGTCTGCCCCAAAAAGTCTGCAATGCGCCCTAGGTCTGCCCCCAAAAAATTGCTGGCTGGGACTTCTTAAAAAGACAAAGGAACGAAAGATTGTTCATTACAAAACATATGACTAGAAGTGTAGGGAGAACAGAAACGATGAAGTAATAAAAAACAACAAATACGGCAATGTGGAGACTTTTGTTCGCACAACAAAAGTGAATTTAACTGACGAGAAAGAAATGCAGCGAGACAGCATATTATCTTGTAAGTTGTCTCAAGTGCATAAAGATGATGCAACTAGGATAGTTTATCACCGCAAATTAATCATATCAGTGTGTTCCCTAGAGGTGCTTTTAGACAGGATACATGGCTGATTTACTGTGCGTTTAATCGTGAAATGATAATCCTTTCTGTTATCACCTTTTACCTCATGTATTCGCGGTCACTGAGGTAAAGTACACTGGTCAACTAAACTTCTTTCTCTTCCAAAAAGTCTTTTGCAATCTCGTCACTAAGGCGATATCTTCTAGTGAAAGAGTTTTGACTTTTAATGTAAACGAGACGAAAGGCAAACTTCCGGGTTTTGATACACACTTTATTTTTCCCCATTAACATAAAAATCTAGATAGATGAATCGAAAAAATGCGTTGTGATAGTGATTGTGAAAAGTGATGTATTAAGTTAATGTTAGTGAAGATATGCACACTTCAGTCTTGATAAAAACAGAACACCATTGATACGTGATAGGAAAAATCTGGCGTTTCTATAAAAATGGGGAATCTAGATGGTTGACTTGCATTCCCCAACATGGCTATAGATTTAAATAGGGAAAATCTAGGTCGATGAATGAATGTTGGTCAGCTTTTTGAGCTAATTAAGGATACTGGTTACAAGATGTTACTGAGAATTAAATCAATAAATGGTGTTTCCATAATAATTTTTAAAGATGGCAGGTAGGTTTAGTACAACATTTGTGGAAGCCTACAGTTATACTGCTGTCACCTACTATCCAGCTCCTGTCTGAATAATGTGTAGGCATTAGTCTTCCTACCTTCTCTAATCTATGAAGGCACAAAGTAGGAGGATATTATTATATGACTACAGAGGTATTTGAGGATGATGGTGATAAACTACGAATTGGATTAATCAAGCTGGTAGCTGCTATATACGTTTCTGAGGTAGTTGCGACCTATTGGTATGGATTCTTCATTATTATAGTGTATACAATAGGGAACAAATCTTCCAGTGATAAATACAAGATCAGCAATACCAACACAGTATCAAAGATTTTAAGTTTTATTGTCCTAAGAAAACCATATCCAACTAAAAACAGTAAACTAAAATTTACGAAGCAGGATTCAAGCTCAGAATAGGTTGTATTGATCATATTTTTACAGTGTGACGCGTTTTGCAGCACAGGTATGCTTACCGGTACCAAAACGTAATTATGTTGCTTGGCAGTATTTATATCATTCACATGAGAGATGCTGGGTCAGTGTATGGTTGTGAAAGGAGTCCACAGAAATCATGTTATACTAATCAGTACACACAACTCATATTCATGAAACTGTTTAAGCGATTTCAGACACTTACCACTTAAAGTGAAAACATGCAGCAATGTACGTGTAATTTCATTATAGGGGCATCAACCGATGTGATCCACGTTGACATCAATAACTTGAATCTATGTCACCAATTGAGATTTTCGTTGATGTGCAGTATGAATTTGATACATCCTGTTTATATGATCAATCCATGAAATCCCTGACAGTTAAACTCAGTCAGGTAGGGAGATGCAGACTTCCGGGTTGGGGCCCTCGGGACCCTAAGAATCAATGGCTGGGGACAATAGGTGACATGGCTCAAAATCGTTGTCAATGGTGCAGATGTATCCAGTCTCTGTAATCTTTCATATTCCTTTCTACCATTACTCATTCTGTTTCACTCTTATACTTGTCAAAACTCTATTGATTCTCTTCACCCATCTTCTTGTCTACCTTTGTGTGCTCTTTGGAACGTGGCAAATCGAACTGCTGCACTTCGGTTCCAAGTTTTATGTTGAATCCAGACAGACAGATATGATCGTGCTAACAGAACTTAATCATCTAAGCTACCTGGCCATGCGTTTAACCTCTGTCAAATATCAAGCTTTGTGAGATTACTATGAACTAATTAAGGTTTAAGGACAGAAAGTGAAAACTGTTGATCGTGTTAACCACTTAACTTATTTAGAAGGTTGTATTGTCCCCAATCAACTAATTGGTGATCAGATACCAGCACGGATACAAAACGTTTATTCAGCAATTGACAGCCTATTCTGTCTTTCAATCCAATGGGCTATACGGTTACCCATCAAAGGACGTGCGTACTAAGAGTCAGTCCACAACGTTTTACTTTGTAGCTGTTAAACGTTAGTTACTGGTGAAATAAATGAAGAATTTATAAGTATTTGCGTTTCAAATTTACTCATGGTTTGTAAAACTTGGTCAGTAACATTGAGATTAAGAGTAGACTGGTAAGCAAGGAACGTAAGTCAGCTGATGAGTTCATGGAGCTCCATCGATAGGCGAAGTTGGGACATGTGTAACGCAAGCTTAGCCACCTCCTTCCCCGATTAGGAGTGTTGGCTGAAATAGAATTAGTTTGGGAAAAAGTTGTAGACAGTTAAGCAAAAACAAAGGATGATTCTATGAAATCTTCAGTTATCAGCTTGACTCACGCAGAAAGCTACAGGTGTTCTTTCTCAAAGTCCTCGAGGCATTAAGAATCACAAGTTGGAGACTGTTGATCACAACACAAAAGAATCTCCTATAATAGGGTAGATAATTCCGCTCCTTCACTTTACTTACATATCTTCATCTGGTTATTCTTACTTGCAAATATCTTCGCCTACTTCATCTACACTAGTTAGTAACTAGTGTCCGATCAAAAGTATCCAGTACAGTCCTACATGAGGTCAGTCGAGAGCCCGAATAGATCAGTGGTAGCATCTTTAACTGCACCACTGGGTGACGCGGATTCGAATCTCAGAAGAGACATGAATTACTTCAACGTTGTAGATACTCCTTGCTGAGTGGTAAATACCAACTAGCACGAAACCTAGATGAAGCAAGGTTTCCTGTAGTTTGTCTCCAGCTGTCTAATGAAAAATGTATTCCGATGACCGTGAGTTTTGTAGATCAATAATAATAATAATAATAATAATAATAATAATAATGTGTTAAATGTTCTGAACGTCATTAATAACGATGGTTATAATTATAAAAAAAATAATAATGTCAGCGTTAACAAAAGTACAACGAGCTTATATTAGATGGTTGGAGGCAATCAGTAGGAAGCCTTGGACCTAGGTTTCGTGCTATCTAGCACTCGTCAGCAAGGAGTTTATGCATATAGCGATAAAAATAATGAAGGTTGTAATACGTGTATATGCGACAATTCAATAAATTCATTATGTCAAATCTTAAAAGTCACGTAATACTAAAGGTGAAGTGGACAGATAATCAGAGTTTAGATAAATATAATAAAAGTACTAGGAAAATGGAAAATAAGAAAGAGTAGGAAGTTTTTAATTGAAATATACCTAGGCCAGAGGATAGAAAAGGGTAGAACAAACGTCTTTTGTATGCAAAGACTAGGATTGTTCTCTCGAATTCCCATAATTTCGACTATGTGTCTAACAGGCGGATTCGAATACCATTCGGTGGGATACGATTGATAACTTTGAAGACACTTCTTCTATCCACTGTATTAAAGGCACTCAATGAGTACATAAAGTATAGTATACGGAAGCGGTAACACATTTGGATTGTATAAATTACTGTTTACATCATGATCGATAATCAACTTGTATTAACAATAGATGTCTATTGGTATTTTCAATAACCTTGTAGAAACACTATTTAACTGTACAGCTCTGATAAGAAGTTACAAGACGAATATTATTTCAAGTATTGGTTTGTTGGGATTTGATTGGCGGGTCACAAGTTTTCATCAGGTAGGTAGGTACCCTGGGTTATAGTGGAAAGTCACGACCAGTAGAGTACAGCAGGTCGGGTGTGAGGACAAATACTCTCCGAAGACATTGGCTAGTGGTCACGCAATGTCGTGAATTGGCCATTGGATCAGTCCCAGTGGTTTAATGGTCTACGAGCTCGTCTTGTAACCAGATTGTGCTGGGTTACTACCCCGTTGGTGAGTGCTGTTGAGGAGTCCCAAACCAGGACGAAACAGCTGTCCAGTACTCTGCAGGTTTTCCAATGGTTCTCTAACTGATGAAATCCTGTACCGAATATTCTTTATTAATATGTCTTCTTTGAATTTATTGATTTTATATCAAGTTAATTGTCAGAATGCACTGTAGACTATATTAGTATTAATAATATTGTACACAGAAATATTTGTCCTACCTAAAGCTCCTAGATTTTAACAACATGTAATATGACACATTTCATTGGTATCCTTATATGTGGGTTTTTTTCTTTTACAGCAACAAACTGCATTCAATGGTATTGAAGCGTGTGCTCTGGTTAAAGAAGTATGTTTATTGTATAAAAATTATTACAACCCCCTCCCTCGCTTTTCTCCTTCTTCATATAAAGATTATCACATCAGTAATTGGTAATGCTGAATACACTTCAAATATGGTTAAAAAATGGACTGGTATAATTACTGAACAGTCGATTGCACAATTAGCAAGATTGAATAGACCTTTCAAATATATGGGTAAATATTCTGTGAAGTGAATTTTCTTTCTTACTTTCTTTTTTTTCTAAATAATTTACAGTTTCGTGTGTTTTGATGCAGAAAAATGGGGCAGGATTACAGGCAGCAAGTGCTTGTTATTGGGATGCTTCAACTGATGGTTAGTTGAATAAACTCATTTATTATTTACTGTAAATAAATTGAAATAATTTACTGGTGCTTGGTATATAACAAAAACACATTTAGGCATGCATAGGTGGTTCAGTGCTCGCCAACTATCCACGTGGTTCAAGTTCAATTCTTGACCGAGGCATTCCTAAACCTCGCCTAGCAGTACGGTAAAAAGGGAAGGTTGGGTGGCGTAAGGCTAGTGGCATCACTGCTTCTGATACTTAAAAACTCAGGCTTAATGACCTATGTTCCACTTGGAACGCAAAAAATGAATTATAAATACACACTTGGGCATACGAGAAGTGCAAAAATGTATGAAAGAATATGGTGAAGGCAAGTGAGAGTAGTAAACAAATTCTAATATTCCGTCTACAAACTACAGACAATCTCAGGGTTACTCATTTCGAGGAAGATGCTACCTAGTGGCTTAGCTGTATGATACTCACTTTGAGAGCAAGTAGTCGTGGGTTCGAACCTCAACTGGGCCCATAGTTTGTGCGTCGTCAGAATGCTCGGCAACTACACACGTCACCTGGAGTTCGATATCCGGCCAACAAACTCCTAAACCTCTTCTAGCTTATTAGCCGATAGTAATCAAGGGAAAGAAAGATTGACCATGAAGCTAGCAGCCTCACTTTGCAAAAACAACGCCGCTACTGGCACTTCAAAGCTCAAGCTTGAAGATATGTGTTCCACTAGAGACGAAAAGAAATGAAAAGAAATAAAGCAGTCAGTACTAGACAAATAATTGGAGCAATGAGTCATAAACTTTCACATGAATTGGACTAAGCCATTTATATTTAGACTGAGTAATTGAAGAGGTTCAACTGGTATTATTAATTCATCCCATCGAGTTATATTTTTCTTGAAAAGCTTTTGTTTTTCAAATGAAAACAAAAATACATTTATGCAACACATGAAAAAGATTTCAACATGAAGCATTCTTTTATAAAGTTTTAGTAATCATCCAATATCCAGAAAATATGAATCAGTTACCAAATGGATACACGTGTACTGTTAGAGTGTTCAGTATTTACAAAAGTACACCAGTGCAATATTGGTTTAAGTGTCTGTCATTACAGAGATCTTAGTTAACATCACGGGTCTGTCTATTATTCTCTATTCTTCCCCCTTAGTTTTTCCCGGGCCACTGAAGAAAGACTATACCTTATTACGCAGGATGTTAAAAGTTGTCAGCAGGGTAAGCAACGTGCCACTTAACCAGCTTGTTAATATTCTGGTCGACAGGCACATGGACTCATGTGAAAAATGGGCCAAATCCATTTTATCTAACTCACACCACCCTCTTCACTCACAACTCTCCCCTTGCATCTCATCAGGTAAAACCAGAGGCCTATATAGAAAACTATATGCTAGCACCAGCAAGTATAAAAACTCAACCATAGCCTACTTAGCTCGTGTTCTGTGCGATAAAGAAAACATTAGACGTGACACCTATAATTCATTAAATAGTCAGTAGAACAACTGGACCTCGTCTTTCCAACTCATGTCATTTATAGGTACAACATTTTCTTTCTTTCTCTTCCTTTTCTCTCTCTTTTTTTCTGTTATGTGCTGCTTTGTTTCTTTCTCTCGCTTACGCCAGTAAATATGATAGCACCTACTTTTCTAACACCTTCAAACACTGTTCGACTTTGGCTTTGCTACCGACATGCCAATGTGTTGTTGTCATAATGAACTGAGATTTCCTTAATCTATGTAGAATTCTATTTATTGATAATGTACTAACTGGATGCAATACTGTAGTAAAAATGCTGAGAATTCCATTCTATATCACAAGTACTGTTTTGGAATAAAGCAAATTATTATTTTGAAGAGAGAAAGAACGAACATGTTTGCAGGATAATACGAGCTCGTTTTATTTCGTGGATTCTCATCAACTGCATACATCCTAAACAAAATCAAATTATAGGTTTCAAGAAAGTTGTGGAACATACTTTTTTATAATTACTTTGAGTTATAGATAGAAGGCATAAGGATGTATGCAGTTGATGAGAATCCACGAAATAAAACGAGCTCATATTATCCTGCAAACATGTTCGTTCTTTCTCTCTTCAAACTAATAAAGGGAACCGGTTGCATCAAATTATTATTAATATTATTCGTTATATATATATATATATATATATATATATATAACCAGTTTTGCCATCTGTCAGTATGGTAAAACGTCTAAAGTAAGGACTGTCTTGTTACCTTCTCTTCTTTTGAGTAGTTGAGTTATCTGCGACACATAAAAGGTTGGTAGAATCGATACCAAAAGAAAAAATTAGAATGGCAAACTAGATTGGTGTAGGAATATGAGTAACAGAGTTGGCAAGCAACGGATAGGAAGGTCTCGCAAACCTACACAACTCAGTCAGAGATTTCATGAAATGATGTTATATTTCCGTATAAATGCGTCTGGCAGTAAACATATAAATCGTCAACATATAACATATATACGAAGTCGCGCTATCCTGGAGAGAATGAAGGATGCACTGAATATAGAACTCCGCCCTACCGCCGGGAACAAGCTGGATTCAGAAAAGGCAAATCATGTGCTGATCAAATTGCAACTCTACGCATCGTCATCGAACGCAGCCTAAAAAAGAATGGCAGTCAAACCTCTCTCTGCCTCAACTTCATCAACTTCGAAAAGGCTTTCGACAGATAGTGTTGACCGAGAAGTGATTTGGAAGCTACTTCAATACTACAGCGTGCAGTGCCCAAACCTCATTTGTTAACTGACTATATCACAAAGCCACGTGATCTACAACGGAAAACTCAGTGAGACGTTCGAAGTGAATACAGGAGTAAGACAAGGCTGTCAGCCTATTATCACCTTCGATGATATTATTAATTGTGGTGGACTGGATTACGCGTCAGACAGTGAGTGGGGAGCAAGGAGACAGGAATACGCTGAACCGATAAGAAGACTCTAGAAGATCTTGATTTCACAGGTGATATATGTCTAATGTCACACAAACTCAAAGACTTACAGGCGAAAGCCAACAAACTGGCTGAACAGGCAGGCAGTGAAAGCAAAACACCGGGTAAACATAGAGAAGACGGAGGTTATGAAGATAACCAGCCAACAGCAACAGTAACAACAACCAGCACCAATCACCATCAACGGGAGAGATTTGACAGAGATTACTGCCTTCACTCATCTAGGAAGCATTGTTTCAACTGCAGCCAGCTCAAATGGATGAAGATTTCAGAGGTAACCAGATTCGGAAAGGCAGGATTCACCTTCATCAATCTGAAATCGGTTTGGAAATCTTCTGCACTGACTCAGCCGGCATAAACAACAAGATTCGCATTTTCAACACAAATGTGAAGTCAGTCCTTGTGTACGGATCAGAAACTTGCACTGCGTGTCACAGAGGGGATTTCCAACAGGCTATTGCAGACTTCCATCAACAGCTGCTACCTTCACCGGTTCCATACTGAAGATCAAATGGCCAGAAAGAATAAGGAACAGGAAACTATGGAAACAGACCAACCCAGAGCCGATCGCTCAGCAAGTATGTAGGCGAAAACGGAGATATATTGGCCACACGTTGAGGAGGCCGTCGAATAAAATCGCGACATCGCCAGGCCATTGCTGGAGTAGAATCCGAATGAGTAGAGACGAGTGGGTCGTCAGTGCAAGGGTGGCATGGAGGAGATCATGTGACGGGGAGATGAGAGATCATGGGCAATTATAGACCCATCTGAAGAGGACGGCAGGAAATAGAAGAAAGTGAATGTGTTGTTGAAGCCCAATGTTCCACTCGGAACCCAAGGGAATAATAATAAACATAATGGATTATATCTAGTTTTAAACTAATTTAGGGTGAAAGAATTACGAAGTATGCAAAGTACACGATTGTTGGGGGAATATCGATGGCATTAGGGGTAACCTCTTCGAGATAGTTTACTTCAGCGTAATCAACGTCTCTTTTGAAGGTGAAAAATTTAATGCGCTTTGTTATTTCCTCCATTGCTTCGAATATGAAATCTTAAGCTTGATATCATTATATTGACAAATATCACTAAGACTTTACCGAAAAACTAAAAGAATTTATAAAACGAAATAACTACAGTCAGACGTAAAAAGTGCATATGATTGACTTTCTTTTCTAATATTACCCAACCTCTTTCATGGAAGACACTCGAAAGATTCACCATAACAGGATTTGCACAGATAAATTTGTTAGATTTGAATACAAAAAATGACTATTCATCATAATTACTGTGGTATCTACTTCCTCTGTGTAACTGTTCGACAGCTGAGGCTGTTTCCAACCTAGAACAAGGCAAAACAGCATGGCCTGGCGGAATGACTCCAGAGACGCTCAATGATGGTGATAACGAACTGTTGTTTGAGCTAACTTAGATACTAGGCAAAGCCTGGAAGCCAGAGATATTTTCGTTGGAGTGGTGTAAATCATTGATTATCTCACTTTATAAGAAGAGAGATAAGTCTTCCTGTGATAATCATAGAGGAATTAGTTAGATTAATATGGTATCTAAAATTCTAAGTTCAGTAATCATATGTGAAATAAGTTGTGCTCAGGAGAAACAAACCTGGGAAAACCACTAAGGATTTAGGTCAGAAAGAGAGTATATTGATTATATCTTCACCCTTCGACAGATTCTGGAGCATAGGCGTGCTTACTGGCGTCCAACACGCGCCATAATCCTTAATCTGATGGTGGCGTTCGAATTCGTCGACCAATAGGTTCTAAGTCTGTTTTACCGTGAAGGGATTATCAAGAAAGTACATTGCATTAATCAAGGCACTTGAACTCATGAAGTTGTCTAGGAAACTACGGAGAATTATCATCCAGAGTGTTGACAACTAAGATTGTCAGTCAGGGATGCCCACTGTCCTAATTTTTGTTTAATTTCAAGATAGATGTACTAATGGGAGGGATCTTAATCAACTTAGCCACTTAAGGGTGGCTGGGTGATATTGTCCCTCTAAATGAAGAGTTTATTAAAAATCATGCACATAAATATTTGGATGTTTGGTACGCAATTCACTCCTGTCAAATGTAAGATGATGGTGGAGGATTGGTCTGAATCGACTGCATGCTGAGAGATAAGCAGTAAAAATGCTTGAGAGCGTTGACTAATTCACTTATTTGGGAAACTTAAATGACCTTCGTGGACTGATTGCTAACAAAATCGCAGCACAGATACAAGAGGCTCGTGTGACATTTGTCAGTCTGCGTCATCTGTGCCAAAGACGTGACATCTGGATATCGAATAAATGGCGGATCTGGTGATGACTGACTGGTTTCAACATAGAACTTTACACAGATGTGCAGCAGTTCAAGTTGCCACTCTCCCTCCATGTAGCACACATAGCAAGAGAAAAGAGTAAAGGGAGATTCAAAAGACATAATAAACAGAAGTGTGAGGCAAAAAGAATATTAATATGGAAGAAGAGTAAAACTTTATCGAATAAGACAAATCACAGAGAGTGAATGCATCTGTGCCAGCCATTGAGAACGATTTTGAGCCACATCACCGCTGATTGTCTCCAACCTTTATTACTGTCTCGAGGACACCAACCATGCATTCTACACCTCTCAATGTGGCTGGCTTAAACTAACTGTTATGGATTTCACTGACTGATGAAGCAATGTTTTGGTTTGACCACCACTAGCTAGCTCTTTTCCAACCTGATCAATCCTATGTCAGCCAGGCAACAATGCCCGTAAAAGAAGGAGATCGATGGCTAGGCATGTAAAACACACGTCCTAACCATCTCAATCAATGTAACTTCACGTCATTGATTGATTCTCACCCTTTTCCTAACCTCAATATTGTTCATCTTATTATACCACTTAATACGGGAGATAGAACATGGGCACCTATGGTCAAAGGTACCTAGCCAGCCTTTTCATGTCTTCCACTTTCAGTGGTCATGTCTCACAGCCATAAAGGAGGACTAATAGGACTGTTGGGAAGTATACACCCCCTTTGGTCGACAGATGGATATCACGTCTACTAAGCCACAGATGGCGTAAGTGTGTAATGTGCAGCATTTCGTTCTGTCCCGAACCCTGGTCCCGCTGTACCTAGTTTAGCCTGGATAGTATAATTAGCCTTCACACAATAAATGTGGCTCACAGCCCAGCATTGGACAACTGAGTAATAAAAAAAGATCCATTAAATCTGGATGTTTTTCGATGTCACTAATCTTCCCCCCCCCACATTTATGCTCATTACAGCTCTTTTCAATTTTGTTTTTCTTTGCTCACCTTTTGTACGGTACATGAAGTATGGTAGCTTGAACTGATGCAATTCTGTAAAAATTTCTACGTTGAAACACAGTCAGGGTTGGAGATATCACGTTTTAAAGATTCTTTAACTTTTGGATACAAAGGCTGGGCATAGCTGAGGCGTTAGCTATCCAAAAACTCAAACCCACCCTTTGTATCCAAAAGAAATACATTCAACCCCTGTCCCTGCCATGGCCATCGTAAACAGAAATTATTCTGGAACTTTCCCATCCATTTGATATAAATACACGAATGTACAGCCTAGATGATGACTTCGTCGAAAAGAAAATTTTCTTCGCTGCAACCGTCTTTTTATTCCCTATGATCAAATGTGTATATTCCGTGATTCTTTAACTTCTTTCCTAAACAAAATTCATGTAGTCATAAAAATATGGTTGAGTTCATCGTTGCACAGGTTTCAAATATAGTTCAACAATTTAGCGGTAAAAACCTGTTAAATAATCCACTTCTGTAGTTGTACAAGAAATTATCAAGTATACTATAAAAGCATCAATACTCTAATGTAGTGGAGGATTAAAAGTAGGTTATTTCTCACAGGATTTTTTACACTGAAGAATTTTACATACTTTCTACAGTGGATAAAGTGTATGGACACTTTGTCCTTCTCTAAACAATCATTAACGTTTAACGCTGATAGTTTAATTGACTTTTAGGCTCAGATTGTCCAAGATACACGCGTTTTGACGTGTCAGTTTACGATGTCAACCTTATTTTAAGACAACTGGGCACTACATATCTTCACATTAACATGTCGAACCTACTTTCCCGAAAAGAAGTAGCGGGGAATATACTTTTCAGATTTGTCCACACATAAGAAAAATCTGAGGTGTGTGAAACACCACCATATCTTCAAGTATTGATTTTTTGTAGGGATTTTGGTTGATTGGTTGGAGGATTTCATCCTGAGTTGACATCAGTTAGAGAACCATTGGAAAACCCTGGGAGTACTGGATGGCTGTTTCGCCTTAGTTTGGGATTCTTCAGCAGTATGCATCCACTGGGGTTCGAATCCAGGACCTTCTGGTTACAAGGTGAGCTGGCTAGTAGACCTATCTAATGGCCAGCCAGCACATGAATTCTAACTTCTGCCAATTCATGACGCAGCGCGACCACTTCGCAATGTTTTATTCGATGAGTTACTGCCTCAGCTTCAGCCTGGTGTACCCTACTGGTCACAGCTTCTCACCAGAACCCCAGGTAACTGCCTGAATAGGGCCAGTCGCTAGTGAGCATCAGATCAATTTTCATATGTGAATAGAAAAAATTTTGAAAAACATTCAGCTCATTTATATATTCTTTCATATTTCTACCTTTTTTTCTATTCAAGGTTATTATACGCTTAAATGGGAGAATAAGAGTATGTACTGTTTTGTTACAATATTTGGAATGGCAATATGAAGCGTATAGAAACAGACTGTCATATCGTTCATTCATTCATTCATTATTCAGAGAAGTAGAGAAAGAAACTGTACTAGGACTGTGTTGTCTGTTAACAAGTTAAACGTTTAACAGTTTGCCATACATATACATAGAATATACATTTTATGCATATATATATATAAGCATGTATGCATGTATATACATCTGCATACACTTGTTCATAAAACTAAGAAAATCACAATGCATAGAGTGTAAGTCTGAAGGAGAAATCCAGGTAACAGATTTAGTACTAACAAAATGATAATTTTATTCTAAAAAAACAAAACAAACAAATAGAAAATAATTGGTTACATTCGTTTTTCCTCTCTCTATTTTAAAATTAATTCATTCACATTATGCTGCTAACGGTAGTGATAGTGTAGATAAAATATTCTCTTTAAACCAACATACAGCATAGAGTAAAGTGACTGAGATAGACAGTTTTGTACAATCATTACTATTATTATTATTGTTATTTTGATGATAAAGTTCATCAATTTTAGAAATTGGCCATTCTATCACTTCAATATATTCACCTTCTGTGTGTAATCCTCCACCGGCATTAGGGATTCTCTGATGTTCATATACTTCTGCATAGTATAAAGTCATTTTACTTCCTGTTAAACCAACGCTTGTACTGAATAAAAGTGAAAATGAAAAAAAAACAAAAAATAGAATTTGTACTTATACAGAGTGTCAGAAAAAGTACACAAAATCATGTTGAATATAAGAAAGTAGATAAACATCAAAATGAAATCAAGAATTATTAGTCTTTAGGCATTTCCTCTATTTGTTCACTTAATATATCTGTAAAACTTGGGCACTGTGGTAGTAGGTAATTCCATATTAGTTTGTTTATTAGGTATATCACACAGTGAAACAGTATTATTTACTGGATGACGTTTCGAACAAAATTTATTGTTCATAATCACATCAATTGTGATCACGCGACTTTGACAATTGAGTTTTATAGTTCTCTTTGTTCTCTCCTATTTTTCGTATGGGTAGTAGCATTTTCCAGATATCGGGGACAGGTGATGAATCATTCCTATTACATGTATTTGCAGTTGATTCGATAAACGAAGCTTCTGTTATCAATCTCTCCCTATACCCTGTGACATTAGATAGATAGAGAATAGTTCAGCTATAGCACTACATGCAGTCACACACAACCATACAATAGGATGGGATAGGATGACAGTTTTAAAATCTAATGTCACAGGGTGGAGGGAGAGATTGATGACAGCGGAAGCTTTGTTTATCGAATCAACTGCAAATACATGTAATAGGAATGATTCATCACCTGTCCCCGATATCTGGAAAATTCTACTACCCCTACGACAAATAGGAGAAAACAAAGAAAGCTATAAAACTCAAGTATCAAAGTCGTGTGAATATTGATTTTCCTTCAGAGTAGAAAAATAAGTATCAGGGAACAGTAAGTTAATCTGGATGATGAAATAGTTTTCTGAAAAACTGGATGATTTGAACTACACGGTACTGTGAGTTTGATTGATCCAAGTACATTATTGCTGAGCTCAGTAGCGAACAACCGAAATGGCTATTTGGAGTTTTTATAATCATGCCCTGAGTGTTTACATATCTGTTTCGTGTAAGATAATGCAAATAAATAAGAGGTAGTGCGTGCTAAACTATGTGTTAGACATATATATATATATATATATATATATATATATATATATATATATATATATATACAAGGTTCGATAGTTTCTAGTGTGCAGACTAACTAACACTATCGTTTTAGTTGTTAATCATCCCTCAGGTTTGATAAAGGTTACACAGGCTTCATTAATGAATGTTGATTTTTACTGAATATGTTAAATGACTTGAAGTGGCTTGTTTCACTTATATTACTGAAGAAAATTATTAATACCATATTACGTTATTATATTTTGATAAGTTACTTACTAAAATGAATTGACCAATTTTAAAGATTCTTCACTAATTTTAAAACCACATTCTTCTAAAACTTCCTGAACAGCGTAAGACTTAGGGTTAGTTTGTACTCCATCAATTAATCCAGCACATAACTCTAAAGTTTCGCCGATTTCACCAGAAGGAAGATCAGTTTGAATGCTTTCAACTGTCCCGTCAGCAACACTAGGTATTACTCCAAGTTGTCTCAACTTTGTATAATACACAACTGTTAAAAACAAAACACAATAAACACTGTGTATCACCTTAAATTATTTGAGCAAATATCAAATATATGTTAAGAAAAGGATACGAAAAGAAATCATTACTGTAACTTTTACGATCTGTAACCCACCTATCTATGACTGTATCAGTGAGCTAAACATTTCAAGATCGAGACTGTGGATTCATTGTCTGCTTGAGTATTTTGAATATTGACAGGAAGCAGTTTCCATTGGTATACTTCACAATAGTTTAATTTAGCCTAGTATATGGTTGTGACACAACAATTAGAAGTAGATCTATGAATACCACAAGTATTTACCAATTGTAGTCTCAGCCGTTTTCGGTGGAATCTTTATATATAAAGAAACTGAGAGAACTGTTATGTACACATATTTCTCATTAGGTTGAGGAACGTCACTAGTCCATGAAATCCCTGACTAACTGCCTACACCAATATGAAGAATGACGCTATGCACTGAGAACTTAGTTTACTACATAAGGGCTGCAGTTGCCACACCTCATGTCTACACACCAAGTGGATCAAGATGACACAAGGAAACAAAAAAATTAACAAAGATTTGGTATTCAGTTAGCGTTAAAATAGTGTGAAATCATATGCGTCATTGAGGTCATAAATTGTCCAGTTTCTAGTTGTAGGCTCCTGTAAACCCGTGGGATCCAGGGAGGTAAACTATACCTCGATACTGAATAAAAAATTTGAGCAGAACTCCACACACAAGTACACCAGTCCAAGCATCCATACTTCAAAAAAACGCGCAAAATAAGGGAACAAACAGAATGATTCTAAGATGGGGGAACATGAATATGACAAGGAGAAGAATTAAATGCAGATTTGCGGTATTTATGGAGTAATAAGGAGTGAATACAATGATTATCAGCAAACTCATTAATTGTTTCCAATCACTGACTCCTAGCACCCCGATTACCCCAACCTGGCAATGGGCACTTCCCGACATGGTTCAAACCAATATTAACTGATTTTATGGAATAATACCATCTGTTAGTTTAACCAACCCTAACTCTTTTCTAAGCTTAACCTACTTTAACCGGCATGGCTCATTGAGGAAGCTATTGGCTTGGCATACTTAAATAATATTCTAATCAACTCAATCAATACAGATTTACAGCCCAATCAGTTAATTCACTTTCCTCACCTAACACTATGTAAAACCTCAACATAATTTAGTAGATTCCTCCATCTGGTTTGAAAGAAAGCACCTATGATCAAAAACCACTTTTCAGTTTTACTACTTTCTGCAACTACATCTCACAATCGTAAAGTAGGACGCAGGTAACTGCTGTGCACCACACACACCTTAGTGAACAGCTCCATACTTCGCTAGTGTCACGCACAGTATAAGTAAAAGAATGCTTACAGATTTCTGTATTCGTGCTAAGGTTTCGTTAACAAACAGGTTTGGTAAATTCCTAAATAAGTGGTTAACTGATTCGATTATTTTACTCTGTCTTTGAACTGCGTGTTAATCCAAACCAGTTATGTCGCACTGCCTTAAACTGGATAGAAGCGAATCAAATACCAAGTATACACAGATATTTGCTCATAGAGTTGATAAGACTTTGGATTTTGTCAGCGTGTTTACCTGGAAATCTTTGCCACATGATTCAGGATAGTCAATGACTTCACTGATTTGTATTATGTCTTGGTATGTCTATTATTTTGTTTCTTGCAGCCTAACTCTAATTTCGCCGACACAAGACGGCGGAGGAGACTGTGAGTAAGGACCAGTTACAAATGTCTTACTCATGTTAGGTCATGAAGGTTTATAACTTTCTCTATTGACTTGATCATTTTACCGAGGATTTTACACAGGGCTTTTGTACTAATCACGTCATTTCACGAAATCATAATGCCACTTAGAGAAGAGTCGTCAAGGGCTAGGTGCTATAAAAAGACATCCATTCTGCTCTAATATCTTCGTATGTTTGGCATGCGATTCGCCCCTGTGAAATGCAAGATGCTGCTACAGGACTGGACTACGTCAACTCCTAGCTTAGTGATAGGGAGTGAAGTGATAGAACATGTTGACCACTTCACCTATTTGGGAAGTCGTATCAGCACGAACGGATTGATTGGTGACGAAATCTCAGCACGGATCCAGAAAGCTCGGGCTGCTTTCGCTAACTTACACCGTCTCTGGTGTAGGCGTGACATCCGGCTGTTAACCAAGGGACGTATATACTGCTCGGCAGTTCGCTCCGTCCTTCTCTATGGCGATGAGACATGGCCATTGAGAGCCGAAGACATGAAGAGATTGTCTGTTTTTGACCACAGATGTTTACGATCTCTTTCTCGCGTTAGGTGGTATAATAAGGTAAGTAATGTTGACGTTAGGCGTAGAGTGTTGGGCAGAGAGGGAAAATCACTCGAAGAAGCTATAAAGTTACATAGATTGAGATGGTTAGGTCACGTGCTGCGCATGCCTAAACATCGTCTCCCCCGACGGGCATTACTAGCTGATATAGGTGCAGGTTGGAAAAGAGTAAGTGGTGGCCAAACAAAAACATGGCATCAATCCATGAAATCCCTGACAGTTAAACTGAGTCAGGTAGGGAGATGCAGACTTCCGGGTTGGGGCCCTCGGGACTCTAAGAATCAATGGCTGGAGACAATAGGTGACATGGCTCAAAATCGTTGTCAATGGCTTACGCAGATTTATTCAGTCTCTGTAATCTTTCATATTCCTTTCTACCATTACTCATTCTGTTTCACTGTTATACTTGTCAAAACTCTATTGATTCTCTTCACTCATTTTTCTGTCTACCTTTGTGTGCTATTTGGAACGTGGCAACTCGAACTGCTGCACTTCGGTGCCAAGTTCTATGTTGAATCCAGCAGCAGCAGCATTCTGCTCTAATGCTTTTTCGGATAGTATTATTTAGCTGAATGACGCACACGAGATTATCAACAGAATTATGATCAAGTGTTGTTACACACATAACCAAGGTTCCGAAAGTTGGCTTATCGAAGACTCGACCACCATGATTAGGTGTGGTCAAGCAAATGACAACACACATGCATTCCTTACAAACACGGTTACAGTCTAGGGTACAGGTTGTTAAAGTTTTGGCTGTTGAGACTTTTTATCCGATTTGATGTAGAATGAAAACTATGGAAGTGCGGCTTCTAAAACACAAATTTTTAGTGAAAGTGGCACGATAGGATGCTAAAGATAAATTTTCTAATAGAATGAGGAAAACTTAGAAAGTAACTAGGAAAATGGTCGATGGACAAACGACATTTAAGTAGAGCCAGAGGTATGCTAACAGTTGACACTATCCGACTATTTACACCGAGTAGTTCGATGTTTTATGACGTACTCTAGAAGTGGCTGTTAGCTTTTCGTGAGCACAGGTACAGGGCGAAACATGCCTGAATACAGCTACGGATGATTTTTATACATGATAGAACTATTGTTGCGTCTGTTTGAAGAACCTATCAAGTGAAAAACTTATGGGGTTGAACATTTCTGTTTTATGTTATCTGTTGAAGTTATTATGCTGTAACAAACGAGGACCTAAGGACTTATACAGCAAGTGCTATGGGATAATATGAGGAAACATCCACGCTAAATGCACACCAATTCGAGTACCTTTAGAATCATATTGAGTTAACACAATGCCTAAGTAATTACTGTACACTTTACTCATGTCAGTCAAGTGAAATTACGGCATGGTTATTGGGTACAACTTGGCAGTATATTTTGGTCAAATCTTGAATACTCAAACTATCAATACTTTGTAGTTAAATCTGATTCGCTTAACAATAAGTCTTCCTGAGACCAATCCCTTAGTCCCCATATAAATCGTCAAAATGCGAGCTAAATATTTTCGTTTGTCTACAAGTTAATGATTTCGAATTATCGCATGATGCTTAACAGATGACTAGAATATTAGTGATACACTACATTGCCGCAACAATTTTGGTTACGAAATTTACACTTAACTAACAGGGACCAATCATATTTTTCTGACTGCAAGCATCTGCTGTAGTCCCCAAATGTTAATCATGTTAGTGTCCAAAAGAACTAGTTATACTGTAACTTGCCATGAATTTCAGCACAACCAAGTAAAGCTTTTTGCGTTGATGCACTTGGTATTTGACAATAGCTGATGTGAAGACCGACAATGGTAATTCACTAACACACCATGAACAGGCGAAGTTGGAATCTATGGCAATGGTTTAAACTTAAGTAACTGATTTGTTGGCTTAGACTGGTATTATTGCGTAATTGGTAAGTGAATAGCCTATTCCATGTTTCTCAATCATCGATTATGCATAACTGAAGTGCAAAACTTTCGACCCACCTGGGCGGAACTGTTTGACAAAAAGTAGAGACTTCTTTTCTGCATGATACAAAAGTATTGACACACTGTACTAAATTGAGAAATTCATTAAACCAACTAACCTGTCGTGAGCTAAAATGCCATCCCATGTACGCGGTTGACCATCCTATAAACAGACAATGCAATATGATAGAAGATAATGCAGCGTAATCCATACATTAACACAGCTAATGCTGACTACAAAACAATGAGTCCCAAGCAACAAGTCGTCCATTGGTTCCTTCTATGCAACAACAACATGCAGGCGCGACAAGATAACATTATCATTAACGTAGTAGATCCTA
Source organism: Trichobilharzia szidati (assembly GCA_944472155.2). Lineage (NCBI taxonomy): Eukaryota > Metazoa > Platyhelminthes > Trematoda > Strigeidida > Schistosomatidae > Trichobilharzia > Trichobilharzia szidati. The sequence goes on along the minus strand of OX235271.1, from coordinate 46,014,828 downwards.
CACTAAAACCTAGTAACCGAAATAGGATTCTTAAGTTTTTTCCGAAATGAGAAGATATACTACGGACCTGTAGTCTAAACGCTCGCACCAAATATCATGCTTTATATTGCGCGAAAAGACAACCTTTATTCCCCTAGATAGCCTTAATTTCATTCAGTGGAGCTATAACTTACAATCCCAAGTCTGTTGCATAACTGTTTTAATATCTAATATCAGTGTTTACACTCGTAAGAGTAAATTTAAAGTGTATGCACAAAAATTCAGTACTTCTGAAAACTCTGCCTTTGAACATTCATTACCCATTACAAAATACACGTAAAATAATTGTGTCCACACGGTGTTAAACATTTTTGTTCGCAGTGAGCTTTGCTCACAAAGTGGACCATTTATATATTTATTTGCCTATGGAAATAAGTCAAAGTATTATTTTTTCATATGATTAATTAATTAATTAATCAATTTACCATTGATCGACAGCTATATTAAATGTATCTGGCCTAACGTGAAATTTGCTTACCTGCAAGAAGCTCATGCGATATGGTTTTATATAATTCGATGACTCTTTAAGTTCTGAAACCTTTAGGTTAGAAACCTTGTGAGGCATTGTGCAGATACAGCACCCACTGTAACAAAACGACTAGCAATCACACAAGGAAGGAAAGTAGAGCGCGACCTTGAAAAGGTGTGTAATCCCAGCGTTAAGAGCGCGCGGCCACGCCTTTCCAAACAATCAGACTTTTTGAACTGAACTTATCCCGCACGCTCAAGGTCACTGGAGGAAAGAGAATTCCCATCAATCTAGAAAACGTATAACACAATTGCATTGAAACTTATTGACAAAAATATTTACCATGCGAAATTGCAACCAACGTGGTGAATAAGTCCAGACTTGTTGTCTTCGTTAATAATAAGTTCCTCTTGCGTCAGTGGATTAACTCCAAGGTATTTTCCTGGAAAGCAAAGAAGTGTTAGTCGTCTAGTGTTTTATCTATATATGATTTTATGCTGTTATACCACATCAAGAAGAGGAGGGATGGTTAGCAGTCTCGTGCATAAGTTCGTATAGGGCACGTGTTACCTGTTCTCCAGTGGTACAAATCGTTCGCTGTATTCGGCAGGCCTTTTTCTTTCGATGAATTACCTCATTGAAGACTGCCCACGAAACTGGAAAGTCTTGGGGTGAATGGCGACTTACTAAATTGGATTAGGGAATCTTGTGTTAGAAGAAGACAGACTCAGAATCAACTCAGAACCCTCCACCTGGACAACAGTGTGTAGAGGAGTGCCACGAGGCACTTTAATCGGGCCTCTCTTATTTACTTTGTATATCAGTGATTTATCTATGCTCACCGACTTCCCAGTAGTCCTACTCTCAGGTGACTTAAAAACTTGGAGGGAGCCAAAGGGTGACTTTGATACGGTCACTTTGCAAGGAGACCCCAACAAATCGTTAGAGTGGTCCAAAGGATGGATGCTTCTGATCAATGAGGCGAAATGCACAACCATGCGGATCGGACACACAAGTTTCGGCTCATACGAACCAAAGAGAGTAACACTCCCATGAAGTCAGACTGATATCGATCTAGGTGTCATAATAAGACATGACTTAAAAACTACAGCACATGTCGCACGGTGGCAGCTCGTAGCCACAGGTCCTTTTGAGGAATATTTAGAGCGTTTAATAGAATCATCAGAAATACTTTCATATGCATACATTTATATACATCTGTGATCATTTTAAGACTGGAAAACTGTATCCATGCAGTCAGTCCTTGTCTTAAAGAGGGCTCACATATTCTAGGGAGGGTTGGAAGAAAAGCAGCACGTGTGATTCTAGGCACGACCAATTTACCATATTAAGGAAGACTAGATAGTTTGAATCTTTTCTCCTTGTCATCCCGTAGGCAGAAAGGAGATCTCACTACAATGCTTAAAATTTCAAATAATAATTTGCTTTATTCCAGAAACAGCACTAGTGGTACAGTGTGGAATTTTCAGCACATATCTACAATATTTGCATCTAATTTTATCAGAAATTTAAAAGGAGTATTTCAAAAAATAAATATAAAGACACCAACAGCAAAAAAACAGGAAAAACACAAATAATCTTTTTAAAATTACTAAAAATTACCAAGAAGTAGAAAGGAAAATAAACATCATATAATAATAACTCAGTATTGGGTAGTGGAGGCAATGATATGATTATGCATGGTGACAGCAAGGCTATAGTCATACAAGAAGTTATGAAATGATACTTAAGAATGTTTATCGCCAAGATGGTCAGTTAATTTGGTTGAAACAACACTAAACAATCATGAAACACCATTTCAGTGTTGTTGCTTTGTTTTTTATTATCAGGTCTAATGCAGTGTTTGTAGTGGTAGTGTGAGTAATCCTGCATAATACAAAATTTTTAAGGTGGTGACAATGGCTTTCACAAATAATAATGACTACGGACTTGACCTATTTTCTATTTGCCTTTCCACCAGGCTGGGACGCTTCAGAGGACTTCGCAGGAGAGTTCAAAAGCCAAAGAGAAACTATATCGCCGAGAAGTAATGGTTTTCATATAGTGTCATCAACTCCTGGAACCGACTCGTACAACGAGTGGTGTCAGTGCCATCAGCAGACTCATTCAAGAAGGGTTAACATAGGCTTCAAGCCTTCTATTTTCAATCAACAAACCGTAAACCTATAGTTAACCCCAGGGACCTTCAATGGTAGAAAATTATCCCTGTTTCATATTATTAAAACCAAAGATGAAGAAGAATAATGGTTTTTCGTGAATTTTAATCAATAGGATTAACACAGTCCAGCAAACAAGAGGTGTTTCGAAAGCTTCTGAATTGGGTGAGTTATGTTTCTGAGATTGATATAGGTATTGATGCCATTACAGAGTTTAAAGAATTTGGAGGAGTAGTTTTAGGTTGAACCAATTTTCCTCTCCCCTAGTATACTCCAATTATTATTATTATTGTTTCCTTTAATTCCTGGAGGAACATAGGGCTTCAACCGTGCGTCTTCAATGCGTTCGGTTCTCTGCTACAGTCTTTACCTGGCTCTAAGTCTGTCCACACGTTTTCATCTCCTCTTCACATGACCTCCTCCAAGTCACCCTTGCACTGACGACCAACTCGTCGCTTCCCTTTCGGGTTCCACTCGAGCAATGGCTTGTCTAGTGATGTCACTTGATGGTTTCCTCAGAGTATGGCCAGCCAATCCATCTCCATTTCTTCCTGCCTATTTGTTTCACAATCGGTTCCTGCTGAGTTAGTCCGCTCATTGCCAGAGATCCCTCGCTGTTGCTGATCTTTTCTGGCCATCTGATTTTGAGTAGTCAGTGAAGACAGCTGTTAATGAAGGTCTGTAGTTTGTTTGAGATGCTCTTTATGAAGCGCAGTGCAAGTCTCTGATCCGTATAGTGGCACTGACTTCACATTGGAGTTGAAAATCCGGATCTTATTTTTGATGATGAGTGCTGTTGACCTCCACATACACAGACTTGAGAGTAATGAAGGCTTGTCTTGCTTTCCCGATTCCTTGTTTTGATATCCTCGTCAATTTTACCTGTAGCTGAAACGATGCTTCCCAGGTAGGTATGTGAAGGAGGTTGTTTCTTTCAGGTTCCTTCCATTTATGCTGATTGTTGTCTGTTGTTGTTGTTGTTGCTGTTGGTGGTGTTGTCCAGGAATCTTCATCACCTCTGTTTTATCTATGTTCACCTGAAGTCCTATCTTTGATGCTTCTTCTGCCAACTTGTTGCTTTTCGCTTGCATATCTTCCAGTTTGTGGGAAATCAGACATATATAATCGGCGAAGTCCAGATCCTCCAAGTTCTTTGTGTGAGTCCATTTTATGCCTGTTTCCTCATTGCCCACTGTTTGTCGCATTATCCAGTCTACTGCAATCAAGAAAATCATTGGCGATAGTAGGCAGCCAACTTGTCTTACTTCTGTCCTCGCTTCGAAGGATTCCGTAAGTTTCCCGTTGTGGATTACTTGGCATGCAGCATTGTCGTACAGCTGTTGGATGAGATGTATAATTGTCGGTGGCACCCCGTAGTAGCGAAGTAGTTTTCAATCACCTCTCGATCGACGCTGTCGAAGGTCTTTTCAAAGTCGGTGAAGTTGAGATAGAGAGGTGACTGCCATTCGAAGCTTTGTTCAATGATGATCCATAATGTGGCGATCTGATCAATGCATGACTTGTTTCTCCTGAATCCAGCCTGTTCAGGTCGAAGTTTTTCATCTAGGGCATGTTTGATTCTCTCCAGGATGATGCGGCTCAGTATTTTGCTTGGGACGGACAGGAGCATAATTCCGCGCCAGTTCTTGCGTTGACTTAAGTCTCCTTTCTTTTGTAGTTTGAATAAGTATCCTTTCTTCCAATCCTCAGGTACTTTACCTTCTTTCCACACCTTCTCCAGTAGTGGCGTCATCAAGTCCCCTGTTGTCTTTGGGTCCATTTTCAATGCTTCTGCTGGGATTCCATCTGGTCCTGCTGCTTTTCCAGCTTTTAGCATCTTGATTGCCTTCAGGACTTCTGATTTCGTCGGGGGGTTGGTGTTCACTGGTGGCTCTGTCTCCGTCGTTGGTATTGTTGGGCGCGCCGTAGGTGGTGGTCGATTTAGGAGTCTTTTGAAGTGTTCAGCCCAGTGTTTCCTTTGCTCCACTTCTTTGGTGAGTGACTTTCCACTGTCATCTTTCACCGGCTTGATTTGTGTCAAACGTTTGCCCGATAGTTATCTAGTAGTTTGGTAGAGTGTTGCAAGGTTTCCTTTGCCTGCAGCTTGTTCTGCTTCAATTGCCATGGCTTCATAATATTTTCTTTCGTCTTCCCTCGCACTCTTCTTTACTCTTTTGTTCAGTGTATTGTAGCTTGCATTCAACTCCTGTTTTTGCTGCTCGTAAGTGCACTGGAGAATCTTTTGTTTCACCATCGCTTTCTCAGTCTCCAAGTGTCCGTAGTAAGCCACTGTTTGTCCTTTCTCTTCTTTCTGCCTGGAACTTCCATACAGGTTTGACTCCACACTGTTTTTAAGTTGTTCCAGTGCTTTTCGACGCTGACCTCTTCGCTAGTGTTGATTTGTGTCTCAGCTTTGTCCTTTATGCTTGCAGTGAAGATGTCCTTTGTGTCCTGTTCCTTCAGCTTTTGAGTGTTGAACTTGGTTTGTGGTCTATCTGCAGCTCCTGTTACTCTGAAAGCTTTTAATTTGATTTGAATTGTCCCTTCTATCTATTCATTTCGTTTGCGATCTGGGCAGCTTTGCCAATCTTGTACATGGTGCGGACATTCCATGTCCCCACACAGACTTTTTCTTTTGGCGCAAGGAAATTCATCATGCTGAAGTTTCTGTAGCATCTTTGTTAACAGGGTGGGGTTGCTAGCCTCACTCCTGAGAAGGGGAGAGAGAAAAGGTTAATGTTGCGTGACCGCAGAGCCCAGGGGACAACTGCTTGAGGCCGGTCACACACGGCCTGTTTTTGTTTGTTCTTTTTTGTTTGGTGTGTCTCAGTAGCATATTTATCACTTCTGCCCTGTGACACGGCAGCAGGAAGCGCGGTCGTTGTTAATCCGGGCCCCGACCGATCCGGCATGATATTTTGTGATTTACTTTGAGTCATAGCATTGGGTTGGGTAACTACTTTTTGTCTAACAGCTATCCAAACAACCTTTCTGGCATGGTAGGACCTACAGGACCATAAGTTCCAGCCAGTGTAGCTCGTTTGGTCATTGCGATATGCAAGCCTGACCAACACGTTAAGGTAGCAGCTATTGGTCAGGAGCATTAGAGATAAACAAGGTGAACGAATTATTCGTGGTTCAGTGTTTTCATGATCCCTTATACAACCTCCAGTTTACATCACCGTTTCAAACCAAGTGATCTAAAGGGACCTATGTGGCTTTTGAGAGAGGAGCAGATCCAGAGGAGCAACATATTCTGCATAACCAAGTAGACGTTACCTTGCAGAACCTTTTGTATGCAGCCAGATTAAATCCGACACAAATCTTGAAGTGCCACTCACTCCAGTTAGTGAGGGTGAATAGCCTTATGTGTTATGGCATTGGGCTGTGTTGTATTGTGTAATCCCCTAAGTAGATTTCCAGTTCTTCACGTCCCAAATATTACTGAATCGCCTCTTGTCAGACAATGTCAAATCATGAAAAAAAATCAAAATTAGGACAATCAGCTTGTACTTTCGCAAGATCAAAATCAATTAAAGGGTAGTTAAAGTACTCGAAAACAATAGGAATTACAATCAAGCAATCCACAGTCCCAGTGTTAGTCTAGCAAATACAAAAAAATAGTTTGGATGCTATAGTAGCTCACTGTAAAAGACAATATATGTGTTTGATAATGAAATTTGGTACACGCAATATGATAAATACATTGTTGAGTTTAAAATAGTTAAGTTTGAATGGGAAAAAAGCAAACATATGTGATTTTAGGAAGATTCATTATACTATTTGATTGAATCGAGCATTCGGTGTGGTAAAGTTATTCAGTACTCTCGTAGTGTGTTGATTGATTTTCACTTCTGGATATTAAGAGATGATGGTACATTCTTTAACCAGTAAAATGTTCAGACATAAGTCCTTATTCTTTAGTTAATAATACAAAGATTCTGTGTTGAAGTTGGACGAAACCATTTGGCTTGTTGAACACTGAATCTCAGTGCGGGCTGTCCTAGTTTTGGCTCCACGATGGTTTGTTGTCTTAGTTTTCAAAGTTGGCAGTTATTTTGCATGACTTTGTTAGACATTTTGCACGTTATTGGGGGAAAATTACTTTGTGTTTTATAGCTGATAACTTCTCTTTTATGAAACATTTTGTAGTTAATCCACTGTGAAATTTAAGTTTAATGTTTATAATCGATCTTTAATTAAATGCGTACCCACTTTAACTTACAGTCTTATAGGCTAGTTGTTTCCACTTCCGGTCATGCCGTACTACGAAGGTATTTTGTATGAAGTGGGCATCTAAGGACAAGAAAATCCTACACCATCTATAGTGCTCTTCGCAATGAAATTCCTAACATCTCAGTGTAATCTCTGAAAGTCTTGCTGACGACTGCTAAATAAGACCGAATCTGCACCAAATGCTTGTAAAGCTACCACAGTAGGCTTCGAAACTGGTCTTCCCCTTAATTTAAAGTCGAATTTCTGTGTGACGCTTACCTTAATTTAGGTTGCAAACGCATGGTCTTATAATGTAGTTAACACATCTTTTTCTGTATGCCTGCCCAAGTCATGCAGCAGAAATTTCTCTTTGGGTGGCTGTTTTTTATCTCGGAGTTAGTCGTCTTCAAATTCCTTACTTTGAAATAAACCGACATTTGTGTAGATCCTATCACATGAAAAATCTAGTCAGAATAACCTCTGTAGATTTTTGTCAGAAGCTGCTAAACAGAACTTCAAGTTAGCCATTTCATGCCATTTTGTAGTTTTATTGAGAATCCCATATTTGTAAAACAGGTGACTGGTGACCGTTTCTCATTTTCTTCGGTTAGATATATCCCCGTACATTCCTGTCATAAAGTACGTCATATCACCACTAGACTTCATGTTATCAAATAATGGTCAGCCTGTCGATGTAATGAATCTTCAGAAATAAGATGGTTAAGACATGTTATGCATATTGAGTTAAAGTTTGATGAAATGAAATCCTTTATGTGTAGTTCTGAACACCACAACAACCGTGGTTTTATCGACTATCGATATGGAGTATCACTAGTTAAAGAATTTCTGTGGAATATCTTAAAACCGAGTTACCTTCTTGCCCTGTCACCTTGGGAACTATTAACATTGTCGTTGTTCGTCATGTTTTCCATTGTGGTATTAGGAAATTACTGTTCTTTTATTCTAGTATTTTATTTCCTGAAGTGTGACAAATTAGACTCACACTTCTTTTCACATTTTTACATTGGCTTTTCAGTCACTTGGCTTGAAGGTGTTCTCAGCAAAGGGTTTAAATTACTCTTGAATTGTTTGCTGATATAAGCCATACATTGTATCAGGGTCTACCCTAACGTAATATGCAGTTTCGAAGTATGTGTAGCCAAAGTGAAACCTGGATGTAGATCCAATTTTTTTCAAGTTTGGCTGTTGAAAGAAGTCAGTCAGCTTAAGTATTATAGGAAAACAGATGTGCATAAAATATGAGTTACTTAAGTTAGTTATTGTTTCGGATTTTTACAACCAGTGTTTAAAGAAGCAATGGGAAGTGTCATTTTATGGTGTAATGATCATGGATGTTATAATGGCAACGGTAGGGCAAGTTGTTTAGGCGGCACATCTTGTGCGCTCTATTGAGGTTTCAGTTAACCTCTGTTAGATATTATTTCAATAGGAAAAATGAGTTAATGCTAGTTTCGTAATATAGTATTTTAGTTATTTCACATTCAAATTATCAGGTTACTGCGCTCTTTATCTAAAACGACAACTGTATGTATACTAACTAAATAGAAGGATATACTAAGATAAGGTCCAAGGGTTCCTGCCGATCGCCTCCAGCCATCTAATATAATAAGGTATAAGTTATGTACTTCGAAAAGGCAGTAACCGGCTCAAACTAGACTGGACAAGTGCTTTCCAACATAGCACTTTAAGTGAATCTAAAGTCTCCGTTGTGGTGAGCTCCAAATTTATCCATTTTAAGCCTTTATTTTCTCAGTAATATTGGTATGACCATTGCAATATCGATAATTTTATTAGTTAGAATATAAATCACTATTAGTCATAATATTAGACATGAATATCGTTTCTTTGATGGATTTAAAACATTTTTGAGAGACTGACTGGTTTCAACATAGAAATTTGCACGGATATGTGGCAATTCCAGTTGCCACACTCAATGTACCACACAAAGCAAGAGAAAAGATTAAAGGGAGGTTCAAAAGACAGGTAATAAACAGAAGTGTGAGGGAAAAAGGGTAGTAATATTGAAGAATAATAGACTTTTATTGGATTTGACAAATCACAAAGAGTGAATGCATCTGTACCAGTCATTGAGAACGATTTTGAGCCACATCACCGCTGATTGTCTCCAACCTTCATTACTGTCTCGAGGACACCAACCATGCAGTCTACACCTCTCAATGTGGCTAGCTTAAACTAACTGTTATGGATTTCACTGACTGATGCCATGTTTTGGTTTGATCAGCCGGCCAGCCAGCATTGCCCGTTGAGTAAGGCGATGTCTAGGCATGCGTAACACCTGTCCTAACCATCTCAATTGATGTAACTTCACAACCTCGTCGATTGGTTTTCCATCATTACCTGACACTCGGCCGGGACCTAACCTTAATATTGCTCACCTTATTATACCGCCACCTAACACGGGAGATAGAACGCACCCACCTATGATCCAAGACAGCTAGCCAGCCTTTTCATATCTTCCACTTCCACTGGCCATGTCTCACAGACATAAAGGGGGACGGAGCAAACTTATGAGCAGTAAACGGGTCCTTTGACTGATAGCCAGCCGAATATCACGTCTACTAAGCCAGAGATGGCGTAAATTGGCAAATGACAAACCATACTTTTATATTGTCACCATTAGGGCCGATGCAACTACCCAAATAAGTGAAGTGGTCAACACGCTCTATCACTTCACCTCCGATCTTCAAGCCAGCTAGGAGTCGATGCAGTCCTGTCCTGTAGCATCCTCTTACATTTGACAGCAGCGAATCGCATGCCAAACATTCGAAGATTGCTACCCCCCCCAAGGTGTTCAGAAGACTGCATTTTTTCGGCGTTTTCACGTAGGAGGATTATATCATCCACATATTCTAAGTCAGCGAGATCATTCCTTGGTGCTAACAAGTCAATCCCTGAGTCGCTGAATTCAGTTAGGTTCAATTCTGTTAGTACATCTATGACGAAGTTAAGGAGAAATGTGAACATTAGGGATCCCTGATGGATACCACTGGTTGTCACCACTTTAGATGATAACTCTCCGTAGGCTCTCACGTGGCTGCATGCGTTCAAGTAAAGTCACTTATTAGTGTGATGTATTTTCTCAGCATTCCCTTTACAGTCAAACATCACCATAGTACCTCTTGGTGGACGGAAACGAATGCCACTTTCAGGTCAAGAAATATTGCAATTGTTAGTCGCTGGTAGGTAAGCATGTCGAAGAGTGAAGATATGATTAGTCTAAAGCTAAACTGATTTTCTTGTGTTTGTTTTTCCCAAGTGCCACTTAATCTACGTATGATTATTGAGCCTAAGGTTTTAGATACCACATTAATCCAGCTAATCCCCTTATGATTATCACAAGAAGACTTGTCTCCCTTCTTTTTGAAAGACTGGATTTTATTCATTTAAGGATTAAAGTGGAAGGTTGTCAAGATCTTCAACTTTCTAATAGAATGTTATGTTATGTTGTCATGCGTTTACTGTTATCTTCACTTTACGCATCATTACAAAAGATTTTTTAAAGTCCTTGATGAAAACCAGTTCCGTATAATCTTTAACTTTTAGGAACAGATCGGTGAGCACTCAACCAGCATTTATCATGATACTGTTTCTATTGGTGGGGGTTCATCCTTTCCACAACTTCCTCCTCAGACCCGAGGTTGGTCAGATGCGAATGATCCAAGTTCAGAGTCATTGGTTGTTGAGATTTCTGGAGCGATGTGCGATAAAGATCGTATAATCTTCAAAATTCATACAAAGGTTGTTAGACTTTCTAGACTATATAATTTCTTATTGTAATAATGTATTTGTAGCAGTACTGCCCTTGTATTGTTATTAAAAGTTATCATGTATTTCATGTCGGACATCTTAAGCTTTTGATCAATAGTCCTGTAGTCCTAATTTGTACACACGTTTTTAGTAAGAAATGTAAAGAAATTGGTAACGATGCACCATAGTTGCTCTTTCAAACAATCATTATATTGTATCATTCTGTAATAAGTTTAAAATGCTTCTTCCAGTCATTGACTAGTAATCTATCGTACTGTTAGAAAAAACTAACAGTCGTTTGGCTTTTTAATGTTACATACTTTAGAACATGAACAATTACTTTGATTGTCGATAATTCATTGTTTTCTTGTGTTTTCATTTATACCTACAAATGCTTATTATTCTTGTTCCCTTGGGTTGTGAGTGGAACATTGGGCTTCAACAACACATCTCCACCTTGTTCTATTTTCTACTGTCCTCTTTATCTGGGCCCACGGTTGCCCATAGTCTCTCATCTCGCACGATCTCCTTGTCGCCCTCGGATGACCTACTCGTCACTTCCCATTGGCATTCCACTCGAGCAATGGCCTGGCGATGGTGCGATGTCATTTAAAGGTCTCCTTAATGTGTTCCCAATCCACCTCCATTTTCTCCTACATATCTGTTAAGCGAACGTCTCTTGGTTAGTTTGTTCCTATAGTTTCTTGTTTCTAATTCTTTCTGCCTGACTGGCCATTTGATCTTCAATACGGAACGGAGGTGGCTGTTGATAAAAGTCTGCAGTAGGTTGTTGGAAATGGTTTTCATGACGCACAGTGCAAGTTTGTGAGCTATATAAAAGAACTGACTGATTTGACATTTGTGTTGAATATTCTAACCTTGTTGTTTGTGCTGCTGAGTGAATAAGAATTCCCTAAGTGATTTCAGGTTAATGAAGGTGTGTGTATCTTGCCTGTCGGATTGTGGCTGGCTTTGACATCTTCATGCGTTCCTCTGGCTGCAGTTGAAACAATGCTTCCTAGGTAAGTGAAGGAAGTGACCTTCAAATTTCTCCCGTTGATGGTATTTGGTGCTGGTTGTGGATGCTGTTGGTTGGTTATCTGCATCACCTCCGTCTTCTCTATGTTTACCGTTTACCCGGTGTTTTGTCTTCGCTGCCTGCCTGTTCAGCCAATTTGTTGGCTTTCGCCTGTAAGTTTTCGAGTTTGTGTGACATTAGACATATATCACCTGTGAAATCCAGATCTTCTAGAGTCTTCTTATCGGTCCAGCGTATTCCTCTCTCCTTGCTCCCCACTCACTGTCTGACGCATATTCCAGTCCACCACAATTAATAGTATCATCGTAGGTAATAATAGGCTGACAGCCTTGTCTTACTCCTGTATTAACTTCAAGCGCCTCACTGAGTTTTCTGTGGTGGATCACGTGATACGTGGCATTGTCACATAGCCAGCTGTTGAATGAAGTTGATAAAGACTTGGTTACTGCCCGCTGTAGTTTTGAATTAGTTTCCAAATTACTTCTCCGTCAACGTTGTCTGTTGAAGGCCTTATCGAAATCGATAAAGTTGAGACAGAGAGAGCTTTGACTGCCATTCTGTTCTTGGCTGTGTTCGATGACAATTCGTAGAGTTGCAATTTGATCAGCACATGAATTGCCTTTCCTGAATTCAGCTTATTCCGGGCGGTAGGGTGGATTTCTGTATCCAGTGCATCCTTCATTCTCTCCAGGATGGTGCGACAGTACTTTACATGGCATGGACGAGAGCATTATTCGATGCCACTTCTTGCACAGGCTTATGTAGCCCTTCTTTGGTAACTTGAATAGGCAACTAGCCTTTCCTCCAATAGGTAGGCACATTTCCTTCCTTCCAAACCTTTTGCAATAATGGCGTGACCATATCTGCTGCAGTCTATGGGGGCAGTTTTCAGTGCTTCGGGGGGAACTCCGTTTGGTCCTGCTGCCTTTCTGGTCTTTGCACTTAGGATTTATGCTTTCGTTGGAGGATTGGTGTCCACTGGCAGGCAGTTCTGTGCGCTCTGTTGATGGCATTTCCGGACGAGTTGCAGGTGATTGTTGATTCAAGAGTCCTTCGGTGTGATTAGTCTATTGTTTTATTTGTTTCTTCTCCTTGGTGATTTGGTTCCCTCGACCGTCTTTTATAGGTTTCACCTGCGGCCTGTTCTGCTTCAGTTGCCAGTATTTAGTAGAATTGCCTTTTGCCTTTCTTAGCATTCCTCTTCACTCTTTTATTCAGCGCAGTGTACATTGAGCTCAGCTTCTTCTGCTGTCCATCTTCTCATTCACCTTCCTCCTCTCTTCTATTGGCTTCCAAATGTCCGTTGAGCGCCACTCCTTGCCTTGCTCCTTCTTTCTTCCTAAAACTGTTGTACACGTTTCCTTGAACATCACCTTCATACAGTTCCAATGTTCTATCACAATGATGCTACGTAAAGTCTCCGACGTTGCTCTGACAAGTGCAGGGATGGTATCCTCCATAGTTTTATCCTTCAGTTTCTCATACAGTTTACCAGAAAACCCGAAAATAGGTTTTCAATGTTTTTTCCTGTATTTTTTATATGATGTGTGACTCATTCGATAAAAATCGGAATCCAGTAGAAGTAGTACTTTGCAGCGATAAGTATAATAAGTTATATTTACAGGACTGTGTGAAAGTTATTCAAGGTTATAATACCAGACAAGTACTTAATTCTTCCAAATCCACCACTTTCATGAGAAATGTGTATCAGCGATATACTAATTTGTCTTTACCGCCAATGCCATTTCTGTTAAAAAATTTTCATATATGTATATTTAAGGTCAATTTGGCTAAGTACAAGAGGTATATCCAGCGTGATGTGAATAAATATGTGGTTAAATTGATTGATCTGTATGAGGCAATATTGTTTAAGCAAAATGTGGTTCAAGTCCAGTTATGGGAGTTTTTCTGGCGAAGTACTTTACTGTTAGTATTAGATGGTTGGAGGTAATCGGCAGGAAGCCTTGGACCTAGGTTTCGTGCTAGTTGGTAACGTCTCTGACTGCAGCACTGGGTGATGCGGGTTTGAATCTCAAAAGGGACATGAGTTTCTTCGATGTCGCAGATACGCCTTGCTGATGAGTACCAACTAGCACGAAACCTAGGTCCAAGGTTTTCTGCCGATTGTCTCCAACAATTCACAGTGCACCGTAATGGCGAGCCACCTAGCATTGTGGCCACATTGCAAGCTTGACTGATAGAATTCAGTCTGCACCGAAGATAGGACCAGACGCATTACACTAGTTACTGACTAGTGTCCAATCAGAAGTTCTTTACTGTTGGTGTAAAGTGGCCAAGGTGTGCCTTTAATTTGAAGGAGTGTATTGATGTAAACGTGGTATCTATGTATTCATTCTACACACGTAGTAGTTTGGATCCGGTGGTTTCCTGCAGTGTATCCTGGGAAACACCAAATTTTTCTTAACAGTGAGTTCAGTATGTATACTTCTTCAGACTTTTGTAGAAATGAAAAAAAGGGAATTTGTACAATATTTAAAAAAAAAACTATGTACAGCAATCATAATAGGTAGAGAAATGAATTATTCTTATTATTTAATCAATATTATCTAGTCTCCGCTTCCATCGACTGTAATGTGGCGATGTCCATTTAGAGGTTATCACTAATTTAGATTGTTAGTTTTATGATGTTACATTATGCTTCGAAGAGTTATCATTCAATGACTTATTGCCTTGGCTACGCTTGACTTCCAACCAATGGATGTTGAATTCAAATTCGATTTCATTTGTAGCTTAAGAAATCACATGATATTTATAAACTTATCTTTAGTCGGACTTTTTAGGTAAGTAAATAGACATGCGCTTATACCCTACAGCTGAGTTACGTGTGTTAGCCCCTAAAGGAATTTGAATCTATTTTGAATTATTTATCGTTAGTTCATAGTATCTTAGTGTTTGAATATGAAATGTCATTCTGGAAGTTGTATTTTATAATTTTGATAAACATTGAAATGTTGTATCAATTCATTCACTAACATTCATTTGCTTTGCTTTGCTTCTTGTTTCTAATTTTCACAATAATAGACCACACTACCTGATTTCAAGCAAAATGAATGCGATGTACAACGAATGCATGAGGAATTTGTATGGTTACATGATCATCTAGTTGAAAACGATGCATATGCAGGTTTAATTGTAAGTTACTTTTAATGATGATAAATCCTTCGACCTATTTTTCTGAATAATTAATACTTTGACATGCTTGGTTCTCATGGATTTGTTCCACCTGAGAGTATAGTTCATTCTACGCATGATTTTTGAATCATTTTCCTTTTAGTTACTTGTTTTCGTAATAAGCCTAAATAGATGTTTGGTTTCACCTATCGCCTATACCTTTTCTATTTCGTTGGTTTTTAACACCCACTATTGTTCACCGTCGTTGTGGAGACTTTTGGTCAGCTTGCGTTTAAACAGCTTTCGCCCACCGAGTTCAGTCTTGCGTCTATCAGTTCGAATGAAGCAACAGAAATCCACTAGTATTTAATAACCTTTGGTTCTAAGTTATCATCCGCCTTTTCTACTGTTTATACGACTGATTAAACATTATGCTAGGCTTCCTAAGGATGAATCTTGCTGTCATTCTCAGATGCACGTTTATTTATTCCTTGCCTAAATGAAGACTTAGTATTCTCATCAAGCTGGGGGTGTAGCGGCTTCATAGCTGTCAATTTTCATTGTCCGTGCAGTTGTAGGTGTATATGTGCACGGACAAGAGCGTAATCGGAGTTCGGCGCAGCTTCTGAATCTTGCACTTCGACATGAGCTGGAAAACAGGAGGTTTACGCACTGTGAGTGGATACCACTTGGTTGGTGACCATTACTTTAGAAGTAGCTTAGGTGGTTCACTATCTGATGCATAATTCATGTTTGCAGAGTAGCGTTGTACACATCCGACACCAGTGTGTAGCAGACGGATAGATAACCAAAGAAGAAATGGAAGCAGAATTGGAACTTGGCAAGAACATGTATTCAGTACAGTTCAAAGGTCTTGTATGCGTCTCTCCAAGACATAACATACATCCATACCTTGAAATGCCAGAGTTCTGCCTAGTGAAGCCTGTTGACCTATTTGGCAGAGGATTTTGCAGTTGAATACTTCAATATGAAGTTGGTATCGTGATTCTAAGAGACTATCTTTAGTGTTTTATCAGCTTTGATAGCTGTTAACGCTCTTAGAGTTAAGAAGAGGTGCTGAATATACCTATGAAATAATATTAACAGTGAAAGGAAAGGAAGACAATGAAGGTAGTTGATAATTAGGAAAGCTTTGTTTTCCCAATCGGGGTGTTTATTAACTACCATCTCCCCACACCGTGGAAGTTGATTTCTTCTAAGAGTAGTTGAAACACAGAGCATAAGTGTTACATAATCGCGGAGATTATTGGACAACTACTTGAGGTCAGTCACACATGGTCTGTTTAAAGTGATTTTAGTATTAAGATCTTACCGCCGCAGTATGAGTCGAGGTGTACAATTTCCGGAGTAGATCTTTTCTGTCTTTCCGTTCGCAGAGCGGAGAGGCAGCATAGCTAGCCTGCTGGTCGTCTGAGGGAAGCGCTTCTATTACATCCCTATTTGCCAACTGTATGACTTATTCTACAGACCTCCGATATATTGTAAAGGGTTTTCTCTGTGATAGTAACTCCTTGTAGTCTAACCGCTGTCCGAATGGCATTTCTGCAGGAACATCAGTTCCAGTCAGTGTAGCTGGTTGGGCCATTACAGCTATGCAAGTGCGACCACCACGTCAAGGTACTCAGTTCTTCCAGAACTTGTGACTTTGCTACTTTCTTATAGTTTTCTGAATCATTTTTATTTATTGTATTAGTATCTTTTGATTGTTATTATTCCTGTTTGTAGTAATGGGGAATTGACTGACAATTGTGCTTGTCTCCACGTTGTTATTATCGATCAGAGTTATTCAGTATTTATTATTACTCCCTTAGGTTAGAGATGGAACAGCACTTCTCCATTTCATCTTGTTCTCTACAAACATTTTTAGCTGGTTCCACGACTTTCCGTAAGCTTTTATCTCCTCCATGTCACCTTCGGATACCATTGGTACATGTTAGCAAGGCATAAAAATAGCTAATTAGCCTCATCATGTAATGCGTTTCACAGACAAGTCTTTGGAGATGTATCAATTTACTGTACGTCTTTTTAAAAAAAAGAGCCATTCAATACCTTTAAATCCATGTGTTTTATTCTGTAAGCACTCGTTTCCAAATACTGGTTTGTTATTTAGCTATCTCATTCATGCTAACAAAATACACACACAATCCATTTATGGATTTCAGAACATTGTATCATTGATTTCTTTCTTGCATTAGGTAGAATAAAAGTGTTAAACCAACCAGGCGTAGAAAAAAAAGTGTTTTTAATGTAATAAATGCTATAAATATTTAATGAACTGTGATTGTCTTTACTGGTCATGGAAAAAGGTTTATATTTACTAAAGTGAATGGAGTTAAGTGTCTTATAATTACTAATCGATTTTTACACAAATCATTCCTGCCAGATTAGGGTTTTACAACAGTGCGTGTCTATAATCCCATAAGCGATTCAAATTATGGCAGTCATTGGGTTGGATAATTGTCACTTACTTAACAAGTAAACACTTTTAGTTGATGAGCTGGCTGGTATTGCAACTACTTACTTGAGTCAGTAGTATGAACGAGGTACACTCTTGACTACTTTTGAATTCGAATAAATAAAATCTATGGTGAAATGTCATCTGAGATGGCATCATTTATGATATTTACCGAGATATTTTCCATCCTCCACAAGAAGAAGAAGCTCTGTATGTGTGCGTCCACTTGTGATAGTAAACATTTCGAGATCTATTGTCATCTGATTTCGTACAGACCAAAAGTCATATTAAAAGGGATCATCTACTCACTCAAATGCACCATCACGTAACCAGTCCGAGTGTGACATTGAGGAGGAAATGAAAGTTTATGGTCAATCGTCAAGTTGGCTGATGAAAAAGACTGCTGGAGACAGATGGAATGGGAATGTGCTGCTGAAGTCCCATGTTTTAATCTGAACCCGAGGAAATAGCTCATTCGTCTAAGCACTTGACTTACAGCCGATGGGGTCCGGATTTGAGTCCCTTTCTGCCTGATTCAGCCTAGGTGAGTGGTGTCATCAGTCTGTGTCGGTGGCACAGTGGTTAGGACTCTCGCCGACCATGCACATGGTCGGGGGTTCGATCCCCTGCCGACGCACACCCGATATCTATGGTCGGCCGTTAAAATTTGGGCTACCGATATCCATGCTGAAAATTACATACTTGTACTGAAAATACGGTGTGGCATCAAGCTGTAATCAAAAATCAAAAATATAAGTGCTGTTCTTAGTTTGGTACATGAAAAATCCGTTCCGGATAACTCAGTTCAAATAGGTAAACGGCTTTATTTACTATGAACTAGAGCTTCAAGGAGATATAGGGTCTATGAAAAGAACTTCATTCACTGAATGTTCAAAAGTCGTTATCAGATCATTGGGAGTTAAATTTCTTTGATCATCGTAATGTATATTTCACCTAACAATTAGTTACCTTATTAATGTGACCTTAATACACTAGTAAAATTATTTTCTGCCTCTATTATTATTATTATTACTATTGTCTCGTTGTACTAAGGTCCCACCAGTTCCACCCAAACCAGATTTCGATGCATCTCGAGCTAAATTACAAAAATTAGGAGAAAATGACGGTAATCTACCCAAAGAAGATTTATTGAAAATGAAAGCTGAACTAGAAGCGTAAGTGTTTATGGCTTTGTATTTATATGAACGGTATGAGTGTCTTTTTCCATTTATTTTGCGTTCCAAGTGGAGCATAGACCTTCGAGCTTTAAGTTTTGAAGTGTCACTAGCCTTGGTATCGTTTTTATGGGGTTAGGTTATTAGCCTCGCGTCCAGCCTGCTCTCTTATCTAGATTTACTGCCGGCTAGTAAACTAGGTGAGGTTTAAGAGTAGTGCGTGTGCTGGGAATAAAACTTGAACCGTCGACACTCAACGCGGTGATAAAGGTTTTTCACAACGTTTACTGATGGAATAACTAGTGGGGTTAGTGAAAATGAAAGAGATGATCACAGGTGTTTGAATTGTCTCCCATGTTATGTGCTAGAATATATTGAGTAATGCTGAGGTTAGGAGTAGTGTTAAGGTAAGGGAGGGAAGTCACACGATGAGGTTGTAGAGGTGGATCGATTTGAGATGCTTAGAACATGTGCTACGCATGCCTAACCATCAATCGCCTTCCTCGACGGGCAATATTAGCCTCCAAAGCCTCAGGATGGTCGGGGGTGGGTGCCTTGCGCTGCGGGTTGGCCACCCCTCCGCACACCTCTTGAAATGCTCCCATATGACCGGGCGTCTTACATAGCCTCTCCTGAGGAAGTCCTACTCACTGCCTTCACGTGGCGGAGGTGTTTTTCACCAAAGTGAGAGGGCGAAAGCGGATGCCCGGCGCTCTTCACCGGGTTGACTGTCCATTGGATGACAGTCTAGGGGAGATGGCTAAACCCTGATTCCAAACCTGCAACGACTGGCGTATGAAGCTCACTGGAGCTCACCGGCAGACGTATGGACAAAGGGCTTGTTGGATGTCCTGGATGTCTGGCCCCATTCAAAAAGGCGTATGAACCGAACTCCGGTCACCGGCTGCCAATGGATAGTGGATTCCCTACTCCACTCCTACTGCCTTGTAGGTCACACTTGGTTTTGTAAAGGCTAGAGCTGCACTCTCAAACAAAAGGCCGAGTGGTTCTGGGGACATCACTCGTACCAAATTCCCATGAAACTTCGTAAACTCTCTTCATCAGATCGCTGCGCCTGGCTAGCGATGATTTGAGAAGTTCATGAAGCCGGCTCATCCTTCCGTAGGAGATAGCCGAAGCAAAGTAAGTAAGTAATATTAGCTGACACAGGATTGGTTAGTTTGGAAAAGAGCTAGTTGGTAGTCAAACCAAAGCTTGGTATCAATCCATGAAATCTTTGATAGTTTAAGCCGCGTGAGAAGGTGTAAACTGACTGACTGGTTTGGGTCCCGTGGATGGTAAGAACCAATGAAGGTTGGAGACAATTGGTAATATGGCTCAAAGTCGTTCTCAATGGCTGACTGAGATGTATTCACTCTTTGCAATCTCCCATATCCAATAGACCCTATTGTTTTCCCATGTTACTACTCTTTCTCCTGTAGTACAGTGTTGCTTGTTATTGTTCTTTTTGAATCTCCTTTTTCTCTCTTTTGTGTGGTACATGGAGAGTGACGACTTGAACTGCTGTTCTTCTGTGCAAAGTTCTAAGTTGAAACCAGTCAGTTAGCTAGGGCTACAGAGCAGTAATTGTAAGGCTCATAGCCTAGTACATATAAGATGTGTTTCTAATAACTAACTTCGAAGAAATGTCTATGTCCTTAACCTATTGCGTACATATATAAAGAAGTATGCGAGTGAAATATACAGATATGAGAAGCCAATTGTGATTTATTTGATAGGGTTGACATAGAAGAGTTTATAGGATTATGAAGACCATGGTATAATATAAGTCGACTTATGAAGTCAATAGTTGTTAGATTCATTTTTATAATCAACAAACTTCATAGATAGTAGAACAAGTGGTTGTTAATCTTAACTGAAAACCAAATATGAGTATTTTATCTCATTTTAGAATTTATCAGTTGAATTTATTTGCATCTTAGTGACTAATGGTTTTCTTGATGAGATACCAAACTCGAGTGAGTTATTTAAGTTGTAGAGGAACAAACTTGTCACACTTTTGTTCCCGCCTACTTGAATGGATAAAACAGGGGCGGTGAATTATTACTTTAATTTTCTTAGGTAGTTGATTTTATGTGATCTTGTGTTACAGGCTTAATGGAATGCTGCTATAATAATATCACATGTTACGTTTGGTTATTTTAAAGGTTGTTCTATGGACTTGTTGTTTTACTCAGCTGGTATATCTACTGCGGCGCTTGCTATACTGTATACTGAAAACATCTCGCGATTGCTTTTATCCTCACTTAAAAAACTCAGTATCTACCTGTGTAAATCCATTCCATATAAATCATTAATAAGAAGTTGTGCGTACGGTTAGTCTTAAATGACAAAGTTTTATGTGATGACTAACTCAAGGTGTACATTTCATCTTAAGTCGAAGATATTTTGGCTGGTGATGACTAGCAGTGGAATCGAAGATGCACAATTTGTCCCATTTAAGGGACTCATCAACTGGATCTAATTGCATTCTCAGTGAGACTCTAACCCTGCACCCATTGTTTCAAATGCCAAAGCATTATCCACTAGGGCATGAGAGCTACCATTTGTGTGAAGGGTATCAGCTATTATTTGTTTCCAAGACAACAGAGACTGAGCATTTTGGTTCAATATAATCAGTCAGCGGGAAATGTAAAATTAACGTGCGAACAAATGTAGCAAAGATATTCAAGTGTTAATATGCATGAATTTGATTGTTTTCCGGATTTCATCGTGAGGTCACATCGGTCAGAGAACAACTGGAAAACCTGGGAGTACTAGACAGCTGTTTCGTTCTAGTTTTGGGAATCTTCAGCAGTACGCACCCACCACCAGAGGTCGAACCGAGAACCTTCCGGTTGCAAGGTGAGGTCGTAGACCATTCAGTCACTGGGACCAGATCCAATAGCCCATGAATTCCAACTTCTGCCAATTTTATGAGCCACTGGGTCTGGTCCCAGTGACCAAATGGTCTGCGAGCTCGCCTTGTAACCGGAAGGTTCTGGATTTGACCCCTGGCGGTGGGTATGTACTACTGAAGAGTCCCATGCTAGAACGAAACAGCTGTCTAGTACTCCCAGGTTTTCTAATGGTTCTCTAACCAGTATCAAACATAGTTAATTTCTTTTGCTTTATCCATATTTTTATTTATTTTTTCAAATTTTTTTTAGTGAGTACTTAGCTACTTTTAAAAAAACAGTTGCAATGCATGAAGTCTTTCTACAACGATTGGCTTCTCATCCAACATTTAAACATGATCATGGTTTTCGTGTTTTCTTAGAATTTGAAGAAGAGTTGAATGTACGAAATAAGACACGAAAAGAGAAGGTATGTTCAATGCACTTATACAACTAATATAATATTATAAAAAATATACCGGGAGATTCATTGTATATTTGATATACATCTAATTATTTATTCCATTCGGTGTTTACTGATTCCCAGTCATCATCATGTGCATAGATACCTTGTTTTAAGGAGATTGCCTTGAAGTGTTAATCAGTATTAGTGTTCAGGAAGTATTTTGTTTCTATGTTAGATAGACAAACAGATTTTATTAGCACAAAATCTACTATTGTGCTGTATCATTCTTGGACTGACCGCATTTCATGTCTGCTTTTTCAATTTGGCAGTGAAAAATGAAGGTGAATAAATAAATAAATACGTCTTCTATTATATGCATTCCTTAAGTTTCAAGTAAAACATGCGGCTTCAATTGGGATATCTTAATTGTATTCAGGTCTGAGTCATTATTTTCACTGGATCCACGACTAAGCAGAAGCTTTCATTTCCTATTCACATAGTCTATATGTCACGGTTGATCACTGAATTACTTTGCTTTCCATTCGAGTCCTGACTTGCGTGTGATGTCATTTGAAATTGTCTCTTCAGTGTATGTCTAATCCATCTCCATTTCTTTCTGCACTTTCGTTGAGTAACAGATTGTTGGCTTGTTCCCTGCCACACTTCCTTGTTGTTTATCCCCTTGCCAGCCGGTTATCTGATCTTCAGAACTGAGTGAAGGTAGCTAGCTGTTGATGAAAGTTAGCCTGCAGCTGGCTGTTAGAAATACTCTTCGTGATGCGCATGCTAATCCTTTAAACCACATATAAGCACTGACCTGTTGAAAATTTGAATCTTGTTCCCTCGGTGAAATGCGGCAGATCTGTGCACTGATTTCAGAGCAATGAAGACCCGTCTTACTTCCCCATTCTGATCCTTGCTGGTTTTGACATCTTTACCGGTTCCGTCTCTAGTTGCTTCTCAGGTGAGGTAAGCGAAAAAGATCAATTCTCGTAGATTTTTCCCATTGATGATGGTAATTGCTGCTTGTTGGTTGTTAGTTAAGAATCTTCATCTCTTTTAGCTTTTCAAAGTTCTCTGCTCCTCGTTAAAAGTTGTCAGTTGACAAGCCAGCCGTCTCACCTACACTAGGCTTTTTGTTGTGTTGAATGAGTTGTGTCGATATTCGACTGTTGTCAGATAAAACTTCTGTTTCCATCTCATGTGTGTAGCTTGTGTTTACGAAGCATCACAGTCCACTTATAAGTGCCGTGTTCTCCTACATGTAAAACCCTTAAATAAACGATTTTACTCGTCTTACTCGATAACTGATCAACACTGTTCTCATGCATTTTACTATGAATCACATATATTATATGTGTTGTTCAATAATATATTACCCTATTGTCAAGATAAAAGTTGCTGGAATATATACTGGTTCTCAATGGAGACATTTTGATCCAGTGTTAAATACCTACTTATCAGGATTCACCGGAAAGACATCTACGCGGTTTCGATCATCAATTGAACTCTTCAACTTATTTTGTATATTCGTCTTAGTTTTCTCAGTAACGTCTTTACAAAACTGAAGAAATTTCATGTGGCATATGACAAATCCGTGTGTGATCAGATTGTTGTTTGAAATGTGTTGCGCAAATACATTACACGATTCAGACAAATTACGTCTTCTTATTGCTTTATCTGAATTCATAAAGGGAACTAATTGTTTTAAATTTTTAAAGAGAAGACTCCCTCCCCACACTATCAAAAGGTTAAATGAACTTGTTAACCTTAGGTGTAAAATTATCGTCGAACGTAACACGTCGGAATTTTATGAATTATGTATTAAAAATCATTCCTTCCCGAGGCAATTTTATAAAACTTTGAAATTCAGTAAATTACAACCAAATATCTCTAATCTTGTTCGTCTTACAAAGTCACATATCGAAAATGTTAAACAAACGTTACAAGGGTTACTTGTTCTTCATACCGATGCGTCACTTATTTTATCTGAATTATCAATAATATGCCACAGTTTTGTGAAGACGTTACTCAGAAAACTAAGACGAATATACAAAATAAGCTGAAGAGTTCAATTGATGATCGAAACCGCGTAGATGTCTTTCCAGTGAATCCTTATAAGTATGTTAAATACCTAAACAAATCATTGATATTAAGATTGATCATTTTCTCTAATTCCAGTTAGAGAATCATTGAAAAACACGGAGTACTGGACAACTGTTTCATCTTTATTTGGGACTCGTCATCAGTATGCGCCCATGACCTCATGGGTGCCATGTCATAATGGTTTGACATAATATCGCTTTAATTTTATAGTATCGTAAATATAGTGCAACAATAAATGAAATTTATCTCTATCTTTTCCTTTCTCTTCTCTTGAATTTATTTAGGCAGCTGATTTTTTCAAATCTGTATCAAAATCAGCTGATGAAACAATTTGGTTAAATAATCAAAAAGATAATGATGTATTCTTTCGTGAAGAGAAATGCATCCTAGCTGGTTATCATTCTGCTGTAAAAGATGCAACAATTGCCTCTGATTTAGCCTCAAAATGTCGTAAAACAAATGCAAACACACTGTTACGAATTCAATTAGCTCTATCTAATCTAATACCGAAAGAGTGTAATGTGACTCCAGAAACAGAGTTAGTTTTGTTATATATCCGTTTGTGTGTTCTTGTTACTTCATATATTAGAATCTAGTTTATCTATGATATATGTTGTTTAATATGTGTGAGTCGGTCGGTGGCTTAACGGTAGAATGTGCACCAACCACGCCTCATGTGGTCCGAGGTTCGGTCCCCGACTAACGCACTCCTGTACCTCTCTAGGCGAGTAATAAGACCGGTGAATAGGTAAGGTTGGACATGAGGCTGGCAACCACACCCTGCAGAAATTAATACCACTGTCCTGTGTGTTCCAGTGGGAACATAAACGAACAAAATAATAAATAACTAATTATGTACAGTATAATTTTATGCGAAATGATGAAGACGATCTACAACCCATGTTGAGATTTATTTGGCGTTGATGGTTTCTTCGAGCTGCAGGGTTTATTTATACACAACTTCTTCAGCACTAACCGCAATGTGATGAGGTAAGCTGTTGAAACTTTTCACGAAATATCTTCCCCTTTGTTGCGACTTCTACTGTGATTGGTAGTCTCTGGAGATTTTCTTGAGAATGTATTCATTTGCATGCAGAAGATGCAGACTTCCGGGTTGGGGCCCGCCCTCGGGACTCTAAGAATCAATGGCTGGAGACAATAGGTGACATGGCTCAAAATCGTTGTCAATGGATTACGCAGATGTATTCAGTCTCTTTAATCTTTCATATTCCTTTCTACCATTACTCATTCTGTTTCACTCTTATACTTGTCAAAAGTCTATTGATTCTCTTCACTCATCTTCTTGTCTACCTTAGTGTGCTATTTGGAACGTGGTAACTCGAACTGCTGCACTTCGGTGCCAAGTTCTATGTTGAATCCAGCCAGCATTCATTTGCATTGATATTGATTGCTTCGTTTGTTTTCATTCAAGTGAACAAACACTAGAAACTTGTTAGCTAGCACAAGTGTACAGAAAGCCCACCCATAAAGATCGAATACTCAATTAGAAAAGCAAGAACCTTACAACACACAAAATAAGTTGTATACAAACATTATTAAAGAAAGTTCTGCTTGTAATCGAATGGTCTTGGGTTCTATTCTCGGTGGGATCATTGGTGCGTACTGCTGAAAAGTCCCGACTGAGGACGAAACATCTGTTCAGTACTTCCTGGTTAATAATGGTTTTCTAACTAAAGTCAATTCGTGATCAAGACTGAAATTACTGAAAAGAGTCAGGACATATTGCAGCACTCCCGCCTTGTGGAAAATAGGAGAGAAATATATTATAATCGTATTCCAGAAAAACAAATATCCATGAAACTACTATCAACCCGACTGGTCAGCACAAAATCATCCAATCAAAGTACAAGGAAAGTTGATTTACTATATATGAAGAATAGACTATTGAAACATTTTAGGATAGATATCACCCACAAATTTATTCAATATAATCTTTTGCTTCATACTATGAAAGCTGAAAGACTCAGTAGCAAAAGAAGGCGAAGCTGACATCACGTGTAAGCTAAATCGAATCAACTGCGGATTTCGCCTTCACGGAAGAGCACTAACTAGAATTATATACATTCATCCATATGAGTTCATGTGGACAACTGTGAGCATCAGTTTAACTGAGAAAATGTGACATAGGGAACACGAAGAATACCGGAGAATCCCTGAAAGCCTTGAATTCAGAATCAATTTTCAACTAGCAGACATGTGAATATCAATATCAATAATAATAATAATAATTTGCTTTATTCCAAAACAGTACTTGTGATACAGAATGGAATTCTCAGCATTCTTACTACAGTATTGCATCCAGTTAGTACATTGTCAATAAATAGAATTCTACATAGATTAAGGAAATCTCAGTTCATTATGACAACAACATATTGGGATGTCGGTAGCAAAGCCAAAGTTGAACAGTGTTTGAAGGTGTTAGAAAAGTAGGTGCTATCATATTTACTGGCGTAAGAGGAAGAAAGAAACAAAGCAGCACGTAACGAAAAAAAGAAAAAAAAGAAAGAGAAAAGGAAAATAAAGAAAGGAAATGTTGTACCTATAAATGGTATGAGTTGGAAAGACGAGGTCCAGTTGTTCTACTGACTATTTAGTGAATTACAGGTGTCACGCCTAATGCTTTCTTTATCACACAGAACACGAGCTAAGTAGGGTATGGTTGAGTTTTTGTACTTGCTGGTGCGAGCATATAGTTTTATATACAGGCTTCTGGTTTTGCCTGATGAGATGCAAGGAGAGAGTTGTGAGTGAAGAGGGTGGTGTGAATTAGAAAAAAGTGGATTTGGCCCATTTTTCACATGAGTCCATGTGCCTATCAACCAGAATATTAGCAAGCTGGTACGTTGCTTACCTTACTGACAACCTTTAACATCCTGCGTAATATGTTATAGCCTTTCTTCAGTAGCCCGGGAAAAACAAAAAAGTTAAATATCAGATCAATAAAACAATCAGTGTCTATGCAAATGAATGCAATCCCAAGAAAATCTCAATCGACTGCTAACCACAATCAACGCCATTAGAAAGGACAGATATTTCGTCCGTTAAGAGTCCCAATAGCTCACTTTACATCTCGATTAGCTCTGAAGATGTTATATGGAGGAAGACAATGAAAGCTCTGCAATTCGACTGTCCATCTCAGAGAATATAACTCCCCCCCCCCCCAAAAAAGACTGATTTGGAATATTAGTGTTATTTATCATCTGTGTAATATTCCTATCTGAATGTATTTGATTGAATAACAAGATCAAAATCAGAATTGTTTAACTCAAAGCATATAAACCATGCATATACAGTTGTTCATTATAGCGTAATTTATGAAAACTTTATAAAAGTAAACAGTTTAAAAAGAAAGTTGTTAACAGACTATGGTTTTTGTGCTTCTTCTTTCCTTTTCTTCCTTCACGTTCCCAGTGGAACATAAGGCTTCAAGCTAGAGCTATGAGGTTTCAGTAGCAGTGGTGTTTACTTTTACGGAATGGTGTTGCTAGCTAAATGCCCAACCTTCCCTCTCTACCGGTCTTATTACTGGCTTAGTGAGGTAAAGGAGTGCGTCTGTGGCTGGGAATCGAACCTCGAACCACATGAGGCGTGGTTGGCAAGCATCCTACCACTGTGCCACTGACGCACAGTTTTGTTTTACAGTTATGTTATTTTCTGTTTATTCAGTCTCCTTTTTGAAAGAAGAAATAAGTTTATGTAGGATGATACAAATAAGACAGACAGTCAGCTCAGATAATTCACTTTTTATTTGTTTTATCAGGCTAGTTTTACTTAGGTTACCAGTAAATACTGAAAAGAGGAAAAGTGTGCTTATTTTATTTTCTCCGGTGTATTGTAAGGCTGAATTTATCACGAACTGACATCAGAATATTTGTCTAATCCTCCTCTGTAATATAATTTAGGTCACTCAGGTATTCCAATAATTAATCTATGGTCCAGTTACTGTTTCTAATTCTAATGGTTCATAATACTTTAACTCCTACCAACCCAGCGCATAACGCGACCTCTATCCATTGTTATCGGTGAATGAGAGTCCTTTAACCCTGACCAAGTAGTTGGCCTTAATCGTTACAATCTGTCTGTCATGAGAACTTCAGATTGTTATAACGGAGGGTTTCTGACTTGTGGTTGTTTAATTTGACTACGATGCGGCTCCAGACGCTATACTATAGTCACTCAATCACTTGAAAACATTCCTCCACATTGAGATAGACACAAAAGGTAGATTTAACCGCAACAACAACGACAACCCCGATAACAACATTCTTTTATTATTCAAAATACAGGGTATATATATATATATTGTTTACACATCCATGGAAATTTAAACTATAAAATCAATATCTGATTGGCTGGATGACCTTGAAGATCCTCCAAGAATAAATGAGTCTAATAACTGTCCAATCAGGTCATCATGCCAGTGCATGCACCAGTCATGACTTCACGGCTACCTACGATGAGTTATCCTTCCTAACACATCTCAAGATTAGTAAATAATGCTCAGTAAACTAAATTCCAGCTGTTAATTTTATGGTCTGATGGATGGATAAGCCTATACAAGGAGAAAGTTGAAAACTTAGTCATTGTATAGGAGGGTGTTTGTGAGTCGTAATAAGTCTGTCACAGGACATAACAGTTTCGGGTTCGATCCTGCAGGAATCTCTTGTTGTTGTTGTTGTTGTCGACAGATGCTCAAGTAATAGGGGCTGAATATAGTAATTACCTAATACTTCTTAGCATATATTGATTCTACGGATAGTACCGGTATGTAATGTAATTCCAACTGAAAATCATGTAAATCTCATCGTACATTAGTTCTTCAGAAAGTAGAAGTGTGTTAGATGAGTGTTATGTTCAACTCTGGGAGACCTAGAAAAATAACAAGTTCAGAATGTTAATTCTGTGTTAGCCAAATACTTTTGAAATTACTGTACCGCATTCCAGTGATTCTTCGTGAAACGGAAATTGACATGACTTCAACATGATTTCGGAGTTTTAAGGTACTATTGCGATCCATATGAACAATTATTGATATATCAGGATGATATTTTTTTCTGTATACCTTAAGTAATTACACTTGTAAAACATTAATGCTTATTTTTTCTAATATTTTTCTTCAAACATTTTTTCGACAGCTTAACAACTTTACTGACTAATTTCTTTGAAAATTATCAGGTGAGTATTTAATAGAATAATGTTTGTTACTTATTTCAAATGCTGTTTCATAAAATATTCTATGTATACTGAAAAGTAGTCAGCATAGTGGCGCCTCACTCACTGAATCGATTCTATCGATTATGTGTCTGATCAAGAAAGTTTTGTCTGCTTATATAAGTGTATGAATGATTATTACTTCCCGGTCGCCTACACCATAAAAGTTGATTTCTTCTTTGAGCATTAGGGTTGCTTGACTTCAGAGTCCAATGTACAACTGCTTGAGATCAGTCACACACACGGTCGGTTTGTAGTGGTTTTTGGAGTTATGTTTGTATGATCTTATTGCCAGCTACTAACCACCGCAGTTGTAAGCCGAGATGTACAATTTTTGGTATTGAACTTTATTATTTATTTCTTATCACTCATCTCCAGAGCGGAGAGGCAGCACACTTTGGCTTGTTGATGATCATTTGAAGGAAACACCTCACTGCTGTCACATCCCTATTCGCTAGCATTACGCATTGACTCATGATATATATGATGGTAACAGATTTTAGTCTGATTGCTATCCTAAGTGCTTTTTGGTATCGTAGGACCTGCAGAAGCATTCGCTCCAGCCAGTGTAACTTTGGATCATTGTGATGTACAAGAGCCACCACCATGTCAAGGTAGAAACTGTCAGTTGGGATCGATTGTGTGTCTGTATATTTGATACGATCACCATGTAATTAGACTCATTATTGCAAAGCATTGTTAACTGTGATGTTAGATGAATAGACATAATCAGTAGGGACTTTTAAATCATAAATTTTATGCTTATCAGAAGTCATGATAAAGGCTCACCTATGCATTTGTTTCATCTTAGAAGGATCACATATCACTCAGAGGTGTGTTTAAGTTGGAACTCAGTTACCTATAACACATTTTATGATATATGAGCCACATTTATTGTTTTGAGGCTTATAACAGTTTGCCTAGTTAATCAGGTTGGATTAGGTGATAGGAGATTCGAACTGGTGACCTTTTGATTGAAAGTTGAGTGTCTAAGCCATTTACTCACATCTCCACTGCTGCAGTGAAAGATGAAATTAGTTCCCTTTATTATTATTGTATTATTGATTCCTTGGGTTCCGATTAAAACGTAGGGCTTCATTAACACATCTCCACCTTGTTCTAATTTCTACGGTCCTCTTTAGCTGGGTTCACGATTGCCCATAGTCTCTCATCTCGCGCGATCTCCTCATGTCGCCCTTGGATGACCTACTCGTCACTTCCCATTGGGATTCCACTCGAGCAATGGCCTGGAGATGGCGCGAGGTCATTCAACGGTCTCAGCGTATGCCCAGTCCATCTCCATTTCCTCCTTCATATTTGTTGAGCGAACGGCTCTTGGTTAGTTTGTTCATATAGTTTCTTGTTTCTAATACTTTCTGGCTGGCCGGCCATTTGATCCACAATACGGAACGGAGGTGACTGTTGAAAAAAGTCTTGAGTAGCTTGTTGGAAATGGTTTTCATGACGCAGAGTGCAAGTTTGTGAGCTATGTAGTAGAACTGACTGACTTGACATTTGTGTTGAATATCCTAACTTTTTTGTTTATGCTATTGAGTGAAGAAGAATTCCAAAGTGATTTCAGGTTGATGAAGGTGTGTGTATCTTGCCTTTTCGATTGTGGCTGGCTTTGACATCTTCATCCGTTCCTCTGGCTGAAGTTGAAACAATGCCTTCTAGAGTTTCCTTTGGATTGATTGAAATAAAGCGGAAACTACTTGCATATAATACATATAATCGGTTCATTTTGGTTACTTATTAACTCAATGAACTTTCTGTTTAAAAACTATTTGAATACAGACTGATTGACTTTAAATATTTCTTACAACATATGATTACTTCCAACTTTTCACATTCTTTAACAATGGATTGTAATTTTATCAAGTTAAAAATTGTGATGATGGAAGAAAGAAACTATCATCTGACGATTTAATTGATTAGCTTGTAATTTGCATGTTTCCTGAAGTCGTCATCAAATGCTTTAGAAGAGGAATCATAATTTCTTCTATTCAGTTTTTTAAAGTAGTAAACACACCATGATTTAAAAATAAATAAATAATGATAATAAAGGTAACTGTAGTAATCAATATCGGGCATACGATTCGCCTCTGTCAAACATAAGGTGATGCTGCAGAATTAGGCTACACCGACTCTCCTAGCCTAAAGTTAGGGAGTGAATTGATTGGGCATGTTGACCATTTCCCTTATTTGAGAAGTTGCATCAACCCGAATGTACTGATTAGTGATAAAGTTTCAGCACCGATACAAAAGGCTCATGTGATATACGGCATCTTAAGCCATCTCTAGCGTTGACGTGATATTCAGCTATCTATCAAGAAAAGTGTGTATTGTAAAGCTGTTCTCTCTCTCTCCTTGTATGCTACTGTGAGAAATGGCCATTGAGATTAGAGGACATGAAAAGGCTAGCAGACTTTGGTGACTGGTGTTTGCGTTCTGTCTCCCGTGTTAAGTGGTATAATATGGTGTATCATAATGATGTTAGGTGTAAAGTGCTAGGTGGTAAGGAAGGGAAGTCAATCTACGGGGTTGTGGAGCTTGGACACGTGTTGCGCCCTCCTCGTTGAGCAGTATTAGCTGACATACTCTTAGGTCGGAAAAGAGTTAGGTGTAGTCAAACTGAATCCTGTCATCAGTCTATAAAAGTTTTTGACTGGTGGTTTGAGCCAAGTAGAGAGGTGTAGACTGCCTGGTGTGCGTCGCCAGGATGCTAAGAACCGTTGGTTGGAGACTGTTGGTGCCATGTTCCAAAATCCTTGAAACTCAGCCAGTCAGTAATCAAGTGTATGTCCACTTACTAGAAAATGAATGATAATTACTCTTCAAACTCAGGTATAAGGAACTAAACTGAACTGAATTTACAACAGAAGACTTTACATAAAAGGGCATCAGTGCAATTTGCGAAGAAAACTGTAATAAAGAGAGATATACTGGGCAAAGAATAATTACATGGTAAATAATGTGGATTTAATGAATCTGAGAGATTACAAAGAGCATGAATATCCAGACCATAAATGTTGTGAGTTTTTCGGGATTAATTCAAATCCGAGTCAGATTGAATCACTATAAAATCAAAATAATATTTTTCTAACTTATTACCACATATCTTGCAGTCTAATTAAATAAAACATATAAAGACAGACTATTCGTCATTATATGTGCGTCGGTTGTATAGCGGTTGGACGCTCGCCGACCATGTACATGATCCGGGGTTCGATCCCCGGCCGACGCACTCTTTTACCTCGCTAAGTCAGAAATAATTCTGGTGAAGAGGAAAGGTTGGGTATGAGACTAACAACCCCATCCTGTAAAAAAATTTAGCACTGCTACAGAAACTTCAAGCCACCAACTTGAAACCCTATGTTCCACTCGGGAACGTGAAGGAAGAAGAAAAAAATTCGTCATTATATATGTATATCGGCTTCTAAGCAATGATCGTACTTATCACTTGACATGTTTTCCATGCAGTAGACAACGCGCACATACATCTGCATACAGATATACACATATTGTAGCAATTTAACATCGACATGTTGACAGTAATCAATACAAATATATGATTACTGTTCACATATATCAGGACCCAGTGACCGATTGATCTGCGAGCTTGCTTTGTAACCGGTAGGTCCTGGGTTTGAACCCCAGTAGCGGTTGATTACAGCCGATAAGTCCCAAACTATGACGCCATGTCTGTTCAGTACTCTTTGCTGACTTTTAGTGGTTCTCTAACTAATATCCATCTGTGATCAAACTTGAAACCCGTCAAATCCCTACAAACTGACTCTTGAAAATTAATCTGATGTTCGCTAGTGGCCGGCTTCAGGACGAAGTTGCCTGGAGTTCTAGTGAGTAATCATGATCAGTGGGAGTGAGGACAATTACTCGCCGATGACAGTGGCTAGTGGTCGCGGTAAAAATCACAAATGTTCACCTACAAGTGACCTTTACAAAAGTCCGCTTTGATTTATGTACTGTTTGACCATATATTTTGATGTTTAATAAGATCCGAATAATTCTCCTGAAGAAGAAACGATTTTCTAAACACCCTGACATTGTTTTAAATAATTTTGTAATGATTACAATAAGTGAATGCATCGGCACCATTGAGAACAACTTTGAGCCATGTTACTATCAATCGTCAGTTATTAGTTTTCAGCATTTTGAATACCCAAAACAGACAGTCTACACCTTTTTATATGGCTGACTCAGATCACCAGTCAAAAACTTCATGAATTAAGGCCATCTTTTGATGTGATGACCTTCAAGCTGCATATCATAGTTTACTACATGGCCACTTGTAATTCTATGCAGTTGGTAATCATTCACACCTATTATGTTTGGACTAGTGATGTACTACTATCTGACTACCAAAACGTCAGTAGATGGATTGGGACTCGAACTCTTAACTCACTGACCCCTTAAGACAACTCCCTGCTTCGATCTGAATGACTGAATTCAACGTATAAATTTGCACAGATGTGCAGCAGTTCGAGTTGCTACACTCAATATACTACACAAGATAAGGGAAAAGAGTAAAGAGAGTTTCAAAAGAGGGATAATAAACAGAAGTGTGAGGACAGAAGAATAGTAATGTGGAAGAACGATAGAGTGAATGCATCTGTGCCAGCGATTGAGAACGATTTTGAGCCATTTCGCCAATAGTCTGTAGCCACTGGTTTTTGCCATCCCGGGGACCCCAACCAGTCAGGAAGTCTAAACCTCCCTACGTGGCTAGCTTAAACTAACTTGTATGGATTTCATTGACTGATGAAGCCATGTTTTGCTTTCACCACCACTAGCTCTTCTCTAACCTGATCAATCCTATGTCAGCCAGACAACATTACCCGTTGAGGAATGCAATGGCTATGCACACGCAATTCGTATTATGACAATTTTAATCGGTGTAACTTCACAACCTTGTCGACTGATTTCCCCTCCCACCTACTGAGCACTCGACCGAGACCTAACCTCAATATTACTCACCCTACTACGCCTGCCACTTAACATGGGGGATAGGAGGCAGACATATATGATCAAAGACAGCTAGCCTTTTCATGTCTTCCACTTTCAATGACCATGTCTCACATCCATAGGATTAGGCTGGAAAACAGTGCAGTAATATATGGAAGTCTTTGACTGTTGGCTTTAGCCGTGTAGAGAGGTGTAGACTGCCTGGTTTTGGGTCATATGGGTGCTAAGAGCCAGATGCTTGATAGTGTTGGTCACATGGCTCAAGACTGTTCTTAGTGGTGCAGATGCATTCACTCTTTGTAGCCTGTCAGATTTATTAAATCGAACGTCTTTCCATGTTACTATTCTTTCTCTCATGCATTTCTGTTCATTATGTGTTCTTTGAGGTTTCTTTCCACTAGTTTTGTATGCTACATGAAATGTGGCAACTTGAACTGTACTATGTTATACGTTAAAACTCAGTCAGTCGGTTAACCTACTTCAAAACACCTGAAAAAATCATTCAACTTTTCATGCCAGATGCTTAACCTGATTCTGAATCACTGTTAGTCTTTCTGAGTTTTACTCTAGAAAATATGACTCTGACTATCTGATTTACGTTTATGTGGTAGATTGTAACCGAAATATAATAAGGTATATATGCTGAATTGGGGGGGGGGTGCGTCGGTGGCACAGCGGTTAGGAATCTTGCCGACCATGTACATGGCCCGGGGTTCGATCTCCTACCGACGCACACCTGATATCTATGGTTGGCCTGCAAAATTTGGCCTGCCGATGTCACATGCTGAAAATTCCATATTTGTACCACAAATACTGTGTGGTTTCAAGCTATGATCAAAATAAAAAATAAATCAGTTATACATTTACAACGTATTGCTTGAAAATTTTACTGCCTAAATCAATTTATTAAATCCTCAATATTAAGATTTCTCGACACTTGAATCAACCATTCATTTGTAATGCTGATGGCTCTCATATTGAGATGCATCTTCATGTCCAAAGTCAGTGGGATTCGCTGTAGTTTATCAAGTCTAAGCATAATAACAGGTCATCACTACTCTCAAGCCTGTGTGGAGGTCAACAGCACTCAACATCAAAAATAAGATCAGGATTTTCAACTCCAATGTGAAGTCAGTGCTACTCACCATACGGATCAGAGACCTGGCGCGTCATAAAGAGCATCTCAAACAAACTACAGACCTTCATTAACAGTTGTCTTCGCTCAATACCACTCAAGATCAGATGGTGGGCCAGAAGAGATCAGCAACAGAGATCTCTAGGAGCGAACCAACTGTGAAACAAATATGCAGGAAGAAATGGAGATGGATTGGCTGGTCATACTCTGAGGAAACCATCAAGTGAGTGACATCACTAGACAAGCCATTGCTTGAGTGGAACCCGAAAGGGAAGCGGTGAGTTGGTCGTCAGTGCAAGGGTGACTTGGAGGAGGTCATGTGAAGAGGAGATGAAAACGTGTGGGCAGACTTGGAGCCAGGTGAAAACTCTAGCAGAGAACCGAACGCAATGGAGACGCGCGGCTGAAGCCCTATGTTCCTCTAGGAATTAAAGGAAACAATAATAATAATATCTACTGAATTATGATAGAACACAGAGATGTATAAATTATGTATGCATACTCTCAATTACAATAAAATATGACCTCTGTTTTAAATGTATAATGGTTGTTTAGAAAATTTCTTCTCTATATCATGTTTTTTCTAACTTCGTGAATCTATTTCTGAAGTATGTATCTTTTTAAAAATTTTAATTGTAGAAAATCCTGGTTCGTTTAAGTTCAGATGAAGATTTGAAGTTATCTGACACTCTGCGTTATTATGCTATCGATACAGGTGCTGCACGTGCATTACTTTATCGTCGATGTCGTGCTCTAGCAGACTATGAAGCTGCTAATCGTAATCTTGATAAAGCACGTGCACGTATGAAAGATGTTCAAGCGGCAGAAGATGCACAGACTGCAGCCAATGAACGATTTAAGTCTATATCTGAATCAGCTAAACTTGGTAAGTAGTCAAAGTTTTTATATGAATAGATGTTTTTGATACTCATTACATTGTAACAACAGAAGACAAGGGCCAGGCAACAGATCGTTTATTATGGGAATCAACACATATTTATAGATTTTCGTGTGCATTATTATAAATTATTGTTAGCAGACAAACACAGTCTTCTGATTGGTTGTTTCTCACTGAAAGTTAATCTTTCATCTCTTTGTGGCTGTTTCTTGAATGTTAGAGCCTTTATCTGCTAATTGTATCCGCCTACGCAAAGTCTGCTTTGATTGGTTGTTGAATCAGTCAGTCTTTGTTCTTGTTTTCACATGACCAATATTTGAGATATACACGTTGACGTAAATTACTGTCTACCAATTCGGCTAGCAGGCAGCTCTCACCACAACATCAGTCAAAATATACTTCAGTAATTCAAGCGAAGAATGCTTACCAACCGAGCGGGAGGTCTGATGCCCTTCTAAATCTCTCCTGACTGTTTTGAAGCCTGGGAAAGGGCAACGTTAAGTGTATGACTGGCAACCCTTACGTCGTAAGAACAGAGTCACTGCTAATTAAACTTTGTAGGTCAAATCTTGAAGCTCTATGTTCCTCTCGGAACGCAAGGAATACGAGGAAATCCCTGTAAAAAAAACGCATTTTATCGAGTTGGCAAAGTTAAATTTAAAGTACCACCAACTACCAATCAGCGAATGACCTCGAACGCACTAATCACGTGAAGGAGGCATTTTTGTGTATGGAATATATATATTTATGGGAAAAAGCATAAAAACTGTAGTAAAGTTTTACAGACGATACCTTCCTCTCACATGTGATAAAACTAGCTCTCAGGAGTATCAGAGTAGAATTCCATTGTGGGTAAAATTCATTTTGATAAAGTCTCATAGTGATATACAGTAATATTTCCTAAGCAATAAATTGTGCTCTAAACTTCGTCTTCAGTAAATATTACTGTATAACACTGTGAGACTTTATGAGAATAAATTTTGCCTACAATGAAATTATACTCTGCAACAGTGCACAAGCTCTATTCATATATGAACACAGCAATTTAACCACCTTCTATACATGTAGTTATTTAAGTCTTCTAACCCTAACAATAACCTTAATCTTTCCTAAACCTAGCTCTAACGTGAAAATATGCCTAAACTAACCCTAATCTAACTTGAACTAACCCTAATGTCGCCTTTATTAGGTTAACCTAACCCTAACTTGTCCTTGGCTTAAAGCGTAACTTAATCTTTCCTAAACCTAAGCTGAAACTTGCCAGATATCCCATTTAATAGCATAACACTTCGATGAGCATATTTTATTGATGACGAGAATATTCAATAGCTTGCTTTAGTGAAAGTTTCAAGGTCATTGGTGCTGTCGCACTCCATTGGTAGTTAGTGGTGCCTAAAGTTTAACTTGTCCATCGAGTTAGCAAAATGAAAGGATACATTAAAGTTCGAGACAATTGTTTATCAATTCATGTTGATTATCTTCCCAATAAATCTGTGACTCTTTATCACATCAGTCAATTACCGCTTCATTAGAGGATTGTGTTGATGAATCAACATGGAATTCTACCCATAGAGAGAGGTACGTCAGTTTGATTTCATCACACTTGAAAAATTGCTCCATCGATCGGGCTTTGGATGTTGGGCAGTTTCATTGAACCTCATACAACAAGAGGTATACATAGATCATTAGTAAATCCGTAAGGCTACGCTTATCTCTTAGGCTCATGAATAATCTTCATCCAGACATTAATGAAAACAAACCACGTAGTTCAGCGAAGTCTCTTTTCGGTGAATTCATTCACTTAGCTGTACAATCGCAGTTATCTGTACTAATTTTTGTGTGTGCGTGTGTATACATTGGCTTTGTTAGACAAAAATAGAAATTAGTTAGGGTTGTTTATTATTATTTCCTTTAATTCCTAGAGGAACATAGGGCTTCAGCCACACGTCTCCATTGCGTTCGGTTCTCTGCTAGAGTCTTCACCTGGCTCCAAGTCTGCCCACACGTTTTCATCTCCTCTTCACATGACCTCCTCCAAGTCACCCTTGCAGTGACGACCAACTCGCCGCTTCCCTATAGGGTTCCACTTGAGTGATGGGCTGTCGTGTGATGTCACTTGATAGTTTCCTCAGAGTATGGTCAATCCATTTCCATCTGTTGCTGCTTATTTGTTTCACAATCGGTTCCTGGTTGGTTCGCTCATTGCCAGAGATCTCTGTTGCTGATCTTTTCTGGCCGGCTGGCCATCTGATCTTGAGTAGTATTGAGCGAAGACAACTGTTAATGAAGGTCTGTAGTTTGTTTGAGATGCTCTTTATGACGCGCTGGCCAAGTCTCCGATCCGTATAGTAGCAGTGACTGACTTCACATTGGAGTTGAAAATCGGATCTTATTTTTGATGCTGAGTGCTGTTGACCTCCGCACAGACTTGAGAGCAATGAAAGCTTGTATTGCTTTTCCGATTCGAATTTATGTTTACGTTATCGAATTATTTTTAAAAAAAGTGATGAATAAACAAATTGTAACTGGGGGGGGGGGGTAAAGATTAGTAAGAAGGTAGTGGTGATGAGTTGTTAAAAAACAGTTGTTAATGTTATTCAGTGTATAAGAGAAATTGAATAGGAGTGATACAGTTACGTAATAAGATGAATAATTTAATGAGTCGGTTTTGATTAGGATGTACACAGAAACGAAGGAAAATATAGAATTATTCAAGAGTTGTGTAGAAACGCAAATGTTATAAGGAGTTAAAAAACACACAAAAATCAGGACAGTAGAAATGAACGCTGTTGTTGCCATGATCCAGTAGAAGTAGTTGAATGATTTCCTTTTGTATACATAACTCTGGTTTTTTCCAGCTGAATGTCTAAGGCTTCAGTAATGCAGTGAGGAGACGGAAGCGTATTGCCTTTGATAGGTTATTCTTCACTTTGTAGATCACTTTAAAGGAGGTGGCATTTGTTGAGATGCAAAGGTTAGTGTTGTCAAGATGTTCAATTATCGCACTGCTTATAGAGCCACTACTACCTTTTTGCAGCCATGCTGCGGGATAGTGTTCTCTAATCCTCTTGGACAGGATGCGCATTGAATGACCGATGTACCTGTCTGCACAGCAATAGGTAAACTGATATATGCAACTAAAAGTGGCCAGATGCGCGATCTTGTCCTTAAGGCTTCTGCAGATCAATAGACGACTAGAGAACAGTACTGTTAGCATTGCTGCAAAGAATGTTCTTCTCAAAGATGCTGAAATTCTTCTATTAATGATATCGCAATATTCTTATCGGTGAAGAATGAAATAACCAGGATTTTGTGAAAGAAAATTCATTTTTTTTAGTCTGAGCTATGATATTTAAACTATAAAATAGCAAAATATTTTCGGTCTGAAAAAAAATCTATGTACAGGACAAATGTCGATTATGTTCAAATATCCAGTAGTGTATTACAACTTCCGTCTGTTAATTTGTATATATGTATTATTATGTAGATTTGACATTGAATCTTAAGAGTTCATCGTTAAGAAATCTTAAACAAATATTTGTTTTTATGCTCTTTGATAATCTTATCAGTAAGATAACTGCAACTTTCAACATACTCATATTTTATTTGGAGAGAAAAAACAGCAACATTGAAGGTAATAACAACAATTCAGAGTGCACCATGATGTCGAACCACCCTACGATGATGGTCACATCGCAAGGTTGACTGATAGAATTCGGTCTATACCAAACACAAAGGACTAGACACATGACACTAGCTACTTACCACTTACCCAAAAGAGTCTTACAACAGGTCAGTCGCCAGCTCGAATAGCTCCTCAGGTGTTACGTCTCTGACTGAATCACTGGGTGGTGGCATGGGTTCGAATCTCAAAGGGGCCATAAGTTTCCTCAAGATTGCAGATATACATTTGTCTGACTGGTGAATGCCAACAAGCACGAGACCTAGGTCAAGCAAGGTATCTTGGCGATTGCCTTGAACCACTTAATAACTAAGTAGCACTTATTTAATTATGGGTTGTCAGTGCGAGGATAACATGGAAGAGATCGTACGAAGAGGAGATGAGAGACTATGGGCAATAGTTGGACCAAGCTGAAGAGAACAGCACAAAGTGGGTATGTGTTGGTGATTCCCTATGTTCCACTAGGAACCCAGGGACTCATAATAATGATAATAATAACCTATTTAAATTCAGAAATTAGGAATAAATCAGTGCAACTACAAATATGTCCTGTCATATGTCGGCCGAATTCTGTACCACTTGACGAATTTCTATTAAATTTGCCAAGCTTCTCTTTGAAAAGCTGCGTAGAATTATTCTCTTCAAATAGTTTTGCACATTATTTGATTCCGCGGAAATTGCCATGCTGTTTAACTCATATAAGATATTCTCGACTGCGTGTAAACGACAAGTTACTAGACTATTCAAACACATTAGAATAAATATGTCCAAATACTAGTGTCATTCGTGATTTTATGTTTTTTGAATCACTTAACAACATGTCATCTACTGTCAGTGATAATCTCACTATCAGTTAACAACATCCCACGCCTCTCTTATTCAGAAAGTGAGCTAACTGGCCAGGTAATGTGAAACGATCATCAGGTGGGCAGTCGGGTCTCGTAGGTTAGGTGGTAGGTCGCCAGTTCGAATCCTACCATGACCTAGTTAATCTCCAATTGTCACCCATTACATGAAGTACGGTCTGCTTATTCAAGGCTATATCTGAGATAGCTTCACGACCAATTTTCATCGGTCATCCTTTTGAATACTATATCAATGAATGTAAAGAAAACATATGTTCAGCACTTTTTAACTTAAAACGTCTTTGTTTTCTTTGTTAAAGTGTGATCACCTTTCATAGGTTTTATGTACGACTACGTAAATCTCATTAGAGGTTGTTTTGCCTGTTTGATTTATGAAGACCTGTTTGTTTTTTAAATCCAACTAACTGAGTGTGACTGAGTTTTCAACGTAGAACTTAGCACAAAAGTAAAGCAGTTTAAGTCATTATACTCCGTTCAGCAGCACACAAAGGTAGAGGAAAAAACCTCAAAGGAGCACCATAATGACCAGAAATGTACAAGAGAAAGAATAGGTACGTGGAGATTCTGAAGAATGATTGCAACACTATATATTTTAGTTTTTAACATTCTCGTTTGTTAGCCGATTTACTTTTTATCATATTGCCCACTTGCGACAGGTAGATAGATAGCTGTTTCCTTGACATGGTGATTGGGCCTTCATATCATAATGATCCAACTAGCTACATTGGCTGGAATTAACGTTCTGGTTAGTCCGCCCATGTCAGAAAAGTTGTTTGGATAGTGATTAGACTAAAAGCGGTTACCATCATAATGTAATTTGCTTGCACTATCGTAGTGATGGCGAACATGGTGGTGTTCCCCTCAGACAACCAGCAAGCCACTTATGCTTCCTGTTTGCTCTAGGAAGGAAGGTTTGAAAAGATTGGCTGTGAAAATTGTAAATCCTGACTTACACTATGACGATCTGTAGTTGGCGGTAAGATCTTCACACGGACATAACTTCAAAAGCCTATTTATTCAGTCACATCGCACACTTATTTATTATAAGTGGATATGACTCATTGGCTCAACTCACAACTTTCAGTCAATGGCTTTAGGGTTTGATTCCTATGCCAATCCAATCTACTTTGACCTCGGCATGGCGACTGGATAGTATCACCAGCCCTCACATAGTATTTATGGCTGTTTATCCTGGTGCTTGATAAAATCTATTTAGACGTTGTTTTTGTTGAGTTTTGTTCCAGTGTCTAGTAATTAACGACAGTAGTGTAGACATGTTTTATAATTTTCAAAAAAAAAAGTATCGACGCACTGTTTTATTCGTTCACAATTGTGCATAAATTATGTGACTGATCAATATTTATATCGGTATGCTTAGGTGAATAATAATAATAATAATAATGTTTGTTTTGTTTTCAAAAGTCGACTGGGGTTTCTGTCTTACTTTCTAACTGTTCGATTTCGTTTTGATAATTATGCATGCATTAACTTTCATATGACTCTGAATTCTGATTTCTATAAGAAGCTACATTGTCGACTAGTTAAATTAGAATCAAAAGACAAGATATTTATTACCTTCCCAATATTTACGTTTAGCTTATTCTGTCTGCTTAATCATGGTTATCAAGTATTGGTTTGAAGGGATTTGATTGGTTACAGGTTGGATCATGAATTGAAATCAGTTAGAGAACCATTGGAAAACTTGGGAGTGCTGGACAGCTGTTTTGTTCTAATTCGGAATTCTTCATCAGTAACCACCCACCGGAGTTCGAACTCAGTACCTTCGGGTTACAAGGGGAGCTTGTGGATCATCCAACCACTGGGATCCGATCCCATAGCCTTTGAACTCCAACTACTGCCAAATCGTGATATATACAGCGGGACCTCTAGCTCTCCTACCTGACTTGCTGGAACCCATTGGTTACGACTTCTCACTCGGACTGCAGATAACTTCCTGCATAGATCTAGTCACTAGTGGGGTTTGATCACGTCTGTAGCCAATCAAAATCCTCCTGAGAATTGTTTGAAGTGTTCGTCACTCGGTCCTTTGAAATGTGGTGAATAACTTTAGAAGTTATATTGTTAATTTTGACTTGATTTCCCATATCAACAAGATGGGATAGTATATACTTAATGTATCGCTTTAGTCGAACTTTCATCGCAAAGTATTGACTTTGTCTTCTCTTTTTTGTGTGTTATTACCTTTTATTATATTGTGACAGAATGTTTTAAAGCATTATTCCTGCATTGAGTCTAGTTCAAAATGAAGTGCTCATCATAGTTATGTAATTATCACAGTCTTTTTACATCTTTTTGTTTTGATTATTTCCCTTTTCTTTAGAATTAGAAGATTTCAAAGTTCGTCGAATTAAATATTTTCATAAGAATTTAGCTGATCTTGCTGAATTAGAAGTTAAACACGCCAAGGTGAGTTTCTCTCAGTTATGCAAAAAAGAATGTGCACTTCTGACTGACTGAGACTCAATATATAGAAGTGCAACAGTTCAAATTGCCACAATCCGTGTAGCACAAGAGAGTGAAAAAAAGGGATTAGAAATTATTATAAGCAGAAATGTACGGGAGGAAGAATAGTAACATAATGAAATATTAAGGTTTAATGGATATGGTAGTTCACAGAAACTAGACGCATTTGCTCCATTAAGGGGACGACTTCGAACGGTATCACCGCTGATTGTCTCCAGCCTTCATTGGTTCTTACCATCCCGAGGATCCCAACCAGTCAGTCAGGAAGTCTACACCTCCCTACGTGACTGGCTGGCTTAAACTAACTGTTATGGATTTCTTTGACTGATACTATGATCTTGTTTGATCAGTACTAGCTGTTTTCTAACCTCCTCAATCCTATGTCATCCAGCCAACCTTGACCGTCGAGGAAGAGGATGACTAGGCATGTGTAACACATATGTCCTAGCTATCTCAATCAATAGTAACATGGAGAAATATGACGGTGTAGTGGGATACACAGGTGATCACAAAGAGCAAATGTATCTGTATCACTGAGAACAATTTTGAACTAAGTCATTAATACACTCTTCAGTCGTTGGTTCTTAGCACCCTGAGGAGGACCTCAGTCAGCCATTCCGTGTAGTTAGGTTCTTTTTGAGGTCTCTGAATAGAAAAAGTAAGTGTTGAGTTCATATTCTTAGAGTCCTCGTCTACGTGAGCGAAAAAAGCACAAATATTATACCGTCATCATTTAAGACGTAAAATAATAATGTTGATCAGTGCAACAGTTTTCATGGGATCAAATGGTGTGCTTCTTCTCTATTTTGGGACTTTTTAAGAAATCAGAAACCTTGAACTACATGACTAAATGATAACATTGTCACAATAAAGCCTAACGGTGCTGTTGAAGAAACTAAAAATATAATGAGACTAGTGTTCAGCGAATCTTAATCTTCAAGCCCAACAACTCAGAGTAATTAACTTTGTTGAAAATCGCCTTAACTCTACACCAGAATGGTTATTAGGTATTCTTTATTTGTTTATTTTTCTTTTCTTCGTGTAAACATCACACGAAAATTTCTTGTTAATCTTCAATATACTACAGAACACCGAGGCAATGAAAATACTCAACCAACAACAAATACCAGTCCCTATAAATGGAAGAAATTCAGCAGAAGTAATCTTTTTTACTTACGTAACTTGTACAGCATCTGTCTAACTATAGGTGACAGCATGGATGAGGATATCAAGGCAGACCGTAATTAGATCAGGAAAGTAATACAGGTGCTCATTACTTTGAAATCATTGTAGAGATCTACAGCGTTTAGCGCAAAGAAAGAACAATAATCTGAAATTTCAACACATCAATGGCAAGTGAGTGCTTCTGTATGCTTCAGCAGAGACTTGGTGGTACGCGTGTCATCGGAAGCACTTCGAACAAGCTGTGAATCTGTATCAACAACACCTAACTTCACTGGTTCAATACTGAAGA
Organism: Trichobilharzia szidati; assembly: GCA_944472155.2. Taxonomy (NCBI): domain Eukaryota; kingdom Metazoa; phylum Platyhelminthes; class Trematoda; order Strigeidida; family Schistosomatidae; genus Trichobilharzia; species Trichobilharzia szidati. The sequence continues at coordinate 45,970,151 of OX235271.1, read as the reverse complement.
TCAGATTTTCGGTGAAAAGGGATAAACCACGAGACGGCACCCTGGCAGACGGCGAAGCAGTCAACTAATATGCGGAATGGAATCGAGACGAGACCGTTGATTGGCTGATATCACATGCAGGGCGGCTTCTCGAGTTGGACGTGAATATGAATGAATGAATGAGTCGGATGTGAGTCTAAGGGTGACATGGAGGATATCATGTTGGGAATAAATTACAGCTTGTGTTTATTCGTGGAGTCAGTTGAAATTGACAACTGAGTACAATGAAGACATGCCACTGAAGCTGTATATTTCGCTTGGAATGCAAGAAAAAGCTAGAATAATAAAGCGACTAAATGCGAAAGTCACTTGGTTGATTGATATAATTATAGCTCATCGCATTGCTTGAATATTTTACTTAGTTACAACTGACTACCGCCTAGAATTATCAGTTGTTGGTTTGCAGCGATTTGATTGGTTACAAGTTGGATTATGAGTTGACGTCAGTAAGAGAACCATTGGAAAGCCTAGGAGTGCTGAACAGCTGTTTCATCTCAGTTTGGAACTCCTTAGTAGTATTCACCCACTGTGTACCTTCCGGTTTCCAGGGGCGCTTGTAGACCATTCAGTAACAGGGATCCTACTCGATAACCCAAGAGTTCCAACTTCTACCGATTCGCGACGCATGTATACGTATATAGCGCAACATATAGCTAATACCATAGGCGAGTGACTGCTCCCTTACCTGAGTTGGTGGACCCTGCTGGTTCCGACTCCGGACTAGAAGCTTAGAATTTTTTAATGCTTATTATGTGTTATTCAAATAATAAATTACAGTATAGCTGTCTATTTTCATATATATAGTCTAATATCGTGTATTCAATTTGTTTTAATATTCATATTCACATGTTTACGTGTTTTTCTCTCTCTCGTTGGTTCAGTCACAAATCGAGTTAATTAAATCCACACTAATACGATTAAAGTCAATCACTCCACAAGTGTCAAAATCACCTACCACTACAGTACAGTCAGTGACTCGTTCACACAGTAGCAGCAATAATTCAACAAATACTACTAATACTACTACTACTATTAATAATAATAACAACAATATAACATATCCTTCAAATACTTCACCTGATTCCAATTATCCTACAGCTGATTAAAATTTAGAATTTTTGAGAATATGTTCACCTCAGTCAATCTCTTCCCTCTCTGTCTCTCTCTTACCCTGGATCCTTTTGTGTATCTCATCTCAGTTGTGTGAAAATCCAACATCAATCAACAGCCTTATCTCAGTCAGTGATATATTAGTAATCCAAAATATAAAACAAAAAAAAACAACTTCAGTTGTTTACATATATGAATATTTTCTATGGCCTTATGGAGTAATCTTCTGATTTTTTAATCTTTTGCTTTGCATATCTACACATCCACACAAGCGCATCTATCTATTTGTTCTATTTAGTACGTGTTTTGTTTAAGTGCTTACTCTCTCGATTTTCACAATATATATATATATATATATATATATATATATATATATTGTATTTGTGCATGTGACTGTGTATTGAGTTAGGTATCAATTACTAAAGTTGTCAAGCTTAATTGCCGGTACGGGGGAGGAGAGGCGTTTGTGGCATTGCAACGGTGATCGGTTGAAGGTGTGTGTGTGGATGGATCAGCAGTACATTTAATTTAATCTAAATTTCGACCACAGTTTATTTCTACAAGAAATTAATTTACATTATTTTTAAAACAAAACTTTTTTGTGATCTCTATTCCCCGATGAAAATAAGAATAACACATGTTTATTATTACTGTGATCAAAATTAATGACCTTTTGATGACTTTATAACTTGACTAATCTTCATAGATTGAAGAAGAAAGATATAAAGAAAAACATACGATGTAATTGATTCTTTCTCACATTATCTTTCTTACTTTCTTTTGTTATCTTTTTCATTTTATTTGATTTTTTTACCTGGTGGTGTTATTGTGGTTTTGCCAACCTAAGAAGCCTGTGTGTGTGCATGTGATGGAATGGGTGTGGTTTTTTCTATCTCTTGCGTATTTATATCTGTTTGTGTGTGTGTGTATGTGTGTTTGTACATTGATTTGCTTTGTGAATAAATTATTATTTTATGTATTCTCGCTTGTGATGAATTATATTTATTAACACTATCTTAGTTTTTATATGTGGTTAGGATGTTATGACCCTGGATTTCATACCTTTCGACACTTGTCAACAGGGTGTATCTGAAAATCTTGAGGAAACTCATGTCTTTTGTGAGATCCACACCCGGGTCCCCCTGTGCTGTGACTAGAGAAGTTACCACACCGCTACTCAGGCTTGCGACTGACTTCCTTTAAGGCTGTAATTGGTTACAATGATTGCGCCCTATGTAGTAAGGGACTAATGTCATGCGTCTAGTCCTCCGTTTGGTATAGATTAAATTCTACCAGATAAATTTGCAATGTGGACACCATGCGAGGTGGCTAGTCATCAAGGCGAGCTAGGAATTGGTGTTAGACGGTTGGAGGAGTTCGGAGGAGGAGAGGTAGTGGTTAGAAGATTAGATACGCGGATAGCTTCATTTTCTTAAACTCACATGAAAAACTGATGGGAACTGGAGAACGATAGATGGTTGGTTTTGTTGAAAATAGGTATTAAGTTATGAACGGAATTTATTTGATTACCTAACGTGGATGAGTAGTATAGTGAAGAGCTTATTGTGAGTTATGTCGTCTGAAGTAATAAATGCCAGGTATCACTGTTCTTTAATTTCATAAATAATGTACTGTGGTCGTAACCATGACTGACTTCGATGCTTTGACGATTGACTTGCTACTAGGTAAAGGACTCCTTTATTTTAAGTTTGCAGATAATATTGTCGTTTTTGGCTAAAGTGTTGACAAAATCTAATTTAAAACAATTAGTTCCCTTTATGAATTTAGATAAAGCAATAAGAAGACGTAATTTGTCTGAATCGTGTAATGTATTTGCGCAACACATTTCGAACAATCTGATCACTCACGGACTTGTCATAGGAATATATATGAAATTAATAAAGAGGTGAGAAAAATACACTTAGGTCAAGTTTAAAGGACATATTCAAGGTCAAAATAACAATGAAGACCACTAAACCAAATAACAGAGGTAATAGTACATCTGCTATGGTGTCAAAACAAAATTTACCAAGGAAGGTTTAATGTGATGACGAATTGTTTTTGAACGCATAAAGGTGGTTTAAACTTTCTAATTGCTAGGGCTTCCACAAACTTTAGGATACGCCCCAAACACGTTTTATAGATAGGTTAAAAAGATCTGTTAACGTCAATTTTATGTCCTGTTTCTATAATATGTTTTGCAATAGAGGAGCTAGGTCTCCTGTTCTCACCATTAATGGGTTCTGAAGATTCCATTTGTTTCTGGAGCCATTTAGGAATATGCTCTGAAGCCCTTACTTGCAGAGATCGATGAGTCCTCCCTATGTATGTGTGTCCACACGTACATTCAAATTGGTAAATACAGTGGGATGTGACATCATTTTTCGCATGTTTTTTACCAATTTGAATGTACGTGTGGACACACATACATAGGGAGGACTCATCGATCTCTGCAAGTAAGGGCTTCAGAGCATATTCCTAAATGGCTCCAGAAACAAATGGAATCTTCAGAACCCATTAATGGTGAGAACAGGAGACCTAGCTCCTCTATTGCGAAACATATTATAGAAACAGGACATAAAATTGACGTTAACAGATCTTTTTAACCTATCTATAAAACGTGTTTGGGGCGTATCCTAAAGTTTGTGGAAGCCCTAGCAATTAGAAAGTTTAAGCCACCTTTATGCGTTCAGAAACAATTCGTCATCACATTAAACCTTCCTTGGTAAATTTTGTTTTGACACCATAGCAGATGTACTATTACCTCTGTTATTTGGTTTAGTGGTCTTCATTGTTATTTTGACCTTGAATATGTCCTTTAAACTTGACCTCAGTCTATTTTTCTCACCTCTTTATTAATTTCATATATATTTCCTATGACAAGTTCGTGTGTGATCAGATTGTTCGAAATGTGTTGCGCAAATACATTATACGATTCAGACAAATTACGTCTTCTTATTGCTTAATCTAAAATCTAATTTACTGAACACTCAGGATAAGTATATTTGACATCTGATTTAATTTTATCACTTATAAGATGATGCTTTAGGACTGACGCTCACCGACTGCTAGTTAGGAGATAAGGATTCGAATAATTCGATGTTTTAACCACTTCGCTTATTTGGAGAGTTGAGTCAGTCTTAATGAACTTGTTTGCTGACGAAATGTCAGCACAAATACAAAAGCTTCTCCGAGATTTATCAGCTGGCGTCATTGTTGAAGCCCGAGCGATATCCGGTTACCTATTAAAGGTCGTGGGTATTACTGTGGAAACGAGAACCTTTTGCCCAACAAATATACTTAAGAGAATGGAGATGGATCGGACACACGTTGAGGAGACCGTCGAATGACATCATGCGCCAGACCGTCGCTCGAGTGGGGAATGATGAGGTGGCCATAGGTCCGAGGGTGACATGGAGGAAACGAGAGACTGTGGGCAGTTAAAGATGACCACAGAGAATAGGAAAAAGTGGAGATGTGCTGTTGAAATCCTTGTTCCACTTGGAACGCAAGGAAACAACAATAATGATAACATCACTGTCATTCTCTACGGCTGAGACATAATCGTTAAAAATGGAAGGAATGAAAAGATTGGCAGTTTTAACTATGTCTTATGATATATAGTGAGAAGGGAATGTCACTCGGTGACGTAAAGACCCATCGATTGAAATATCCCCTGCTTTCACTAACGAGGGTTGTTCAATCACATCAGACTAGGTTTTAAGTGTTAAAGGTAGTCAGATGGAAGCATGAAACTGATACATGAATTCTTTGACTGTTGGTTTGAGTTAGGTAGGGATGTACACAGTCCGTCTATCAGGTCCTCAAGATGTTACGAACCAATGGTTGATAACATGGCTCAAAACTATTCTCACTAGTGTAAATGTATTTACTTCGTGTTATCATACTGGTTCAGTAAATTCTCACTAATGTTCCTGTAGTTATTATCTCTTCCATACGTCTTCATCTATTGTCATTTTAACTGAGACTAGAATTGTTTCTAATTCTAGTCTTCATGGCGAGCTTATAGATCGGTCCACTGAAAGAGACAATCGCGAGTTTGCATATGTACAAGCGATATATTGACGACACTTTCATTAACGACAATTGTTCAACTACCGAACTTCTTAGAAAATTTAGTGGTTCTCATCCATCGATGCTTTTCACTATCGAAGAGAAATTGAGTTCTGCATCTCACTTCTTAGAGGTGATGTTAGATAGAAGAGAGGATGGCGCGTTAAAAAGGTCGATTTATCGAAAGCCAACATTTACAGGGCAGTAAACTAACTTCAACAGTTGGGTACCTCCAGGTAGGAAGAGAAATCTTATCCGTTTCTCTGTGCTCCAGAATTCGGAAAATATGCTCTATAGATGTGATTGACATAGAACTGGAAAAACTTCGCACAACTCTCTTAAATAATGGATGCCCTAGAGGGTTTACTGGGAGAAACATCAAGAAAAAAGCTATTCCCAGCCAAATCACAATACATAAGAAGACACTGTTGCTGAAGTGGTTATCTAAATGTATTAAACGCTGTTTTTTATGCGGCTGGCTTACATTTAGTATTTACCAGCCGAAATATGATTCGTCAATGCGTTAAGGATAAACTACCGCTTATGTCCATCTCTATGTGCGAGTACTCATTCAAATGGTCGTGTGGAGCTGATTACATTGGACGTTGTAAGCATGTTCTCCGTAAACACGTAGCTGAACACTCCACGGTTTGATAAATGACAGGTGAGCAGAGGACGACGAAGTCTTCAGTTTGTAAGCACATTCTGGGGTCAGGTCAGGCCAACCACACGTGATTTGTCCTTCAAAGTTATTTACAAGACCAAATACAACCACTCCAGTAGCTTACGTTTTCTCCACTTATGCATAGCCGAAGCTCTAGCTATACACTGACAAAAACCTTAATTATGTATTCAAAAATGTTTTGTCAAAACCCTTTCTTTACCTTAGTCATAATGATATTCTTTTATGTTATTCTTATTTCACCTCTTGAATTCATTCCACTTTACTTCATCTTCACCGTCTTCATTGTTATCATCATAGTACCCCTAATTTTTTAGACAACACTTGACCTATAATTTTAAAATCTTTATACCATTTCACTTATTTAATAACTTATTCTGGAAGTTGCATCAACCAACGCCAGCGGGTTGATCACTGACGAAATCTCAGCACGGATATAGAAGAGTCGTTCGGCATTCGCCTGCCAACTTGTGCCATCTCTGGCACAAGTAGACGTGATATCCAGCTATCGACCAAGGGGCGTATGTACTGCTCAGCAGTCCACTCCGTCCTCCTTTAAGCCTGTGAAACATGGCCACTGAAAGTGGAAGACGTGAAAAGTCTAGCTGTCTTTGATCATAGGTATCTGCGTTTTATCTCCCGTATTAAGTGGTATAACAAGGTGAGCAATATTGTGGTTAGGCGTCGAATATTATGTAAGGAGGGGAAAACAGTCGATGAGGCTGTGAAGTTACACCGATTAAGATGGTTAAGATGTGTTTCGCATGCCTATGCATCGCCTTCCTCGACGACCATTGTTGAGTGGCTGGCTGGCTGACATAGGATCGATCAGGTTGGAAAAGAGCTAGCAAGTGGTGGTCAAACCAAAACATGGCTTCATCAGTGAATGAAATCCATAACGGTTAGCTTAAGCCAGCCAGTCACGTAGAGAGGTGTAGACTGCCTGACTGGGGTCCTCAGGATGGTAAACACTAGTGGCTGCAGACAATCGGTGGCTGGTGCAGATGCACTCGCTCTTTGTGATTTGTCATATCAAATAAAACTCTAGTGTTCTTCAATATTAATGTTCTTTTTCCCTCACACTTCTGTTTATTATCTGTCTTTTCAACCTCCCTTTAATCTCTTTTTTTGCTTTGTGTGCTATATAGAGTGTGGCAATTTGGACTGCTGCATGTCATCACAAAGTTATATGTTGAGATCAGTCAGTCAGTCAGTATTTAATAATCTTTAAAAGTTTTGTAATTCATGCAGTTGAACTCTACCCCCCCCCTCTGATGCATCATTTTAATTATCTATGTTCTTATCATATGTAATATTGACTGAGCAATTTCTAGTGCCACTTAATGCCTTCTTTTTCTGTAATATAAATACGATTGCACAGTTTGAAAATGAAGTCGTTAAAAAGAAATATCTCTTCGCTAAACAAAAACTGTGTTTTTCCTTCTAATACGAGTCTCAATACTTGCTAAGCTTATGAGAATATGATTGATTCTAACGTAGATTTAATCTCCATTTAGTGTGTACAAGAGAACCATTAATACTATGAGTTCTTACTCATTACTGTCACACAGTCTTACACGAAATTGGGGTTTAAAAATTGTGAGGTTAAGAAACAAGTAATATGTTTCAACAATCTTTGCGTTCTGAGTGGAACATAGCACTTAAGCTTTAAAGTCTTAATAGTTGTGGTGTTTTATATGGCGTAGGGTTGCTAGCCTCATACCTAAATTTCCCTCCTCACTGCGCTGATTATTATTATTTATTATTGTTTCCTTTAATTCCTAGAGGAACATAGGGCTTCAGCCGTGCGTCTCCATTGCGTTCGGTTCTCTGCTAGAGTCTTCACCTGGCTCCAAGTCTGCCCACACGTTTTCACCTCCTATTCACATGACCTCCTCCAAGTCACCCACCCTCGCACTGACGACCAACTCGCCGCTTCCCTTTCGGGTTCCACTCGAGCGATGGGCTGTCGTGTGATGTCACTTGATGGTTTCCTCAGAGTATGGCCAGCCAATCCATCTCCATTTCTTCCTGCTTATTTGTTTCACAATCGGTTCCTGCTGAGTTGGTTCTCTCATTTCCAGAGATCTCTGTTGCTGATCTTTTCTGGCCGGCCATCTGATCTTGAGCGAAGTATTGAGCGAAGACAACTGTTAATGAAGGTTTGTAGTTTGTTTGAGATGCTCTTTATGACGCGCAGTGAGAGTCTCTCATCCGTATGGTGAGTAGCACTGACTTCAGATTGGAGTTGAGAATCCGAATCTTATTTTTGATGGTGAGTGCTGTTGACCTCCACACAGACTTGAGAGTAGTGAAAGCTTGTCTTGCTCTTCCGATTCTTGCTTTGATATCCTCGTCAGTTCCACCTGTAGTTGAGACGATGCTTCCCAGGTCGGTTGGTGAAGGAGGTTGCTTCTTTCAGGTTTCTTCCATTTATGCTGATTGTTGTCTGTTGTTGTTGTTGGTGGAGTTGCCGAGGAATCTTCATCACCTCTGTTTTCTCTATGTTCACCTGAATTCCTATCTTTGATGCTTCTTCTGCCAACTTGTTGCTTTTCGCTTGTGGGAAATCACTGCGTTTAATACCGGCTAAGTGAGGTTTGTTAGTGCGTCGGTCAGCAATGGAACGTCGGACGACTTGCATGGCTGGTGATCATTCTACCACTGCGCCAGTAACACCAATTCGGTTCAGTAACTAGGTGAAGACCAAATACCTCATAGTTTTGAACTTCTGTCAATTTGTATTTTAGTGTAAACATCATAGAATAATAACCGTTCGTAGAGTTTCTTATATTCATGTCAAAGGGTCACTCTTATCACGAATACTTGAAACTAACCATCAAAAGATATCCTCAGTTTTTAAAATTTGTTTAAGTGATCTTTGAACTCAACTTTTAGTTATCCAGATTACGGATTAAAATGAACTTCATTCATATCAATCTCAATAGTTGATTAACCTTTTTTATAGACTGAACTTTTCGATGTTATTACAGTAAAGAAATTGCGGATTCAATGAATGCTCGTCGAGTTTATATCCAGTTGTTAGATTTCCTTACAAACTAACATCAGTTGTACAGATTACTGAAAACCAAGGAACACTGAAAAGGTGTTTCGTCCTATTTCTGGAACCCTTCAGCAGTATGCACTCACTGACGTACCAGTGATCGAAACCGTAACCTTCAGGTTAGGAGAATAAGCTCACTTATCATTGGGTCTGGAATTCAACGACCCTTGAATTCTAACTCTTTCATTTCCTAATATAACGTCATCCTTGACCAATGTGTTCGATGTCTATCCACTTCACCTTGACATGGTGGATCCCAACAGTCATGACATTTCAGGACATCCACCCAGCAGTCATCAATTAATTGGGAATTTATATTTAGATCAGAGGTTTTCTTGTGGGTTTGGATTAATTTCAGTCAGTGTCGATTTCATCACGAAACAACATCAGTCAGTTAAGGGGAAGCGGATACTCATCTAAGCCATTGGTGGTTGAAGGTAGCTCAGCACTGGGTGACGCGGGTTCGAATCTCAGAAGGGATATGAGTTCATTCAGGGTCACAGATACGCCTTGCTGACTAGTGAGTGCCAACTAGCATGAAACCTAGGTCCAAGGCTTCCTGCTGATCGCCTCCAACCATCTATTATTATCATATCATCATTTCTCACTTCATTCTGGTAAAGAAAATGTATGAATACCATGTATCGTTTTCCTAATAAATGTACAGTACAACATCCTACAGTCACAGACCAGCTTCTATCTTTTGATATTTGCGTGGTTCAGGGAATCGGAAGAAGGTACAACCAACAAATAGGCATATTAGCGTACCAGTCGAGTTCATTACCATCATTATCAATTAGCAACCGCAGATAAAGCAGTCACACCATAAATCAAGTTCTTAGTTTGCAAACTGATCAGCAGTTCTCAGTATACACACACAGTTCAAGGAGGTGAAATTTCACCACAGTTATCTTTGGAAATCAAGTTGTTCACATCCTAATATGTGATCTGCTTGACACAATAACTGGTAATCAAGCAAGCAAGTATATTTGCATCAAACTGTGTACTACTGATTTATTGGCCTCAGATGAGCCAAACGGAGTACACCGCTGATGATCTCGGCCACAAACTGGTGAAACGGCCGCCGGGTGCTTAGATCGCCTCAATCAGACTAGTAAGCACTACTGGTTGATATGAGTGATATGCAACTACTACTCGGCCTTCGATTCCATGGATCGAAAGGTACTATGGTAATGTTTGACTGTGAAGCGAGTGCCAAGAAAGTACATTGCACTAATCAAGGCACTCTATTCAAACTCACGTAGCCATGTAAGGGCTTATGGGGAATTGTCATCTGAATTGATAACAACCAGTGGTGTCCGTCAAGGATGTCCACTTTCCCCTTTCCTGTTTAACTTCATCATATATATGCTAATGGAAGTATCCTTAACGGAACTTAACGAATTAGGAATCGACTTGTTACCAGGGAATAGTCTTATGGACTTAGAATATGTAGATGATATAGTCCTGTTGGGGGAGGATGCTGACAAAATGCAAAGTCTTCTGAGCACCTTGAGCAGCAATCTTCGTATGTTTGGCATGCGATTCACCCCTGTAAAATGTAAGATGCTGCTACAGGACTGGACTACGTCAACTCCTAGCTTAGTGATAGGGAGTGAAGTGATAGAACATGTTGACCACTTCACCTATTTGGGAAGTTGTATCAGCACCAACGGATTGATTGGTGACGAAATCTCATCGCGGATCTAAAAGCACTTCGGTGCCAAGTTCTATGTTGAATCCAGACAGACAGACAACAACTACTACTTATCTTAGTCAGTGAGTAGTATACAGTCTTATGCAAATATGCTTACTTTCTTGATTACCAGTTATGGTATCAAGCGGATTACATATTGGGATCTGAAAAACTCGGTTTCCAAGGGAAACTGTGGTGAAATTTCACCTCCTCGAACTGTGTAGATTTCAAAATGTTAACCGATTTGTAAATTGTGAATTTGAGAAAACACATTTCTCAAAGGCATTTCATAATGAAGCAATTAGTCTACAGTTTATCCTCGAATTCATAGGAACAAAATCACAATGGTAAAATAACACGTTATTATCGAAGATCCACTATCACACAACAGTAATGTGAAGTTATTGAATCCAGTTTAGATGTTCCCGTCGATTGATTGGACTGATATGCTCAGTCTCAGGTTAACATGTCGGCTTCTTGTTCATATGCTTCGACGACGTCTGGCCGTGTAACTGGGAGTCAGTTGGTGGATGGTGACCATCAGTGGAATCCAAGGTGCACATTCCGTCCTATTTGGGGTTCAGCAGCTCGATGTACTTGCATTCCCCAGTGACTGATGGTGTTCGCATTGAGGCTTGAACTCAGTGCCCGTAGTTTCAAACGCCAAAGCGCTATCCACTAGATCACTTGGGCCATGACAGCCACCTATTGGGCAACACGACTTATTAATTATTTAATTCAATTCAGACTTTCACGTCGATTGGTTGGACGGAAGTGCTCGTGGACCAATTGATTTAGTGGATAGCGCTTTGGCGTTTGAAACTATGGGCAATGGATTCCAGCCTCGGTAGGAGCACCATCACTCCACTGGGGAACGCACGTACATCCAGATGACGCGTCCCAAATAGGACAAAGTGCGCATGCTGTATTTCACTGCTAGTCACTATCCACCAATTGACTTCAAATAAAATGAATTATTGAAAATAAGAATCATTAAGGGTAAGATTGATATGATTATGAGCAATAAATTGTGCTCAATAAATATTACTATATAACACTGTGAGAGTTTATCAAAATAATGGAATTATACTCTACCACAGTGCACAAGTTCTATTCTTGTGTCCAAATAAGAATCAGTTAGAAACAAAGACAATTAATATGGATTAAGTCAAAAGAAAACTTGCAAATGTTACAGTGACAATATATCAATCATCAGGAAAGAGCGTTAATTATAAAATTATTTGAAATATTCAAATAAGCATCACTGTTGTATATAGATTGTTCATGGAGGGGTTTTCAGATGAACTATTCCTCTACCGAGTTGATCCAGTAGTTAATACTTTAGAGTTTAGAAGCGATAGCGAAGATTCATAGCTCGAGTTGTCTATTGGGATGTATTTTTGTTCTCTAAGCTAGATGGCTTAATTGTAAAGTTTTTATTGTCTTTTGTGACAACATGTTCACCACTATCTTCAACATGAATTGTTTGATACGGTGGGTACTGAGTTTGACTCCTAGCAGAGACACTATCACTCAGTGAGACGCTTGTATATCCAGCTGGTTCGTCCCTAATGGGAGGAAGTGCAAGTCCCAGATTCAGCAGCTAACCAGCACTAATGCCATCACTGTGCTTATACCACACCATTATTATTAGTAGTATTATAATATCATTATGGTCATTATTTATAATCTCTTGAACTTACATTCAGACTATAGCATTTGTAGAGCGGCATTTTAGTAATTCACAGACAGTCGGTCGCGATCCTGCCGCGATCTAGATTTTTATTTCAGCTTTAATCATCACGCGTTACATCACTTTGAATAAAGCAAGAACAACAGTGGTTTGTGCAGAATAATATGATACCATCATTGCTTATTTCGTTGGCTTCTCATCAGCTGCTGCTTACAGCTTTTTAACATACTTGCAAATTTTACATGATGTTAGTTGACACGAGGTTCCAAATTAAATGAACAATGCTCAGAAAGTTACACTTATATAGTTTTTATCCAGCGAGTTCAAGTTTAAACAAAATAAATGTATGCATACAATGGTGAAGGAGTTACGTAGTAAAGAAGAGAGATGCGTAAGATGATGAGTAACTAATAAATTGGGTAACAATGTACTGAGTTCAACTCAAACCATAGAAACAAGAGACAAGCGAAATTACACTATATCAAAAGGGGGTGAAGTTAAAGTCAAAGATTACGTAATGAAATGAAAGAGAGAATAGAGACATCCAGTTACCAGGGCAGATTAAGCTTGAACTCCCTCTGTAAAAACTATAAAAGTGTAACTTTCTGAGCACTATTCACTACTTCCGGAACCTACTGTTAACTGACATCATGTAAAATTTGCAAGTATATTAAAAGGTTTCTGTAAATAAACTTTACAATTTATTTACGCTGTAAGTAGCAGCTGATGAGAAGCCAACGAAATAAGCAATGATGTTACCATATTATTCTGCACAAACCACTCACCGTTGTTCTTCCTTTATTCACATTACATCAATATCAGTTAATCTGTTCAAGGTAATTTTAGATAGTTTGGGTTTTTTCGTTGTGTGTAAATATATTTTTTCTTACTTCAGTTATTAGAGTATCTATCACTCATTGCATGAAACCTGTAGTTTTGTTGATTATAAATTCACAAATAATTGGTTCAGTTACTTGATCTCACGATGTTATTGTGTGTGTATTTTGTATGCAATAAAATGAATAATCAAAACTGAACTGTTTATTTGTTTGATTTTATTTTGCTCAGTACAGTTTCTGATATGATTTTTCTGTACCACTTACCATCTATTTCATGCTAGTGGAAAAGAACTAGCGGCGGTCAAACGAAAACATGGCACTAGTCAATGAAATCTACAACAGTTAGTCTAAGCCACGTAGGAAGGTGTAGACTTCCTGGTTGGGGTCCTCGGGACGGTAAAAATCAATGGTTGGAAACAATTGGTGACATGGCTCAAAATCGTTCTCAATGGCTGGTGCAGATGCATCCACTCCTTGTGATTCATGATTTCCAATTAAACTGTTTTGTTCTTCGTTATTACTATTCCTTTGTCTCACACCTCTGTTTACTGTCTATATTATGCATTTATCCTACTTTCTTCTCTTGCTTTGTGTGCTACAAGGAGGGAGTGTGGCGACCTGAACTGCTGCACAAATGTGCAAAGTTCTATGTCGAAAACCGACCGACCGACCGATGCTAGTATTAATAGGGCTTTGATTAGAGGCTTCTGAGAGAAATTGTCATCTGTAATGTTCTTTGTTCACGATAACATATTCAGCAAGTGTTGGTCAACTTGTTTTCCAGATTTTTATTGTCTCATTGTTGTTTAAGGATATTTTAATTTTTTTTTATTACAGCATGATGCCACACCGTATTTTCAGTACAAGTATGGAATTTTCAGCATGGATATCGGTAGCCCAAATTTTGCAGGCCGACCATAGATATCGGGTGTGCGTCGGCGGGGGATCGAACCCCGGACCATGTGCATGGTTGGCGAGAGTCCTAACCACTGTGCCACTGTTGATTCAGTCTAATCTTGCGTGATCTCAACGTTTGATCTACATAGTTAATCTACATATTGTCACAGGATATCATTTTATAATTTATCTGTTTTAGGCCTTCCTTGATATGATTCATTGCTGTGAATGAAGTCCAGTTTCAGTTTCTGCGGCATTATTTGGTTGGTGGAGGCTAAAATTAGAGTCTAGGACTCGTCAATCGAATGTATCTGCATTCCTTGTGAATGACTATATTCCTAGTCACACATGACCCTAAAACCAAAGCATCATCCAGTAGGCGTTGACCGAGACTACTTCAATACCATGGTGTACCTCAAATCTTTATCAACCTCATTCAACAGCTATATGACAGTTGCACGTGTCAGGTGATGCACAATGGGAAACTCAGCGAGGCGTTAGAAGTAAGTGAATACAGGAGTAAGACAAGACTGTCAGCCTCTTATCGCCGATGATATTGTTAATTGTAGTCGACCGGATTACGCTACAGACTGTACATTGGAAGCGAGGATACAGGAATACGCTGGATCACTGATAAGAAGACTCTAGAAGATCTGGATTTCGCGGATGATATCTGTCTAATATCACACAAACTCGAAGACCTACAGACAAACACCAACAAACTGGCTGAAGAGGCAAACAGCGAAGACGGAGGTGGTGAAGATAACCAAACACCATAAACAGCAGGAACGACCAGCACCAACCGCCATCAACAGGAGAGATTTAACAGATGTTACTTCCTTCACTTACCTAGGAAGCATCGTTTCAACTGCAGCCGGAGGAACGGATGAACCTGTCAAAGCCAGCTAGAATGGGAAAGGCAAGATACGCCTTCGTCGAATTGAATCCAGTTTGAAAATCTTCTGCACTCAGCCGGCATGAAGAACAAGATTCGGATTTTCAACACCAATGTCAAGTCGGTCCTTCTATACGAGTCAGAAACTTACACTGTGTGTCACGAAAACCATTTCCAACAGGCTACTGCACATTTTTTTATCAACAGCTGCCTTCACTGGCTCCATACTGAACATCAAATAGCCAAGACGAATAAGCAACAAGAAACCCTGGAAACGAATCAACCAAGAGCCGATCGTTAAACAAATATGTAGGAGAAAGTGGAGATGGACCGGGGATACATTGAGGAGGCCGCCAGATGACATCCCACGCCAGGCTATCGCTCGCATGGAATCCCAATAAAAAGCGACGAGTGGGTTGTCCTAGGGTGAAATGGAGAAGATCGCGCGAGGAAGAGATGAGAGAGTTTGGGCAATCGTGGACCCAATTGAAGAGGATGGTAGAAAATAGAACAAGGTAGAGATGTGTTGTTGAAGCCCTATGTTCCACTCGGAACCCAAGGGAACAATAATAATGATAATAATAAATCCATTGGGTCACCAGATTGAACTGTAGGACAATGGGTATTACTTGTTATTTATTGAAATTATTATTTGACGCTGTTACTCACTGCAAATTCAAATCTGTTTATTTGACGAACCACCCATAATCATAAAATTGTGAAACAAATAGGCAGGAAGAAGTGGATTGGCTGGCCATACTCTGAGAAGACAACCGATCAAGTGGCATCACTAGACAAGCCATTGTTCGACTGGAACCCGGAAGGGAAGCGGCGAGTTGGTCGTCAGTGCAAGGGTGACTTGGAGGAGGTTATGTGAAGAGGAGATGAAAACGTGTGGGCAGACTTGGAGCCAGGTGAGGACTCTAGCAGAGAACTGAACGCAATGGAGACTTGTGTCTGAAGCCCTATGTTCTTCTAGGAATTAAAGGAAACAATAATAATAATAACTTTAAGGTATCGTCGAGGCGTCTGTATTATGAGGCGAAATGTAGATAACAACTGACCATTTAGGCTAAATATAAGCCAATAAACGTGGAATTCAAAATTAGTTCAACAGATAACATTTTTTCCTATTTCAGTTGTCTTTTATAATTTATTCTGGATAGTAATTTTGTAATAACACGTTAATATCCTCTTGTCTGGTAATAAGAGCATGTATAATAATATTTTCATTGGGCCTTCTGATTGAGCTGAGTGCTCAGCTCAGCAATCATCACTATGAATCATAGTCGACAAGTTGCCAGCTATCAGACTTTAGATTTTATAGCCTAACACAGGTATTTCCTTTAGTTCATTCTCAATTTTTACTGGGTCAGCATTCCTATTAATATCTGAATGAAGGTTATTAGTGTCCCTCTTCTTTATTATGGCTAACAGACCTATCATTGCAAGAAAGTATTTTCAGGAGAACTATATAAAACGTCCCATTTCGTTTAGACTCATACCCATAGAGTACAAATGTGATTTAATTCACTGTCTTAGTCATAAAATATTACTTTTATGACTGTCAATGAGAAAATAGAGTAGAGTGAAGAGTACTCTGGCGCAAAATGGTTATCCTATCAATTTCGTAAAGGAGTAGGTATCTAGAAAAACTGATCACATGATATATTGGGATACAGTGGGTATATAGATGAGTTATCTGAGAGTACACTTCAAGGACAACATATATTATAATGTATACAATCATTTAAAGACTGAGGGGATTTATTGAAAGGACATTTAAGGCCATAAAATAACGTGATATCTATTCAACCAAATTCTATACTGACACAGTGAGAGATAGAATAGTTAACAATAATGGCCAAATCCGTGTGCGAATGCAAGTTAAGCTGTTTTGGTGGTTGTTATAATTTTATAGACTGATTAACATACATAGACATAGAGATTTGCACAAAAGTGTATCAATTTAGATTGAAACACTTCAGAAAAGTACATTTTGAGGTATAGGAAAGTAATGCAAAGAAACGGAAGTGGACAAAGATATAAGGGAGGGACGATAATTAAATGATGATTAGTAAAGATTTCCAATATCAGGATTATAACAAGCTGAAAGTATGTCAAATGAACTGTCGTCATGATTTGACAGAATAGTTCTAAAATATTTGGGTGCCGTGATCAAAATTTGACCCCGGACTTACAAATATTGGTCTACCTTTGTTAAACACTTTAAACAGATTTATCTGCTGAAGAAGCTGTGGCCTACACAGCGAAACGTTCAGAAAAATCTTGTTTTGATTTTCTTAACACGCTGGGATTAATTTAAATAATTTATAATGAATCAATCTGACTCGGCGCACAAATTATTCCAGGAAGTTCGTAACACCTACGGCCTGGAAACCTATAAAAAATGGATATGTATCACTAATTATTAATACTTGGTCAAAATTCTCGACTGTCCATATCTTCTTATGGAGACGTTAAGAAATGTTTTACAACTGTTTACACACACACGCACGCACACACTGTTTAAAGTGTTTAACAAAGGTAGACCAATATTTGTAAGTCCGAGGTCAAATTTTGATCACAACTCATGCAATTTTGTTTATTATACTTGTTAATACTTGTGTTTATGAATCATGATTGGACAAAGTTTTTAAAAACAAAAGATGTGCCTTTTATATATAAAACCTCTGTTATGTTAATTTTGATTAATTTCCCTGAAGAAGTTCGGACCAGATTGCCGAACGAAACGTTGGAATTACGCATTTCAATATCGCTGAGATATTACAAATATAATTTTTTTACAAATGTCTACTTCTCACTCGGCGCCCAAATATTTTAGAACTATTCTGTCAAATCTTGACGACAGTTCATTTGAAACCTCTGTTATGTTAATTTCGATTAATTTCTCTGAAGAAGTTCGGACGAGATTTCCGAACGAAACGTTGGATTTACTCATTTCAATCTCGCTGAGATTTTACAAATATAATTTTTACTGAAAGTATGTCTTTGCTATATTGAATGATTTTGACCCACATCGTCAGCAGTATCTAGCCACTGAATCTTGTCAACTTGATGATTTTCTGCGTGACCTGGAGCAACACCCAACCATTTCATGGATTGGTGTTATGTTTTCTGTTTATAATGCCTAATGCTTTTCCAGACTAGTCCCACATTGGCTGAAATTACTTGTAGAGGAATACTGTAGCAACGACATACATGCCGTTTCAATTTATAGCGATTAAGAGCCCCATTGATTGACTTTCCCAATTTAACTAGCATTCTTTGCCTCCCCATTATTAATGTATTCAGCATAAAATATGGAGATTTTGTGACTAATCGAAATCAGTCAGAAAATTACTGGAAACAAAAGAACACTGTTCAACCATTCACTCCTAGTTAAGGGTTTTTCAGTAGTATGCGCTTATGAAGACTACAACGGTTGAATCAAATGTACATTGAATATTTTCAGATCACCGCGAATCCAAGGTTCGAATGAACTGATAAATTTTCTCTGACCTTTCAGACACCTATTGAAGGCCATTTGATTGTACCCACCCAATTGTTGTATTATCATCGTTATCTCCTTACGTTATGCGTGGAACATACAGCCTTATCAGTACGTCTCCATTTTATCCTTGGCTGACTCTAGGGTTTCCCATAGACTTTCATCTCCTCCTCACACGATCTCTTCCGTGTCACCCTCGAACCCACACCCAGCTCATTGTTTCCCATTTGGATATCTTTCGAGGGTTTGTCTGGTGCATGGTGCCACTTAACGGTCGTCTTAGCATATTTCTAATCCATCTCATTTCCGTTGTCATATTTGTTGAACAATAGGTTCTTGGTTCGTTCGTTTTCAGAGTCTCTTGTTGCTAATTCTTTCTGGCCGGCTGGCCATCTTCAGTATCAAGCTAGAGGAGGCAGCTGTTGATGGAAGTCTGAAGTAGGCTATTGGAAATGCTTTATGCCTTTCTTCTCGCCACAATAAAGAATATGTGTTTTAAGATAAGTTGACTAACGACTCTAGTCCTCATTTTCTCGGCCAAGTTTAAAGGTACTTTTGTAAGCGACGAGATTTACTTTTCAGTGAAGATATTGTGTGTCAAGATCCAGAGGAGCGGGTGAACATATAAACGAACATTAAACTGGATAATCGAGCTATCATATTCTTAACATTAAGGCGACTGTTGCAGCGAATGGCCTCAGTCAGTTATTAGTAGAGTGGAAGCTATGTATTTCGACTATTGTTCTCATCAAATGGTTATTAAGAATCTCACTAGCAATGTCACAACTGAATTATAAATCTAACTCTAAGCCTTTATTGGAGCCACTTCCATTTGGGATTACTTATACGTTATTTACTGTTGATCTT
Organism: Trichobilharzia szidati; assembly: GCA_944472155.2. Classification (NCBI taxonomy): domain Eukaryota; kingdom Metazoa; phylum Platyhelminthes; class Trematoda; order Strigeidida; family Schistosomatidae; genus Trichobilharzia; species Trichobilharzia szidati. The sequence goes on along the minus strand of OX235271.1, from coordinate 45,950,784 downwards.
TACAAACCTTACTGGGTATCAATTGATGGTAAAATTTTGTTACAATTATTTAAGTTATGCATCTGCACTGCCTTCATTGTAAACTAATCTGGATGCCTGCTGTGAGAAGGTATATAAAATTACTTTTTTTCGATTGATGTGTAATTAGCTGTCCACTTCAAGTACATTTCCTATGGCTTAATACTTTTAAAAGTCCGTTGCCTCTCTTTATGATTAACACGTTAAACAAAGAAATTCTGGAGTCTGTTTCTTTTTCCAGTGCTAAATGCATGGCATGTTGACTCTGGCTTTGCAAGTCACACTTATCAACACATAGGATTAAAGTTTCGGCTATATATATATATATATATATATATATATATGTATATATATGTCTCTTATAAAAGTTTGTTTCTTTGATAGGAGACGTAAAAGTATTATAATCTACACACTAGACAAGAAGTTATTCATCAGAAGAACATCTAGTTAAGATTCCATAGCGATTTCGTTTCTCCGTCTATTAATTTTATTGTTAAGAAATGAACTATGTATTTAGTGTCCATCAAAGTGTGATATCTTTCACTAATAATTCAGGTATTCTGATATTCGTAAATGATGTTTCACTCAACGCGATATTTGAAAGCAGTGAACACACGTCTGGTGAAAGCACAGTTTTCTCGATGATACTAATGCTTTCAATCTGATTGATAAATTCAAAGATCTTCTTCAGGCTTTACTCTCATTTACATAGATTTATATATAAATGGTTCACTCAAGAGAGATGTCTATAGAAAACCTACATCTGTAGGACAATATACACATTTCCTCAGTTTTGTACTAATCCGATATAAAATCAATTTGGTCAGATGCCTTACGAGTAGAGCAAGACGTGTTTGTACAGATGACTCCCTAGAAAATGAGCTAGGATATATCCAAAATACGCTGGTCCAAATGGGTTATCCTAGTAGATTTGTAAGGAGACACATGAACACCAAGTACAATAAAGAGAAACTGACAACAGTTGAAAAGAAACAACTGTTCATGAAATTGCAATTTAATGGGGACGTGGCTAGCGAAGTCTTACATCTGAGATTATCGAGAGCGATAAAACGGACTTATACTGCCGCCACCCTTTGTTTGTCATTTTCCAGCCGACCAATTATGATTGCTCAAGTGAAAGACAAGCTACCTAGCTGTGCCACTTCTATGTGTATCTATAAATTTAGTTGCTCCTGTGGAGAGAGCTATATAGGGCGAACAACTAGACAGCTTAACAAACGCATTAATGAACATCTTCCTTCATGGTTTGGAAAAGGTCAAATAAAATCTATAAGAAGTTCTATTTTGGCTAATTTGATTGATAGCGGTCACCAAGTGGACAAAAATAGTGCCTTCAAAGTTATCTATCGCATTCCATCGAGCCTTTCGAACGGAATTCGAATCCGTCTTTTACACATAGCCGAAGCTATGGGAATTCGAGAGAACAATCCTAGTCTTTGCATACAAAAGAAGTTTGTTCTACCTTTGTCTCTCCCTTGGCCTAGGTGAATTCTATTCAAAACCCTCCCACCCTTTCTTATTTTCCATCTCCTTCGTATTTTTATGATATTTATTTAAACTCTGATTATCTGTCCACTTCACCTTTAGTATTACGTAACTTTTAAGATTTGACCGAATTTATTTATTGAATTGTCTACATATACACATATTACTACCTTCGTTATTCTTATCGCCACCTGCATAAACCTTATTATCAATATTTTGTTATCATTATAATCATCGTTATTAATTACGTTCAAAACATTTACCACATTATTATTATTATTTGATCCACAAAATCACCGTCATTGGTTAAAAATTTTTATATATAAATCTATGTAAATTAGAGTAAAGCCTGAAGAAGATCTAATTGAAAACAATATTGTTCGTTTATATGTTTTGTTCTAATATTAAAAATGGGAATATTTAAAGATTTGAAATTCAAAGATTTCACATTTAAGGAACACCTACAGACTTTGCTTCCTGATGCTTTGATAAGTTCCACTATCGTCTTGATGGAAAAAGTATTCATTATGTTTTACTTTATGTTCTGCACATATTAGCGTTTTATTTTTCCTGATTTAAAGCATTTAAGATGGTGCAGTAATGATTATAACACGCGTCTGTTTTCCTCCTACCTATTTATACTTATATAGCATCAGTGGCTAAACGGTAGAACGCTCAACAGTCACAGAAGTGGTTTCTCTTCGAATCCCAACCAACGCATTCTCAAACAGCCTGTAATAAGCCCAACAGAGAGGGAAGGTTCGGCCTGAGGCTATCAACCAACCCTCCGTAAAAAACTTCACCACCACTACTCAGAATTCAAAAGTCAAAGCTAGAAGACCTATATTCCAATCAGAACGCCATTATTATTATTTCCTTTAATTCCTAGAGGAACATAGGGTTTCAGCCACAAGTCTCCATTGCGTTCGGTTCTCTGCTATAGTCTTCACCTGGCTCCAAGTCTGCCCACACGTTTTCATCTCCTCTTCACATGACCTCCTCCAAGTCACCCCACCTTCACACTGACGACCAACTCGCCGCTTCCCTTTGGGGTTCCACTCGAGCGATGGGCTGTCGTGTGATGTCACTTGATGGTTTCCTCAGAGTATGGCCAGCCAATCCATCTCCATTTCTTCCTGCTTATTTGTTTCACAATCGGTTCCTGCTGAGTTGGTTCTCTCATTTCCAGAGATCTCTGTTGCTGATGTTTTCTGGCCGGCCATCTGATCTTGAGTGGTATTGAGCGAAGACAACTGTTGATGAAGGTCTGTAGTTTGTTTGAGATGCTCTTTATGACGCGCAGTGCAAGTCTCTGATCCGTATAGTAGCACTGACTTCACATTGGTGCTGAGTGCTGTTGACCTGCACACAGACTTGAGAGTAGTGAAAGTCTGTCTTGCTTTTCCGATTCTTGCTTTGATATCCTCGTCAGTTCCATTCTCCTGTAGTTGAAACGGTGCTTCCCAGGTAGGTAAAGGATGTTGTTTCTTTCAGGTTCCTCCTATTTATGCTGATCGTTGTCTGTTGTTGTTGTATCAGAACGCCAAGGTGTATAAAATGCAAATAAAAGACCAGAACAACAGTTCAATCTTCCAAAATGCGATAGATATTTTGGGTTTCATGTCGTTAAACCAGTATATATACTTAGCTATCTTAGGTTTACTCAGGAATGGTCAGATGTAGCATGATATAGTACCATAAAATTCAAAAGTATTTCACTGGGTGCTATCAGCTTAATCAGGCGGCTAAAACAGCTGTAGCCGAATTTTCACTCAAACATATACTATTGGCACTGTTTTCAATTCTTTACTGCTAAAAAGGAAAGTACTTCATTCCTCTTGTTGTTGTTGTTTTTTATCTTATTGCATTTCACATGACAGATTTACAGATTCACATTTCTCATTTCTAGATATACACAATCTTTCAATATCAATCTGCTTTATAGTCATTTGCTTAGTCATATGCCAGTCGATTTTTCCTTTGACCTTTACTCATTCAAATTTTGCTAATCGACTTCTGACTCATGATTTTGTTTTCAATCATAACTGAAACCGCATTATGCATACATAACAAATACACTTGTTGCTATTTATTCTTGTAAACATATATGCAAATACGTTTGTACGGTTATGCAATTAGGTTGTCGCAAAGGCAAGTACTTCACTTAGAAATTTATCTGTTCGTTTCTTTTTATCTCAATGAACATTACTAAATTAATAATTTTTTTGTCAATGTAGATTTCAAAGTTTAGTTTACAGGGAATTCTAGTGAGAAGTCGTTACCAATGGGGTACACCAGGTCAGGTAAACGGATGGTTATTAGCCGACGACATTGGCTAATGGTGTGATGATCCGCAGACAAACGGCCTAACCGAAAGGAATAATCGTGCACTCAAGGAATGGCTAGCTGCGAAAAGAGGCAACTGAGAAACTGACTTACCGTTGGTATTACTGGCACATCGTGGCACAATACAAGGGACAACAAAAAAATCGCCTTTCCAGCTGACGTATGGGAGGAAACCACGCTTACCAGTGCACCATAAGACTTGGCCACAACAACAAAAATGGAACAGTAAGAGATGGACAAGTGAGCGGAAACAAGCTATTCAGAATATACAAGAGAAGCGAAAGATAGACATCGAAAATTATGGCAAGAAACAAGTCAAAGCATGGAAGCTGTTTGAAGTAGGCGACCAGGTGAAATGTAGAGAACGAAAGTATACTACCGGAAGTGGACCAGGATCAGGAAAGCTTCTGCCGAAGTGGGAGGGACCATATGTGGTCACATCGAGACGCGGTCCACTATACACGTTTCTCTGCTTTAACGTACAATCATGAGTGGTCGCGGAGAAGGTGGAAAGTCTCGAGCGAAGGCAAAGACTCGGTCTGCTCGTGCTGGTTTTCAGTTCCCAGTTGGTCGTGTACATCGTCTTTTGCGCAAGGGAAACTACGCTGAATGTGTCGGTGCTGGAGCACCCATCTACCTGGCGGCTCTTCTCGAATATCTGGCCGCTGAAGTACTCAAATTGGCTGGCAATGCCGCCCGTGACAACAAGAAGACCCGTATCATTCCTCGTCACTTGCAATTGGCCATTTGCAACGATGAGGAGTTGAACAAACTGCTCGGTGGCGTTACCATCGCCCAGAGTAGTGCAGATCACCACAATTGTTGTTCTGTATATAGCGCGAATCAGCAGAATTTGGAATTCATAGGCCCCTGTGATGGAATGATCAGAAAGCTTGTCTTGCAACACCAGGAGGTTGTGAGTTCGAACCCCGATAGTTGCACAGTGTTGGAGAGTTTCAAACTAAGTCGAAACACCTTGAGCAACAATCTTCATATGTTTGGCATGCGATTCGCCCCTGTAAAATGTAAGATGATGCTGCAGGATTGGACTAAACCGACTCCTAGATTAGAAATAGGAAGTGAAGTGGTAGAGCACATCGACCACTTCACTCAATTATTTGGTAAGTACCATCAGCCAGCCCCAACGGGTTGATCTCTCACGAAATCTCAGCACGAATACAGAGGGCTAGGTTCGCATATGCCAGTTTACGCCGTCTCTGGCGTAGACGTGATATCCGACTATCGACCAAAGGGCATGTGTACTGCTCAACAGTCTGCTCCGTCCTCCTTTATGGCCAGCTGTGAGACCTGGCCATTGAGAGTGGAAGACATGAAAAGATTAGCTGTGTTCGATCATAGTTGTCTGCGTTCTATTTCCCGCGTGAAGTGGTATAATAAGGTGGGCAATATTGAGGTTAGGTGTCGAGTGCTAGGTAAGGTGGGGAAATCAGTCGACGAGACTGTGAAATTACATCGGCTGAGATGGTTGGGACATGTGTTACGTATGCCTACTAGTCATCGCCTTCCTCGACGGGCAGTCGCCACACTCCATGTAGCACACAAAGCAAGAGAAGAAAGTAGAAGAAATGCATATTAGAGACAGTAAACAGAGGTGTGAGACAAAGGAATAGTAATAACGGAGAACAAAACAGTTTCATTGGACTTCATAAGTCACAAGGAGTGGATGCATCTGCACCAGCCATTGAGAACGATTTTGAGCCATGTCACCAATTGTTTCCAACCATTGGTTTTTACCGTCCCGAGGACCCCAACCAGGAAGTCTACACCTTCCTACGTGGCTTAGACTAACTATTGTAGATTTCATTGACTGGTTCCATGTTTTGGTTTGACCACCGCTAGCTCTTTTCCAGCCTGGACCTATGTCAGCTAACATTGCCCGTCGAGGAAGGCGATCACTAGGCATACGTAACACATGTCCCAACCATCTCAGCCGATGTAATTTCACAGTCTCGTCGACTGATTTCCCCACCTTACCTAGCACTCGACACCTAACCTCAATATTGCCCACCTTATTATACCACTTCACGCGGGAAATAGAACGCAGACAACTATGATCGAACACAGCTAATCTTTTCATGTCTTCCACTCTCAATGGCCAGGTCTCACAGCTGGCCATAAAGGAGGACGGAGCAGACTGTTGAGCAGTACACATGCCCTTTGGTCGATAGTCGGATATCACGTCTACGCCAGAGACGGCGTAAACTGGCATATGCGAACCTAGCCCTCTGTATTCGTGCTGAGATTTCGTGAGAGATCAACCCGTTGGGGCTGATGGTATGGAATGGTCAGCAAGCTTGCCTTGCAACACCAGGAGGTTGTGAGTTCGAACCCCGATAGCTGCACAGTGTTGGAGAGTTTCAAACTAAGGCGAAACATCTATCCAGCACTTCCTGCTTTTCAGTGGTCCTCTAAGAGAAGTATGTTTGTGGTCAAACTTGAAGTCAGTCAAATCCTTGCAGACCGACACCTGAGGAATTACGTACTTTAAAATAATTGAAGAAATAAGGCTAAAACAAATGTATACGAGCTCGCCTTGTAACCAGAAGGTCCTGGATTCGAATCCCGGTGGGTACGTACCGATGAAGAGTCCCAAACTAGGACAAAACAGCTGTCCAGTACTCCCTGCATGTTTTCCAATGGTTCTCTAACTGATGTCAGCTCATGATCAAAATCATAAGACAAATTTATTTAAATTATGAATAACTGTATAATAAAGTATTAAACGAAAGGTAGCTCATATAAAGAAAACAATTTAAAGAACTGACTATTCTTATGCTTAAATAAATGGATAAACTAGAAAGAACACAGAGTTGGCGATAAACCTCAGTTCAAGACACTTAGATGCTTTAAACCTACTGCGAAGACTTGAATTGTTTCCAAAGTTGACTTTGTCATGTCTCCATGTGATGGATTACATTTCAAGCAATAAATATCTTATCTTCTGGACTGTAGACACTGGAGATAAGAATTGCAGGGGAGCAGATAGCTTTCCTCACTTCTTACCTGAAGTAAACGTGTTGCTTAGCCCTTCTTCTTACCTTCAAATAATTCTACATCTAATATCCGTCTGCAGTGAGCTTCTCCACTCAAATTATGGGTGTTATGAGAATTTAAATCAGTTTTAATGCAGATTTTCACTACGAATCAACATCATTCAGTGAATTAGTAGAAAGAAGAGGGTGCTGAACAGCTATTTCGCCCACCTTTAGGACTGACTCTTAAATATTATGTACCCATAACTCTCTACCAGGAAGCGAACCCAAGACCTTCAGGTTAAGTAACTTACCTGTTGACTAGGTAGTCACAAAGTCAGAATTAAGTGGGATACGAATTCCAACTCCTGCCAGCTCATGATATAATCCTACAGCCAAAATTTCCCAGTGACTGAATGGTCTACGAGCTTGTCTTGTAACTGGAAGATCTTGGGTTCGAACCACGGGTGGTAGTTGTGTACTGCCAATGTGTCCCAAACGATGAAGAAATGACTCCCCAGTACTCGTTGCTGGTTTTCCACTGGTCCTCTAACTGATATTGATCCGTGATCAAACTTCAAACAAATCAAATTTTTTGATGATATTAGATAATTGTAGGCAGTCTGCAGGAGGCCTTGGATCTAGATTTCGTGCTAGTTTGCACTCACTAGTCAACAAGGCTTATCTGCCACCTTGGAGAAAATTAAGTTCCCTCTGAGGCTCGAAGTCGCGTCACCCAGTGCTGTAGTTAGAGACGTTATCACTGAGCTATTCGCGCTCGCGATCAAATTCTTACAAATAAACTCTTGACAACGTAATATATATGCTCAAAAATCAATTAATGCATCAGTCAGGAGATTGTCATTCATATCTCCATTCCGTCCATTGATGATGAATTGTGAGATGGCATTTAAATATCATAACAGAATGCAAAAAAGACTTACTGATACATTCAACTATTCCCTCATTGATAGTTGAATATCAATAGTTTGTCGATTAAATGGTTTGCATAACATTTGAATATCTAGAATTCATTAACACTCTTATGTATGGTTTATTTAAACTTTCACTGTTCTATTTGAACAGTATTCATGGGTGTATTTAGAAAGACATTTAAATGAAAATAATAACAATATCCTTTTATACATTAAAATAATAGTAATAATAATGTATTAAAGTTGTTAATGAAATGGAAACTAAACCACGCGGAAATAATACGACCACTCATAGTGGTAGTAATAATAATAATGATAATAATGGTATTAAAAGGAGTGAAACTGAACGAATGGTTTTTCAAAAAAAAAACTTTCCTTAATACATAATATTAATTTGTCCTGGACTTTCATTTCTAGGTGCACGTATTTTAGCACCATTCTTCTGGTAAATATCATATAATCTTCCATAATAATTACGTATATCTCTAACATTTATTCTCAGTCGTATAAATGCACCTTCATCAGCATCACTTAAAGCTTTATGATAATCAATTATTGTTGGCCATTTACATACTTTACTAGCAATTTTTGCACGATACATTAAATAATCTCCATAGAAATCAAGCATTGCATTTGCATCAACTTCAGCTTTATTTGTTTCAAGTAATACTTCTTCTTGAACAGATACACCAAAATTATTACCATCTTCTATTTTCGGTATATTCATTTGTAACCACATACGTAAAATTTGTGAATCATCAATCAGACTTAATATAAATGGTCTAACTATGAAATATATATTTTCCATTAATTCATTACTAATAATGGAAATTTGTAAAGGAGATTTAATAGAATCATTTGTATTATTATTTAATTTCGTTGTAAGCTTTGATATTATACCATCTGTACATAAACGTATCCGTTTTAAACCTGTACTTAAATCAAACATTGGATCTTTTAATAAATCATCTAATTCACGTATTTTTGATGGGATAATATTATTTAAGCGTTCTTCAGCTTCACGTGTAAAATGTGCTCTTAAATAATCAGCTATTACAATTGACATTAGTATTTCTATTCTATTTTTTAATTATTCTGTGTTAAAATGAATATCTTAAATATATTTATATAAAGCTTGTATAGACAGATGTGTATACATATATCTTATTATCGATTTTTTTTTAATAATGGAATAAATCAATAATCCATTTTATAGTGTTATATTACTGACTACTTATTCATTGGTTCATTCATCCTTACATATAACCGTCTATGTTGTATAGACTAATTAGTCATTATTATTATTAACGTTCGCAACTGTCCAGACAACAAAACATCATTTTGATGTATAAATTATAATTAGATTTTGACTAAAGTGTCAGCAGAGCAATGTAAACGGACTATTGTTGAGACAATAATGACAATAACGAGAAATTACCGAGTTGAATTCAGCACAAGTATAAATCAGTGTGTTAAAAAAAATTGGACATTTATGAAAGAGACAAATGACATGTGAGGTGGAGACAAAGGCGATCGTGATGTGTTTTCGCGCATAATGTAGTAAATACCAGCCTAAGCATGTCATACAAAATTACATAAAACCAACTACTTGAAGAAATTCAATCACCTCCGTTCTACATATTCAGGTAAACTGAAACGAAAGCATGGCAAGTTTGTTACACTCACTTGAAAATACAATGACATTAGAATGAAAAAGCATTGGTGTAGGAAATTTACTATAGTGTGGTTTGTAAGGGTTTGTTATGCTTTTACGAGTTGATCATGGATTGATATCAGTTAGAGAACCATTGAAAACCAGGGAGTACTGGACAGCTGCTGTTTCATCCTAGTTTGGGAATCATCGGCAGTACGCACCCACTGGGATTCGAACCCAGGACCTTCCGGTTACAAAGCAAGCTCGTGTACCATTCAGCCACCGGGACTCGATTCATTGGCTCATGAATTCTAACTTCTACCAATTCGTTTTCAGTGGTTCTCTAACTGATATCAGTCCGTGATCAACTCGTAAAAACATAACAAACCCTTACAAACCAAACTATAGAAAATTAATCTGATGCTCGCTAGTGACTTGCTACAGGATGGAGTTTCTTGGAGTTCTAGTGAGAAGTCGTGACCAGTGAGGTCCAATTAGATGTCACGTGTGTGGATGGATTTCCCACCAACGACAATGGTTGGGGTCGCGCTAAATCACGAATTGGTAGAAGTTAGAATTCATGAGCCACTGATATTTTTGATTGAACACTAGTCAGTAACTAGTGTCCAATCAAAAATATTCAATACAGTCCTACAGGAGGTCAGTTTCGAGCCTGAATAGCTCAGTGGTAACGTCTCTGACTGCAGCACTGGGTGATGCGGGTTCGAATCTCAGAAGGGACATCAGTTCCTTCAAGGTTGCAGATGCGCCCTGCTGATGAGTGCCAACTAGCACGAAACCTAGGTCCAAGGCTTCCTGCCGATTGCCTCCAACCATCTAGTATGAGCCACTGAATCGAGTCCCGGTGGCTGAATGGTACACGAGCTTGCCTTGTAACCGGAAGGTCCTGGGTTTGAATCCCAGTGGGTGCGTACTGCCGATGATTCTCAAACTAGGATGAAACAGCAGCTGTCCAGTACTCCCTGGTTTTCAATGGTTCTCTAACTGATATCAGTCCGTGATCAACTCGTAGGAAATTTATAAAAAATATACGAAGCGGACTGAATATATTCGGGAATCCGAAGATTATTAGAAGAGATTATAACTGTATGACTGTAGGGGATTTTGAGTGATGATATCAAAGTCTGCGAGTATTGATTGTAGGAAATATATATATGAGACTACAGCCAAGCTATTTACAGTCAGTTATCTAATAGCTTGATTCCTCATTTCGGTCTGACAACCCGTAACCATTCTGTTAACCAGGTCTACTTCTGTGACCGTCGCTTTTCGAAGACGGTAATGGCTTACCATGCGCGATACATGTCTAACTTACTGACTTTATGGAAATTCACAGCCTTATTTGTTGGCTGTGTTGGCGCGTCATAAAAAGCATCTCAAACAAACTACAGACCTTCATTAACAGTTGTCTTCGCTCAATACTCAAGATCAGATGGCTGGCCAGGAAAGATCAGCAACAGGGTGGGATCTCTGAGAGCGAACCAACCCAACAGGAACCGATTGTGAAACAAATAGGCAGGAAGAAATGGAGATGGATTGGCTGGCCATACTCTGAGGAAACCATCAAGTGAGTGACATCACTAGACAAGCCATCGCTCGAGTGGAACCCGAAAGGGAAGTGGCGAGTTGGCCGTCAGTGCGAGGGTGACTTGGAGGAGGTCATGTGAAGAGGAGATGAAAGCATGTGGACAGAGTTGGAGCCAGGTGAAAACTTTAGCAGAGAACCGAAAGCAATGGAGACTTCTGGCTGAAGCCCTATGTTCCTCTAGGAATTAAAGGAAACAATAATAATAATTTGTTGGCTTATCTTCCAGGCCCAATACTACCTCCAACCATGTAGTTCCATTTAACGACAGCAGTTGGTTGATGGTAACTACTATGAAGAAACTGTAATCTTCCCCAAACTTCCATTCTAAATGACCATTTCTAACACACATAAAGTAGGACTCAGCTGACTACAAATGATCTTTAATGAGTAGTCGAGTTTCACATCGTCCATAAAGATGACGATAATTCTGAAATCTTAGACGAGTCTTTTATATCCTTGTTAAGATTTATTACAAGTTACAATAGATGTATATCTATCTGTTAAGGCTCAGAATAAAATCACTTTCGTAACGATTTTATCTTTATATTAATTTGCAGTTTACACAGTTCGAGGAGGTGAAGTATTAGCACAGTTTCTTTTGGAAACCAACATTCATAAGATTACAGTAAGTGGTCTGCTGAACACCATATACGATAGTCAAGAAAGCAAGCATAAATGCATGAAACCATATATTACTGATTGGAGGAGATAAGTAGTTTCATATGACTCACATCAACTGGCAGTGCTCTCTGGACAGCTAGATCAAAGGGATCTAAACACCGAGAAAACCGCTTCGCTCGTTTGGGACTGAGATCACCAGCGGTTTACTCTGCTTGATTCAGATCAGACAGCCAGATCAGTTCGAACCACCTGCTCATGAACTCAGTCTCTAAAACGAGAAAATTAGCCATTTGGTGTTTAGATCACTTCGTTCTGGTTGGCCAGCAAGCATTACTGGTTTTGAATGTGTGGTATACAACTACTTATATTAAACAGTCAGTAGTATATATTTTTATGCAAATAAAGTTGGCACTTTGAAATCTCTCTATCATTTCTGGCTATAAAACTAATTAGTCACATGGAAAAAACATACAAACCTTATGAAAGGCATATTCACTCGTTGCCATCTGCCATATTTATGTGATCATTATGTTTCTCTCTAACATATCATTGTTTCATTCTGTTTCTTCCCTTACTTTTATGTATGCCCTTTGGAAGTGTCTCACCATTGAACACTCTTTTGCCAAGTTCGGCATCTGTTAAAGCGAGTTTGAGCATGGATTGTTATCACTTAAGGAACCAGTGAGAACCCGGGGGTACTGGAGAGTTGTTTCATCCAAGTTTGGGATTCTTCATCAGTACGCACTTATGAATGCACTGTCAGGGATCGAACCCAGGACCTTCAGGTTACAAGGTGACTGCTTTGACCAATCAGCTACTGGGATAGAATCCACTGGCCCATGACAATTATCTTCCATCAGTTTGTGACTTTCAGCGCCACTGCCAGCCAATGCCATCTCTGAGTATTTGTCCACACACCCCATCTGGGGGACCTCACTGATCACGATACCTCACTAGAATTCCATGCATCTTCGTCCTGTAGACAATCACCAGTAAGCAGCAGATTAATTTTCAAGTGTTGATAGGTTTCAAGTTTGTTCAGGCATTGATATCAGTTAAATCAATCAAAATGAAGGACAGTAAAAACAGAGTTGAATGTATATTTATCATTTTGACTTGAGAGGGAATAACGCTGAATAATATCCATCTAACCATCTTACAGTGACGCCTGTCAATGAGATTCGAAAAGCTGTTTTCAAGTCTATAACTCCAATTTCTTATAATTAATGATCAGAACTAATGTAATACCTAGAGACGATCTAAGCAAAAGTCAATGAAATTTTTGTAGAATCACTTGTATGTTGTGTCGGATGAAGTATTCAAGGATGAAAAGCTAGGAATGACTGGCTTTTTTAAAAATTTAATGTTATAACTGATCCAGGACATCATTTTCTAAACCAACTTGTCATACATCTTTTGATTACATTGAAAGATATGTCTCAATGGACGACGTACATAGGTGAAGTTAGAGGAAGCATTCTCAGCAGGTACAGATACACCAATTACCTTGAAACAGGCAATTGTGCTTAGAAGCAGATTTAGGTCCATAACTCAACTACAAGCCTAAGCTACTCTAACTTTTTACCTTAGCCTAACTCTAATCTGTCCCTGACCGTATTCCAGTGTATCCATAACTACCCAAAATATACCCCTGACCTACAGCTAATCGATCTTGAGCCAAGCCGTAACCCTAATCTTTCTCTAACTTCATGTTAAACTAATTAGATATGCCGTTTAATATTACCACACTGCCTTCAGCACCGTTTTTATGAATACAGTTTTATATACCTGGTTTTACTATTATGTTCTGACTGAGCGTGCTAATGTCGTCGATGCGTTCGCGCGTATTGGGTGTCAGTTCTTCGAGTAGGCTTGTTCCAGGGTGTGTATACGATGTAGAATCCTGGTTTATTGCTTATACTGAGAGTCATCAATTCGAATATTTACGAAGTCTGAACTTCATCAAAATATGATGAGGACTTAAGGACCCCTAAATGAAAACTGATCAGACGTTAATGTTGGGTGACTAGTGAAAAACGAAAAGAGATCAGAATTAGGTAATATTTTTCAACTCTTTAAACTCATTAGGGAGATAACTTCTTATTAAGTTGTCATAAGTGAAATAATCTCTCAGGAGGTTGGAACTTCAATCAATTCTTATAAGGAACAGCCAAATATTCGTCTGGAATGCCCACAGATGTATTGCAGCTTCTCACTATCTAACTCCAGCATGAATGGGACGCTGAAGTAGGGAAAGTTATCCATATTCTAATACGAAACAAGGTATAGGATCTGATGGCATCACCACAGAGGTGTTTAAGAACGGTGGTTTCGAGTTACTGGCTAGATTAACTAAGGTATTAACCAGTTCACTGGATTCTTAGATAATCTGATCGCTTGGCTGTTAATCATCTCAGAAATTGGACAAATATTTCAGTAATAATCATAAGCGAATCAGCTTAGTTAACATAGTTTATAATTTCTTAGATTTGACAGCCATACGAAGACTAAATGAGACATGGGATAAGTCAACTTTAGTAAACCATTCAGGTCTCAAGCCTAGATGAGGATATATTGATCAAATATACACTCTTTAAGAGATTGTGAAGCAAAAGCACTTGTTGGATGTTGAACAAGAAAGATTATTCATTTGAAGGCCTAATGAGACTTTATCGCTTGAATTAGTTAAGGTGCTGATCCAATGTATTCTTTGCCTAGGGGAGTTAAGTGAAGTGTCATTGTGTTGGAGAATATTTGGAGGAAGTACGAACAAAATATGACATCAGCCCATGAGCTATGTGACTGTTTGTCTGATCTGAGTACACATTTGTGTGAGCTATCTAGCTTGTTGCCTTGGTATTATAATTATTATTGCTTTGGATTCCGAGTGGAAGATATAGCTTCAACAGCACACGTCTATTTTGATCTGTCCGCTGCAGTATTCCTTAACTGGCTATATGACTGCCAACAAGCTATCATTCCCTTCTCAACGATCGCTTCCATATCACCCTCAGATGCCTGGCTAGCCTTTCCTAATTCGGCTTCCTTCCTTGGGATGCTAAGAATCAATAGGTAGGGATCCTTGTTAATGTTGCTTAGCATTTGTTACAATAATGCGAATATGTTCATATTTAAAGTTTTATTATTGTCACCAGTCTTCATTTAATTGTAGCTTCTCCTATCATAGTAATCTTTCTTTAACCTGTAGCTTTACAGAATATTATAAGTTAAATTGATGTATTTCTGTATATTATTATTATTGTTTCCTTTAGTTCCTAGAAGAACATAGGGATTCAGCCGTACGTCTCCATCGCGTTAGGTTCTCTGCTAACGTTTTCACCTGGCTCCATGTCTGCTCACATGGTTTCATCGACTCTTCACATGACCTCCTCCATGTCACCTTCACACTGATGACCAACTCGCCGCTTCCCATTTGGGTTCCACTCGAGCGATGGGCTGTCGTATGAAGTCACTTGATGGTTTGTTTCTCAGAGTATGGCCAATCCATCTCCATTTCTCCCTGCATATTTGTTGCACAGTCGGTTCCTGCTGAGTTGGTTCGCTCTCAGAGATACCTCCCTGTCGCTGATCTTTTCTTGCCATCTGATCTTGAACGAAGTATTTAGCGAAGACAGCTATTGATGAAGGTCTGTAGTTGGTTGGAAGTGGCCTTCGTGACGCGGCGTGGCACCAAATCTCTGATCCGCGTAGAGTAGCACTGACTTCACATTGGAGTTGAAAATCCGGATCTTGTTTTTCATGGTGAGTGCTGTTGATCTCCACACAGACTTGAGAGTAATAAAGCCTTGTCTTTCTTTTCCGATCCTCGCTTTGATATCCCCATCAGTTCCATCCGCCTGTAGTTGAAACGGTGCTTCCCAGGTAGGTAGGTGAAGGAGGTTGCTTCTTTCAGATTTCCCCCACTTATGCTAATTGTTATCTGTTGCTGTTGGCCAGGAATCTCTATTACCTATGTTTCCTCTATGTTCAGCTGAGTCCTATCTTTGATGCTTCTTCTGCCAACTTGTTGCTTTTCACTTGTATATCTTCCAGTTTGTGGGAAATCAGACATATATATGTCATCAGCGAAGCCCAGATCCTCCAAGTATTTTGTGTAGTTCCCTTTTATGCCTGTTTTCTCGCTGCCCTCTGTCTGTCGCATTATCCAGTCCACCGTACTGAAGTTTTTGTAGTTTCTGTATTTCTGTGCTAGGTAATATCTTTCTCCTCTCCTGAATATTTGTGATTATAAGATTAAACCAGTGCGATGTACTACATATGCTGACATCTTGTATAGAAAGTGAAATTTCACAAAATTTTCAGACCAACTTCAAGTTGATTAAAATACTGAGAATACACGAAAATTGTTTCTTTATTTTTCAATTTTCTATTAGTAAACACCAAATAGAAAGAAGTAAAGAAGTAGACTCATGTTATATCTTAACCTAAATAGTGATTCTATTGTACAACTTCTGATTCTATAAACATATAAACTCTTATATCTTTGAATAAGAGAATAGAATTAATATTTAAGGTCATCTATTAAATAGAAGTATATTCTTATTGATACATTAAAATTTCTTACTTCACTATTCATAGTTAACTGTTGAGATTTATGTGTATTTATAAAATGTAGAATTGTTGGTTATTTAAGGTTATTGTTGAGTTTATTTTCCAGAACACAATATTCAGTGAAGGGACTCTTTTCAATGAATTTATCATCAAGCTGCACAGTCGTATATATATACACATATGTGGTTTTCAAGAAATTATATCCCATGAGGAAATTTAGACAAAGGTGTGAACATATATAAAATGATAATCATATGAGATACGAATAAAAAGTTCGTAATTATGATCATAGTTACTGACATCACTAAAAGTAGTATCTAACAATCACTGAAAATAGCATTTCCTGCAGTATCGTTGAGAATAGCCTTTTCAAGTCGACCATTACTGTGCAGTAACCTGAAGGACAAGATCCCTCAGTTTAACAGCTGTCTGTGAGTTTAGCGATTCACCTGCTCATCTGGAGCTAGGTATATAGCTCGTTCTAATTGGGCTTTGATCGGGTGGGTGCAAGAACAGTATCCTGCATGGTTACGAAGAGGTAGAAGTGGAACTATAAGAAGTGCAGTCATTGAACATCTGGTCGATACCCGCCACCCTGTCTCTACACACTCTTCCTTCATAGTCATCTACAAAGAGAAAGACAATTTGTCCAGATAATCACATATCGAACTCATATATATTGCTGAGAATTTGGCCATCGAATTAGAAAAGCCAGATCTCTGTATACAGAAAAAGTTTGTTCAGCACCTCCGATTGTCATAGTTTTAATCCGTCTATGCTAAAGTATAGTAAAACCCATTTATATTTTGGCTCTACTTATTTTTTTTTATTTAGTTTGTATGCCCTTCATTTATTGCATCAACTGTTGCTGTTATTATTCTCAATCTGAACTGTCTCCAGTATTATTTCACTTGTCCGACTTGTCATTCTAAATCAAAGTTTTTTGCAAAGTTGAACTCTATGTTATCAGATTTTACACCATTTTGTTTAAAGTTTTTATTTTATTTGCTTACTAATCCTATAATTCTATACCCCATTCCAGCCAACATCTATATATCCTATGAACTGTTCTAAATATGACAATAATTTGCTTTGCGTCTTGACATTTAACTATGATGACAATCACAAACATTTAAATCACATTTCATACTACCATTATTATTTTATGTATTCACACCTTTGATTCAGTTTACTCACTGGACATAATAACTAAAAAAGTACTATATATACACTTGTAAAGCTTGATAATAAATCCGTTGAAAAGTGTCTCTTGTCTGAATCACTTGTTTTGATTTTCTAAACATCAAGTGGCAAAACATATAATGTCATATATAGAGTAGTTTGCGGAATATGTGGATGTCGGAAGGGATTATAATATTATAGGATGAATACGCATATAAAGACGTCATATAACGTGATGTGAAATTTGATAAGATCGAATTCAACATTGCAGAAAAATTTTCTATTTAGAATGACAAGTGGGACAAATGAAATAAATCCAGAAACATTTAGAAATGAAAATAATAATCGTGATAATTAGGAAAAGGTACATAGATTAACTAAATAAATTAAACTAAATAAATGTTTATCCATCTACGGCTAAGGGAGAAATAGAGATTGTACATACTTCCCTTTTATACAAGGGTCAGGCTTGAGCAAGGCCTCCGCTGCCTTTAGAGGTTTGTCAGTAAGAGAGTGCACTAAGTAAACGTGAATTTGATATATGATCTTAAATCACTTTCAGAGTTGGTAGAGTGACAAATGTTGATAAAGTCTTCTTAATAGATCTTCACATACCCTTCCACTCTTCCTGGTAAAACCATGCTGGAATATGTTGCCGTTTTCGTGTGGAAAAGATTATCTTGCTACAGCCAATGTACCTACATCCAAAAGAGCAGGTGAACTGATAGATGCATATAGAGGCGGTCAGATGAGGGAGCTTATATTTTACAGAGACGGAGAAAAACTTACGGATGATGAAGGTTATTTATAGTTTTGCAGCAAATAACATCTTATTGACTGATTTTTGACAGACGATTTTTGAGAATACCTAAAGCCTGAACTCTTTTGAATTCCAAATTCATAGAGAGGGTTTTCTTTGCAAGTGAGTCAGTGACCAGTTTGGATTGCCTATCTTTCTTGAATTAGGGTTCGTTTTCCTGAAGTTCATATTTCACATAAAGTAAGCAGTGTATGAAGAAAGAAGCATTTAATGGATTTAACTTCTAGGGGATACTTATCTATATATTTAGATAAAGCAATAAGAAGACGTAATTTGTCTGAATCGTGTAATGCATTTGCGCGACACATTTCGAACAATCTGATCACACACGGACTTGTCATAGGAATATGTATATATGAAATTAATAAAGAGGTAAGAGGTGAGAAAATAGACTTACGTCAAGTTAAAAGGACATATTCAAGGTCAAAATAACAATGAAGACTATTAAACCAAATAACTATGGTATCAAAACAAAGTTTACCAAGGAAAGTTTAGTGTGATGACGAATTGTTTTTGAACGCATAAAGGTGGCTTAAACTTTCTAATTGCCAGCTAGGGCTTCCACAAACTTTAGGATACACCCTCTCCCAAACACGTTTTATAGATGGGTTTAAAAGATCTGTTAACGTCAATTCTATGTCCTGTCTCTATAATATGTTTCGCAATAGAAGAGCTAGGTCTCCTGTTCTCACCGTTAATAGGTTCTGAATATTCCATTTGTTTCTGGAGCCCTTTTGGAGTGTGCCCTGAAGCCCTTACTTGCAGAGATCGATGAGTCCTCC
Organism: Trichobilharzia szidati; assembly: GCA_944472155.2. Lineage (NCBI taxonomy): Eukaryota > Metazoa > Platyhelminthes > Trematoda > Strigeidida > Schistosomatidae > Trichobilharzia > Trichobilharzia szidati. The sequence goes on along the minus strand of OX235271.1, from coordinate 45,931,746 downwards.
CTATGTATGTGTGTCCACACGTACATTCAAATTGGTAAATACAGTGGGATGTGACGTCATTTTTCTCATGTTCGAAGGGCTTAGATAGATATATTGGCTTTACATTCTCTATTATTATGATATTGGCTGCATAAAAAGTCTTTTTGACAGCAGCGTTCAGTCTTTGCCTAGTTATCAAGCTGCTTTGATGCCCCATAAAGGATAGCTTGATATATACGTCTTTCTTAGAGGCGAGATGAAGAATGAGTGTTCTGACCACTCTATATCTCATTATGAACTTGTCTGGTTTAGTGGTCTTCATTGTTATTTTGACCTTGAATATGTCCTTTTAACTTGACGTAAGTCTATTTTCTCACCTCTTACCTCTTTATTAATTTCATATATACATATTCCTATGACAAGTCCGTGTGTGATCAGATTGTTCGAAATGTGTCGCGCAAATGCATTACACGATTCAGACAAATTACGTCTTCTTATTGCTTTATCTAAATTCATAAAGGGAACTAATTGTTTTAAATTATCTATATATCTTTAATCAGAGCTGTGAAGTAATATTTATGCACGTGTTATTTTTATATCTGTCGATTCACTATCTTTGACCAGAGATGTTAACTGAACTTGGATTTTAACTTAGAGAAGATTTAGAAACAATTAGGTCTAAACAGCACTACCCCATGAAATCTGTGACTGTAGATCTCATCGATGTATGGTAAGGTAGATTACTCAGTTGACATAGCTGGCTGAAATAAGAAGAATAAGACGTTGGAGATTCTTAGTGACAGCACAGATGATACAGATACATTCACTCCCTATTATCTTCCAGATCTTGAAGCGTCTCAGTACATACATATTTATCTATTGTAGATTTACCATAATACTCATTCAGCCTCCCTAAACTTAATAATCTGTTTCTTATGTTATATAATCTCGCATCATGCTTCTTTCTTTAATAAATGTAATTGTGGAAACATTCTACACGTTTAACTGTATGTTTACTTATATATATATATATATATATATATATATATATATATATATATATATGTATATATATATATATAATTTGACAGCTTCGATCGAGAGGTGATTTGGAATCTACTTCGCTACTACGGGGTGCCACCGACAATTATACATCTCATCCAACAGCTGTACGACAATGCTGCATGCCAAGTAATCCACAATGGGAAACTCACGGAACCCTTCGAAGTGAGGACAGGAGTAAGACAAGGCTGCCTACTATCACCAATGATTTTCTTGACTGCAGTAGACTGGATAATGCGACAAACAGTGGGCAATTAGGAAACAGGCATAAAATGGACACACACAAAAACTTGGAGGATCTCGACTTCGCCGATGATATATGTCTGATTTGCCACAAACTGGAAGATATGCGAGCGAAAAGCAACAAGTTAGCAGAAGAAGCATCAAAGATAGGACTTCAGGTGAACATAGATAAAACAGAGGTGATGAAAATTCTTAGGGCAACACCACCAACAGCAACAACAACAACAGACAACAATCAGCATAAATGGAAGGAACCTGAAAGAAACAACCTGCACTACCTACCTACCTGGGAAGCATCGTTTCAACTACAGGAAGACGGAACTGACGAGGATATCAAACCAAGAATCGGAAAAGTAAGACAAGCTTTCATCACTCTCAAGTCTGTGTGGTGGTCAACAGCACTCAGCATCAAAAATAAGATCCGGATTTTCAACTCCAATGTGAAGTCAGTCAGTGGTACTATACAGATCAGAGACTTGGTCAGCGCGTCATAAACAGCACCTCAAACAAACTACACACCTTCATCAACAGCTGTCTTCGTTCAATACTCAAGATCAGATGGCCGGTCAGAAAAGATCAGCAACAGAGATCCCTGGCAATGAGCGAACCAACCCAGCAGGAACCGATTGTGAAACAAATACGCAGGAAGAAATGGAGATGGATTGGCTGGCCATACTCTGAGGAAACCATCAAGTGACATCACTAGACAAGCCATTGCTCGAGTTGAACCCGAATGGGAAGCGGCGAGTTTGTCGTCGGTGCGAGGGTGGATGACTTGGAGGAGGTCATGTGAAGAGGAGATGAAAGTGTGTGGGCAGACTTGGAGCCAGGTGAAGACTCTAGCAGAGATTCGAACGCAATGGAGACGCACGGCTGAAGCCCTATGTTCCTCTAGGAATTAAAGGACACAGTAATAATAATAATATATAATTATTATCTTAGGTTCCAAGTGGCTCTATGATCACCCATAAGTCTTTATGTCCTCCATGTCACACTCGGACCCAAGTGAATCCCGTCGTTTCCCATTCGGGTTCCACTCGAGCGATGGCATGGCGTCTGATGTTACTCTGCAGTCTCCTCACCTTATGTCTGATACATCTCCATTCCCTAAGCCATATTTGTTGTGTGACTGGTTCTTGGTTGGTTTATTCTCAGAGTTCCTTATTACTAATCCTTGCCATCAAACCATTTGATATTCAATATGGAGTCAGTAAAAGTAGCTTTTAATTAAACTCTGAAGCTTGTTACAAATGCTTTTCGTGACACTTTTGTCAAGTCTCTGTTCTATTCAGAAGAACTAAATTGACAATAGTGTTAAAAGTCCTAATCGTGTCTCTTGTGCTGAATGCAGCAGATTTCCAAATTGATTTCAGAATAATGAAGGTCTGTGTAAGATGAATTCCATTCTCATCCTTAAATCAAGTCAACCTGTCCCGGATCAGCCTAGCATTGTTGCAACACAATTATCCATGCCCAACGTGTCTATCCTACCTTGTTTAATTAACTGTGTATGTGTGTTTTTACTTCGATCCTTTTAGTCAGACGGTTGAACTCATGACCCAATCAGAGTATTTTTGTGAACTGTTATTTTGCTGCCCCATGTCTTACTTTGTATTATTCTGTTGAGTTTATCTTATTTATTGATTGGTTAAGTAGCCAATTAAATTCTATCTTTGTGCCTATGCTTTGTCTATCTCTTACTTGTTAAGCATTCTTCTACTGACTGCTTACCTGAACGGTCGTGTCTGATCCGGCTAGTTCGTAATTTTGGCTTTAACGTTATTCCGCTCTGATAGCGGTTCTTTGCTTTCTGTTAAGCATTGTGTATTGTACTCTTGAAACCGTTAAGGTTTGTTGTATTTATATTAATTGATTTGTTTATTAATAGTACCGTAGAAACAGTGACCGGCTTCTTGTTTGATCTGGACCGGGATAGCCTCTATCTACGCGTGACTTAATTTCAAGCGATATTGCGCTTACAGTACTTAACGTTCAAAGCAGCAAAAGACCGTACTGAATTGGTCAGTACTTAACGCTCAAAGCCGGAAAAGACCGTACTGAACTGGTCAGTACTTAACGTATAGAGTTAAAGTTTGCCGGATCAGCCCTTGACGGAAGAGACCGTACTGAACTGGTCAGTACTGAACGCCTTGACGGAATAGACCGTACTGAACTGGTCAGTACTTAACGTCTAGAGTTAAAGTTTGCCGGATCAGCCCTTGACGGAAGAGACCGTACTGAACTGGTCAGTACTGAACGCCTTGACGGAATAGACCGTACTGAACTGGTCAGTACTTAACGTATAGAGTTAAAGTTTGCCGGATCAGCCCTTGACGGAAGAGACCGTACTGAACTGGTCAGTACTGAACGCCTTGACGGAATAGACCGTACTGAACTGGTCAGTACCCAACGTTCATCCAGAAAAAACTTTGGTGAATTGGCAGCACGCAACGTTGTTGAAAATAAATTTTTCTTTGGAACGATGCAAACCAGATCAGGGAAGCAAATTTTGGAGCAGCAGTTGGAGAGTCGGCAAGTCCCCGTTTGCATAAATGATCATGTTGATAACCTTTCGTGCCCCGGCTCTCATGTCAGTAGTTCGAAACCATCATTATGGCGAGTAACTAGTGCTAAGTCGTCGCTACTAAGGGCGCAGCTAAAGGAGAAACAGCTTCGAGAGGAGTTAGAGTTAGAGAAAAAGTTGCTAAAGGCTAGACATGATGTCGAAATGGCCGAGCTGCTTGTGAAGTTAGCCGTGGACGACAAACGGAAAATTGGAAATACGAAAAGAGACACTGTCAACTACGCTCGAATCAACGAAGAGAGTATCAAAGACGCCATCAGAAGGCCATATGAAGCTGAGTTTAGGGATACTGAAGAAAACGAACACTCATTTTCTATCGAAGATCCTAAGGCAATCGAGTTGGTTACTCAAAGCACCGTCTTAGAAAAGGGGCATTACTTTATTTCTTTGCCATGGAAAGATCCAGCAAAGGTAACGGACAATAATTATGTGGTTGCCATAAATCGGCTACTCAGTCTGAAATGGAGGTTATCGCGTGACAAGAACCTTTCAGCACGATATGTGGATGGGATAAATACGATGTTAAAAAGTGGTTATGCCCTTCCGGTACCCCTAGAGCAGCTAGCAGCCAACTATCGACCGAGGTGGTATCTTCCACATCATCCCGTAAAGAAACCGAAAAAGCCAGATAAACTGAGAATAGTTCTAGATTGCACCGCAACCTTTGGAGGCTATTCTGTGAACGATAAGCTATATGAAGGACCTGATACGATTACCGAGCTTGTTGGTGTTCTGTTGCGCTTTCGAGAAAAGCCTATTGCTGTAGTCGCGGACATAGCTGATATATTTATGCAAGTAAAAGTGCCACTAAACGATCGACGATCATTACTATTTCTGTGGTGGAAAAATGGTTTTCTAGACGAAGAGCCGCAGGAGTTTCAGATGACAGCGCATCCGTTCGGGGCAACTTCATCACCCTTCTGTGTGAACTTCGCGTTGAGAAAGGCAGTAGAGGGCTTTGGTTGCTTATATCCGGAAACAGTAAGAGAGCCGGGCACGAGGGTTTATCGATGTAACATGATTCATAAAATCCTAGTCGGATTTTGGGGGCCGGTGTAAGATGAATTCCATTCTCATCCTTAAATCAAGTCAACCTGTCCCGGATCAGCCTAGCATTGTTGCAACACAATTATCCATGCCCAACGTGTCTATCCTACCTTGTTTAATTAACTGTGTATGTGTGTTTTTACTTCGATCCTTTTAGTCAGACGGTTGAACTCATGACCCAATCAGAGTATTTTTGTGAACTGTTATTTTGCTGCCCCATGTCTTACTTTGTATTATTCTGTTGAGTTTATCTTATTTATTGATTGGTTAAGTAGCCAATTAAATTCTATCTTTGTGCCTATGCTTTGTCTATCTCTTACTTGTTAAGCATTCTTCTACTGACTGCTTACCTGAACGGTCGTGTCTGATCCGGCTAGTTCGTAATTTTGGCTTTAACGTTATTCCGCTCTGATAGCGGTTCTTTGCTTTCTGTTAAGCATTGTGTATTGTACTCTTGAAACCGTTAAGGTTTGTTGTATTTATATTAATTGATTTGTTTATTAATAGTACCGTAGAAACAGTGACCGGCTTCTTGTTTGTTCTGGACCGGGATAGCCTCTATCTACGCGTGACTTAATTTCAAGCGATATTGCGCTTACAGTCTGTTTTGCCTTTCTGAAACTACTTCTGTAATTCAGATGATGTTCCCCAGATTAAGGAAAGAGGTGGATTTCTTTAGATTTCCCTCATTCAAGGTGAATCGTACTTCTTGTTGTTGATTAGATAACTTTATCATCTCTGTCTTCTCTATTGCCACTTGAAGTCCTGTCTTGGCTGCATTTTCTAATAGCTTGTTGATTTCCATCTGTAGACAATCGAGTTTATAAGCCATGAAACATCATCCATAGGTGCTAATCTTCCAGTGTACTCTTGTTGCTTCAATGCAAGTCTGTTTTCTCGCCCCTTACAGTATGTGGTATGATGATCCAGTCGACCATAATCAGGAATATCATTGGTGATAGAAGTCAGTATTGCGTTTGTATTATCATTACTCCGAAAGCTTTGATGAACATTCCGTTGTGAATCATTTGACATGTAATTATTGAATGTAGTTATTGAATAAAACTGACAACATTTTGAGGCTCGCCATAATGTTGGAGCAGTTTCCAATTTACTCCATGGCCCATATTTTCAAAGTCGTTGAAGCTGAGGTAGACATTTCACTGATGCTTAGTGTTGTAACTTGATCTTCACATGGTTCGCTTTCCTTGAATCCAAACTGTTCCTATTGTGGTGAGAGCTAGCTGCTAGCCGAAGTTGGTAGACAGTAATTCACGTCAATGTTTATGTCCCCAATATTGGTGGTGAGAAAATGAGAACAAAGGCTTTGCGTAGGCGGATACAGTTGGCATATGGATGATCTGACACAGCCACAAAGAGATGCAAGGTTAACTTTCTGTGAGAAACTACCAATTAAATGACTGTATTGTCTACTAACAATAATCTACAATAATGTACATTGAAATCTATAAATATGTGTTGATTTTCCTTAATAAACGATCTGTTGCCTGGCCCTTGTCTTCTGTCGTTACACTATTATTATTATTGTTTCCTTTAATTCCTAGAGGAACATAGGGCTTCAGCCGTGCGTCTCCATTGCGTTCGAATCTCTGCTAGAGTCTTCACCTGGCTCCAAGTCTGCCCACACACTTTCATCTCCTCTTCACATGACCTCCTCCAAGTCATCCACCCTCGCACCGACGACAAACTCGCCGCTTCCCATTCGGGTTCAACTCGAGCAATGGCTTGTCTAGTGATGTCACTTGATGGTTTCCTCAGAGTATGGCCAGCCAATCCATCTCCATTTCTTCCTGCGTATTTGTTTCACAATCGGTTCCTGCTGGGTTGGTTCGCTCATTGCCAGGGATCTCTGTTGCTGATCTTTTCTGACCGGCCATCTGATCTTGAGTATTGAACGAAGACAGCTGTTGATGAAGGTGTGTAGTTTGTTTGAGGTGCTGTTTATGACGCGCTGACCAAGTCTCTGATCTGTATAGTACCACTGACTGACTTCACATTGGAGTTGAAAATCCGGATCTTATTTTTGATGCTGAGTGCTGTTGACCACCACACAGACTTGAGAGTGATGAAAGCTTGTCTTACTTTTCCGATTCTTGGTTTGATATCCTCGTCAGTTCCGTCTTCCTGTAGTTGAAACGATGCTTCCCAGGTAGGTAGGTAGTGCAGGTTGTTTCTTTCAGGTTCCTTCCATTTATGCTGATTGTTGTCTGTTGTTGTTGTTCCTGTCCAGGAATCTTCATCACCTCTTTTTTTCTCTATGTTCTCTGTTCCTATAAACCTTTTCAAACACAAGTAGATAATTTGATGCAATATTATTTCTTACAAAAGATATGAACAGAGATTATGTGATCCTAATAAGTTGATATTTAACTAAAAACAAGAACGGTGATGATGCAATTCTAATAATTATTGTAACAAAACACAAACATAAAGCATGCATTGATTTCACTATTTACCAATACTACCGTGACTTCTATAGTACAGATGCGTTATTCTTCATTATGTATCACTTGCTTGATTCTCCTAAGGATTGTAACCTTCTTTTTGTGTTTCTTCTTCTTAAGTGATTTTTACCTGTGAATAGTAAATTATCACTGCTTTTTTGAAGACATTGATCCACATATTACTCGCAACTATTTGTAAGTAATACACTACACTTGGATTTCTCTTGAGTCTACATAATGTATCTTATGTTGTCTGATTTCAAGGAAATATTTATTCAAAAGCAAGTATAAAGGTTATTTCTTACAACATATATTCGAGAAAATCATTGAAAATTTCTAAAGGGCAAGCATCAAGAAACATTTTTTGGATGAATATTTCAAGGTGTCATTTTTAACTAGCATGTATCATGTTGAAATTCAATAGAAATCAAAGACCATTCAACCACTATGCCTCTATGGCAGTAAGAATAATAATATCGGCTTTATTCTGGTAATTATGTTTAATTATCAAATGTTAGTCTGCAGGGATTTAGTTTGTTACACGTTTAATGACAAGATGACGTCATTTAGAGAACCATTGGGAAGTCAAGAAGTACCGGACAACTGTTTAGTCGTCGTTTGAAACTCTTCAGAAGTACGCGCCAAACAGGGCTCGAATTCAGGACTTTCTGGTTTCAAGAGGATGCCCTAGACTATTCAGCCGATGGAGCATGACTCAATGTCCCATGAATTCTAACTTCTCCCGACTCGCCATATATATATATATACATATGTAGTGCAGATGCCAGATAATGTCATAGGTTGCTGACTGATCCCTGACCTTACTTGGTGAACCCCTTTGGTTACAACCCCCCACTAGAACTCTAGATAACTTCCTGTATAGAGCCAGCCACTAGTAAATATTAGGCCTTATCCTAGTGTCTGGATGATCTGCCAGCTCTCCTTGTAACCAGAAGGTCATGGGTTAGAGCACCGGCCGGCGCGTACTGACGAAGACTTCTAAGCTAGGATGAAACGACTGTCAAGTACAACTTGGCTTTCCAATGGTTTTCTAACTGATTTCATCTCAAAATCAAGCCTGTAATTATGTTTAAACATAATACAGGATTCTCAGAGTAAGTTTTGCAAAATATTTAATTCCCGTATAGAAACTTCAAGTAAATATTCATCGATAGAACAGTAAATGACGCAGTATCATTCTCTCTCAGACAGGACTCAGTTATCTACAAGACTTTCCCTTCATTTTCTTATTGAAGGGCACGTCGGTGGATTTGTAAGCCAATTAAATATTTGTGTTAGTAGATATTACTATGTGCGTCAGTGGCATAGCGGTTAGAACGCTCGCCGACCATGCACATGGTCCGGGGTTTGATCATCGGCCGGTGCACTCCTTAACCTCGCTAAGCCAGTAATAATGCTGGTGAAGAGGAAAGGTTGGGCATGAGGCTAGCAACCCCATCCTGTTAAATAAGCACTGCTACAGAAACTTCAAGCCACAAGCTTGAAGCCCTATGTTCCACTGGGGGACGCGAAGGAAAAAAAAGGAAAAAAAAGATATTACTAACCAAGGGTGTAATTGGAAGATTGACACAATAAGAAACGGAGTGAATTGAATGTGCTCTGCCGGATGGAAATTTTGTTTGTCTAGTGATTTAAGAAGTCTGCTAGAAATGGTACCAGTTAGCCCCGTATTGTGAGGTCTTAAGCCTGAGAATTTACTGCTATAAAGGGTAAGTTAACATGCATCAGCGAACAATTCTGTATTACTTTTTCATTATGTGGAAATGCAATTTCGGTTTGAAGTAATTTGGTCCATAGTGATTAGCACTGCGACAAAGAATATGTATTTCGTCAAATTTGGGATTGGTCATATGAACATACCTGCATTCCCCAGTACACATCTTTACAAACGACGAACGTTATCCACTTGGGCCATCGCACTCAACACAGGCCGATTATTTCGGTCTGAACAAACAACGGGAAAATCAAAATTGACTTGAAAACAAGTCTGATCACGGACTGACATCAGTTAGAGGACCTCTGAAAACCAGGAAGCACTGAACAGCTGTTTCATTCTAGTTTGGGAATCATCGGCAGTAAACATCCACTGGGTTTCAAACCCAAGACCTTCCGGTTACAAGGCAAGTTCGTATGCCATTCAGCCACTGAGAACCGATTAATCCGTGGTTTAACCTGAACAAAACACAATCCTGACAAACTGATTCTTGAAAAAATGTAAACCTCTGTTATCTTAATTTCGATTAATTTTCCCGAAGACTTTGAACCAATTCGCCGAATGAAACTTTGAAATTACTCATTTCAGTTTCTCTGAGATTTTACAAATATAATTTTCACAGATGATAAACTGGCTGCTAAATTTATTTAGTGATAAGCCCTGGTTGAGTGGCAGGCCATTCAGTTTTGCTGTACTTCTTGTTGTTATTACAGAGCAGTCATGAAGTTTCTCCTTCGTTTCCATCATTTACATAGAGAATCAAATGAATCCAAAATATTTTATATATTTATTTTAGTTACTTGTGAGTAGGTATAAGTTTTGTGAGAAATTTTTGAAATTACTACCCTCAATTTCTAACTGTTACCATTCTGAATTCCATATATCATCAAAATCAAATTTTAGAAGAAAAAAGCTTTGTCACGCAATGCAGTATAAAGAATTTCCAGTGTAATTTTTATTCTTGATTTAACTTATTATCTTTCATCAGTTCTCTTTTTTTTGTATACACTATACAAAGGAAGTGTTCTTCTGAATAAATTTTTAATGCATTATTTTAAATATTACGTATATAACGAATTCAATAAAAAGCAGAATAATAGTGACCTTATCTATTATCCTTGAGATGCACACACAAAAAGTGAGAAATAATCAAACAAAAAGCTGGAGATAGAGAATAGGTGGGGTGTTTTTATCTATAGGTGAATTTATTTAAGAAGAACTCGATAATAAGCCAACTTCTGTATAACTTTTGCGCCTGTTTGAACAGGTTAACAACGTAAGTTTGCAGAATCACATATTCTCTCTGAGATTGGAATACGCATTCCCAGTACAATATGCGCATATCCAAATACTAACCCATTCGGAACATCAGAATAGGAAGCATAATATAAAGACTTCATACCAAATTCATTTTAAGAATCATTTAAAACGAGGAAGCACTGGATAGAATTTTACGTCTAAGTTTGGGTTACTTCAGCAACCCTTATCTATGACTACACTGAGGTTTTAAACCGAGACCTTCAGGTTACGAGACCAGCTTCTTGTCCATCCAGCCAATTGGGTCAGAAGTTGAATGACCCGTGAATTCTAACTGTTGTCAGTCGGTGACACAATGGTTAACGAAGTGGTCTCGCAGTTTGAAGCTTTCGGGTCCGATCTCTACAGCAGTCGTGGTTGAACGTTGCTGGAGAGTTCCTAGCTAGGCTTCCTAATTTGTAATGATCCTCTGACTGCGGTTGTTTTATAATGAAATCTGCGTTAAAATTAATCCAAACTGTAACAAAAGCCATAATCGAAATAGAAGTTTCAATTTAATAATGATTACATTATGGATACTTTCAGGTGGTGATAAACTAGTCATTAAGGTACTGGATTTGGAACCCATTGCAGTTTCCTCACAGAGGTTCAAATCCTGCTTGAGATGTGGTGGTTTTGATGTGAATCGACCTCAATATTGATTTAATTTCCGTCAAGATTGTTCAGTTCTCTCGTTAAAAGAGAGGATTCGTCAGGTTTCTTGCAAGGACATCTTCTTACCGATACTTCTATATGCTTATGTTATATTACGAGTAAATAAAGTCGGAAAATTACTGAGCATTAAACTGTAAAGTCATTTAGTTATGACATGAGGGTTTCGAATTTATTCATTTTTGTAATAGTGAGCGCTTACTGCTAACGTGTCCTGTATTAGGACAAATCAAGTACCAAGTGATTCTTGATATTCATTATTTCTATAGGCTGTTTTATTATTTGGTGAAAAAATCAACTGTGAAGTCAGTCAAACTCATAGTGACCTATCCTTTTAACATGTATGCTTATATGTGATATGTGCCCCTTCGCCCCTGATCCCGCTGACAGTTGATATAACCGAGTGGGCTTACACGTGAGTATAATAACACCGAATGCAGTGGACAACTCAACTGAAATGCTGGATATAGTTATTCATCCTTAGTATCTTCCGCTTCCCTGAGCCACGTAAATATCAAAAGACAAAGACTGGCCTGCAGCTGTTAGGATACGGACTTTTATTAAGGAAAAACACAACATATAACAGCGTCGCCTAATTTACTAGCTCGCTAGTTTTCCAGCCGTTTCCAAACCCGGGTAAAGTGGGAAGGTTGAGGGTGGGGCTAGAAACTCTACACCAATAAACTTATCTAACTGCTAGAGAAACTTCAACTCACAAAATATATATTGAAAATACAAAATCTGATTCTTCTCTGGAATTGGAGAGGCGAAACGGCACGGGTGGCAGATGAAAGCCTTCGGGTAGCCAGTCAGCCAGCCAGCCGATGTGTCTTCTCTCGATGAGAGCAAGAATAAGATTGGGGACGTGAGGTGTCCGTACAATGTAAGAGGTTGGGAAGGCTGCCCAGGTAGCCAACGAAATGTGAAGAATTGGCCTAGAAGTGCTGGGTATCTGCAAGAACAGATGGAATGGATGCGGATTGTTAAAATTGTCAACTGGAGAGTCAGTAATCTACTCCAGCCTGGTCAGCCATCCAGACGATAGCTGGATGCAGTGAGTGGCTATCATGATGTCATCAGCGGCAGCCACAGTCCTAATGCAGTGGGTACCAATCTCCTCTTGAAGGAAAATGACAACAAGATTCAACTCAGAAAGAAGGAATGAATTTCACAATTATCCAGTGATATGAACAATGCTACAAACAACGCTGAACAAGAGAAGAAGGAAGAATTTCACAGTCAACTACAAACAGTGATGGACATCATCCCAAATGGTGACATCAAGATCCCAATGGCGCCTTAAATGCTAAGTAAACTGGGAGCAGCATGGATTTCGCCTGACGGACATACCGCAAACCAGAAAGACTTCATCTCAATTTCGCTCAAGGAAGTGGAGACGCAGCTAGTCTGCTAGATACAAAGTAGAGAAAGGGAGCAGATGTGGGCTCAGACCATCATCTTATCTTGTTCAAGGAACCTTCAAGGCGAAGCTGAAATCCATGAAATCAAATGCAGACAGGTCACAGTTCGAGTTCAATATTCAGAAATCGAAGGACAAAACTGTTAGGGATACCTTCACTACAGATCAGATCAAAGCAAATTCAGAGACACTACGTGGCCTCACTGAGGAAACCTGTGTGGAAGAATATTGGAGCCCTCTCAAGGTGATGTTTAAGGGGACGTGTACAACTGTTGTAGGAGGAAAGAAGCGACAAGACAGGGGATGGCTTTTGATGTATACATAGAAACTAATAGAAGAGAGGAAGGTGATGAAAGAGAAGATGACTCAATGCAAAAGATGAGCAACAGAAGGAGAAGCTGATTTCAATGTAGACTGCACTGAATACAGAAGTGAAGGAGGGTTCTAGGAAAGACAAAAGACAATTATATGACACACTGGCCGGCAACTGAGGCAGAACGGGCAGGTCAAGGGTAAAGGGGACCTGAGAACATTATTTCAGATAACCAGGCTGCTCGCTATCCGGGAAGAGATCAACCCAAATGATGAGACCAATAAAAGATGCTCAAGGGAAACAGACGTGGAATAATGTTGTTGTCTACGACAAGTAAAATACTAAATTGCATCATCCTGGAGAGAACAAAGGATGCACTGGATACAGAACTCCACCCCACTGCCCGGAACGAGCTGGATTCCGGAAAGACAAATCATGTGCTGATCAAATTGCAACTCTATGCATCATCATTGAACACAGCCTAGAATAGAATGGCAGTCAAACCTCTCTCTGTTTCAACTTCATCGACTTCGAAAAGTCCTTCGACAGAGCAGAGCTGACCGAGAAGTAATTTGAAAACTAATTCAACACTATAGCGTGCACTTCCCAAATCTTTATCAACCTCATTCAACAGCTGACTATATGACAATGCCACATGTCAGGTGATACACAACGGAAAACTCAGAGAGGTGTTCGAAGTGAATATAGGAGTAAAACAAGGCTGTCAGCCAATTATCACCGATGATATTATTAATTGTGGTGGAATAGATCATGCGGCAGAGAATGGGGAGCGAGGATACAGGAATACGTTAGACCGCCGATAATAAGATTCTAGAAGATCCGGATTCAGCAGATGATTTATTTCTAATATCAGAAAAACTCGAAGACCTACAAACAAAAACCAACAAACTAGCTGAAGTGGCAGGCAGCGAAGACAGGACTCCAGGTGAACATAGAGAAGAGGGAGGTGATGAAGATAACCAACCAACACCACCAGCAGCAACAACCAGCACCAATCACCATCAACGGGAGAGGTTTAACAGTGGTTACTTCCTTCGCTTGTCTAGGAAGCATTGTTTCAACTACAGTCAGAGGAATGGATGAAGATGTCAAAGATAGCCAGAATCGGAAAGGCAATATACACAAACCTTAATCAAGCTGAAACTAGTTTGGAAATCTTCTGCACTCACTCAGCATCAAGCACAAGATTCGAATTTTTGACATAAATGTAAAGTCAATCAGTTCTTCTATGTGGGTCAGAAACTTGCACTGCATGTCATTAATAAGCACTGAAGTTGCTTTGTTATACCACTTGATACAAACCTACTTCATTTTAGTCTCATGATAAATGATTACTGTCATTAATGTTTCTTTCCTGTCAAATTAATGGGTAATACAACGACATACAGAAATTTCAGGTACATTCTACAAAATGGTCACTCCCTTCATCTTTGTGCTAATTAGTATGAATTCACCTTTAAGCGCAATGGGGTAGTTGACTAAGATTGATGCATATTAACCGCGGTAGACACAAATTTGATTGGAAAAGTGCACAAATCTTAGTTATGGGGTGGAGTTAGGGGGTTAAGAATGGTGATGTGAACTCCCGGAACGTGTAGTATCCAGGTTATTGAATAAGCTATAGTCACATAAAAGCATATACTACTGACTGATTGAGATGAGTAGTTAGTTATATACCAGTCACATGAATCAGTAGTGCTTGCCAACTGGCCAGATAGAGGTGATCTCAACACTAGACATTCGATTCGTTCGTCTGCGGCCAACCTCATCAACGACGTACCCTTATTTAACTCAGCTGGGAGAGTCGAATCAGTTGAAACCGCTTGTTTACCGTTACTTGATTACCATTTATGGGACCAAGTAGATCATAAATTATGATTTGAACACTTTCAGTTTCTTTTGGAAAGTGTGTTTTGAAATCCCACCTCCTCAAGATGTGTAAATTACAAATTAATTTGCAAAGTGAGAATCTTAAACTATAGCCACATTATTAATGATTCAATTTACATATCAATGAAGAATACAACAATTCGCAATAAAAGAAAAGATTCATGCTAAACTTATCAGAGATAGCCTTGGTATTGGGTGATGAACTCAGGTAAAACAATAACCCGTGATACTGTAGTATTCGAATCAGCTACCTAGAGATTTCCAGAGAGGCATATAACCGACTGAGCTACGAGGTTCGATCTTTGGTTGCATGGGTAATTTAAGAAGGTTAAGCGATGACCTGGTTACCGTATGAGTTTCATAGCTTGGTTAGTTGCGAGTCATACTAATATTCTCAAGGCTGCTGCTCCGAATCCCCATTCATTTCTCCTTCAATTACCACTCATTAAATCAATAAGATTTAAGTTTAGGTTGGTAGAATAACCAATGAAAATAAGTCTACAGTGGATAACTACACGACTATAGAAACAACCACTTTTGTAACAGTTCACTAATAGAGAGAAGATCAGTAGTTCAGCTAAGAGTCTCTTTTCAGGGAATTCATTTCCACTGATCATTCCATCTCAACAAACACCTCCTGCTTCGAAGTAATCTACAAAATGAAGAACAACCTACTGAAGACAATACGTTTCCGTCTTCTTTGCATTGCAGAAGCCCTAGCCATTCAGTTGGAAGAATCAGAACTATGCATACAAGAGAAAATTACTGAACCACTTCTACTATTGTGGCACCAAATCTGTTGATTTGACTTAACCTTTGCTTGTATGCTTACTTTTTAACTACTTAAGACTCTTGTATTCCTTTAAAACTCTTATGTAATTCGTATGTTATTTTGTCTCCATGTACACCCTGAGCACAACTCTTTCATCCAACTATTCATGTTATTACACAACTCCTATTTAAAAGCTGTTTGTAACAACTCACCACTTTTTTTTACTACCCTCTTATATCTACATTCAATTCCATTGAACGCTTCTTGTATCACGTAACTCCACAAAAAGCTTACTAATTCTATTTTCGTTTGATAAATTTAGTGTACACACACACATACAAAATAACCCCATATATATTTGTGACTGTATAGCTGTGAAAATGAATTCGCCAATAATAATAATAATTTGCTTTATTCCAGAAACAGTACTAGTGATACAGTGTGGAATTTTCAGCACATATCTACAATATTTGCATCTAGTTTTATCCCAAGTTTAAAAGGAGTATTTTCAAAAAAATAAATATAAAGACACCAACAGCAAAAGAAAGACAGGAAAAACAAAAAATAATTTTTAAAAAATGCGAAAAAATACTAAGAAGTAGAAAGGAAAATAAACAGCATATAATAATAACTCAGTATTGGGTAGTGGAAGCTATGATATGATTATGCATGGTGACAGTAAAGCTATAGTCATACAAGAAGTTATGAACTCAGATTTAAGAATGTTATCGCCAAGATGATCAGTTAATTTGGTTGAAGCAACACTAAACAATCATAAAATAACATTTCAGGGTTGTTGTTTTGTTTTTTATTTTCAGGTCTAATGCAGTGTTTGTAGTGGTAGTGTGAGTAATCCTGCTTAATACAAAATTTTAAGGTGGTGACAATGTTGTCACAACCAATGATTGTCAGTTTAATGTTGCCGAAAAGTATAGAAAATAAGAAAAAACAACCACAAAACTAATAATTACATGATGGTTAATGACAGGACAATTTTGTACTACTCATAGTGCTAATAGAGTCGGAACCAGTAGACACACAAAAGAAGGAATACAGTAAAGTACAAAAAGTAAGGCAATGTTAATAATTTAGGTAGCTAAGTATGTTTAAGAAGGTGTTCACCATAGAATACAAAATAAGAGAGAAATAAAAGAGCCTAAAATTATGTTATTAACAACAAAGCAAGTGATAGGTTTGACACTTAACATTGTCTCTGTCACTTAGAACACGGGCCAAATATGGTATCGTTGAGTTCCTGTACTTGGTTGTACGAGCTTAGATTATTTTATACTGATTTCTGGTTTTACTTGATGAGAAACAATGCGAGAGTTGGGAATAGACGGGGGTGTTGGGGGTCGGAGTGTATGGTTTTAGACCATTTTTCGCATGTATTCAGATGCCTATCAACTAAATGTAGTGACAAGCTGACTGAGTTTTACACCACTAGCCCTACTAACTGCCTTCAACATCCTTTTCAGGATGGTATAGTCCTTTTTCAGTAGCCCAGGAAAGACTAACGGGGAGCAGTAAAGTAGAATAGGTAAGATACGAGAGTTGACAAATTGTGAAAGTAGAGGTTGGGTGATTCCAGATTGTCTAAGTATCTTAATGTAGTAGGTAAGACAGAACACTTTCTTAGAAATCGTTAGGATATGAGATGTCCAAGTAAGGTCGGAAGATAGAACTAGACTGAGGTATTTTGCATTAGACTTAGTTTCAATTTTAGTCCCCTCCATGCAACAAACAGTCTTCATGAGAACTTACTAGTGTTTGTAGATCTCGTTTATGCCTAAGGGAGAAGTTAATAGTCTAGCATTTTGAGGGATTCAGCATGAGACCATTTAACTTAGACTCTTCACTAGACTACTGGTCTCCTCTCTATTAATGTTCGAATGGGGGTTTTTCATAAACAATTGACTAAGACAAGCTTCTAACCCAAATGCAAAGAAACTTACATATCCCGCTGAATCCTGAATTTAGTGTGTCACATTACGGAGACATGAAATGAATTTAACATCTGATAAATGAAAAAGAATAGTTGATATATATATATATATATACAGATATCACTGACTACTAAAATCTAGATCTTTTAAATAGGCATACTGCCATTGAACTATTGAATCATAGAATATATATATACATTCAATATTCAATAGTTAAAGCTAACTTCATTCAATTTGTCAATAAATTTTCAAAACGATTCATGATTTATTTTTTTTTCACTTGAATAAAATATAAAAAAGAGGGGAAAAGCAGATAGAGTTATGAAATCTCGTGTTCTCAATCTAAAATTTCACTTCTTTCATTTACCCCGTTTGTCTTTCTCATCATTTCTTCCCATTTCTTTACTCATCTATTTCGTGCAGCAGTTTCCTTGCTGTCTGTCTCTCTCTCTCGCGAGCGCGCGCGCGCTTTTGAAATGGTTTAATGGGTTACTACTGTTTCTTAGCGTCTGTTTAGCCTTTTGCAATATCAATCACTTGTTTGTTTGTGTGTGTGTGTATGTGTTTTGGTTTGAACAGAGTAGCCAACAACGCATTGCGTGCTGTAGAATCGATTACATCTATCCATCTGCCCATACAGATAGATTTTCGGGTTGAAACATTTCACATTGTTTTAAAAAGTGAGTAGATTGCGTTTTTCTTTTTCTGTTATTTTCAACAAAAAAGAAACTATTCACTTGTTTTTTTTCTCTGTAGGCACAGATAAATTCATTTCATCATTTCATTTTAGTTATTTTCTTCAGAAGCGCATGATATCATGATTTGAAGGGTTTTTCCGTCCGTGAATCTATTTTCTTTTTTTGCCTAACCAAAAAGGTTTTCAAAAACAAACTCAGTAGAATCAAATAAAATAAAAAGTAGAACTTTTGGGTCGTTAGTTTTTCTCCGTATCACCACTGTCTGTCTACCTCCCAAGTTTATGGTGCTTATTTCTCTTATTTCTTTTGGATAAAGACTTATTTTGTTTTGTCCTTTCTCATGTAAGATTATTTTAAGTATTTCTTTGCTAAAAGGAAAATCATGATGTATCCAGAGAGTGTTGATTATTTATTTTTTATTGATGTGGTTGTGTTCTCTGAGCTGGATAGTTAATTTGCGAAGCTTTCATCACCCTACTAGGTGACATCTTCAGCGCATACTTCAATTTGATGAAGTGAGCTTTTAGATTTCTCCACTCAGTTCTATGTCAACCAAAAGACTCAACAACGAAAGAAGATAAGACCAACATCACCTACAAAATAAATTGTAACAACTGTGAAAAACACTAACTATATTGGCCTAAGTGGACGTCCCCTTCGTCTTCGTATCCACGAACATAAGCTAGCCGTCAAAAGATATGGCGTCCACGTCCTCATATCACTACATACAGACAACCACGGACATCAATTCGATTGGGACAATGTTCGAATATTAGACAGAGGAAACAACAAAAATGCTACAGAATTTGTATAAGCCTCGTATTCCAGTGAATCATCAATCAATAGACACATCGAGATATACAAAATTTACCAATCGATAAAAATGAAACCTCACACACAAGGGCTCAAAGTTTGACTCAAAGAAACAATCATTTCCAATACAATTAGCCTAGAAGGTGTGAAAACACACAAAAACAACCGGTCACATCCAAGGTCACCAGGAGAGATGATTAATAAACTCATGGAGAAATCTAAAAGCTCACTTCAGATTGAGGTATGCACTGAAGATGTCGCCTAGTAGGGCGATGAAAGCTTCTCAAATTAACTATCCATCTCAGAGAACACAACCACATCAAAATCATCCACTTGAGCTACAAATCTTCTCCATCATATCTAAAGTGTTGATTTTTTAAATATTATTATTGTTTCCTTTAGTTCCTAGAGTAACATAGGGCTTCAGCCAGAAGTCTCCATTGCGTTCGATTCTCTGCCAATGTTTTCACCTGGCTCCACGTCTTCCACATGGTTTCATCGACTCTTCACATGACCTGCTTCATGTTACCCTCGCACTGATGACCAACTCCCCGCTTTCCATTCGGGTTCCACTCGAGTGTTGGCCTGGCGTGTGATGTTACTTGATGTTTTTCCCAGAGTATGGCCAATCCACTTCCATTTACTCTTGCATTTTTGTTGCACAGTCGGTTCCTACTGAGTTGGTTCGCTCTCAAAGATGCCTCCCTGTTGCTGATCTTTTCTGGCCATCTGATCTTGAGCGAAGTATTTAGCGAAGACAACTGTTGATGAAGGTCTGTAGTTGGTTGACGCAGCGCGGCGCCAAATCTCTGATCCATATCCAGTAGCACTGACTTCACATTGGAGTTGAAAATCCGAATCTTATTTTTGATGCTGAGTGCTGTCTACCTCCTGACAGACTTGAGAGAAATGAAAGCTTGTCTTGCTTTCCCGACGATCTTCGCTTTGATATCCTCATCAATTCTGCCTATAGCTGAAACGATGCTTTCCAGGTAGGTAGTTGAAGGAGGTTGCTTCTTTCAGATTGTGATGATGTAATTTTGAATATTCTCTGTACTGAAATAAGCGCTGTTTATACTCTCAACACCAGATCTTATCTTGAAATGGGATTTCTTAAAACTTTTAATAAGGATAAACTTAATTGGTTTCAAATAAATTATATAATGAACTGTTATCAGGCAGAGAAGGATTGAAAGTCAGCTAGACGTCTTTATAACCTTAATAAGGGTGTTACATAAAATTTTTAGAATTTCACCTGAGTAATCTACCAGCCAGTAACTTATTTTATTGGTGACACCGAATGAAGATGACTGTACATGGTTACCGGAACTTACTAAATAAAGATCCCTGGTGTTTATAAATTCAGTCTTTTATGTTACCGTAGATAAGAACTGTTGATCTTTTGAATGTCAAAGGTCAACAAGTTTTTAACTGAAGTGTTAGGTTCTACACAGTTAAATAATCGACTAACACTATTGGTTAACAGTAAGAAACAACTGGGAACATCAAATTCGAACACTATCAGGACATGGAAAATGAAACGGGAGACTTTATCGTTGAAAGTGACATTTTACTATCTCAGTGACAGATAAGTTAGATGTCAATAACTATGAATACTTACCAATAACTATTGGCTAATAAGGGCCTAGATATAAGAATAGAACTTGTGCACTGCGGTAGAGTATAACTGCATTATGGGTAAAATTTATTTTTTATAAAGTCTCGCACTGTTATACAGTAATATTAACTGATAACTAATCATATCAAGGTGATATGATTATGAGCAATAAATTGCGCTTGAAATGAATAATAAACTGCCGACTCAGATTTTATCGAGGAAGCATCGTTTCAACTACAGGTGGAACGGATAGCGAGGTCAAAGCCAGAATCGGAAAGGCTAGACAGGAATCTTCATCACTCTGAAATCAGTTTGGGAATCCTCAGCAATCAGCAGTCACTTCTTCTATATGGTTCAGAGACTTGACGCAAGCATCACGAAAAGCATTTCCAACAGTCTGCAGTCTTTCACTAACAGTTGCCTTCTTTCGATATTGAAAATCGAAACTATGGGAACAAACTAACGAAGCACCTATCGTTCAGCAAATATATGAGAGGAAATTGAGATGGATTGGGCATACGCCACTGAAGAGACCGTCGAATGACATCGCGTGCCAGACACACCTTCGAGTAGAATCCGGATAGGGAATGAAGAGTGGGTTATCAGTATGAGGGTGATATGGAGGAGATCATGTGAGAGGGAGATGAGAGATCATGGTCAAACGTAGATCCAGTTGAAGAGGACAGCAGAAAATAGAACAAGGTGGAGATGTGTTGTTGAGGACTTATATTCCATTCGGAACTCAGGGGAACAAGAATAAATAATAACAGTAATGACTCAGGTTTCACATGAAAAGTAAACTGATAATATAAATGAGATAGGATATGATAAAAGATTAAGATCTTCTCTCATCATACATGATAACTCACTGTATGGAATTTCTCACACAATCGTCGTCAGGGCTTTCAAATACATGACACCATATCGACTGTTACAAATGTTTCAGTAGTCTTAAGTTGAATTCACATTTATGTCTATGAATGAAATTCTGATGAATTAAACTCTTCATCTGCAAATTAAACAGTATGAGGTGAGAATTGTCTACATCGGTGGCTCACGGGTAGAATTATTATTATTGTTTCCTTTAATTCCTAGAGGAACATAGGGATTCAGCCAAAAGTCTCCATTGCATTCGGTTCTCTGCTAGAGTCTTCACCTGGCTCCAAGTCTCCCCACACGCTTTCATCTCCTCTTCACATGACCTCCTCCAAGTCACCCACCCTAGCACTGACGACCAACTCGCCGCTTCCATTTCGAGTTCCACTCGAGCGATGGGCTGTCGTGTGATGTCACTTGATGGTTTCCTCAGAGTATGGCCAACCAATCCACCTCCATTTCTTCCTGCCTATTTGTTTCACAATCGGTTCCTGCTGAGTTGGTTCGCTCATTGCCAGAGATCTCTGTTGCTGATCTTTTCTGGCCGGCCATCTGATCTTGAGTATTGAGCGAAGACAACTGTTAATGAAGGTCTGTAGTTTGTTTGAGATGCTCTTTATGACGCGCTGGCCAAGTCTCTGATCCGTATAGTAGCACTGACTGACTTCACATTGTAGTTGAAAATTCGGATCTTACTTTTGATGCTGAGTGCTGTTGACCTCCACACAGACTTGAGAGTAGTGAAAGCTTGTCTTGCTTTTCCGATTCTTGCTTTGATATCCTCGTCAGTTCCGCCTGTAGTTGAGACGGCAGTGAACGGCAGTCAATCAGCTGAAATCTGATTGTCTGTTATCTGAATAATTGATATTTGTATAATTTCAATTCCAACTGACAGATTATCGGTCTAGCCCGTAGTTACGCATAACACCTCACCTCTTTAAGAAAACCGATGCTCAGTAACGTGCTTGCTTTGAGTTGAATAGAAATTGGTCAGGTTTATTTCGTCATTGATTACTTCGTCTCCTTGCATGAAGCGCTATCTCACTTCTTCCAGAGGTCACTAAATCTGTGCGCCATTACTTTCTTTCTATGCTGTTGACTGCGGATAGCTGAAGAGTACCCAGGAGTATGTCCAAAGGTGTGATGGAGGTATCTGAGTTTCGACGACGGAACGATTCCATATGTCACCAACTTGGTGACGTCGTGCCTCGAGATAGTCTTCATTCTAGGCTTTGTGGCCTATTCAGTAATCACCGACTAATTTATCTGCATCATTCTGAAATATCCTTTTACTTCCAATTGGTGAGTCGAAATGCCTGGGTTCTCCTCGTCACGTCTAGCTATGGATGGTCCATAGATTACGCCTATAGAGAAATTCAGCTGGGGACCATCTTCTTGGTGTTAACTCACTTAGAGTTGTGCAATACGCCAATGAAAATTTATGAATGATCTCCGCTGGTGTCCTCCCTCTTTCTCTCTCTCTCTCTCTCGTTGCTTTAAGTACAGCTGTCCTCAAAGTGTTCTACTTGACCATTTCATTGTAGATGATATGATATGTAATGTTGGTGGTAATAATCTTGGAATAACTTAGAAGTAAACTTACAGCGATTGTCCAGCAGACCATGATGGAAGAATATATCAGTCATAGCCAGAAGAGTATTTGACATTGTTAGTGGGATAACTGGCATAATTTCTGGTCATTTCGAAGAGGAATCTAATATCACATAGTAAAATACACACTAATTATGAGACAGACAATGTCGATATGATTTTGAAATCAAGGACTATCTGCTAGCGGTCATGACGTTGAGTACGTTCACCAGAAACCGAACCCAAGCCTCCCATGAGGAGCATTTTCTACCATTGAGCTACCAACAAATTTAGAGGTAAAGAATAAAACTTCAGTAGTGTATATCAATATTATTTTAATTATTGTTCCCTTCGGTTCCTAGTGGAACATAGAGCTTCAACTGCACGCCTCCACTTGCTTCTGTCTTCTGATGTACTTTTCACCTGCATCCATGTTAGTCCATACTGTTTCAACTCCTCTTCACACGATCTCCTCCATGTCACCATTGGATGTCCCACTCGCCGATTCCCTTTCGGGTTCCATTCGAGCGTTGGCCTGACAAGCGATGTCACCCAGTGGCCTCCTCAGCGAGTGTCCAATCCACCTCCACTTTCTCCAGCATATTTGTTGGGTGATTGATTCTTGTTTTGTTTGGCCCCATAGATGTTTCTTGTTGGTGATTCTTTCCGGCCATCTGATCTTCAGTATAGGACGAATACAGTTGTTGATAAAGGTCTGCAACAGGCTGTTGGAAATATTCTTTGTGACACACTGGCCAAGCTTCTGATCCGTATAGAAGAACTGACTTGACGTTTGTATTGAAAATCCGAATTTTGTTGTTCAGTGTTGCTGAGTGACGAAGATTTCCAGATTGGTTTCAGGTTGATGAATGTGTTTCTCGCCTTCCCGATTCTCGCTCGATTTGACATCCTCGTCCGTTCCTCCTGTAGTTGAGACAATGCTCCCTAGATAAGTGAATGAAGTAACCTCTTTCAAATCCCTCCCGTTGATGGTGATTAGCGCTGGATGTTGCTGTTTTTGTTGTTGTTATTGTTGTTGGTTGGTTATTTTCATAACCTCTGTCGTCTTGTCTATGTTCACCTGGAGTCCTGTCTTTTCTGCTAGCCTCTTCGACCAGTTTGTCGGTTTTCGCTTGTAAGTCTTCGATTTTGTGTGACATCAAACATAAATCATCCACGTGCGAAATCCAGGTCTTCTAGGTTCTTCACGTCGGTCCAGGATATCCCTGTCTTCTCGTTTCCCACTGTCTGACGCATAATCCAGTCCACCACAATTAGGAATATCATTGGTGATAATAAGCACCCTTGTCTGACTCCTGTGTTTACTCCAAACGCTTCATTGAGTTTTCCGTTGTGGATCACTTGACATGTGCCATTGTCGTACAGCTGTTGAATAGGGTTGATGAATATTTGGGGTACGCCGTAGAACTTGAGTATTTTCCAAATTACTTCGCGGTCAACGCTGTCGAAGGCCTTCTCAAAGTCTATAAAGTTGAAGTATGTCATAATAAGGATATATACAAATGAGAAAGAAAAAAGAACTTAACCAGTTACAGCTTGGAGTTGTTAAAGAAAAGATGAGAACACAGTAAATGAGATAATAATAATAGTAGTAATCACAACAGCTTTGTTATGGAAAAGAAATTTACACAATCTGCAAAAATTTTCAGCGTAGTTTATTGCATAATATTTACTCTTCATTCAGGAGTTTCAAGGAAAACAGTACATCACGTGAATCAGTGATGTTAGATTTGAAGGATAAAATAATCCACTATGGTATTTTTTTGGTTGAAGGATTTCATCATGACCTGCCAATCAGTTAGAGAACCATTGGAAAACTTGGCAGTACTGGAGAGCTGTTTCACTCTAGTTTAGGACTCCTTATCAGTACGCACCAACTGGGGTTAAAACTCAGGGCCTTCTAGTTACAAGGCGAACCCGTAGACCATTAGGACACTGCAACCAGATCGAATGGTCCATGAATTCCACCTTCCACCAATTCATGACATTCACGGTTTTTTTCCTTTGTCCCACAGGAAAGCTCAACAATAGGCTGCAAACCAATTAAAAACGCGAACGACTACATTTTGAGACCCACGGATTTAACTGAATGATTATAACAACAAGAACTTAAGAAAATTAGATGTATTGTCTCGGATGGAAATTCAAGTAGCCCAGAGATTCAAGCGTGCGTCGGGTGGCACAGCCGTAGAATGTTCACTAGCCACGTAGGTGGTTCGGAATTCGATCCCCTGCGACGGACGCACTCCTTTACCCCACCAAACTAATAATGAAACTGTTAAAGAGGGAAAGTTGGGCATGAGGATAGCAACCTTATTCCATAAAAATAAACACCACTGCCACTGAAACTTCAAACCTTTAGACTGAAGCCCTACGTTCCACCTGGAATGTAAAGGAATAAAAAAAGAGAATCAAGTGGGCCACTAATGGAATTTAGTCGACTAAAGATATTTCATACATGCATTATGCATGCAAAGACATTGACAGTAACGTATATTATTATTAATAATAATAGTAATAATAATAATAATTTGCTTTATTCCAAAACAGTACTTGTGATACAGAATGGAATTCTCAGCATTTTTACTACAGTATTGCATCCAGTTAGTACATTATCAATAAACAGAATTCTACATAGATTAAGGAAATCTTACTTCATAATGACAAAAACCCATTGGCATGTCAGTAGCAAAGGTAAAGCTGAAACAGTGTTTGAAGGTGTTAGGAAAGTGGGAGCTGTTTTATTAACTGGCGTAAGCGAGAGAAAGAAACAAAGCAGCACATAACGGAAAAAGAGAAAGAGAGAAAAGGAAAAGAAAGAAAGAAAATGTTGTACCTATAAATGATATGAGTTGGAAAGACGAGGTCCAGTTGTTCTACTGGCTATTTAAGAATTATAGGTATCATGCCTAATGATTTCTTTATCACAAAGAACACGAGCTAAGTAGGGTATGGTTGAGTTTTTATGTACTTGCTGGTGCGAGCATATAGTTTTCTATATAGGCTTCTGGTTCTTCCTGATGAGATGCAAGGGGAGAGTTGTGAGTGAAGAGGGTGTGGTGTGAGTTAGATAAAATGGATTTGGCCCATTGTTCACATGAGTCCAAGTGCCTGTCAAACAGAATATTAACAAGCTGGTTAAGTGGCACGTTGCTTACCCTGCTGACAACCTTTAACATCCTGCCTAATATGTTATAGTCTTTCTTCAGTAGCCTGGGAAAAACTAAGGGGGAACAATAGAGAATAATAGGCAGGATGAGAGAATTAACGAATTGTAGGAGTAAGGGTTGGGTTATTCCAGAATTTCTTAACTTCTTGATGTAGAAGGTAAGACGGAATATTTCCTTAGAAATCACCAAGATATGAGACGACCAGGAAAGATCAGCAGATAGAATGACGCCTAGGTATTTGATTTCCGACTTGGTTTCTATTTCAGTGCCATCTATGTTGCATACCTCGTGAGAGCCAACCAGTTTGATTAGGTCGGATTTATACCTAAAGGTGAAACTGACTGTTTGGCATTTGGAGGAGTTTAAGGTAAGACCGTTTTCCTTGGACCATTGGCTGATTTCTGACAGAAAGCCATCTATTTAACAACTAGACACACCACCCTTAGAGATTACAGTTGAATCTCATAACTCATCACTGGAAGATCGTCTGACTAGTAATTCGATGGTTGTTACTTTGTGTAAACACCTCCTTCAATGTTGATCTTAGAAAGATATATATCATTATTTCTACTGTACTGTTCATTGTTTCAATTTCTCATAATCAAACATCATGCAAAAGATGAACTTAAATTCTTAGGTTTATAGGTCAATATTTTTTGAGAGAGAGAGAAAGAAAAAAAAGAGTGAACCAGGCAATGAAAACGGAAATAGTCAGTGTGTTCAACTATCTGATTCTTCTCCGACCTAAAAATAATAATAATAATAATCTGTGAGGATTCCAAAAAATAGAAAAAAAGAACTCCACCTTAATCATTACTCTTCAAAAGGGAATATATACATACATTTATTTTTGTTTTGTCTCTTAATGAGAGATCATCACGTATATATATTCGCACAGGATTGTACTTATCGCCTATATAGGCAGATGGATGGATGGATGGATGGATAGATAGAATATTCATCATTTTTCTCCTACTTGCCCTATTCATCTTTCACTCGTTTTATCTAATCATCAGCACGCAATAGTAAACACTGTGAGAGAGAGCGAAAAAATCTCGGTGCATGTGTATGTGTGTGTATGTGTACACTTGTAGAAGACAATCAACTTGTATGTATGTATGTACGTGTGTGTATATGTGTGTCTGTTAACGATCGTGTATGTAAGTGGCGTTAATGTATAATTGATGGTATAATTGCGTGTCTATCAATCACATCGTTTTAAAAATGTTTTGACGATAGCCATATTAGGTGATGACACACGCACTTACATACACACACGTTCGTAAGTACGTATACAGACACACACACACACCTATAAACAAACATACATAGTTATACACATACAAATACACCCATATACTACTACTACTACTACTACTATTATAATAATATAAGTAAACAATTCAAAACAACGAAACAAACCATGCACACGGCAGTAGAAAGAACTAGGAGCAGTAGTCATAGTATGAGAGAAAAAAAGTAAAATGAAGGTGAATAATCAAAAGAAAATCACGTGCATCTCTACGTGCTTAAATTAATTTCATGTTATAAATTTTTATTATTTAACTGCACGCATTCAAGGTTCATGATAAACCTGATAATCATAATCATACCACAATAATAATAATAATAATAATAGGAATAACGAAAGCACATTTCAGTTATTATTGTCATTATTGTTAGCATTATTATTACTAATTAGAACTCATACTACTCCGATCTGAACGAAAGTGTGTGTGTGTGTGTGTATGCGTGTCAGTTTGTGTGATATTTTACATAATGATGAAATAAAATCCTCATTAAACTGTGACATGGATGTAGATAATTCCTAATGGTTTCTTTCCTCATCAGTCGTCTCATATCTTGGCGATTTCTTAGAAAATATTCCGTCTTACCTTCTACATCAAGAAGTTAAAACATTCTGATATAACCCAACCCTTACTCCTACAATTCGTTAACTCTCGCATTCTGTCTACTGTTCTCTATTGTCCCCCTTTAGTTTTTCCCGGGCTACTGAAGAAAGACTATAACATCATATTACGCAGGATGTTAAAGGTTGTCAGCAGGGTAAGCAACGTGCCACTTAACCAGCTTGTTAATATTCTGGTTGACAGGCACATGGACTCATGTGAAAAATCGGGGGCCAAATCCATTTTATCTAACTCACACCACACCCTCTTCACTCACAACTCTCCCCTTGCATCTCATCAGGAAGAACCAGAAGCCTATATAGAAAACTATATGTTCGCACTAGCAAGTATAAAAACTCAACCATACCCTACTTAGCTCGTGTTCTTTGTGATAAAGAAATCATTAGGCGTGACACCTATAATTCATTGAATAGTCAGTAGAACAACTGGACCTCGTCTTTCCAACTCATATCATTTATAGGTACAACATTTCCTTTCTTTCTTTTCCTTTTCTCTCTCCTTTTTTTTCTTTTTTTCCGTTACGTGCGGCTTTGTTTCTTTCTCTCGCTTACGCCAGATAATATGATAGCACCTACTTTTCTAACACCTTCAAACACTGTTCAATTTTGGCTTTGCTGTGGACATGCCAAAATGTTGTTGTCATAATGAACTGATATTTCCTTAATCTATGTAGAATTCTATTTATTGATAATGTACTAACTGGACGCAATACTGTAGTAAAAATGCTGAGAATTCCATTCTGTATCACAAGTACTGTTTTGGAATAAAGCAAATTATTATTATTATTATTATTAGTGAATGCAAACTTGATCATTAATCTGAATATCAGTCACTCACCAACTCACTGATGGCTACTACTGGATGGATATTCTGAAGCTGTTGTCACCAGAAGTCGTGACCACTGGCGTCCACCATATCACATGGTAAAGTGGATGCTCATCGAAGGCATTGGTGAGGGCAGCGTTAAATCACAAGTTGAAAAAGTTAGAATTCACGGGTCACTTAGTCCCAGACCATGTGGTTGAATTGTTAACAAGCTTGATACAATAAGCTGAAAGTCCTGGGTCATTTGAGCACACTGATGAAGAGTCATAAACTAGGATGAAACACCTTTCTAGTGCTTCCTCTGCTTTAATGATCTCTCTAACTGATGTTGATTAGTGACGAAATTCTAACAATTAAAATTGATGAGTAATCAACATTAATTAGGGAATTATCTTTAATGGATAAGTGTTTCGTCTTATTCCAAGACTCTTCAACCGTATCCGCTTATTGATTTACACTTGAGAACTAAGATATTCAAGTTATAATCGGAGGTAATGTTAACATATGTAGATTTTTAGAGAGAGAGAGATAGCAGTGATGAATAAAACTTTATATCTTAGTTTAGGGTTATGCTAACAGATCTGAAAAGTGAGGATTTCAGTGGCAGAGTGTTTCCCAGCCACAGGAGTGATCTAGGTTCGATATCCAGTAAGTGCGCTCTCAAACCGTCTAGGTTACAATCCAATGGTCACCCGGAAAAATAGAGGGTTGGGGTTGCTACTGGTAATCCTAACCTGTAAAAATAACACCAGTGCTTCTGTGAAGCTTCAATACTGAAAGCTTGAAGCCTTCAGTTCTACTGGCATCGTGAAGGAATGGAAAAATTTAAGTATCGAAAAAATTTAGAAGCGAATAACATTGTTTTAATACCTCAGTCTTCTCACTCTTTATTCTAACAAGAAATACCTTTACAAGTAAATATTACAGGATTGATAACGAGCTGACATAAAGTGAAGAACCACTGGAAAGCCAAGGAGTACTGGAGAGCTGCCCCAGAGCTTCGCCCCAGTTCGGGACTCTTCAGTGGTACGCAGTCACTGGAGTGCGAACCCAGGGCCTTGTGATTACAAGGCGAGCTCGAAAACCAACCGGACACTGGAACGGAATTCACTTACCTATGAATTTCAATTCCCGTTGATTCGTGAAATATATACAGCGCAACCACGAGCAGGTATCATAGTCGAGTAACTTATCTCCTACCTGACATGGTATAACCCACTGGTTACGACTTCTCACTATTACTCCACGTAACTTCTTGAATATGGCCAGTCACTAGTGAGAATCAGATTGACTGTCAAGTGTTGGTTTGCAGGGATTTTAATAGTTATAGGTTTGATCAGGAATTGACATCAAGACGATTATAGCTGATAAGACTGAATTCTGCTTAGTGAGCTGAACAGCTGGTTTTATAACTAATGTCAGCTCGTGGTCCCTTCTGTAACCAATCAAATCCCTGAAAGCCAACACTTGATAAGTGAATATTAGGTACTTTGTCCTTCAGTTTTGGAATAACATACCCACTGAACTCCGTTGTCGGTTACTAGTTTCAACTCCTCTGATGACTGCCCACGTATGATAATCATAGTTGAACATTTAGTGCAAATACTTGTAGCACAAAACTTAAATCAAATTGGCAATTTGTAATTTCCACAATTTGATGTGAATTTTCACTATAGTTTCCTTTGAAAGCCAAAATTATTTTGCACACAATATGGGATTTACTTGATGCTATAAATGGTAATCAGGGGAGCAAGCATAAATTAATGGTACCATATACTACTAATTGACTAGTATGAGTAGTTGAACATCACTCACATCAACTAGCCAGGTCTACTTAGGCAAGCTGTTTTTTTTATTCCTTTACGTCCCCAGTGGAACATAGGGCTTCAAGCTAGAGCTAAGAGGTTTCAATAGCAGTGGTGTTTCATACAACTGGTTCCCTTGATAAATTTCGATAAAGAAAGGAAGACGAAATTTGCAGTATAAAATGATATCATTCTATTTCACAGGTTCTCATCAGCTGCAGACTACCTGAAATTACAATGGTTATATAAATGATAATAACATACTTTAATGTTTGATTAGTAGTAGAGAAGAGATAAATTTGACGCATCCAAAAAAGAATGAAAGCATTACAATTTTTAGTTTCAGTTTTCATCATCAATTTATACGCTTTTATATTTGAAAAGAGGGGGGAGGGGTAAGACAGAAAACAGAAAAATTGATTAACAGAAACAGTGTTAGCTTGTAGGTTCACATAGCCACTCCAAAAAACAAAGGCAGTTACAGTTTATGAGATTAAGATTTGTTCAGTCAGTTGAGATCACTGAATTAGATGACTAATTATTGTAATCAAAATCAAAATTCAGTTACCAAGGGAGTGAGAGGTTAATCACACTCTCTTTCTGTATGGATAAGTCTGGTTTAAATCGTTTGATTGCGATCGCTTCGGCAAATCGTAGTAAATTTGCTGTCCTTTGTCAATTTAATATTTTGAAGGACTTAGAAATCTCTACGAGATGTCCGGTATCAACAATATGTCTGGTAATTGCACTCTGAGAATATTTGCTTCCTTTCAGACATAGGTTTCTTGGAATATGTTCAGAGAACTGGATAGAAGCCCTTCTTTCTGTCCTTCCAATGTACTTGCTCCCGCAAGTGCACGTAAATTCATAAACGCAGTTGGAGGTGACATAAGAAAGAAAAGCATCCAACTGTAGAAAAGAAAAAAGTATTTATTTGTCTCCCATTCAAAGGAGATGCAGTTTCACAAAAGATTGACAGAAGACTGAAATGAGCAATAAATAGAAGCTTCCCGGCAGCAAAACTCATAACAGTATACAACACCACTCCTTCCATGATCCACTCAAAACTGGATAAATACCCTGCTGATGTCACCTCCAACTGCGTTTATGAATTTACGTGCACTTGCGGGAGCAAGTACATTGGAAGGACAGAAAGAAGGGCTTCTATCCGGTATAGGAGTGCGTCCATGGCTGGGGATCGAACCGCGAACTACACGCGTAGTCGGCGAACATTCTACTGCTATACCACTGGCGAGCTGTTAGCTAACCAGAATTCATGTGGTTTGAAATGAGCCTATTTGGATACACCGCCGATAAGCTAGATCCCAGAAGAGTGAAACTGCCCCTCGGTATTCGGATCACTTTGATCTGCTTAGAAACGACAATTGGTTGATTTGATTGGTGTATGACTACTCATATCAGTTAATCAGTCAGTCAGTAGTGTATTGAGATCTCAAATATTTCCAAGACTGAAATCATTAACCACCCCCTTGTATACGGAGTTTATGATTACGATTCATTTTAGTTACACTGATCACCTAACAAAAACAGCACTAGAAGACAAGAAGAAGACGAGCATCTGTCATTATTAATTCTGTGTACTGTATCATTCCTGTAAATGATAGACGTTGGATACAACAAAGAGAGATGATGGCAGATGTCTTTCATTCCCCTCAGTCAAGATGATATGCCTTTTTTCTATTGACAAAAAAGGGATATTTATGCTTGTCAATCAGACAAGACTTATTTTTAAATATTTTTCAGAAAATAACAATAATAATAATAATTGTTGTTGTTGTTTTTGTTTATTTGTTTATTGCGAAACAATAATGGCATCCTTGTCATTCATGCTTATTTATCAGGAGGAAAGCCAACAGATATTTATTTTGAGTAATACATCCGATGTTTCTGTTGTGCATGTACTCAATGATAATAATAATAATAAAAATAAAACGTGTTTATTTTGTTGTGTCTATTTATAAACACGATTTCATCTGACAGATAATGAGATAGATATCGTATACACACTTGCAGTATGCTCACTCAAGTGAAATTTGAGCAGAATCATGCGTAATTGATTTAAGATTATCATTATTCCCTTGGGTTCCGAAAGGCGTCGGTGGCATAGCGGTTAGGACGCTCGCCGACCATGCACATCGTCCGGGACTCGATCCCCGGCCGACGCACTCCTTTACCTCGCTAAGCCAGAAACAATGCTGGTGAAGACGAAAGGTTGGGCATGAGGCTAGCAATCCCATCCTGTAAAATAAACACTGCTACAGAAACTTCAAGCAACTAGCTTGAAGGCCTATGTTCCACTGGGAACGTGAAGGAAAAAAAATGGGTGCCGAATGGAATGTAACGCTTCAGCAACACATCATTACTTCACTCTCTTCTCTGCTGTATTATCCTGTCTGGTTCTAAGAATGTCCAGAAGCTTTCATTTCCTCCTCACACAATCTCTTTCGCATCACACTTGGATGCAAAACCCGTCATTTTCCATTTGACTTGTATTCTATGGCCTGGCGTGTGATGTTCACTCAACAGTCTTCCCAGAGTATGTC
Source organism: Trichobilharzia szidati (assembly GCA_944472155.2). Classification (NCBI taxonomy): domain Eukaryota; kingdom Metazoa; phylum Platyhelminthes; class Trematoda; order Strigeidida; family Schistosomatidae; genus Trichobilharzia; species Trichobilharzia szidati. The sequence goes on along the minus strand of OX235271.1, from coordinate 45,898,390 downwards.
ACATACATCTCAATTCTCTTCTGTACATCGATTGGGTAATAAGATTTTGGTCGGTTCATTGCCAGAGCTCCTTGTTGATTATCCTATTGAGGTTAGGTATCGGTCGAGTGCTAGGTAAGGAGGGGAAATCAATCAACGAGGCTGTGAAATTACATCGACTGAGATGGTTAGGACATGTCTTGCGCATGCCTAGTCATCGCCTTCCTCGACGGGCAATGTTAGCTGACATAGGGTCAGGCTGGAAAAGAGCTAGCGGCGGTCAAATGAAAACATGGCACCAGTCAATGAAATCTACAACAGTTAGCTTGAGCCACATAGGAAGGTGTTGGGGTCTTCGGGACGGTAAGAACCAATGGTTGGAAACAATTGGTGACATGGCTCAAAATCGTTCTCAATGGCTAGCACAGATGCATCCACTCCTTGTGACTTATGATATCCAATGAAACTGTTTTGTTCTTCGTTATTACTATTCCTTTGTCTCACACCTCTGTTTATTGTCTATATTATGCATTTCTCCTACTTTCTTCTCTTGCTTTGTGTGCTACATGGAGTGTGGTGACTTGAACTGCCGCACATATGTGCAAAGTTCTATGTCGAAAACAGACAGACAATTGAATTTTGGATTTTCCCGTCGATTGATTGGACCGAAGTGCTTGGTCTCAGGTTGACATGTCGGCTTCTTGTGCAGACGCTTCGACGATGTCTGGGCATTCAATTAGAATTTAATTTGTGGATGGTGACTAGCACAAGGAATCCAGGATGCACATTTCGTCCTATTTTGCTCTCGTCATCTGGATGTACATGCATTTCCCAGTGACTGATGATGTTCCCAGTGACGAGTCCCAAATAGGACGAAATGCGCGTTATCCTGGATTACTGCACTGCTATCCGCCATCCACCAGTTAAATTCTAATTAAATGCCCAGACATCGTCGAAGCGTCTGCACAAGAAGTCGACATGTCAACCGAAGACCGAGCACTTACTTTATATCCTCTGATAAAATTGCAATTTAGTTGGCAACTATTTGTTTTCAATGGACTGTTAACCCAGGTTACAAGATGAGCTTGTTGACTATTCAGCCACACAGGTGGAGTTCAATAGTCTATCAATTCTAACTTCTACCAGTTTGCAATATGTGGTGTGACCACCGGCCAATATCATCGGTATCTGCCCTAAAACCCAACTTGGTGGACACCGCTGGTTACAACTTCTCGCTAGAAATTTAGGCAACTTCATCCTATAGTCAATTCCTAGTGAGCACTACAATAATTTTCAAGTGTCGATTCACATGGATTTGATTAACTTCAAGTTTTATCAAGAGCTGAAAACCCGAGAGTACTGGACAGCTGTGCCAGATGTGATGACGCCTGCCTTCTTGGTCACCAAATAGATTACTTTAACACAAGTTTCTTTTGAAATCGCAGCTTTACATGAAAAAGATTACAAAAGTTGATAATAAGTAGGTTTATGTGGATTTAAATGACCCTAGGAATGACATTTTCATAGATTAAAATGCCGTAAAGAACCATTTAGACAGTTACTTCGTCTCAGTTTGAGACCTATCGACAGTACTTATCTACCATCCATTGCATGATGCAGCACTTTACCTGTCCATCTGAAAACCTGATTGTTTTACATTCAAATTATTGAAAATTTTCGAACTATTAAATGACATCTGTTGTGTTCTTTACCATGAACGGTTCATGGACTAAAACTATGAAATTAATCGGATTTTTTAATATTTGAAATTTACTACTGTTCTAGATGTCTATATTTGTACGTACATCAAGCTACCCTATATGGGGCATCAAAGCAGCTTGATAACTAGACAAAGACTGAACGCTGCTGTCAAAAAGACTTTTTATGCAGCTAATATCATAATAATAGAGAATGTGAAGCCAATATATCTATCTAAGCCCTTCGAACATGCGAAAAATGACGTCACATCCCACTATATTTACCAATTTGAATGTACGTGTGGACACACATACATAGGGAGGACTCATCGATCTCTGCAAGTAAGGGCTGGCTTCAGAGCATATTCCTAAATGGCTCCAGAAACAAATGGAATCTTCAGAACCTATTAATGGTGAGAACAGGAGACCTAGCTCTTCTATTGCGAAACATATTATAGAGACAGGACATAAAATTGACGTCAACAGATCTTTTAAACCTATCTATAAAACGTGTTTGGGGCGTATCCTAAAGTTTGTGGAAGCCCTAGCAATTAGAAAGTTTAAGCCACCTTTATGCGTTCAAAAACAATTCGTCATCACATTAAACCTTCTTTGGTAAATTTTGTTTTGATACCATAGCAGATGAACTATTACCTCTGCTATTTGGTTTAGTGGTCTTCATTGTTATTTTGACCTTCAATATGTCCTTTTAACTTGACCTAACTTGTCTATTTTCTCACCTCTTACCTCTTTATTAATTTCATATATATTCCTATGACAAGTCCGTGTGTGATCAGATTGTTCGAAATGTGTTGTGCAAATACATTACACGATTCAGACAAATTACGTCTTCTTATTGCTTTATCTAAGTTTATATTTGTGTCAGTAGCTTTCAGCAAGCAGTACAGAATTCATGAGCTTTTTGTGATGATCATATTAATTGACTGAGAAGACAAGAAATTCAGTGCATTATCATTAGTTTGTAAAATAATAACTATGAGTAATTTTTGATTGGACACTAGTAACTAGTGTGATGTGTCTAGTCCTTTCTTTGGTGCAGACTGAATTCTATCAGTCAGGTTTGCAATGTAGCCACCATTCTAGGTAGCTCGCCTTGCTGACGAGTGCCAACTAGCACGAAACCTACGTCCAAGGCTTCCGTCCGATTGCCTCCAACCATCTAATATCATCAAATTATGAGTAATATTTAACGTGATATTGCTTCCTTGGTGGTGGTAGTGGTGGTTAACAGTAGAATGTGGGTTGTGCGTTTCGTCCCATTTGAGACTTGTTAGCTAAATGTACCTGTTCCCCTGTGCAGAACACAGGGAACACAGCAACCACCGTTCCAAACACCATAACGTTATGCACCAAGTTGCTGAGCCATACGAACTACCACAAAACTTGCGTCCTAGATTACAGTGTTAGCCAGCATCAAATATTTGACGTGAAGTTGCTAATCATAGTAATATCAAAGCATCCGTTCATGGAGGGCATCCATCAAAATGCAGCTGGTGATTTTCTGTCCAGATATATCAGCAGAAACTTACAAGTAAATCGAAATAATTACAGATATTTAAGTACTTTATTCAATGTGGGGATTTCAGCAATAGGAATAATTATATTACTAACAGTTATAAGTTTAAGAGTAAAAAAGACAAAAAGATAACGAAATGCTTTACTTAAGAAACTAAGTCATTTGTAGAGTGCATTAAACGTTAAAGAAAGAGAGAGAGCGGTGACAGTTTAGTGGGTGACATAAGCAACTAAAAGAGCACTAACTGAAATGAAGTTATTAAAAAAAAGATCAGTTGAAGCAACACCGAAGAATATTGAAACTAAGGAAAGCCCTAGTATTAATATGTACTGAAATGAAGTCAAGACGAAAATAGCTTAGACTTTGATGTAGTTCTCTTCTCTGAGATGGATAGTTTACTTGTGAAGTTTTCATTGCCCTACTAGACAACATCTTCAGCGCATATTTCATTTTGAACATCTCAGTATTTCAAACTGGATAAATTTCAGGCCAAAGGTACTCAGGTTCACAGCTTGGCAGTGAAATGACTTGGCGTGATTTTAAATACGTCACTTACAGTCCCTCCTAGCTATCATTTGAATAGTACACCAGTGATTCAATAGTATAATGCTCGCCAACCACATACTTAATCTGAGGTCGATTTCTGGTCAACGCAATCCTATACCTTGCCTAATTTAATAGCCAATAGTAAGCCAGGAAAGTTGGGAATGCCCGGCATGAGGCAAGCAACCCCAACCCTTAAAAGGAGTCTATCTCTAGGGAAACTTCGGAAAAAGGCTTGAAGCTCTATGTTCTATTCAGAACACGAGGAATAATGAAAAGGCGGCCTACTTAAAATTTGGCCTACCGAAAACTTCCATTAATTAGTTTAAATCAGGTGAAATACGTACGACCTCTAAGAGTTTTAATTCATTTACAGCCTACTGATTTGCAAGTTACTACTGAACATATGATGAAGCATTATCCTAGATGGCAGCTTATTCCAATACATGAGATGACCTTTCCTGAGTGGTGTCCTTGGTTCACAAAATATACTCCTGAACCTTTTATAATTGAAATTCAAAAAAGAAAAATGTCGTGTACTTCTCAAAGGAGAAAAAGAAGAAGAGATATCATAATGGATTAGTTTGCACTTCAGGTCAGATATCACTGTGTCACACGTTCTACTGTCAATTAATCTTTTATTTGAAGATCATAGACGAAAAGAAAATATAACATGCGATAAGCTTCACTGAAAATTCTGTACATTACAAATATAATTATTGATATCAACAAACTTGGTGACAGAAATTTTAAGACGAAATGGTACAAGTCGATTAAAATTAGTTCACCTTGGGTATTTTATGAATCCCAGTGACAGTGGTGATAAGGGGATAATTTTTATTATTTTTTATTATAGCTTGTTTCCATGTACTATTTTGGTACAAGTATGGGATTTTCAGCATGTGATATCGGTAGCCCAAATTTAGCATGCTGACCACTGATATCAGATGTACGTTGGCCGGGGATCGAACCCCGGGCCATGTGCATGGTCGGCGAGAGTCCTAAGCACTGTGCCACTGACGCACAGCTATTTACATCTGAGGGAATCGTGGAAATAATTTTCTTCCTATTCTAAGATTTCTTTGGAGTATTCATTAATGACCATATGAGGGGTTAAATTTCTCTTCCATTATGAAACTGTGGCTCTGAATATAATGATCAATAAATTCTAATCTTTGTGCTCTCATCTTTTTGAGTTCGTACTCTAATATGCAGTTATGGTTATAAAGTGATAAGGCTTCGTAAATTAAGAAGAGAGGTAGAGCAGACTGATGCTCCAGGATTTTTAGTGGTTTTCTGAACCAACTTCCTTCTGAAATCCCAAGAAAACACAGTTGAAAAACTGACTAACCAAGAGGAGAAAATTCGAAAAATAATGAAATAGCCAAGGTATAAAAGACACATCAACGATCTCTAAGTGTTGATTTGAGGGGATTTGATTGGCTAAAGGATTTCACTTAGAGCTGACAACTGTTAGAGAACTATTGAAAAACTTCCGAGTATTAGACAGCTGTTTCTGATTGCACACTAGTCAGTCACTAGTGTAATGCGTCTAGTCCTATCTAGTCTAGCTGTTTCGTCAGGCTAGTTCGGGACTCTTCACCAGTAAGCACCTGCTGAACCTGATCTAGTGGCCCTTAAATCCCAAATTCAACCAAGTGATGTTGTAGCGCGACCAATAGCCAATGTCATCTACTAGTATTTGTCCTCACACCCAACCTGCTATATCCCACTGGTCACGACTTGGAGTTCTTAGGGTATTGGATCAGGTCCCGGTGGCTTAACAGTCTACGAGCTCACCTTGTTACCAGAACGTCCTGGCTTCGAACCCCGTGGGTGCGTAGTGATGAGGAGTCCCAAACAAGAACGAAAATGCTGTCCAGTACTCCCAGGTTTTCCAATAGTTCTTCAGCTCATGATGAAATCCTGACACCGACTATCTACTCATACTTTGTGCGGAAAGATCAGGCTTTATTAATGAATAATCAATGCATTCTCTACTAATAGGTATACATCAAGGTATTCAAAAATGGGACAACTTATTTCAATACAAGGGACAATCACACGAATTTCTTTTGAACTCAACCCCTCAGGTGGCAGGTCTAAATTGAAATAAAAACATTCATACTGAAATCTCATGCTTTACTGATGCCTGAACAATACAGAATGCAAAATTTTTATTTTTACTCACTATCTAGTAACTGAAAAAGTTGGTGATGCGAGTTCTAGTCTCCTAAGGGACGTCTATTCCTTTGAGTGTGCACTTACACCCTATTGACTAATGTCAACCAGTATGAAACATAGATCTAAGAGGAAACATCCAGCTTAGGTTGGCAGAAACATTGTAAACTTGACTGATAGAATTCAGTAGACAGAAACATGAAGAACTAGACATAATAACACGGTTTACTTTATAGTGAGTGACCAACCAATGTAATCTGCATTAGTAGAAAGTTTTTAAAAACAAGTGATGTTCTTTTTATATATAAACCTCTGTTATGTTAATTTCGATTAATTTCCCTGAAGAAGTTCGGACCAGATTGCCGAACGAAACGTCGGAATTATTCATTTCAATCTCGCTGAGATTTTAAAAATATAATTTTTTTTTTATAAATGTCTACTTCTCACTCGGCGTCCAAGTATTTTAGAACTATTCTGTCAAATCTTGACTACAGTTCATTTTTAATAATAATAATAATAATTTACTTTATTCCAGAAACAGTACTAGTGGTACAGTGTGGAATTTTCAGCACATATCTACAATATTTGCATCTAATTTTACAAACATTTAAAAGGAGTATTTCAAATATATATATATATATAAAGACACCAACAACAAAAAAACAGGATAAACACAAAATAATTATTAATGCGAAAAAGTACCAAGAAGTAGAAAGGAGAATAAACAACACAATTATTAATATCTCAGTATTGGGTATTGAAAGCTATGACATGATTATGCATGGTGACAGTAAAGCTATAGTCATACAAGAAGTTATGAAATGATATGTAAGAATGTTTATTGCCAAGATGATCAGTCAATTTGGTTGAAACAACACTAACAATCATAAAATAACATTTCAGGGTTGTTGTTTTGTTTTTTATTGTCAGGTCTAATGTAGTGTTTGTAGTGGTAGTGTGAGTAATCCTGAATAATATAAAATTTTTAAGGTGGTGACAATGGCGTTCACAACCAATGACTATCAGTTTAATATTGCCGAAAAGTATAGAAAATAAGAAAAAACAACCACAAAACTAATAATTACATGATGGTTAATGACAGGACAATTTTGTAATAGTCATAGTGCTAATAGAGTCGGAACCAGTGGATACACAATAGAAGGAATATAGTAAAGTACAAAAGGAAGCCAATGTTAATAATTTAGGTAGTATGTTTGAGAAGGAGTTCACCATAGAATACAAAATAAGAGAGAAATAAAAGAGCCTAAAATTATGTTATTAACGACAAAGCAAGTCATAGGTTTCACGCTTAACATTGTCTCTGTCGCTTAGAACACGGGCCAAGTATGGTATCGTTGAGTTCCTGTACTTGGTTGTATGAGCATAGATTATTTTATACTGATTTCTAGTTCTACTTGATGAGGTACAAGGCGATAGTTAAGAATAGAGTGGGTGTTGGGGGTCGGAGAGTATTGTTTTAGACCATTTTCAACTAATGTAGTGACGAGCTGACTGAGTTTTACACCACTAGTCCTACTAACTACCTTCAACATCCTTCTCAGGATGGTATGGTCCTTTTTCAGTAGCCCAGGAAAGACTAACGGGGAGTAGTAAAATAGAATAGGCAAGATACAAGAGTTGACAAATTGTGAAAGTAGAGGTTGGGTGATTCCGGATTGTCTACGTTTCTTAATGTAGTAGGTAAGACAGAACACTTTCTTAGAAATCGTTAGGATATGAGATGTCCAAGTAAGGTCGGAAGACAGAACTAGACCGAGTTATTTTGCATTAGACTTAGTTTCAATTTTAGTCCCCTCAATGCAACAGGCTTCATGAGAACTTACTAGTGTTTGTAGATCTCGTTTATGCCTGAGGGAGAAGTCAATAGTCTGGCATTTGTAATCTGCATTACATTAAACCAACCTGGAATATACTTTCCAAGAATAGGAGAAGTATTTAGCTCATTACATATCTGAAGCTTATTCTTAATAATCTCAAAAGTCTTGTCATATTCTCTGGCATCTGAAGAGAAACACACATGGAGAGGTAGAGTATTTTTCCTTCCCTTGTTCATTACATGAACGAAAGTCTAAGCGAGGGAATAGGCGAATTAATCACGCACAGGTTCTAGGCGCGCATGTATGTGTGTGTATGTGACGGTAAGTGCATTTGTATATCTATTTGTGTGTGTGTATATATATTTATGTGGGATTATGTGAATGAAAAATCTAATTCATTCTTTTAATTTATTTATTATATATAGTCAATCGAAAAGGCTTCAATAGTGTGCGTGTTAAAATGAATTGGCTTTATATACCTTCATAAATCATAGCGCTGTTAGACATGCCGTGTAGAATTGAGACTCTTAACCAGCAACAACAACAACAACAGAAACAGCTTCACCATTGTCATCTTCAACGTCGTCAACACCCCGAACACACATACACACACACACGCCCATCGACAGAGAGGCAGATAGGCAGGCAGGCAGGCATGAATAAGTAAATTCTGTAAAAAAGTAATGTATATACAGTGGTGAAGTCACGCTATCATTTCATACATACCATCTGTCGGTTATCTAATATATGAATTATGTACAAAAAAGATGATCACGGAAAAATTTAAAATTTAATTGAGACTGCTAAATTTATTTGTATCTCTTTTAGAAAGACATTAGAAACTTTTCATACATATCGTCTAACTACTAAACGAATGGCCCATCTTGAATAAGCTTAACTGACAGATGTAATAGGTCTTTATTATAATTATTATTGTTTCCTTTAATTCCTAGAGGAATAGAGGGCTTCAGCCGTGCGTCTCCATTGCGTTCGGTTCTCTGCTAGAGTCTTCACCTGGCTCCATGTCTGCCCACACGTTTACATCTCCTCTTCACATGACCTCCTCCAAGTCACCCTTGCACTGACGACCAACTCTCCGCTTCCCTTTCGGGTTCCACTCGAGCGATGGGCTGTCGTGTGATGTCACTTGATGGTTTCCTCAGAGTATGGCCAGCCAATCCATCTCCATTTCTTCCTGCCTATTTTTTTCACAATTGGTTCCTGGTTGGTCCGCTTCCAGAGATCTCTGTTGCTGATCTTTTCTGGCCGGCCATCTGATCTTGAGCGGAGTATTGAGCGAAGACAACTGTTAATGAAGGTCTGTAGTTTGTTTGAGATACATCTTTATGGGTACATCAAAAAGTGATATGGAGAAATTTAGTTGAAACTCGATTCCAGTTTTCTATGCTGTTTTAACTTATGACGTTTGCTTTGTGTTTCAGTGTTATTTAGCTTAGATGATTTCGGGCGATGATTTGATAAATTGGAAGTAATTGAAGTTGTTTTTGTTTTAAACGCTAACTGATACTATAATTAGACATATCTTTTGTCCTTGCTTTTGACCTCTTAACAGTACACATCAAAGAGCTGAAGAAGAATCCGTCCTAGCATTTTAGAATTCATTCACCTGGATGAAACTTCCATTTCCTTCTGAAATAACCCGATTACTATTCAATGAAAATGATAAGTGACTATGACATTGGCTGGGAATGGTGCTACTTATTAACAGAAGTAAGAATTTACGGATCACTGAGTTCCGGCTTATTGGACAGAGGTTTGCTTTGTAACCTGAATGTACTAATTTCAATCCCTAGTGGTGGCATCTTAAGGGTATACTGTGGAGAGACTCAAACTGAAGGCAAACAGCTGGTTACTACTCTGTAGTTCCCTTTCAATGATTCTATAAATGATATCACTTTGTGATGAAATCTAATTTCAAATCAGTCGAATCCCTACAAATTATCATTTGAATTTTTCGACTGAATTCGTATATATTATTATTCTCCTGGGTTCCGAGTGGAATATGGGGCTTCAACAACACATCTCCACATTCTTCTCTTTTCCAATGTCCTCTTCAGCTGGGTCCACGGTTGACCATAATCTTTCATCTCCGCCTCTCACCATGTCACCCTTGCACTGACGACCCACTCGTTGCTACTCTTTAGGATTCCACTTGTGCAATGGCCTACAGCGTGATGTCATTCGGCGGCCTCCTCCATCTCTATTTTCTTCTACATATTTGTTGAGCAATCGGCTCTTGGTTGGTTTGTTCCACTGCAGAGTTTCTTGTTACTTATTCTTTCTGATCGGCTGACCATCTGATCTTCAGCATGGAGCCAGCGAAGACAGCTGTTGATGAAAGTCTGCAACCGGTTGGAAATCCTTCACGTGACACGCTGGCCAAGTTCTTTATGCTGCTGAATGAAGAATTCCAAAGTGATTTCACAGTGTTGAAGGCGTATCTTGCCTTTCCGATTCTGACTGGCTGGCTTTGACATCTTCATCCTTTTCTCTGGCTGCAGTTGAAAAAATGCTTCCTAGATAAGCGAAGGAAGTGACCTGTTTCAAATATCTTCTATTGATGGTGATCAGTGCTGGTTGTTATTGCTGTGGCTGATAGTTGGTTACCTTCATCACCTCCGTCTTCTCTATGTTCACCTGCAGTCCTGTCTTCGCTGTTTGCCTCTTCAGCCAGTTTGTTGGTTTTCGCCTGCAAGTTTTTGATTCTGTGTGACATTAGACATTATTCATCCACGCGCGTAGAACAAATCTTCAGGAGTGTTATTATCGGTCGTCCAGAGTATTCCTGTATCCTCGCTCCCAAGGCACAGTCTGATGCATAATCCAGTCCACCACAATTAAGAATATCATCGTGGGTAATAATAGGCTGACAGCCTTATCTTACTCCTATATTCACTTCGAACACCTCACTGAGTTTTCCGTTGTGGATTAACTGATACGTAGCATTATCGTATAGCCAGCTGTTGAACGAGGTTGACAAAGACTTGGGCACTGCCCGCCGTAGTGTTGAAGCAGTTTACAAATGACGTCTCGGTCAACGCTGTTTGTTGAAGGTCTTTTTGAAGTCGATGAAGTTGAGACACAGAGAGAGAGGTTTGACTGCTATTCTATTCTAGCTTGTATTCGACGATGATGCGTATAGTTGCAATATGATCAGCACATGATTTGCCTTTGCTGAATCCAGCTTATTCCGGCTGGAGGAGTTCAGCAACCAATGCATCCCTTATTCTCTCCAGGATGATACGACATAGTGTTCCGTACAGCACAGCATTTTATTTGAAATTTGCAAGATCCTTCCCTAAGCAATGCAAAAAATTAATACTGGATTATTATTTATCTGAGATGATGGTCAAAAACTTGATAACTTAAAGCTGGTTCTTTATTTCATCATGAATCTATGAGATATAAGACTTGGTTAATATATTTATATATTGGGAGAAGGATTCAGAATTCAAAATAAACAACTTATCGAAGAAAATTCTGGTTAGATCATATTGGAGTTCGAATAACGTTTAGTAGTATTTTTCGTACTTATACAGAAGATATAGAATAATGTAAATTAACTTTTGTAGCACAATTGTAATTAGACGTTTAAATCATAACCTTTTACTTCATATACAGCATGTTCAAGATATGGTTGACAGTGTATTTTCAGGAGCATTAAAAAATCAACATATTGTATACGTCAAAACTTAGGACCATCAGGTTATGAGGCCAGCTCGCTGAACATTCATCCACTTGGAAAGGAATTCAGTAACTTGTGAAATCTAGCTCTGTCAATCCATGGTATAGCTTTACTTCCAAATAACGCTATTCATGAGCGTCCATTTTAACTTGAGAAGATGAACCCCCATTGGCCAAGACTTCTAGTTACGTCTTCCAGACATCCATCCAATTCTGATCCAAGTAGCTGAATGATAAATGAGCTGCCTTCATATCCTGAAGCTTACAGGTTTGATCTCTAGTGAAGCATGGGTTCAATTATTCTCCAACTGACATTTGGTTCATAACAAAATCTGCATTGAATTTACTCAGAAAAAATCAAAAGAAAGCAACAGTAATTAAAAGAGTCCAATTTCAAGATTTTAAAAAATAATCTTGATACGATTTCAAGTAAAATCTCATCAACTGTTCCCTGTAAGTTTTTAACCACCTGACCGTGTTACATTGAAAGCAGACCATTTGTAAAATTCCCCATTCATGCTATAAATAAGAGAATTTCCTTTGAATTATAAATCTCGGATCTGTATGCATGAGTGTTGTCAAACTAGTTATTTTAGATATATTTTCCCCCGTGATTCTATATACTACTGATTAATTGACATAGGCAGTTTCATACCATTCAGATCAACTACTCATTTAAATCAATCAGTAGTATGTCCTATCAAGCACTTTTGCTTGCTTTCTTGATTATCATTTATGGTATCAAGTAGATAAAATGGTGTGATGTAAATAATTTTGCTTTCCAAAAGAAAACTGCAGTAAAATACCACCTCGAACTGTGTAAATTGCAAATCGCGAATAAATCCAGAAACAGTTAATTCGGTTCTACATTTTTTCATTGACCATACAAAATGTCAGTTTCTTTCAGTTCCAGGGATATGTTCTACTTGACCTCTGTAAAAAATATTAAACAATTCCACCTACTGTGCAAGCAGCAACAAAATCACTCTTTCAAGGGAATTCTGATGGTAGACGACACAGCTCCAGTATCCTGTGAGATAGTTGTTAATTCAGTTTTAAAGTTTTCTGCTAATTTTACTTGCGGTTACTGAATGAATTCTGACCTAAAGAAGCGATCCAAATGGCTAGGGGTCACGCTATGTCGTGAATTGGCAGAAGTCAGAATTCATGGGTTGGCCACTGGATTGGGTCCCAGTGGCTTAATGGTATGTGAGTTCGCCTTGTAACCAGAAGGTCCTGGGTTCGAATCCAGGTGGGTGCGTACTGGTGAAGAGTCCCAAACTAGGACGGAGGAAACAGCTGTCCAGTACTCCCAGATTTTCCAATGGTTCTCTAACTAATGTCAGTTCATGATGAAAATCCTGTAACCAATCAAATCCCTACAAACCAACACTTAAATGTCTCATGTGTTTTTAGGTAGAAGTAGCACTATGATAAGTAATAATTACAGTAATAACAATAGTAATAATGGCTTTATTCCAAACAGTACTTATGAGACAGTGTCCTACAATATCGCGTCTAATTTTCTCTTTACTTTACATGGTACGGGGTAAGGGAATAATTAAACAGGCCATTTATACTGATAACATCGTTCAAAAGAATATGAACATAAGATTAAAATTTAAGTGACGATGTTCACAATAAGGTATTAATGAACGAAAGTGTAAAAAGTGCCGTTTCTCAGTAAATTAGTAGTGTCATGCCTGCCAAATAAGGGATTGTAGAGTTTCAATACTTTGTCTGCCATAGGTACTTCTAGCCCTATCCGATGAGACCCAAAGAGGAAATTGTGTGTAGACAGGATGCTCACAGTCCGACAAGATGATATTCTCTAATATCTTGCCTGGGTCCATGTATTTATCTACAACAGTATTGACAAGTTGGTTTAATGACACAACACTCACCCTAATGACAGATTCTACTACCCTCTATAGTGCAACAACGTCTTTCCCAAGTATTTCAGAGAGGATTAAGAGGGGGGAGCAGTGAAGAAGAATAGGTAGGATACATGAATTAACAAAGTTTAGAAGTAGAGAGTGAGTTATACCAGATTATCTTAACTTCCTTACCTAGAAGAATAGATGAAATATCATTCTAGAGACTAACATGACGTGGGAAGACAGGGAAAGATCATGGGAAATAGACAGACCAAGGTACTTAACATTCGACTGACTTATTTTCAAAATCAGTACTACCTATGCCAGTAGAATCATGGGAACGAAGCAGATCATGTAAGTCGCGGTTGTGTCTAAAAAGTGAAATTAACAATCTAAAATTTAGAGGGATTTAACTTAAGATCATTTGAAAACGACCACTCAATAACTTCTGATAAAAGGTTATTCAATTTGAAACAGTCTGACTGAGAAGTAACCAGCATGGAAACAGTCTCATCATCAACATACTTAACAAAATTGGCTTTATTAGAATGGGACAATTCATGTAAGAAGAAAGAAAACAGAATAGGAGAGGGAACAGCGCCATAAGGAACACCAGTTATGGTAAACAAAGCAGTGCAAGACCTTCCACTAATAGTCTCCATTTAAGGCATTTTATTTCAGCATTTCTTACTTTCTTTACTGTGTTTCAGGATTAGTTAGAAGTTTCTATAAGAAAGGAGTTTTTGTTTCTTTTCCAATATTCGATTAGTTTTCAGTAGCCGCTTTTTGTCAATTTTGGCATGCTTGAATTCATCTCTCAGAAAAAAAACAAATGCTTTCATAAAATTTACTCATAACGGATCACGAACAAACTTCAGTTAGAGAACCACTGAAAACAACGGAGCAATACTATATGACTGTTTCGTCCCTACTTGGGACTCTTCACTAGTACACATTCACGACGCCATTGAAGATAAAAACCCACAACTTTCAGGTTACAAGGCAAGCTCAGTGATCATCCAGACGCTGGGACGGAAACCAATAGTCCGTCAATCCTAATTTTTACCGATTCACGATACTTTTATATACAATGTATACACTAAAATTTTAATCATCAAGGCATGATTGCATTATTTCGTGTTTTTCTCTATACATCATTCATCTTATATGTATATATAGATTAATTATCACATATAAATCGAGTTCACATGAAAGGCAATCGAATAACTCAATAGATCGTCAAGAGAAGAAAACAACAACGACAAAAACAAGGAAGAAGTAAAACTCACACAGAACTGAAAATGAAAAAAACACTGAAAAATTATTTACAATGTAGAAAATATAAACATTCAGCACGTACATTGAAACAATGAACTTCAGAGTAGGCATATCTTAATATTATATATTGTGATTATTTTTTATTCGACTAAAGTCACGTAAGTGTTTGTGCCTGAGTACATGTATGCGTCTTTGTATGCGTGTGCGTGTGTGTTTTCGTTTGTGTATGACTACCACACGGCATACTGCTGAATTAGCAAAACTTCAATTATTTAAGAGAGATAGACGAATTTAGAAGTGTACTTGTCTTGTACATGATATTTTCGTGTATATAATAAATGTAATAAATTTACATGGATGTATGTAAGTATTTGTATACAATGTGTTTGAAATACCCGCATACATATAGTACATTTCATTAAAACAAATAACGACAACATTGAAGAGTGTGCTTGTTCATTGGAATACTTTTTCGTTTTTATTAAGACAAACAAAAATGAATGCTGTTTATACACATTGTACTATTTAATCTTTTATTATATATTTTGGGTAGTTAGATGAATAGATTTCAGAAAAAGAAAACAACTAAAAAATATTATTGAAACGTTTTTGGATAATGTGCTGAAAAAACAAATAAAATAACTGATTACTTCAGTACTAGTATTACATAATTTATACTTCCTTCTCTTGATTAATTGTACTTTTATCATTTTTGTAGACATTATCAATAAAAACTATCATTTTAGTAATAGTTAGTGGTAGTAGTGGTCAACCAATTATAACTAAATACAAACAAACTCCTTCAAGAAATGAAACCCAAAATTGGAAATTCTCTCTGGTTTAAACTAAAACCAAAATCTTGTGTACCTTCAAGATTTTACGGTCAACCAAAGATACATAGACCCACAGTTCCATAGATTTCACCAACTCACCGACATACAACCTATCTAAATACTTACTCTCGGTACTAAAACCACTACAAAAAGGACACTCAAAATATTGTAAGGAATTCATATGATTTCAAATCCCAAATAGAACACCGAGAAATTGATAAAGAAGACATTATGGTAAGCTATGATATTAACTCATTATATACTAGTATCCATCCCTATTACCGAAAGTCTTGATATCATTTCCAGTCTACTAGAATCAGATACAACGTTGTCACAAAGATGTCCACTGGACACCAGTGAAATAATTAAGAGCTTGAAATTCTGTCTAGAAAGTAATTATTTTACATTTAAAGGGAGTTTATATAGACAGACAAATGGTGTTGCTATGGGTTCACCAGTCTCCCCAATAGTCGCCGACGTTTTCATGAATAGATTCGAAAATAACATCTTTTCAAGCATACTCACTCCTAAAATATGCTTAAGATATGTAGATGATACTTTTGTAGTACTAAAACGAGATCTACACAATTCATTCCTGGAGAAAATAAACTGTGTATCTCCCAGAATCCAGTTTACTTCGGAAGCAGAATCAGACGTCGGTGAACTACCATTTCTAGACTGCCTAGTTAAGAGAAGGAAAAACGGACATTTTAGTATATCCATATTCAGGAAGAAAACCCACTCCAATAAATATTTAGACTTCAAATCATCACACCCCATCAGCGCAAAGATTTCAGTTGTTTCAAGTCTTCTTAGACGAGCACACTCTCTGATAATGGATGAGAAAGAAAGCGAAGAAGAAATATCAAACATTACTTAGACTCTCAAGCAAAACAACTAACTACCCAAGGAACTTCATCAACAAAATCAACACAGACATTAAGTATGGCCGAAAACGCACTCCGAAAACATGGACCTCAACAGTCGTCATTCCATATGGAGCAGAGACCTCAGATGATATCAGAAGAGTACTCAATCAGCTCGACATTAGAGTTTTCTTCAAAACATCAGACACACTTCAAAGCAACCTTGTCCATATAAAAGACCAATCCCTAAAGATTCTCTATCTAATTGTGTCTATAAAATAAAATGCTTGGAATGTGATGCGATATACATCGGACAAACATCTCGAGAAATCAAAATCAGAAGAAATGAACACCGTAGAGCATCTGTTCGACCAACGAGAAATCCAGTTGAACTAGAAAAACTTGAAAAATCATCAGCCACAGGTCTACACGCTTTAGAATCAGGCCACAAAATTGATTTCGACAATACCAAAATAATCCAGAAAAACTTCAGAATCACAAAGAACGTCAAATATCAGAAGCACTTCATATCAAGTGGAATTCAAATTGTCTGAACAGGAATGATGGACTAAAACAGAATCTGACCTGGTTACAACACCTCCCTCCCCTCCCCCATGAAGTGACAAAATCAACACGAATGTGATATGCAAGTTCACTATGTAAACACACACTGCTTTTATAATTTTACACACTGATCAAATCTAACAATCTACACTTGGTTTTGTTATCTTTACCAAATGACCAACTTGACAACGAAAAATGACCCCAGACTGACGAACGATGATCAAGTTAGTAAACTTTGTTTTGATATCATAACAGATGTACTATTACCTTTGTTATTTGGTTTAGTGATCTTCATTGTTATTTTGACTTTCAATATGTCCCTTTAACTTGACCTAAGTCTATTTTCTCACCCCTTAACTCTTTGTTATATATATGCTGAGATTTTGCAAATTCCGGTTTAATAATACTTTGATAAAGCTATTAGCAGCATTAAATAGCGAAACGTCAGTAAAAACAATATCGTTTTGTTTTTCATTCATTGGGAAATACAAAAACCTTTATTATAATGAATATCATATACCCAATGCCCAAATTTTTTCAAACTGTTAAAAGTGAACTTGGTTTGGACATATATAACTAATTATAACCTTAGAACTGAACTTCTTATTGACTTAATTTGACATTTGTTTTTGTTAGTCATGAAGAAAGGTAGTCATCAATTTATCTTCCGAGTTTGTCCACGGATTGATATCACTTAGAGAGCCACTGCAAACCAGCGGCAGGGAGTATTAGAGAGCTGCTTCGTTCTAGTTTTCTGAATCATCGGCAGTACAGCCAGGGGTTAAACCCAGGACCTCCCGGTTACAAGGCAAGCTCGTATACCATTGAATCAATTGGATCAGATTTAATGGTCCGTGAATTCGAATTTCTATCAGTTCGTGATTTTAACGCTACCACTAACCAGTGTCATCGGTGGTTCAGCTGAAGAGAGTTGGCCGACGATTCACGTGTTTTGGGGCTCGAGTCCGGGCCGGTACCAGCCTTAGCTGGATAAAGAGGGCAAGATGGGCTTGAGGCTAGCAACCACATCCCGTAAAAACACCACTGCTACTGAAACTTCACAACTGAAGCTTGAAGCCCTATCTTCCACTGGGAACGTAATGGAATGAAAAAAAATCAACCAATGTCTTCAGTGGAAAATCCATCCTCACTCCCGACTTGATGAACCTCACTGGTCACGACTTCTCGCGATGACGGGTGCGTACTGCCGATGATTCCCAAAACTAGGATGAAATAGCTGTCCAGTACTCCCTGTGGCTGGTTTTCAGTGGTTTTCTGACTGATATCGATCCGGAATCAAACTTGAAAAATAAATCTAATCCTTACAAAACAACTCTCAAAAATCAATTTATCTGTAAATTTGTTCAGTTGTTTACCCCATACATAGTTCTCGCCCCCCAGGATTACATTAATTTACAGATTCTTACAGAAGGTGAACGTACACCTAAGTAATTGGTCCTGACCAAGTTGAAGTTAAAACACCGGAGTGTGACAGCACAAATGATGGTCTTGAACGGAGCAGTTCGATTCCTCACTTGAGTTTAAAGTATTATTCTGCTTGATTCAAGATAAATGCCTACTTTGACTGACTTAGGTCTGCAATTTGGTGTAGAGGAAGTAATAGATATGATGGAGAAGACCCGTAGCTCAGGTGAATGATTTTGATGTGGTTGTGTTCTCTGAGTTGGATAGTTAATTTGCGAAGCTTTCATCACCCTACTAGGTGACATCTTCAGCGCATACTTCAATTTGAAGTATGGATGGACAACCGCATCCAAAGGACCTTAAACAAGCTCACCAAAACTGGACAGATCACAAAACACGACCAATGGCGAATGAAATCCAATGGACCAGTCCTACCCCGATTCTATGGCAGACCCAAAATACGCAAGACAAATATCCCATTACGACCAATTGTATCGCTCCTAGGAACTCCAACATATAACTTATCCGAAGAATTATACAAAAAACTGAAACACCTAACGGAATCTTGTGATCACTCCATCAACTCTGCTATCCAATTTCTAGAGAAAACCAAAGGCATCCAAATAAATGAACAAGAAATACTGATATCCTTCGACGTCACAGCATTATATACCTCAGTCGGACAAAAACTAGCAAAGGAGACCATAAAACAATTACTCAGCAACGACGAACACCTCCCACAACAATCAAAAATGCAACACACAAGGTGGATGGAATGCATAAACCTATGTCTAACAACGTACTTCCAATTCAACGGCCAAATATATGAACAAGTCAAAGGAACACCTATGGGATCGCCAATATCAGGTTTGATTGCAGAAACAGTGATGCAAAGGCTCGAAAACATAATCCTACCAAAGATCAAACCCAAGATTTGGATACGTTAAGTAGACGACACATTTGTAATAATCAAAAGAAACGAGTTAGATAAAACTCACAACTTAATAAACAACGTCTTCAACGACATCAAATTCACAAGAGAAGAGGAATCCGAGAACAAAATCCCATTTTCGGACGTCTTAGTCAAGCGAACAACCACAGGGGAATTAGAAACTCAAGTTTATAGAAAATCAACTCACACAGACCAAATACTGAATTACAACAGCAACAATCCAATAACACACAAAAGGAATTGCATACAAACACTATTCAAGAGAGCCAGGACTCATTGCAGCACTCCCACCTTAAGGAAAATTGAAGAAAGATATCTCATGGACGTCTTCCAAAAGAACATATATCCACAGAATTTCATCAAAAGACATATACCTCCAAGCCAACCTATCAAACCAAAAGCCCCCAACGAAAGCACAAAGAAAATCGCCCTGCCATATATAAAGGATATCTCAGAAATCACTGCAAGACTCTTCAAACCTTTAGGAATTGACGTCGCACACGAACCAACAAAATCACTTCACTCAGTTCTATGTCAACCGAAAGACTCAACAGCGAAAGAAGATAAAACCAACATCATCTACAAAATAAATTGTAACAACTGCGAAAAACACTACATTGGCCAAAGTGGACGTCCCCTTCGTCTTCGTATCCACAAACATAAGCTAGCCGTCAAAAGACATGACATCCACTCCCTCATATCACTACATACAGACAACCACGGGCATCAATTCGATTGGGACAATGTTCAAATATTAGACAGAGGAAACAACAAGAATGCTAGAGAATTTTTAGAAGCTTGACACTCCAGTGAATCATCAATCAATCGACACTTCGAGATTGACAAAATTTATCAACCGATAAGAAAGAAACCTCACTCACAAAGGGTCAAAGTTCAAGTCAAAGAAACAATCAGTTCCAATACAAGTAGCCTATAAGGTGTGAAAACACACAAAAACAACCGGCCACGTCCAAGGTCACCAGGAGAGTTGATTAATAAACTCGTGGAGAAATCTAAAATCTCACTTCAAATTGAAGTATGCGCTGAAGATGTCATCCAGTGGGGTGATTAATGCTTCGCAAATTAACTATCCAACCCTGAGAACACAACCACATCGAAAAGAGGAAGTATTCCAGTATTTGTTTCAAGTTTAACGATGGATTGATATCAGTTTAAGAACAACTGAATATCACAGAGTACTAGATAGCTGTTTCTTCTTAGTTTAGGACTCATCGGCATTACGTGGCAACCGACCATGCTTCAGTCCCAGAACTCTCCAGTTATCAGGCTAGCTTGTAGACCATTCAGACACTGGGACCCTGTCTAATGGCGCATGAATTCCAACTCCTAACAATTAGTGATTTTAACCTGACCACCAGCCAGTGTCATCGGTGAGTAGCTGTTCTCTCTTGCCTGAATTGGTGTACCCCACTGGGTACCAATCCTCACTACTGCTTCAGGTATTTTCCTGTATACAGCCACTTGCTAGCGAGCATCAGATTCATTTTCAAGAGTTAGGCCGTAGGGGTTTGATTTGTTTCAAGTTTGACGGCTGGTTGATATCTGATGCTGACTAGTGACTGACTACTGGAGGAAGTTGCCTACACTTCTAGTGAGAAGTCATGACCAGTGGGGTCCATCCGGTAAGGATTGATCTCAAATACTCAGCAATGACATTGACTGGTGATTGCATTAAGATTACGAATTGATGGAAGTTAGAATTCATGGGTCATTGAGTGGGGTTCCATTGGCTGAATGATCTATGGGCTCGCTTTGTTACCGATAGGTCCTGTGTCTGAGCGCCGCTGATGGGGGCATATTGATGAAGAGTTTCAAACTAGGACGAAACATTTGTCATCTTATAAATCCGTCGTCAAATTTGAAATAAATGAAATCTCTACAAACTAACACTTAAAAATATTCCAGGATTGTTGAAGTGATTTGAAGTAGAAGAATTTGTTCTTGTGGTGGTATTATGAGAGTAGAGATGTTCAGTGGAGCTGTTTACGGGCATATTCCATGTTGTAAAGTTTGCTGGGGGCGTGTGAGTGTCAGAGTTGGTGAGCTGATGATTATAATATTTGGGTGGAACAATTTTTGCTGGGTCACAACTGTTTTATTAAGCCATATTTTATACAGTTGCAATTACTAGGCATTAAAACACACTGTTACAGATACATCTGCTGAAACGGAGAATTGTTTCGTCTCAGGCAATCAGCGGTACTAAAATCGTAGAGAAACTGCATTATGGAAGATGGAGTGAAAGTATTTTTGAACATATTGATGAAACAGTCCTGATAAAAAGGAAATACAGTTGTGGTCACGAAAAGCAAATAACTTTTGTGTGTTTGGATTGTACAATGCCAGCGTTACAGAAAAGACTCATCGAAAGAATACCAGACAGAAAGTCTACTACTTTAATACCTACTATTACTAGATTGGTGAAACCGGGATCTATGATAGACTCAAATCAATGGAAAGGATATAATTCATTGTTATCTCTTCGATAAATTTACCACAGAGTCAACAATCCTAATTTTTTGGTAGATCCCATTACAGACATATACACATACCGAGAGGGAATATTGAAAAAAGGGTTATATTGATTAATTGATCTGAAAAAGATGTTATTTACAGCCATACATGTACAGAATTTGTTTAATTTCTCTGCTGATATGCCGATGAAAAGCTGGGAGCCCTTTTAGTCACATGTCAGAGAATCGTATCCTGTGTAACACTTTCATGCCTTTTTTATTCATTATTTCCATCAATAAATCTATTTCACTTATCTAGGGAGAATTGTCTCAACTACAGGAGGAACAGATGAGGATGTCAAATAGAGGATCGGGAAGGCGAGAAACACATTCATCAACATGAAACCAATCTGGAAATCTTCGTCACTTAACTCAGCATCAACAACAAAATTCAGATTTTCAATACAAACGTCAAGTCAGTCACTTCTTCTATACGGATGGATCAGAAACTTGGCGGCGGGTCACAAAGAATATTTCCAACAGCCTGTTGCAGACCTTTATCAACAACTGTCTTCGCTCTCTCTATACTGAAGATCAGATGGCCGGAAAGAATCATCAACAAGGAACTATGGGAACAAACAAAACAAGAAGCAATCACCCAACAAATATGCATGAGAAAATGGAGATGGATTGGACACTCGCTGAGGAGGCGGTTGGGTGACATTGCGTCAGGCCATAGCTCGAGTGGGATTTGAAAGGGAAGCGTCGAGTGGGACGTCCAAGGGTGACTTTGAGGAGATCGTGTTAAGAGGAGTTGAAACAGTATGGACTACCATGGATGCATGTGAAAAGTACAGCAGAAGACAGAAACAAGTGGAGACGTGCAGCTGAAGCCCTATGTTCCACTAGGAACCCAAGGGAGCAATAATAATAATAATATGCGTGAAAATCGCATTTTCGTATGATTCGCGCTTCCGAGGTCATTGGTGCGGTAGCACCTCTTAATTGTTTAAAGCTGAACTTCACTCTGATCCTTAACATGAGCTGTGATAGTCTGTCGGTTGGAAGATGGTTAACTGATTGTGGTTAAAGTATAGCTCCATTTTGCAGTCAACTTATTCCTTCATGTGTTTGAGGGCTATTTACACTAAGATTACGGTTTCTTGAAGCCTGAACGACATAAAACATTAGTGAAACTTCTTACCTGTGCGGATAATTTCGCATTTCACCTCACTGAAACACACTTACTAACGCTTTAAGTACCTACTTTTGTAAATGGATATAGTTACCTAAGATATATATGAAAACCAAGCATTAAAAATCGAAACTTAGATCCGTTATTTGTCATGAAAATGTAAATGACATGTCTGAAAACGTGATTCTGAAACTATAATTCATGATTTTGCACACGTTGCTGTCAAAAAGTCGAACGTATAAATCATTGAGGTTGAAAAGGTAATCGCAAAGAGAGTGAAATTCTAACTAACTTTCACTCACTCAGTTACCTATCAAATGACCTACCAAATGAGCTGAGAGTCTCAGATCTTTTTTCAGCCAGTGAATACTTCATTCTTTAGTTAGTGAAATAACTAATACATGATTGTTTCTTCATCGCCATTCCAGTTCAAATGAAATTAAACTGAAATAGAAGGCATGAATGAGTGTTTTTTAGGAAAATAGAACTATAGCTTTTATTCTGCACACCGGCATTATGCAATCAGTCCTTTTGATAAACTTGGTTAACACAACGAGAAAGACTTTTACAGACTGATGACTGGAGTTAAAATAAAAAGTATCAACACAGGGAGAATTCAGACTTATTCTTCAGGGATATTTCAAACTTTATCTGGTTACATTAAGGCTGGTCTGTATAACATGCTCGAGTTAAGGACGCAAGAATTGTATGCCTATAAATTTTGAAATAGCTGCCCACTCTTCTATCAAATTGTCCTTGAAACCCTATAGAGAATTAGACTAAAGTCTTAATTCGGTTATCAGATACTAATAGAGCTGCTAGGCAGAATGCTAGCCAATCACATATGTGTTTTGGGGTTACATTCTCGGGTGTTGCACTCCTGAAACACACCAAGTCGAACCAACCAATAGTAAGCCTGGGAAAAGAGAGGAGGCTGGATGTAATGCTAGCGAATATGTACTATGGAATATAACACCACAGCCACTGATACTTCAAAAATCTGTTTCAGTCGGAAATCAGAGAAATTAAAAACATCTAATCCACTGTAACTGAAAGCATTTCGTCTTATTTCCAGTCAAACGAAATCGAATGAAAGAGACAAGTAGAATAAATCGATTCCACAAATCTTTGTAGTAAAGTAAGTAAACAGCTTAAGTCAGACTGAATATTCGATAGTAAATGAGGTCATGTGAAGAGGAGATGAAAACGTGTGGGCAGACTTGGAGCCAGGTGAATACGTTGGCAGAGAACCGAACGCAGTGGAGACGCACGGCTGAAGCCCTATGTTCCTCTAGGAATTAAAGGAAACAATAATAATAATAAATGAGAACATGACATAAGATCAAACAGATCCATAATATACATAGTAGTACTATAAGTCCATTTATTTTTTGATGAAAGAGTTGTGCTCAGGGTGTACATGGAAACAAAATAACATACGGAATTACGCAAGAGTTTTTAGTAGTTAGAAAAGTAAGCATACAAGCAAAGGTTAAGTCAAATCAACAGATTCGCTACCACAATAGTAGAAGTGGTTGAATAATTTCCTTTTGTATGGATAGTTCTGGTTCTTCCAACTGAATGGCTAGGGCTTCTGCGATGCAAAGAAGACGGAAACATATTTCCTTCGGTAGGTTATTCTTCACTTTGTAAATTACTTCGAAGCAGGAGGCGTTTGTTGAGATGGAATGACCAGTGGTGACGAGATGCTCGATTACTGCACTTCTTATACGGCCACTACTTTCTTTCTGCAGCCACGTTGGAAAGTGTTCTTTGACTCTTTTTGACAGGATGCGGGTCGAATGACCGGTGTACCTGGCTCCACAGCAACAGGTGAACTGATATATACACATAGAAGTGGTCAGGTGCGGGATCTTGTCCTTTGGGCTTCTGCAGATCAGCGGGCGACTGGAGAACACTACTCTCAGTGTTGCCGCAAAGAAAGTTCTTCTTAAAGAAGTGGAAATTCTCCTCCTAAGGATATCACTGAATAGGTCACCTTTGAAGTCGAGGTTCATATAAAGTATCTTTTTTGGCACGGATGGCGTCTCTTGCTTTTGGATTTTCTGTTTGATGTTTGTGTCTATGAAGCTTGGTGGATAAGCGTTTTGTATGAAGATTTCTTTCAGGAAGTGTAGTTGTTCTTCCAGGGTATCAGAGCTGCAGATGCGTCGGACGCGAGTAGCAAGAGATCTAATCAGGCTTCTTTTCGACTGATTGGTACCCAGCTGTAGAAGCTTGTCAGCTGACTCTTCCATGTGAGTTTCCTATGGATGGACCTTCTTAAAGTTCCGTCAGCTCTCCTTGTAAGTTCAACATCAAGAAAAGGGGTTTTAGATTCGTTTTCAATTTCAAGAATGAACTTTGAAGCTGAATGGCGTAACTGATCAAGATAGTGATTTTTTCGCATCATTGATAAACAATACTGAACTGGTCAGTAAACTTTAGCGTATGATATATTTATCCAAATGCATCAATAATGTCTGGTATCACACTCTTATTATTGCTTTGAATACTGTCTTTCAGTGAAATCTAGATGAGCACATTTCATTGGGTTTGTGGTTTTTTTTGATTGGATGTTCATGCTAATGAAACTTGAACTGAGGATTTGCTTTTATTAATGGTAATTTACCATTTTCCACTAGGTTAGTGAGTTCCAAAAGGAAAAAAATTACCAACAAGAAAGGCAAAGACTATTCAAAGGAATTCGAAACTCGCTGAATGAGTAATGCCTATTGTAACTTAGTGTACTAGTGAAGCCCTGTTTGCCACTCATAACCCACAAGAAAAAAATAGTAACATTAATGATTGTCAAAACAAATGATTCAGCGAAGAGACTCTTTTCAACGAATTTATCATCAAGCTGTACAATCGTATATATATGGCTTTTTTAAGAAGTTATATCCGGTGAGGGAATTGAAACATAGGTGTGAATGCGTAAAATAATAATAATAATATGAAATGCAATTAAAACTAAAATGTTTGTGATTATAATCGTAGTTAAATGTCAAGTGGCAAAGCAAATTAATGTCATATATAGAATAATTCATAGGAAGGATAGAAATTAAAAAAGGGTGTGCAATTATAAGATTAGTAGACAAATCGAATAAAATAAAAACGTTGCGTAATATTGTGTGAAATATAATAGCATAGAATTTAATGTTGTAAAAGGGAATTGATTTAGAATGACAAGTGGAACAAGTGAAATAATACCGGGGACAATTAAAAGTGAGAGTAGTAATAGTAACAATTGACGTAATAAGGAAGAGTATACAAATTGAATAGACAAAAATGAAAAAATGAAAAATCGGTAAACCTAAAATATGATTGGGGGTTACCATACTTTAGCATAAGGGGATTAAGACAATGAAACTTGGAGGGGTTGAACGAACTTTTTCTGTACACAGAGATCTGGCTTTTCTGTTTCGATAGCCAAAGCTTCAGCAATACAGATGAGTCGGGTACGTAGGGATTTGGGTAAATTACTCTTTGCCTTGTAGATGACTTTGAAGGCGGAGGCTATAGAGATAGGGTGATCATTATCGACCAGATGTTCAATGATTGCGCTTCTTATTGCTCCACTTCCACCTTTTCGTAACCATGCAGGATAGTGTTCTTGCACCCTCTTGGACAAAACGCGTGTCGAACGACCGATATACCTAGCTCCACACGAGCAGGTGAATTGATAAACACACATAGAGTTGGTCCTTCAGGTTATTGAACAATAATGGTCGACTAGTAAAGGCTATTCTCAGAGATACAGCAGGGAATGTTCTGCATTTCATATTATTATTATTATTATTATTTTACGCATTCACACCTATGTTTCAATTCCCTCACCAGATATAACTTCTTAAAAAAGCCATATATATACTATTGTACAGCTTGATGATAAATTCGTTGAAAAGAGTCTCTTCGCTGGATCATTTGTTTTGATTTTCTATATGTTACAATGGGAATTTTCCATGATTAATGATTGTACCTCAGCACTCTGGTAAATACAGTTTTGGAGTTTTAAACGATGGTTACAGCATTCGAATGGTTATACTAATTACCATGGTGTCGTAAGAACATTTGTCTGAGGAGAAAAAACAACACTGCTTGGATTTCCTTGTTAGTCAGTGCTAGATACACATAAGCATTATTACTTCAGACTTAGATCAATGAAATAAGTCTTTATGACCTCAATTTGTTATCGTGACAATAAAACTGATTTGTGATTATACAGACTTCTAGTGAAGATTAAAACGACATGTATAATAAAGTTGACTTAAGTGTCTAGATGTGTGAAGGTTTATAAACTAGACAAGAAACACGTGATAGATATCAAATAACTAATTGCTTCAAGATAGTCACTCTATCTGAAGGTAGGTAAATTTTTATATCTGATACCATAAACAGGTATCAGTTAGCACATGTGATTATATCGCGCTAATGAAACCAGTCAGAAGTATTCACTACTAAGAGAGTTCTCCTCGTGATGTAGTAATTTACCATCAATATGCTAACTGATTGGTAAAATTCTAGGGATTATAGAAACTACTGACACACTGAACAATAATTGCTCAACTTTTTTGAATTATAAACCGGAAAAGCAAGACAAGCTTTCACTACTCTCAAGTCTGTGTGTTTGGAGGTCAACAGCACTCACCATCAAAAATAACATCCGGATTTTCAACTCCAATGTGAAGTCAGTCAGTGCTACTCACTATACGGATCAGAGACTTGCACTGCGCGTCATAAAGAGCACCTCAAACAAACTACAGACCTTCATTAACAGTTGTCTTCGCTCAATACTACTCAAGATCAGATGGCCAGTCGGCCAGAAAAGATCAGCAACAGAGATCTCTGGCAATGAGTGAACCAACTCAGCAGGAACCAATTGTGAAACAAATATGCAGGAAGAAATGGAGATGGATTGGCCATACTCTGAGGAAGCCATCGAGTGACATCACACGTCAGGCTATCGTTTAGTGGAACCCGAAGGGGAAGCAGTGAGTTGGTCGTCAGTGCAAGGGTGACTTGGAGGAGGTGATGTGAAGAGGAGATGAAAACATGTGGGCAGACATGGAGCCAGGTGAAGACTTTAGCAGAGAACCGAAAGCAATGGAGACGTGTGGCTGAATCCCTATGTTCCTCTAGGAGTTAAAGGAAACAATAATAATAATAAATAATTTCTTGATTGAATACTTGTGAGCCTATATCAAATAATAATGGAAAAGAAGCCCTTAACAGGTCATAGAACTCAAAGCAATAAGTGTCAAATGTTGACATTGGGAAACCTGAAAGTACTGGACAGCTTTTTCGTACTACTTCGGGAATCTTCGGCACTACGCTCATCAGTAACTAGCTGTCTGCAGGAATTTACCTGGAGTTATGGTGAGAAGTCGTAACCAGCGTGGTATATCATGTCTGGTCAGAGAGCAGTTACTTGATTATGACACTGGCTGGCGGTTGCACTAAGTATTTCTCACGAATCACCAGAAGTTGGAATTCATGGACGACTGAATTCCGTCTCAGTGTCTGAATGGTCTGCGAGCTCGCCTCGTAACCGGTTGGTCCTGGATTAGAACCCTAGTGGTTACATACTGGTGAGGAGTCCAAAACTAGGGCGAAACAAATGTCCCGTACTCCCTGAACTTGCACTGGTTCTCTAACTGTAACGAGGCAATAGGTATTATAACTCCAGAGTTAGAGTTATTACTAACTGGTATAAGAAATTGCAATTCACATCTGTCAGTCTACCGTTATACTTTAAATAGTTTGAGTTGACCTAAACGCTGTGATGCTGTTTCATGTATTAGGGATAAGCTAGATAGTTTCGCCACATCTATGTGTATTTATCGATCCAGCTGCTCATGTCAAGGTAGTTATGTTGGGCCTGCTAGTAAAGAGCTAAGGCAACGTGTTATTGAATGTCTACCATCATGGTTTGTCAAAGAAGAGACGAAAACAATCCGTAGCTCCATTTTGTCACATTTAGTTGATAGTGGTCATTTGGCCGAGAAAACGAAGGCTTTCAAGGTAATTGCAATCTTTCCAATAGACTTCGTATTCGTCTACTGTACAAAGCTGAGGGGAAGGGAATTCGAACTATTAAGCCTAAACTATGCATTCAAAAGAAGTTTGGACAGCCATTATCCATCCCTTGGCCTGTTGAGATCCAACCAAATTATGACTTCTCCGCCATCCCTTACTTATATTTTTTAATCCCTCTCTTATCATCTCTTAATATCATCACGTCTCCATATAAACATATTCTGTTTGCTTCCCTTACAATCTAGCATTACTTAGTCGATCCATTTATATTTCTAAGCCTTTATTGAAAACTTCTACCTGAACATTTTGTCTGTTTAATCATGCTGTTTTCCGGTATTCTTGACATCACAAATCGCCTCACATTTTCATCCTGGTTATTGAGAAAATCTTTATTATTATAATTATAATAGTAGTTATATTGTTATTATTATGACTAATAGCACAATTTATATGCACAATCTTATTACCCTATTGACAAAACACCGTGATTGGTGTATATTTGAATATTTATTTGTAAAGTCTGTATTAACGTCCATTCTGCTCTTGGATTTTCTTGTCAAGAAGAACATCATGATAACGTTTCAGTCCTGGATGTTTTCCTCGCCAAGAGGGCACACGAAACTATGAAAACAAAACTTTCGAATAACGCATCTATTTCCATAGCTTCATGTCGATGAAGTAGAAAAAGATTTGCTCAACTTCCTTAGACATAGAATAAGACTGTGCTGATGAGGAAATTACTATGTCAAGGGAACTTGATTTCACATTTCATGCTGCAACAGTTTTTTCAGCAAGGAACTTTGACAACAAACCAACCAAGGACTTGCCGAGTAAGAAATATGCGGAAGGGAGTGCAGATGCACTGGATATATTCTCAAGAGGTCACTAAATGACTTCACGTACCAAGCCCTGAGGGAAACTCGAATAGGAAACAACGAGTTAGACGGCTGTAGTTGACATGAAGGAGATTGTGTGAAGATGAAGTGAAAACTTATTAGCAGTTGTGGAGTCAGCTAGGAAAATACCAGAGAGCAGAGTGTTACTGAAGCTTTTTGTCCCACTCAGCATGCGAAGGAAAAATAATAATAATAAAAAATTCTTTAAAGAAGATCTCTGGAGATACATTCATAAAATAAACCAAGACAGTAAATGACAAAGGTGTGTACATTACGTTGTTAGGTAAGCAGATCTTCTGGAAGGATGCTTAAAGAAGTGAAACTGCTGGTCAATTTGCCAACCAGATTAAAACTTACACAGTTCGTTAAGTTCGTCGGCTTTAGTGTATACGTATAAGTTAAAATGTTAATACGGAGCTAGATATCTAGGTCACATCTTTTTAAGCACTCGTAAAGTTTTGACAAGGAAAATGACTACTGGGAACGGTGAATAACGCCAGTTTATTTTTCTTGATGCGAAGCAAACTTCTGATCACGTTAGACAAAGTTATTTCCAGTAACATATCAACTACCGAATTAATACGATTAAAAGCTCACAATTACCTGTCTTATGTGTAACTAACACTATAAAAATCAGCTAAAGTAAATTGAAGTTATGCATCCAGTGAGGTATATTTAAGCCATAGTTTTACTTTACCGACGTATACTTAGTCATCCTCAATTCTTATCATACCCTTTTACACCTTGAATCGTCGTGTATTGTATTCATGTTCCCTTTCATTCAAGTTAGTGTTTTTGCATAATATCCACTGTTTCATTTTGTTTGTTACGTTATAACTACTGTGACCGTTATCGTTAGTACTATTAGTACTACTAATTTCGTTCGTTTTCGTATCTTCCTAACTCACATTATTGTTTTATTTATTTTATCCCTTTGAGTTCCCAGTTGAACATAGGGCTTCAGGATTCATCTTCAAAGTTTCGGTAGCAGTGGTATTTTTATTTTTTGCCTCATGCCCAACTTCTCCTCTTAACCGGTATAAGTTCCGACTAAGCCAGATTAAAAGGCGCGCCGGCCAGAGATCGAACCCTGGATGATGTGTGTGGTTGGCGAGTATTCTTCTCCACTGAACCACCAACATTCATTTAGTGTGTCTTCTGTGACTGCTTCATTCACATATCTATCCTCTAACTGCATTAATCACAAACTTAATCCCTAAAAGCTCCAATTGTTTTTGTTGATACAAACCATGGGCATAAAGCTTTGATCATACTGTCTAGTATCTTATTTCAGTATGCATTTTGTAACCACATAAAATGCAGTCAAAATTAGGTACCTTTCGTTTTATTGGTTAATTAGACTTCATTTAAATATGGTATCATTTAGTTCACAGTGGCTAACACTGGATACAGGATGCGTGTTTCGTCTAACTTGGATACGTCAGATAAATGTACCAGTATCCCATTGGGTTGTGGTGTTTCCATCGATGTAATTTTACTCATACATTTGTTGTGTGATAATATTTACGAATGTATAACTGTATTTCCTGAAGTGTAAGTTACTGAAAATAGATGTTAGTTGGAACATTTATCAGTCTTGACTATATTAGCTCCCGGAACGGTAAAGATAACTAAGTAATTTGTGCCAGTATTGGTTTTTGTCTTTTACAAGTCATCAAGTGGATCATCTCTGTAAGTTAAGGTGTACTGGCTATCAGGTTGGCTATGACAACAGCAACTCACCAGTGGTACTGTTTAACGGTTTAGCTACATTACAGACTGGTGAATGTTTGACCTCATGAATCCGTGCAGTATTGTCTTCAGTAGAGTATTGGATTCAAACTACTGAAGAGTCTCAGACTTTAGCAGCACGAAACAAATGTTTACTGCTGCTTGCTTTCCAGTGATTCTGTGAGCGATGTCATTTCCTGATAATACATAACTTAGTTTCGGTTTAAACCTCAGGAACTCAGCAATGAAAGTAGCCTCTTTATAGTAAGTATTATTTACTATATAATTCATTTTTATTAATCGATATTTATGAAGTGGATGATGAAATTTGTGTGATTACATATTGCATCACTGAAATTTGATTCGATGATGATGAATACCAGTGGCTAGCGTTATGGGAAATTTATCGATTTTCCTCCTCATCTACAAGTGAAACATATGTTCACTCATATAAACAACATAATTCTTACAAATTCACAATGAAGCTATCATGAAAAAGCTTTCCTTCAGGACTGTAATGTTGTATTTAAACACTTGAGACCTTCCTTCTTTCTTAATTTTTTCCATGCTTAGTTAATCAACTACAATCATACGTGAAAAATATCTATTTCTAGGTGAATCAGAAGTGGTGATGTCTAACTGCAATGCTTTGTGAAGAGATTTCAAATTTTAGGGGGGATATCAGTTGCTTCGAAGTTGCAGATACACCATGTTGACAATAACCAGCAAGCACGAAACTTAAATTCAGGGTTTCTCGCCTACTGCTTCCAACTAGCTAACTTCGAATCAGAAGTCTATCTGGTTGAAAGTTCCATGCAGGAAACGGAATATTCAACACTTTCACCTTGAATTTGTCTGAGAGTAATGCACACAGAGAATTCAACTTTCTCAAGCAAAGAAAACTGTTTTTTCAAGTATTAGAGAAACATTGGAAAACCTGCATGGAGTACTGGACAGTCGTTTCGTTTTAGTTTGGGACTCTTCATCAGTACGCATGCGCCAAGGTAAAGAAAAAGTACTCAAGCCTACTGTCTTGATTAAAACGAGTGACCTAATTGATTTGAATCAACACTGAAATCGTCTATATTATATGACACGTTTTTAGCTACTCACGAAGTGTTCATTAAATCATGTACTTATTTAAAGTATACGTGTCCGTATCTATTCATAGTTTAAACAGACTGACATCTGTAATCATTAATATCACATTTTTCAAGTGGTTTTTAGTTCGATTTGATCAGAATTAGATTATATTGACTATTTTAGCTAAATGCTTTTATATCACTTAATTTCAGAGTATCTATATGATTATTAAAATTGCCTGAAACTGCTTCTCTCTTTTAAATTCAGTATTATAAGGATTAAGAGAAAATATACCTGGACAGCTATAGTATGATGACAGAGGAACATTACCTGTGGTGACTGTAGTGAAATGAAGACCCGATTAGCATTTGAGTGCCACAGCTCAGCTGGTACAGAACCGGACTAGTCATTTAAAAGCCTATGGTTCGACTTCTGCTGAGATCCAGATTTTATTTCACGTTCAGTCGTTACCAATTACAGAAATATTATTATTATTTCCTTTAGTTCCTAGAGGGACATAGGGCTTCAGCCAAAAGTCTCCATTGCGTTCGGTTCTCTGCTAGAGTCTTCACCTGGCTCCAAGTCTGCCCACACGTTTTCATCTCCTCTTCACATGATCTCCTCCAGGTCACCCTTGGACGACCAACTCGTCGCTTCCCTTTCGGGTTCCACTCGAGCAATGGCTTGTCTAGTGATGTCACTTGATGGTTTCCTCAGAGTATGGCCAATCCATATCTTTTTCTTCCTGCATAGATTTTGCACAGTTGGTTCCTGGCTGGTTTGCTCCAAGAGATCCCTGTTACTGATCCTCTCTGGCCATCTGATCTTGAGTATCGAGCGAAGACAGCTGTTGATGAAAGTCTGTAGCTTGTTTGAGGTGCTCTTTGTGACACGCTGGCCAAGTCTCTGATCCGTATAGTAGTACTGACTTCACATTGGAGTTGAAAATCCGGATCTTATTTTTGACGCTGAATGCTGTTGACCTCCACGCAGACTTGAGAGTAGTGAAAGCTTGCCTTGCTTTTCCGATTCTTGCTTTGATATCCTCGTCAGTTCCGCCTGTAGTTGAAACAATGCTTCCCAAGTAGGTAAAGGAGGTTGTTTCTTTTAGGTTCCTTCCATTTATGCTGATCGTTGTCTGTTGTTGTTGTTCTTGTCCAGGAATCTTCATCACCTCTGTTTTCTCTATGTTCACCTGGAGTCCTATCTTTGATGCTTCTTCTGACAACTTGTTACTTTTCACTTGCATATCTTCCAGTTTGTGGGAAATCAAACATATATCATCGGCGAAGTCCAGATCCTCCAAGTTGTGTGTGAGTCCATTTTATACCTGTTTCCTCATTGCCCGCTGTCTGTCGCATTATCCAATCTACTGCAATCAGGAAAATCATTGGCGATAGTAGACAGCCAGCCTTGTCTTACTCCTGTCCTCACTTCGAAGGATTCCGTGAGCTTCCCGTTGTGGATTACTTGGCATGCAGCGTTGTCATACAGCTGTTGGATGAGATGTATAATTGTTGGTGGCACCCCGTAGTAGCGAAGTAGTTTCCAAATCACCTCTCGATCGATGCTGTCGAAGGCCTTTTCAAAGTCGATGAAGTTGAGATAGAGAGGTGACTGCCATTCCAAACTTTGTTCAGTGATGATCCGTAGTGTGGCGATTTGATCAATACATGAGTTGTTTCTCCTGAATTCAGCTTGTTCCGGTCGAAGTTTTTCATCCAGGGCATGTTTGACTCTCTCCAGTATGATGCGGCTTAGTACTTTGCTTGGGATGGACATTACAGAAATAACAGTCTACCAATACAAAACTATCCCAGACAGTAACACAATAAGTTATTTGAAAATAACCAGTAGTTACTCATATTTCGGAAATCTCTGTGATTTGAACAGCCTTATTTTTTCTAGTGACTTTCATTGTGACTGGTTGTCTCCACAGATTCTCTCACCACTACTTTCACGTGTATTGGTATTCACCATTTTGTTAATCTGATGTATGACAAGTTGTAGACATAATGAAATTGTTGTTATCTGGTTGGAGGCTTTTGTCAAGAAGCCGTGGACCAAAGGTGCCAATCACAACCCAAACATCTCTGTTGTATTGTTTCTGATTTCAACAATGGGTGACGCAATTTCGAATACATTAGGGATATCACTTCCTTCGAGGTTACAGGTACACGCAGCTGACGAATACCGATAAGCAGGAAACTTTTTCTACCAATTACCTGTGATCATAGGGAACCAGGGGAAAGTGGATTGTGATGATGAGTTGTATGGCTTGGTAACTGCATTGAAAACTTCACTGGTGTAATTCAGATTACATGGCATCATTAATTAACCCCCCCACCTCCACTCCATCCCTGGTAGTCAGTCAATGTATGATGACATCTTGATTCACTAGTTTTAATTCTATGCAAACAAAGTCTCCATACATTTTGTGTGAAGTCAGATAATTCAAAATATTTTAAATGAAACTACAAATGCAGTTAATACCCCTCATTATTTACATTAGAAACAAAAAAACAAAGTTTTTCGTGACTAAATGCACTATATATATCTCATGTAGAATAAAATTTTCCAAAAATGTTTATGTAACATAAATAGTAACATTTTAGATGATTTTGCAGTTCATTACTTATTTTGGAGGATATCATTTGGCACGGAGCATGCACTGTTTAAAAGCTTTAGTGAACTTTATCACAACATACTCAAGAAAGGTAATCAAGAATGGATTGAGGCGACATCCTTTCTTTACATTTTGGCTCGTATTTATATTGTTGTCCGTGTCAAATGATCTTAAGTTAAATCTCTTCAAATGTTAGATTGTTAATTACACTTTTTAGACATAACCGTAACTTACATGATCTGCTTCGTTTTCATAATTCTACTAGCGTAGGTAGTACTGATTTTGAAAATAAGTCAGTCGAATGTGAAATACCTTGGACTGTCTATTTCCTATGATCTTTCCCTGTCTTCCCACATCATGTTAGTTTCTAGAATGATATTTCATCTAATCTTCTGCGTAAGGAAGTCAGGACAGTCTGGTATGACTCACTCTCTACTTCTAGACTTTGTTAATTCATGTATCCTGCTTATTTTTCTTCATTGCTTCCCCTCCCCTCTTAATCCTTTCTGAAATACTTGGGAAAGACGTTGTTGCACTATGGAGGGCAGTAGAATCTGTTATTAGGGCAAGTGTTGCGTTACTAAACCAACTTGTTAATACTGTTGTAGATAGGTACATGGACTCAGGCAAGAAATTAGAGAATATCATCTTGTCGGACTGTGAGATCCGTCTCAGTACACACCTTTATCTGTGGATTTCATCTGGTGAGACTAGAAGCACCTATGGAAGATTTTATACTCGGATGACTGAGTATGGAAGCTCTCATAATCCCTTATTTGGTAGGCACACATTTTATGTGACGAGACAAGTGTGTGAAGCATGGCATTACTGATTTATTGAGAGACAGTATGTAAATGGCACTTTTTATTCCTTTTTTCATTAATACCTTGTTGTCAATATTTCCACTTTAATTTTAATCTTATGTTCATATTCTTTTGAACGATGTTGTCAATGTAAATACCCTAAAAACGCTAATACCTGTGTATTATGTGAAGGGCTAACTGGACGCAATATTGTACTACACGGTGAAAAATCCACTTTGTACCAAAAGGTACTGTTTCGAATAAAGCTATTAATGCTATTATTATTAAGTTATTAAAATAATTGTTTTCGTTTCAAGTTGGTTAAAACATAAGAGAAAGAGAACACACTGCCTTTTCTATGAGCATAGTGACTGTTTACTTTAAGGCAATGTGAAGAGCTTATCTACCAATCCTTAAGCTAAATGATACAGTGTTCATAGTAGTTTGTTTGGAATAGCTTATAATGATAATGGTGAAGATATGAAACTTAGATCGAGGAATATTTGTGGAAAACCACTCATATCAAATAACTTTATTGTATCAGATGAAAGTGACTGAATAGAAAAGTATGTATAATTTTTCGTGTACTTGTTGCTGTACTACAATCCAATTTATGAGATGATTGACTATTTTCGTTATTCCGGTCATTTACATTTTACAAATAACTGTTATTATGTGGTGTTGGTAGGCTTTCACTTTAACACGCCTCTCTTTTTATTATTCCTTCACGTTCCCAGTGGAACATAGGGCTTCAAGCTAGAGGCTTGAAGTTTCTAAAGCAGTGTTTATTTTTACAGGAAGGGGTTGCTAGCCTCACGTCCAACTTTTCCTCTTCGCCAGCTTTTAGTTCTGGTTTAGCGAGGTAAAGGAGTGCGTCGGTCGGGGATCGAACCCCGAACCATGTGCATGGTCGGCGAGCGTCCTAACTGGTATGCCACCGACACACGCCTCTGATTCATATCAAATCCAAGAAAACCTGTTAACTTAAAAGTATCCAGTTGATTCATAAGTGATGGATCTCCTTGTTTCCTGATTGTTTTTCGTTTGTAGAATGTTAAACATTGATATTACTGCTAAATTAGTATTGATTACCAACAATCACAGATCATTTGAAGACTGTTTGAAAACTATACATGTCATATGATCATAGATCCCTGAATAACGTGAAGATCCTTAAGGAGTTGAACATTATTTCAATTCTGTGATTACACATTCTAATATAGGTAGGCAGTTAGATCCAAAAATCAATGAAGAGACATTTAATAGATAAATTTGATATGAAATCTTCCCAGTTAATAAGTGATCAAGTCAAGAATCTGAGGATTTTTTAGTTTCTAACCGATTAACGCCTAAATTACGTAATTTGTTGTCAAAAAATTAACAATTGCATTAACACATCTTTGGAAAAATTACTATAAATTTGCAGTTTGTACAGCTTGAGAATGATATCGCCGAAAAGAGTAACTCTTTGCTGAACGCCTTTTCTTTTCCATGACTGAATGGGAATTTTCAAATCTGAGGACTGTTGGACTCAGATTAGATAAATAGTTTAGTAGCAAGAAATCTTGGAGGACACTTTAATAAATGCATAGTATTTCTGAAGGCAACATTAAAAGAGATATAACTTTTAAGTAATTTTTACCTCCATTAAAATAATGCTATGACGTGATGAAATGACTGCAAAAATTGAATTCTACACTTGAGGATTATTAATATTATTTCAATGTCGAAGCAGCCTATCTACCTCTGAATTTATCTTTGTAAAGTTTAAAGTGAATTTCACTTCACTTGATTCTTTGAGGTCATAAAGACGATATTCCTTAGAACTCAAAGGGTACAAACAGTAGTAGTAGTAGTACTGAAGTGAACAAAGTTGGGGAAGAAAAATAATAATGATAATATTTTTCCTGTATGTTACTTATTCGATTCAAAATATTACATGTGCAAAGAACTGTTCATTTTGATACGACTCACTGAGGTGGTTGTACTGAAACATTATCAAACGAAATTACGCATACAAAAAGAGGATGTGGTCAATTTCTAACTTATTTTGGTAAGTGAATTTTCATTTTGACTGTACTGATTGCATGGTCGTCCATTTTAGTGATTTCAGCCCACTGAGCAGATTTCAGTCGCATGGACTATAGTCGTCTTGATATTAACTCGTGATCCTACCTGTTACCAATCCAATCCCTGTAAACTGGCACTTCGTTAGTAAAGCGACTGGCTCTATTCAAAAAGTTACCCGGGGTTCTCTAGTGGTAAGTCGTCACCAGTGTAGTCCACCAAGCCAGGTAGGCGAACAGTTACTCGCCTATGAAATTTGCTGATCGTCGCGCTAAAATCACGATTTGGTAGGAGTAGTGATTCATCGACCATCAGACAGGGTCCTATTGTCTGAATGGTCGACGAACTCGTCTTGTAATCGGAAGGCCCTGGGGTCGAACTCCAGTAGGTGCGTACTAATGAAGATCCCTGGCCATTGATGAGACAGATCTCCAGTACTTCCTGGTTTTCCGATGGTTCTGTTGTTATGATACCATATGAGCTAAAATTCTTTATTTTGCTTATGCTTTCTGTCTTTTCTTCCTTCCCTGACTTTCTACGTTGCATTGCATATAAACTGATGACGAGTTGAACTAAAAAGTGTGATGCTTTTGTATTGAATGCCCTGACCTATAAAATGTTTTTATTCTGTCACCTCCACATTGAAGTAGGTTATTTTTATTCTTTTATAACCACTGAAATTTAAGGTAGTCTTCATTTGATGAGAACCTGTTAAGTAAAATGGTATTATTTTATTCTGCTGATTCAGTTTTCCATGCTTTATGGAAGCTAATGTTCCTTCGATGATGCTGAACTATGTTATTAAATGTAGTTATCAAGGTACCTTAAAACTGAGCTAAATGTATCAAAATGGACACGTGAGTAGATACAACTGGGCACATAGTCTATTTAGGGTTTTTCAGGGATTTTAATTAATTCCAGTGTTAATTTCATCACAAACCAACATTAGCATTGGAAAGCTGTTTCGTCTTATTTCCAGGCATCCAGTTGTAAACATCCACAACCACAACGGGGATGAAATACATGGCCTTCAAAATACAAGGCCAGTCTATTATCCATTCAACCACTGAGTCTGTATTCAGTGACCTGTGAATTCTGACTTCTGACAGTCTGCGACTTAGCGCTGCAGCTAACGAAGCCATTGGTGAGCATCCATTTCAAACTTGACATGGTGGGCCAAAGTAGCCAAGTGAGTTTGTGGATATGCATCCTACAGTCACTAATGAGCGGGAGATCAATATTCGTGACGAGATCGACATTGAGACTAATCAAAATTTACAAAAATTCCAAAATATGGATCCGGGGTTCAATCCCTAGTGGAGGTGGGACTAAGTAGTGCTACACACTGTCAGAAAAAAATGATACAACTCTCCAGTGATTCTTGATCTTCAATTTTTGTCTTATTGATTTTAGTTTTCGACGAAATCTGTAATGACACAAGTCATTTACGGAACGAATTTATTTCCAATGAACTTATAGTCATGCTAAAATCACGAATTAGTAGAAGTTAAAATTCATGGGTCACTGGTTCCGTACCAGTGACTAAATAGTCTACACGCCTGTCCTGTAACCGGAAGTTCTTGGGTTGAAGCTTCTGTAGTGGGTAGATACTGCCGATAAGTCACACATTAGGGTGAAACGGCTGTCCAGTGCACCTTGCTGGTTTTCAAAGTTTCTCTAAATGATATCAATCCATGATCAAACGTGAAACAAATCAAATCCCCACAAACAAATTCCTAAAAATAACAAGTTTCAGAAATTATCTGTTTTTCAACTGTTCTATTAAAACACCCACTTATGGCCGACGCTTCGTGATATACAAAAATGACACTTTTCGAAGTGAAATTTAGTTCAAGTGTTGGTTTGTAGGGATTTGATTGGTTACAGGATTTTCATCATGAGCTGACATTAGTTAGAGAACCATTGGAAAACCTGGGAGTACTGGACAGCTGTTTCGTCCTAGTTTGGGACTCTTCATCAGTACGCATCCACATTGGCTAGGGGTCGCGCTATGTCGTGAATTGGCAGAAGTTAGAATTCATGGACCATTGGATCGGGTCCCAGTGGCTTAATGATATACGAGCTCGCCTTGTAACCAGAAGGTCCTGGGTTCGAATCCCGGTGGGTGAGTACTGCCGCAGAGTCCCAAACTAGGACGAAACAGCTGTCCAGTACTCCCAGGTTTTCCAATGGTTCTGTAACCAATGTCAGCTCATGATGAAAATCCTGAAATTTAGTTATTAGTAGAATGATTTTGGACACTGTTTATTTGGTTGATTAAAGATATCGGGTTAGAATACAAGCATACCACTTTAGTAGTCTTTGTTCGTAGTATTCAAGACTTTTCAGTCATTAAAAAAGAAACCCATTAAACTGCAAGGCATAATATTAAGGTACAGTTCACTACTTACTGTCTGGACACATTTATTGTCTACATTTGTTTGCTATCAGACGGAGAACGGTTTGATATAAATTTAAATGTTCCCGGAACTTTTGTGCCTTCATCTCACATCATCCAGCAACGTGTACTACTACATGACCTGACCGGAATATGTAAAACCTTCTGTTTTGTATTCTCAGGACAATTTTAATCATGTTTAAGCTTGGGTTAAAAAGAAAAAAAGGACAATTAAGTGAAATGATTTATCTCGTTTTGTGAATAACGAGTGGCACGTAGAAACTGATAATGCTTTTCATGAAATATGCTGACAAGTGTTGTCTTTTTTGGAATACGTGCTTTTATTGAATTTTATGAGCATTTTGAAACGTGAGAGTCTTTGAAAGGTAACTCGACGCATACATATATTTCAAAAGATGTGTATTTAATCTGCTCAGTCTTACTACTATAAAGTCAACTTGCGTTTAATTAATTATATATTTGTATTTCAATGATTGTTTACACAAAGTGATAAATTTTTTTTGATTTTAGTAATATTTTGATCGAAATCACTGCTCGTTCTGACACAAACTGCTTGAATTGTTAAGTCACTAGAACCGATGACTTTCTTCAGATATGTCCCATTGATGGTGGTTAGTGCTTTTTGGTTGATTTAGGGTGTCTTCATCGTCTCTGTCTTCCCTATGCTCTTTTGAATTCCTGTCTTCATTGTCTCTTTTAACAACCTTTTGAACGTCTTCGACTTTGTGAGACTTGAGACATCATCTGCGAAGTTCAGACCTCCAAGTGTGTTTTCACCAGTTCAACATATTTGATAGCGTGGAAAATTCCCATATTATCAATTTAAAGTCAATCTGAACGAAGAATATTCTTTCCAATAATTTTTCCGCTTCAGGTTCTTACAATTATAAAATATAATATTTGTTGTCGTTACAATAACAGCCAGTTATGCAGCGGATACATTTTTGTAAAAGTAGAAAAACAGATTAGTTATGGGGTGCCAAAATAAATAGTCGTATTTGTGTGACAAACGTGCTAGGCTGAAATCGATTACAAAATATTGTCAAAATGGGAGACAATAGTGGTGATTAGTCATAATAGATTTGTAGAGTGTGGGGTAGGAAATTTGACGTCAGTTCAAAGTTATAAAAGGTGTCAGGTGAGTGGTTAGTACAAAGTGGTCTGTGTTAAACAGGAGATAGTAAGACTGCAATGAGAGGTTCATAATGAAATAAAGAATATGTGAAATGAAACAGGTGGAGGCATATATTGAGAGAAGAGATAATATCACTAATAATAAGTCCGGATAGTATAAACGAAAAATTCGATAGTATTGAGAGAATGTTTGCATGAAGGGCATAAATTATGACGAATAATAATAATATTAATAATAATTGTAATAATAATATTTGTAATCATAAGCAAAGGAAAAAAACCAAGAGGGGTAAGGGGAAGGAGCACTCTTGGTGAGAAGAAGAATCATCAGTCCAAGTTTGGCCACGTAGGAACAGCGTCTGGACGTGTTCTTTTTGGATACAAAGTTCCGGTTTAGTCGATCTTATTGCAAAAGCTTCAGCTGTGTGTAGAAGATGTAAGCGAACTGTACGTGATAACGACTTCGGAATTCGGTATATAACCCTGAAGGCTGTGTTGACATCGATATGATGTCCAGTATCGACCAAGTGTGACAGGATCGAGCTTTTTATGCACTTAATTTCTCCCCTGCTGAACCAAGCTGGTAAATGGTCTCGAACCCATAGACGAACCTGCCTAGTCGTGCGCCCTATATAACTTGAACCACAGGAACAGTTGAAATGGTATATGCATGAAGAAGAGCTAAGCTTAGGTAAGACATCTTTGAGTTGCTGGGTGAACAATGGACGGCTACTGAAAGATAGACACAGACGTGCAGAGTAGAAAGTTTTCTTGATCGCCCTGGTTAAACGTTGCGATAGAATCTCTTCAGGATTATCTCCCTTGAATTGGAGACGCAAAAACAGAGGCTTTTTCTCCAAAGTTGCCAGTTCATGTTTACGACTATTGTAACCTATGTTGGCTTTAATGAACTTCTCTGGATATCCGTTCTCGCTTAGAATGTCTCGGATGACCTGGAGTTCTTTCTCTACACAGTCTTCGGAACAAATAGACCTCGCTCTAAATGCTAAGCATCTGATCAGATTACGTTTGTATTTCGTCCGCACAAAGCTAAGGAAATGTTTGTAGCACTGCACTCTGTGGTGATGAAGCACCAGCCAAATTGCCTCTCGTTTGATATTTTTGAAGGCATTTTCAAAATCGATGGAGTTGAGATGGAGAGTTGACTGCTGTTCTATGCTCTGTTGGGTGATTATGCGTAGTATTTTGACTCACTCCAACCGTGATTTGTTTCTCCTTAGTCCAACCAATTCCTGGTGAAATCTTCCATCCAGGGCATATTTTGGTTTTTTACAGGATGATGTGGCTTAATGTTTTGTATGTGTTTAATTCTCTTTTTTTGGCAGTTTGACAAGATATTCTCTCTTCCATTTCGGTTGTGCCTTTACCACCTCCCACACTTTCTGCTCTAGTGTTGTGGACATGTTTGTTAAGGTTTTTGGGCCAGTTTTCAGTGCTTCGTGGGAGATTCCATCAGTTTTGTTCTACTTTCTTCTTTGGCTTTGATTACCTGCACGGCCTTCAAAAACTCAGTTGTTTTAGGTAGTGGGTGTTCACTGATGGTATTTTGGCTGCGTTTTCAGACGGGTTGCTGGTGATAGTCGATTCACCAGTCCTTTAAATTGATCAGCCCACTGTTTTCTTCGTTTCTCCTCTTCGGTAATTAGGTCCTTTTCACTATCTTTCATTGGCTTCATCTGTGTTTACCCCTTCCCGGATAGCGGCTTGTTTATTTGATTAACTGTTCTGAGGTCTCTTTTTCCTGTCAGGTGCCTGTAGTGGGGATATCTTACCTTTCCTAGAACTCGTCTTCACTTTTTCATTCAGTGAGATATACATAGAACTCAGCTTCCCCCTTGACTATCCATCTTTACACTAGTTCATCTTCTGTTTCTCCGTCCTCTTCCCTTCTATTAGCTTCCAGGTGTCCGTTGTGAGCCATTATTTGTCTTGCCTCTTCTTTCTTCCTAGAACAGTTGTACACGTTTCCTTGAATTCCAGTGTTCTTCTACACAGGTTTCCTCAGTATTGTCTCCCACTCTGCTCTAATAGCTGTAGTGAATGTGTATTTTGAAGTTGCTTGTTTCATTTTCTGTGTGTTGAAGTTGGATTATGGTCTATCTTCACTTACTTTGAGGGCTTTCAACTTGGACTAGATAATTGTTTGAACCCATATTTACTTCCCTTATGGACGTTGTGTCCTGCAAGCTGTCTCCACTTTCTTGAGATTGAGGTGAAGTCTATATTGTCTTTGGTGTGGCTATCTGTTGATACCAGTGACACCTCGTGCACATGCTTTTGCTTGTACACGCTACGTCCAATCATCAAATCACTGAAGGTACAGAATTTTGCGAAGAGTCTACCGTTCCCATTTGTCTCTCCAACCAAGAGCCACTGGACCCATGATAAGTTCTCTTCTTGTACTTTCTGCTCTCAGTCCGGTCAGCATTCACACAGCCTATTGGAATTATAGCGTCGCCGTATGGCGGGAAATAAGTCCATTACTGATTGCAGTCATCCGTAGGAGTCCTAATTCTTCTCCACTAGGTCAGCGTCGTCTATAGATGCGTAGCATTTTCACTTGTAATTTTCCTTCCTTTTGAGTTGAATCTTGCTGTCATTATCCTGGAGAGGATTGGTTCCCACTGCATATGAGCCTCCGAGGCTGTTAGTGACATCATGATAGCCACTCCGTCAGTGTGCTCATGACTGTCATCTGCGTGACTGAACCAAATTACTGATTCTCCTTTTAGCAGCTGGGAAAGTCTACTTACGTGCAATCTGCTGCCTCATATTCCTAACACCTCTATGCCATATCTTCTCACTTCCTCTATAATCTGAGCAGTCTTCCTAGCTTCAGACATGGTGTTGACACTCCATATCTCCATGCTGATATTTGCTCCCACTTAAGAAAGACACATTATCATGCTGGCCTTCGGAAGGCATTCACCTACCATCATTATCCGTCCTGGAATTGAGAGATCTTTT
Organism: Trichobilharzia szidati; assembly: GCA_944472155.2. Lineage (NCBI taxonomy): Eukaryota > Metazoa > Platyhelminthes > Trematoda > Strigeidida > Schistosomatidae > Trichobilharzia > Trichobilharzia szidati. Next base: position 45,853,660 of record OX235271.1, on the reverse strand, counting down.
TGATTCCGGTGGTGAATAAATTTGTTCTTCTCATGTTTCGAAGATTCCCGGTCAACCCACATCCAACCTTCCGTCTTTTCCTGACTTAGTACTGGCTAGTAAACTAGGAGACATTAACTCGTATTTACGCGTCATTAAGCCGAGTAGTACTATTCTGACTGCTTCATTAGAAATATGTCAAAGTCAGAAAACAAGAGTGGTGTTATCCCCTCCCGTTGGCTGTTGAACTCAACATATCTTGAAATCACTTCTGCATAAGGTTATAAAGTTAAAGTCTTGAAGAATTCAAAAACATTATGAAGCAATCATTCAGCATATTCCGTTCCGTGTTCGGTCTGTAGTTTGTGTCAGTTATTGATTACATTTATCCTGAAATTCATAATATTTTAGTCGACAAATTTTTGGGGGGTGGGAATTATGTGTTACAAGAAGTTCTAAGGATCATAAGTTATTCTCGATTTAGAAGCTAAGTGAAGAATTTTACACTAGGTATTGAGCTACGTTCTAAATAAGGAGACTACAGATACCATCTGGTTGCTTATACTTCTATTTTGAAGTCATCATTCTACTGTCTCTACCAGCTGTTTGCAGCTACGTTCATGCGAATATAGGCATCTATTATCAGTGATAAATTCTAAGACCAGATGGCTGTGCATTAACTGCATGCGGATATTCACTTCAAACAGCCTTCTTTAAGTCATTTTGCTATTCGGTTAATCGGTGCACAAATATCTACTCTGTAGGGTGGGGTTTTTATTATAAGATCTCAGACAAGATTTGCAGTTAAAGAGTGGAGATGTAGTTTGATGAGGTCTTAGGTGATCTACATTTGGTCGCAAATTTTTCCCACTAGATTCAATGGAATTAATATGTATTGTTATTGTTCGCTTAGGTTCTAAAAGGAATATAGGGACTTAGCAGCACGTCTCCACCTTGTCCTATTTTCTGAGGTTCTCTTGATTTAGCCCGACAAATGTCCATAGTCTCTCATCTCCTCCTCACACGACCTCCGTCATGTCACCCTCGCACCGATGATTCACTCGTCGTTCCCCATCTGGATTCCACCAGAAAAATAGCCTGGCGATGGCGCGATGTCATTCGACCGCCTCCCTAATGTGTTCCCAACCCATCTCCATTTTCTCCTACATACAGACGAACGCTGGTGAAAACGCTTTTCTCTAGAGCGAAGAGAATATGTTCATCAAACAAACTAGACAGTGAACTAATGTTTCTTGGAAAACGCTTGAAAGAAAATGATTACCCACGAAGTTTCATTAACAAATATGGCAAGAATGAACTCAAGAAGCTTGATATTGCTACAGTCAGTAAGGAGCCTATTTTTATCAAACTCGACTACAAGGGCGACGACATTATGACAATGATAAATAAAAGATTAAGCGCAGCCCTGTCTAGGACGTATCCTGCAGCGTTATTAGTCTCTCTATCCCGAACAACCTCTTCACCGGTGCAGTCAAAGATTGACAAGTACCTTTCACATGTTACCTCCATCTGTGTATACCAATTCACATGTGTCGGCGGGAGCAGTTACTTTGGAAGGACAGAGAGGAGGACCTATGTCAGATTATGCGAACATGTACCAAGGAGCCTCCGGTTAAAGGGACCGAATTATTTAAGCTCTTCAATTGCCAAACACCTGATTGACACAGGACACCGAGCAGATGTGCTGGAATCATTCAAAATAATTAAAAGACAAAGTACCTCAAGTCTTCTCAGGTTTGCTGAAGCTATAGCAATAAAACGATTTAAGCCTGACTTATGTGTCCAAAAAGAATCGGTCGTTGGACTTCAGTTACCCTGGTGACTCACTTCTTAGTAACTCTTTGTTTTCTAATTTTGTTAACTTATCTTTTCACTCCACCCCCCACTTTATGTGTCGCTTGACTCTCTTAAGAGATAATTTTTCTTGATCTTCTGAGTTCTGCTCACTGTATTACATCATCAACTTCTCATCTGACCTCATGTGCACCGGAATTTAAAAATTTTGATCTTCTCTTATCTAATTACGTAACTACTGCTAATTGTATTTTGTTACCACCTTAACAACACAACTGTTAACTAATTTTTCAAGAAACTTCTCTCTACCAAGATATATATATGTCATGACACTTTAGACACCCTGTAAATCTCAATGCCTTATTTTACTATGACGCTCTGACACTATGCTTGCTAATGGACAAAGGTTGAACGCAGCTGATGAGAACCAAGGAAATAAAATTGATCCAGATTATTCTGCACGAATGTTTCTTCCTACATATCTGTCAAACAATAGGTCCTTGGGAACGAACCAAACAAGAGCCTATTTTTCAGCAAATAAGTGGGAATAAAATTTAGATGGAGTGGACATAAGGAGACCATCGAATGACATTGCGCATCAGGCCATCAAGTGGAAATCGAATGGGAAATGACGAGGGAGTAACTGATCTTAAAAGCACTGAGAACTGATGCTTGTTAACGCGTTCCCTGCTTCAATACATGATGAAACTGACATAATCAGTATTAATTAAATCTTTGAATTTTTAGCCATTCTTGAACTAAGGTCATCTGTATGTTTTGGTGTTCGAGACTGTAGGATGGATACCTTGCTGTGACCTCCAATTCCTCCTTAAAGTTGTTTAGTAGTTGTTTTCTAGGAGGTAGGGAAATCACTATACTATGGGATACGGGTACATTCAGGTAGAGACTTTCAAAAGAGGACGAAATGGGGATTCTACCTCTACTCGTCATCTACCAAACGACATTACTTCTAGTTCTGGTTTACTATCAGTTTCATAAAAAATTTATTGTTAAGTGGAGAAAATTGTCAGTAAAAGCAGTTTTTTTTCACGTTTTTCATATATAGAGAAATAAAATTCCTTTGGTTGATATAATTTATTTGGTGCTTTGACTTATCATTCTACGTCGAATGCCTTTGCCCTGCATCTTGAACATATTCACTTCATATGCGCATGACTAATGGATAACACTCTATGAACCCCACTTTACACTGATTCTAAAAGTTCACTTGCAGTTGCAGGGACATATATGTATATACAGGTGGAACCAATAGAATGTTTCAATGTCGTCAGAAACAACATGCTCCTAAATGGTAATTATATCACAAAGAAATTCCAAATGTACTTAATTTGAATAGAAGCCCAGCATCATCTCTTGCAAAGCATTCCTTAATATCTGTTCCCGAAATCAATATTAATGACTATCCCTCAATTATTTCACATAACTTTAATTCAAGGTTATTGAAGGTAATGGAAGCATTTCGGATTAATCACGAATTGACAGAGGCTAAAATTCATTGGCGATTGAACTTCAGCCCAACGAGGGTAAACGATCAGCAAGCTCAGCCTCGTAGCCTGTAGGTCCTTGGTTCTATCTCAGGTGAGGTCATGGGTGCGTAACGATGTACAATCCCAAAGTAGGGTGAAACTATTATCCCGTACTATCTGGTTTCCACTGTGCGTCGGTGGCACAGTGTTAGAATACTCGCCGACCACGTATCTCGTTCGGAGTTCGATCCCCGGCAGACATACTCCTTTACCTCGCTAAACCAGCAATACAGCTAGTAAAGAAGAAAGGTTAGGTATGAGACTAGCAACCCCATCCTGTAAAAATAAATATCACTGATACCGAAATTTCAAGCCTCTAGCTTGAAGCCCTATGTTCCACTGGAAACGTGAAGGAATAAAAAAATCTGGTTTTCAACGGTTCTCTGACTGACACCAATCTATGATCATATGTATCCAGAACTATAGGTTCAGAAAACGACAGAATTCAACCTCCACATTCATGTACTATCTGACTTCCTGAACTACGATTAGTTATTATTTTTGTACTTGTATTTTATACGATTCAGTGTCAAACATTTTATTATTGTGAACCCCATAGGTTGTAAAGCGATAGTCAAGAAACTATGAAATGTTGTCTTCTCGAAATATTTTTCCTCTTTATGCCTTACTTAAATTAATCTGAATTTATTTCAGATATCTAAAAACTTCAGTGACAGGGAAATCGGCCATTACGTGTTATTTATAGCTTCCGCGAAATGAAAGTATCCTAAGTTTAAAAATAGATACTGTAAGGTTTTTCCTATCCATAATTCTGAACGAATACGTTTTTGAAGGCAATAATTACACATTTGAGAGACTGTCGTATAAATCTCTAACAATAATTTGGACGAGATCACAGTCTCGCTTTTTTATCCAAATCCTAGACATTATGTCTACTATCTATCTCCTTCTAACGGTGTTTGGTCTATATCACTAATAAACTGACTGCAGTCGCTACAGGTGTAATGAAAAGAAATAAGTAAATCGGCAAAGCATCACGCTTCAGTACTTTTATTATTATATAATGTGGATTATTTCTTGAATAGTATTCATAGCAGTAATAATGATTATTATTATTATTATACTCACAATATACTGTTAAACTGTTCAAATAATATTCTGAAGTTAATTCAAAAATGAAAAAAATCAATAATGGCAATTATAAGAACAATAACAATAATTTTGTACAAGCAATAGACAGTAAGTATGTTAATCACTGTTGTATTCTGTTCTTCATACACTTATGAATAAAGAAGTAATGGTGATAGTGATAGAAAGGTGGAGGAGGACGGGTATGTGAGAAAGTGGAATTCCAACTGACACAGAAGAACAGGACTGGTTGGCTTATTTATTCATTATCTGAAATCTCATTACTCATCTCAGAAGGTGATAGTTCAATGTTACTTTTTGTGGAATCATTCTCGACTAATTTCAGTGTTGATGTTGACGACAATGATGATGTAGATGATGACGATTTAGATTTCACTTCATTCGATTTAATCATTGAGGATGACAGTGATGGTGTTGAAGAAGTAGCTGGTGAAGAAGTAGTGCTTACCGACAAAGGGGACGATGTTAGACGCCGATGACTGCGCAGTTTTCCGCATATATTATGACTATCTTTAGGTGTTTTATTCATTCCAATTTGATGACAGCTAGTATTGACTGGTTTACTGCTAAGAGATAAAGAGACTTCACTCAGCGATGCTTTTATTGGCGATTCAGGTGGAGTTTTTGAGTTTACACTATGCGGAGACAAAAGATCACTGCCATCCTGTTGACTATTTGACGAGGATTGTGTAGAACTAGTATTTGAGATAGTTTCTAATCGACAGTTGGTTGGTAGATTGTGATTAACATTAGTGGAACACTTGTTAATATTTATACTGTAACTAGTAGCAACACTAGCCGGTGTATCCTGGACACTTGTATTCACAGATGTTAATGACGGATCACTTCGAGAGATATGATCATTGACCTGAGTTTTGCCTAAAATAGCAGCTATCTCTGAAGTGACAAATGCCCATGGTGATTTTGAACCTGGTAAAACACATTTTTTACCGCTAGGACAATAAATTTCCAAAATTTTCAAATTATTTAAATTACTACCACTTCTAGCTGTTTGATGTTCATTCATCATTCTTTCCAGATAATTTCGAGCACATTGAAAACAAAATCTATGCTCTGGATTAGCTGGACACTGAACGAAATGACTACCTTCCAAATGACGTGGACATAAATTGCACAATATTCTTTTACTCGGTGATTTTCTAGGCTGCAGTAGAGGTTTCCATTTCTTCAAAGGATCAGTCATCCTATCTGATGGATTATTGATATTACTGGTATAATTATTCCCGATATGGCTTTTAATCCCATTGAGTTCATTGTGAAGATAACTTTGAGCATTTTCAAGTCGAGGCTGTTTTTGACTTATATCATACATTTGATTTAAATTAGGCTCATCTGAACTATAACTATTAGAATTTCGTTTTCTTGATAAATTCATTGTTTCAACAGTTGTACTGTTTAGCATATTGATTTGTTTTAATAAATCTCTAGGCAATAATAATGGCGTTGTAGCGGATATCTGTTTTTGAATAAATGGTTGATAAATCAATTGAATGATTAACATGATTAAATCAATAAATGGTGCCCAAATAATTTGATTAACATGATCTCTACCCACTTCATACTCAAAGTCTTCAACGCCTAAACAGTTGACATTATCATTATCAGTAGTAGTATCATCACCATGGTTACCGTTGACATCATTATTTAAGTGTTTCTTCTGATGACTAACTCTTGTATTGATTAGTTTTATCAGCTGATGAAAACCTTTACACGTGTTTGACGAACCAATGGGGTATTCAAAAAACATAATATTCACTAAATTGCTCGTATTCTGTTCTGAATGATTACCATCCTCATTAGTAAGGGAAGTATGATTTAAGCCTAGGAAATGTGCTTGAATATTTGATTGGTTACGTAATCTTATAAGAATAGGCAGCTTTAACTGTTGTGCCAGCAATAGATGAGAATGATTTGAATTCATATTCAGCTTGGACAACTTTCCAGTATGAGAGTTTTCATTGAACAGGTATGGAGGGATCAGCGGATTCAGCAGATTTCCTGTATTCGCTTTATTCTGAGAATTCAATCTGTTTACACTGTTATTCAATTGTTGATGGTTTTCTTCATCGCTGATTGTTGGATTTGAGCCTAAAATACTTCCAATGATTTGTATATAGGTTGTCAGTAGGCGAGAATTCCACAGAGACTGTAATGTTGATTCTGGTATCAAACCATTCTTTGGTTCTGTAACAGAGCTATCTATCGAGTCATCATTTAGAAAAGTATTCAGCTTAGGCGTATTTATTGCATTCATTTCATTTGGATTCATTACAGCATTAGATATTGAAGAATTTATTATATTATTTGCTATATTATCACTTTGTGGTGATACAATAACTCCTTTATTTTGATGATTCCCTTTAAATTGAACTGTTGAACAATCTTCTGTTGTGTTTGAATGTTCCAGTTGATCGTCAGCGGAGAATATTGTTTTAGAATTTAAATTGGCTAATAATGAGGCATTTGATGCTAAGGATGGCGGCAATGAGACATACTTTAAAAAATTCATACAAACATCTTTTAAACGATTATCATAATCACGTTGTTGTGGAGAATTGCCTACATTATTACTTGTAATAGTCGATGATGCGGATGCGGATGACGATGTCACTGAAGTTGACGAAATATTCGCTGGAGTTGGTTGTATATTACTTCCCGTTAGCATACTTATACTTTTATAAATATCATCGTTCATCTGATTATTTAAAAGATGTGAATCAATGAAACGGTTTACTTCGGAATTTTTATTGATTTGTGTTTTAAATATCAGCGATTTGTTCATATCTAATGGTGATTTTCTTGGCTCCATATTTAAATCATTAAAGGAAATATTACGTTCATCATGTGTTGAGGATGTTGATAATGGTGCAGTATTAGAGGAGGAGGAATATTCTTCTAGTTTATCATTGACAGTTCTCTGATGATATACACGTGGTAAATAGTGCATTTTCATTAATCTAGCCCGACTAAGAACACATTCTATCCTGTCAGCTCCTTCATAGTTAACACAACCACGACAAACTGGTTCACTGAATTCTGATAGCATTGCCCATGGATAACGTGGTAAATCGCATAGGTAGCATTGAATACGTGTTGGGACAAAATTAGGCATGGTATTTAAATCCTCAGATTGTCTTGCAGTCATCTTCAAATACGAAGTCTATATTATCAATCCAGATAAATGTGCTATCACAGAAACTATTAAGTTTTAATATAAAGAAAATTGCTTAACTGCTCCAAGATATGCGAACCGTAAATTTGATTTTGCATACATATTGTTTTGGCGAATAACACTAGACAGTGAAGAATATTTATTGTGACTTAATCCAGGAAAATAATAAACTAATATTTGATCCATTTGCGTTCAAGGTCAGTCAATCTTAATTGAAATCTGATTGGTCCATAAATTAACCAATAGTTTGTAAGTTATTTCCATTTTTAAAGCCACACAAAATTGTGAATTGTTTCATATTTTTAAAGCCACTTCATCAAAATAAAAGTACCAGATAAAATTGAGTTTATTCGTGCTTAAAATGTAAACAGACAAATTAGTTGACTGAGTTTGATGCAACCAAGCATGGCATAAAAATTCCTTTCAAACCAAAATAATACTTTCAGCTAACTAAGGCGAATCTGGCGAATCGACGCTTAAGTAATCTTGCAAAAAAGAAACGTGAATTTGATAATACGAATGACTGCTGAAATAGTAATGGGGTGAATTTAAAACTAAACAGAAAACCAAAGATCCCGTTTGTTAGGATAGCGATGACAGTAGTTTAATTAAAGATATGCCCAGGTCATGAGTTAAAACTAATTCCGAACGAAGCATTTTCTCTTCAGGTGCTGAAAATTATAACGTAAAATATATTTATCCTTAGCTGTGTACCTATGAATGGCGAGGGTAGTTTATTGAGGCGCTTAGCATTCAGAGCGAGGTCAATTCGCCCCAAAGACTATGTAGACTAAGAACTCACTTTCTGGAATATTTCAAGAGAAAACAGATATTTGGAGTTTATAAAATTTTGTGTTGTGTCACTAGAAGACAGATACTATAGGAAGGATATGATGTATTTGCACAGTAGATTTCGAACAATCTGATCACACATTTATTTGTCAAATAAATGTATTTAAGAAAAATAAAAGGCCGATTTAAATAAACAAAGTGTTAAGGGATTTGTGAATAAGAATAATAAGAATAATGAACACTTTATTTGGTAATTTAATCAAATAAGGATTATCAGAGTAGGGTCGATATCAGAATAACTTTTAAGATGTAATTTGGGGGCGCTTACTGATAAATATATATCGAGGCGATATGCATTCGTAAACTTAAACTCAACCTATGTGACGGCACTAAAATCACACATTGGTAGAAAGTAAATATCCATGGGTCAGTGGATTCAATTGTCTACTAGTCACATAACGGAAATAAATCAAAGCGTACGAGAAATAAGAATATGTGCAAATGTTGAATAATCTTACGTTAATTATCACTGTACACCTAAAGTCCCTAAAAAGCTATACAGCCATGTGCGTCGGTAGAACAGCGGCAAGGACGCTCACCAACCATGCACATGATCTGGGGTTCGATCTCCGGCCAACGCACACCCGATATCAATGGTCGGCCTGCGAAATTGGGCTACCGATATCGCATGCTGGAAATTCCATACTTGTACCAAAAGTACAGTGTGGAGTCAAGCTAGAATTAAAAAAAGTGACGTTTCAGAAAGAGACCTCTTCGCTGACTTATTTGCTTTTAATTTACACATTAAAATCTTTCATACCTTAATAACTGTGAGAGTGATTCTATTTTTATGTGTATTATTTCCTTAAACAGAAAAGAACGAATTCAATATCCCCTAAATTCGATCAACTGCAAAGATCTCAAAACTGACAACTAATGGATGTTTAGAAGAGCTCAGTGTAAATATTTATCATGGATTCATTCACTAGTGTAGTTGAAATTTCACTGATATGATTAATCCAAGCATAACTAACTTTGAATGTTTGGAGGATTTCATCATGAACTGACATCAGTTAGAGAACCATTGGAAAACCTGCAGGGAGTACTGGACAGCTGTTTCATCAGCCTAGTTTGGAACTCTTCATCAGTACGCAAACACCACCAGGGTTCGAACCCAGGACTCTCTGGTTACAAGACGAACTTGTCGACCATTAGGCCAGTTGGACGTGATCCAATGGCCAGTCCATGAATTCTAACTTCTACTTATTCATGACACAGAGTGACCACTTCGCAATATCTTCTTCGAAGTATTACTGCCTCACCTTCAACCTGCTGCATCCTACTGGGCATGGCTTTCCATTAGAACCCAGGTTAACTGCCTGAATAGGGTCAGTCGCTAGTGAGTCCCAAACTAGGATGAAACAGCTGTCCAGTACTCCCTGCAGGTTTTCCAATGGTTCTCTAACTGATGTCAGTTCATGATGAAATCTCCAACCAATCCAACAAAATCCCTACAAAACCAATGCTTGAAAAAACATTACTAACTGTACTGTTTGTAAGTTCCAGTTAGAGAACCATTGGAAGCCAGGGAGTACTGGAAAGTTGTTTCATCCCTGCTTGGAACTCTTTGGCAGTGCGTATATACCCATGTTCGTACCCAAGACCTTCTGGTGGCAAGATGAGCTCGTGAACCATTTAGTCACTGAGATCCAACTCAATGGTCCACGGATTTTAACTCCTACCAATTCCTGACTTTGGTGAGACCACTAGCCAGTGTCATCGATGAGTATTTGTCCACACTCCTGACCGGATGGTCCCCACTGATTACAGCTTCACACCATCACTCCAAGCAATTTCTTTCTGTAGCCAGTCATTACAGAGCGTTAGATTAATTTCCAAGAGTTTATTTGTGGGGATTAGAATTATCTCAAGTTTCATCACGGATTGATATCAGTTCAGAAAATCAAAACAAGATTTTTCTGAATGTTTCTCTGTACAACCATCAAAATACACAGCTAAAAATTACATAAATTAAAGTGAACTCCTGTAGAGGTCACTCACTTTTCGGTAGACATTTGTACCAATGACAACATGTAAACAATCATCTCATATTTTTAATGATTAACGTCAAATTGTCATGTGTGCATATCTGTCTGCATGTGTGTATATATATTGATTCTTCTATGGAAAACTCATTAGCTTATATGTGCAAATCATGATAATGTTTTCCAGAGGTCACAGCACAGAACTCAATAAATTTCTTTCCATCTGTTTTGCTTCATCAGAGTCTACAATGCAGGTGATAAGTCTACGCCTTATCTCTTATTTACTGCATTCGATGTGGTCAAAATTTGCAAGGCTTCAGAGACTATCCTTTCTTTATGTGAATAAAATCCTTTTCCTAGAATCGGGATATTGTCGCAATCTATCTTATGTTCGCTTTCTATATCATGTAATAATATGGCTATTCTTTTTTCGAGACTTTTTATTTTAGTTTCATTCCTAGACATTCAAATTATTCCTGGAAATTCGTATCATCCATACTCTTAACATTTATAACTTCAATGCTCATTGGGACTTATCAATTAGGGATATTGAAAATTTCCGAAAAACCCACATCACTGTTGTTATGGGATGGTTGGAGGTTATCGGCAGAAAACCCTAAACCTAGCTTTCGTGCTTGTTAACACTCATCAGCGACGCATTTCCGAAATCTTGAAGGAACTCATGTCCCTTCTGAATATCGAATTCGTGTCACCCAGTGCTGAAGTCAGAGAGGTCACCACTGATCTATTCGGGCCATCGATTGACCTCCTGTAGGGCTGTATTGGATACTTTAACTGGACACTAGTTAATAACTAGTGTAATATGTCCAGTCCTTTGTTTGGTGCAGACTGAATTCTATCAGTCAGGCGGTAACGTCTCTGACTGCAGCACTGAGTGATTCGGGTTCAAATCTCAGAAAGAATATGGGCTCTTTCAAGACTACAAACACGCCCAGCTGACTCATGAGTTCCAACAAGTGAGAAACCTAGGTTCAAGGCTTTCTGTCCATCGTCTCCAGCCATCTGATAAAAACAACAGTTCTGAGTGTAACGTGATATCATAATAGTGACTTTGTGAACTTGACTGACAGAATCCAGTCTGCATCAAACAAAGGACTAGGTGCAATGCACTAGTTAGTGTCCAATGAAACTTATATAACCTTGTGAAACTCAGACTGTTTAACAAACTGAACAGTTCTAGTAACTTGCTACAGGGCAGAGTTTCCTGGAGTTCTAGTGAGAAGTAGTGACCAGTGAGGTCCATCCAGTCAAGTGTGAGGATGGATGTCTCACCGAAGACGTTGGTTAGTGGCCGCGTTAAAATCATGCAATGGTAGAAGTTCGAATTGAAGAGGTGGCCATTGAATCGGGTCCCAGTGGCTGAATGGTATGCGAGCTTACCTTGTAACTGCAAGGTCCTGAGTTGGAAACCCATTGGCGTGTGTGCGTACTGCCGATGATTCCCAAACTAGGATGAAACTGCTATCCAGTACTCCTTGTGGCTGGTTTTCATTGGTTCTTTAACTGATATCAGTCCGTGGGCAAACTCGGAAAACAAATTAAATCCTTCAAAGCCAACTCTTGAAAGTTCTACAATTCTTTTTGCAAGATTTAGTATGACACAATTCAAAATTCTTCTGATCTATAACTGTATTCTTGCTTTATTGTTTTATTGCATGGAGGATTTCATCATGAGCTGACATCAGTTAGAGAATCATTGGAAAACCTGGGAGTACTGGACGGCTGTTTCGTCCTAGTTTGGGACTCTTCATCAGTACGCACCCACCGGGATTCGAATTAACCTTGAGGAAACTGGTATATCAGTTATTCACCGAACTGACAATATTTCCTTGCTCATAATGAGCAATCCTAACTAACACTGAGAATATAATTGGATTGACTTATACTATTAGATAAAAAGGCGGTAAACTGAAAAAAATAATAATTCAGACTATGCAATTCATTTTCCTAATTTGTTAATGCATATCATGCCTCATACCCTGACCCAATATCTCTTTCATTCTTCAGTGTAAAACAAAAACGATAATAATAATAATAATAGTGATAATGAAAAAGGAGAGGTTAGAGAGGACAGAAATCATCTCCATCTTTCTTCCTACTTAGATTCATGTGCACATACACGCACATATATGCAACCTTTCGTCTTCTTATTTCTTCGCATTCAGTACTATCATCATCATCATCATTGTATTTTTGGAAATGAAATTTTCGTTGGTTAGTAAACCACTTATTTCATCATTCATTACTGCTGCCTTTCGCTTTCTCTCTCTCTCTTCCACCCTCTCCTCTCCTCTCTCGCTTTTGCTCTCTCTTTCTCTCTCTCTACGTGTCTCATGAAGCACGTCCACAGATATCTGACGAAATAAAAATTTGCACGCAACATGTAATCTACGGATTGACATGCACGCAAAGTTTAAAGTGACTAGGTTTTGACAATGTTGATGAATACGCAAGGGTGGCGGGAGTGTCTCTATGTGTGTGTGTGGGGGGGGGGGGGGAAAGAGTTGGGATAGTGAGTGAAAAAGAAAACGTAATCACGCTCTAAGCCTAAAAGAAAGGCAAACTGACACACATACACATACACACACAATCATTCATACACAAACAAACTAGTATTTACATCTTAATACAAAGCAATCAAGGGGCGTGGTCGTGACATAGAAATCTGGTATGTGTGAAAGAAAATTGCGATATGTTGTATATATAAATATATGTATGCAAATAATAAAAGTTTTAATCACGCGATAGAATCTCACTGAAAACAGAAACTGAATGCGTGTATAATAGTCCGATAGAGAGGAGAAGAATTCAGCGTCAACTACTACTACTGCTACTACTATCTACTCAGGATCTTTTAAGTACACGAAACTATCTGTTTTTCTTTCTTTATTCCACACAAATTTTTTATAATCTCGTTGTGATTTTTCCTACTTTGCTATGACTTTTGTTTGTATTTTCATTTTTTCGTAGGTAGGTAGGTTGGTTGGTTGATTGATTGAATTTTGATATTGCAGAGAATTGTACTCATTTCGTACTTGTTTGAGGGCTCCTCAGAAGCATGGACTCATGATCTCAGGAAGAATCGAACTCTGGACATTCAGGTTACATGGCAAGCTCATAGGCCATTGAGCTACTGGGTTACAATCAAATGGCCTAAAATATCTAACTTCTGCGAATTCGTGATATATGGTGCAACTTCAGGTCTTTGTTAGACTTCGTTTGAGATCATCATCAACTAGAGAACTATGTTGATCCAAGAAGTAATGGATGCTGACTTTACCTTACTTTGAGACTGTTTAGTAGTATAAATCTATGAACCTATAAGGAATCTATCTTGAAGTTATTAAGTTTTACTGTCAGCTTATTTATACGCTGTTCATCTTCTATTAATGTTGTCCATTAGCTACTAACCTTAGTTATCTTTTTCTGAATTATGGTTCCGGTACCGTAGTTTCTATGTTAGCTTTGATGGGAAATTAAGAACGGTGTGTTGAACGCATACAACTACCAAATAAGACTATATGGAACTTGGTTTGAAATCAGTCAGAGTTCTACAAAGATTGATAACTGACTGAAGGATGAATTCATTGGAGCTTTGATGAAAAATCGTAACCGGTGGAGTTGACTGAGTAGGATTTGATGATTAATATACTCACCAATGACACTGGAGGACAGTGGAGCCTGAAACGAAGTGTGTATCTCCTATCCCACTGGTTTCCATCACCAAGTAATATAATGATGAAGCAGGATATTTGATGGAGCATAGGATGCCAGTCAAATAGGTACCTTAACTTTATCACCTTTGGAAAGGCCTTCAGCAGCGTTGACGGAGAAGCAATTTGGAAACTGCTTCAACACTATGACGTCCCCCAAGTCTTTATAGACCTCATTCAACAGCTATTTGGCCGTGTTACATGTCAGGTGATCCACGAGGGAAAACTCAGCGATGCGTTTGAAGTGAAGACCGGAGTAAGACAAGGCTGTCAATTATCAACGGCGATGTTCCCAATTGCGGTGGACTGGATTATGCGTTATAGAATGGGAAATGAGAAGACAGAAATACGCTGGACTGATAAGAAGACTCTAGAAGATCAATATTTCGCGGATGACTTATGCTTAATGTCCCACAGACTCGAAGACTTGAAGGCGAAAACAAACAACTTAGTAGGCGAGGCAGACAGCGAAGACAGGACCCCAGGTGAACATAAAGGAGAGGAAGGTGATGAAGACAACTAACCAACAACAACATGCAACAATCCCTATCAACGGAAGAAATTCGACAGGTGTCATTTTATTCGCCTATCTAGTTAGCATTCTTTCAACCACAGTTGACAGCATGGATGAGGATGTCAAAGGTATCATGGATTGAAAATGCAACACAGACTTTCGTTGTTCAGAAGTCTGTGTGAAAATCTACTCCTGTTACGCAGCATAAACAACAAAATTCGGCTTGTCAATTACCTGTATTAAGTCACTTCTTCTATATGGCTCAAAAACTCGGTGAACGCATCAAAAAAGGCATTTCCAACAGGCTACTGCAGACTTTTATCAATAATAATAATAATAGCTTTATTCCAAACAGTATTTGTGGTACAGGTATGGAATTTTCAGCGTGCATTACAATATTGCATCTAATTACCTCATAAATTTCATAAGATTTTAAAAATAAAAAGCAACAACAACAAAAGAAAAAAAACGAGAAATAAAAGAAATAAAAAAAGAACAGCATTGCATTCACATATTTAAACAATGCACCACAGGATATGAAATATAAAATTAGTGTGTAATAGAATATGTGAGCAACAATATAGTAGTAACAAAGAAAGGAGAACAAAAGCTAAAGGGAACTATTTGTTAGAGTGCCGCAGTAAGGTGATCGTGTCATGCCTAACAGTTTTCTCATCACATAACAGCTGTGCCAGATAAGGTATTGTGGAGTTTTTGTACTTGGTAGTCCTGGCATATAGCCTCCTATAGTTGCTTCTAGTTCTACCAGATGAAATGCAAGGAGAGAGCTGCGTATGGAGAGGGTGTTCGGGGTCTGACAATATAGAATTCGCTAGTTTCTTACATGACATTATATGTCTATCCACAATGGTGTTAACCAGTTGGTTTGACGAAATCCCACTTGCCCTACTAACAGCTTTTAGTGCCCTACGCAGCAAAGTAAAGTCTTTCTTAAGTAGTCCAGGAAAGATTAATGGGGAGCAGTAAAGAGGGATGGTTAGAATACAAGAATTGACAAACTGAGAAAGCAAAGACTGCTTTATACCAGACTGCCTAAACTTCCTAACGTAAAACGTTAAGCGAAACATCTTTCTAGTAACTAGCAAGATGTGAGAGGACCAGGAAAGATCGGAGGAAATACTCAGTCCAAGGTACTTGACATTAGATGTAGTTTCAACCTAGGCCGTCAATGATAGTGAGACCATGTGAGCTAGCTAGTTGTTGTAGGTCACGTTTTCGTCTGAAAGTGAAATTTACTACCTGACAATTAGACGGATTCAGCTTAAGATCGTTTGAAGAGGACCACTGACTAATTTCCAAGAGAAAGTTATTTAATTTGGAACAGTCTGACTGAGAGTTGACAGGCATGGAGACAGAGAGGTCATCAGCATACTTGACAAAAGTGGCTACATCAGAATGGGGCAAGTCATGTAAGAAAAAAGAAAACAGAAAAAGAGAAAGAACAGCACCTTGAGGAACACCAGCTAAAGTAAGTGAGGTAGTGGAGGACTTTCTATTGTAGACGGTGTGCTGCTTCCTATCAGAAAAATAGGTATGCGACCACTTATTTGTCCAGCTCTCACTCTGTGTTGCAGCAAGCTTACTTAACAAGAGAGACCTAGGTACACAGTCAAATACAGATGTGTAATCAAGGAAGGCACACCGAACATATTTGGCTCCTCTATCTAAACTAGAGACTATATTATGATATAGAACAACAGCGGCATCTAAGGTACACCTACTATGTTTATAAGCAAACTGGTTGGGGTCATTGAAAGGCTTTAAAGAGGGTTCAAGATTAAGTAAAATAAGTCTTTCCATAACTTTTAAAAAAGGTGAGGTAATAGCAATCGGTCGAAACTTAACAGTAGGTCCACTTGTTGATTTAGGCACTGGAACAACCTTGATATTTTTCCATGAGTCAGGAATAATACTTTTGGAAAAAGATTCATTGAAAATGTCGGTTAATAGGTAACATAAGATGTCAGCACACTTCTTAAGGATAACAGCAGGAACTCCATCAGGACCAAGGGACTGAGTAGGTTTGAGAGATTGAAGACACTTAAGGCCATCATTCGTGTTAAAACATGAGAAGCAGCTACCTTCGCTGTCTTCTTAGTGAAGATAGGATGACAGGAAAGAAAGCATTATCAACAAGAAACTCTCGGATCAAATAAACCAGGAACCTGTTACTCAACAATTATGCCGGTGATAAATGGAGATTGATCGGATACATGCTGAAGGGACCACTGGGTGACATCACGCTCCAGGCCATCTCTCAACTGGAACTGGAATGGGAAGTGACAAGTTTGTCTTGGGTTTGGGCATGACGTGTAGGAGATCGTGTAAGGAGGAGATGAGGGTATATGGACAATCGTAGGGTCAGCTAAAGATGACTGCAGAGAACAGGATGGAGTGAAGCTGTGCCGTTGATACCATGTATTCCATTCAGAATCCATAGGAATAATAATAATGATTTGAGAAAAAAGGTCAATTTGCGATCACTAATGTAGGGATAGCAACTGATAGAAGTTTTTGAATACTTGAACAATAATCTGCATATTGGACCCTTAGTTATTATTGGACACAATGAAGTTCGAACTTAATTTTATCCATATATATATATATATATGTATATATATATATGTGTATATAAACAGGCATAAGACGGACCCACACAAAAAAAACTTGGAGGATCTGAACTTCGCCGATGATATATGTCTGATTTCCCACAAACTGGAAGATATGCAAGCGAAAAGCAACAAGTTGGCACAAGAAGCATCCAGAGAAGACAGGACTTCAGGTGAACATAGAGAAAACAGAGGTGATGAAGATTCCTGGACAACACCACCAACAGCAACAACAACAGACAACAATCAGCATAAATGGGAGGAACCTGAAAGAAACAACCTCTTTCACCTACCTGGGAGGCATCGTTTCAACTACAGGCTGACGGAACTGACGAGGATATCAAAGCAAGGATCGGGAAAGCAAGGCAAGCTTTCATTACCCTCAAGTCTGTGTGGAGGTCAACAGCACTCAGCATCAAAACGAAGATAAGATCCGGATTTTCAACTCCAATGTGAAGTCAATGCTACTATATGGATCAGAGACTTGGCCAGCGCGTCATAAAGAGCATCTCAAACAAACTACACACCTTCATTAGCAGTTGTCTTCGCTCAATACTCAAGATCAGATGGGCGGCCAGAAAAGATCAGCCAGAGAGATCTCTGGCAATGAGTGAACCAACCAGGAACCGATTGTGAAACAAATAGGCAGGAAGAAATGGAGATGGATTGGCTGGCCATACTCTGAGGAAACAAACCATCAAGTGACATCACTAGACAAGCCATTGCTCGAGTGGAACCCGAGAGGGAAGCGGCGAGTTGGTCGTCAGTGCAAGAGTGACTTGGAGGAGGTCATGTGAAGAGGAGATGAAAGCGTGTGGGCAGACTTGGAGCGAGGTGAAGACTGTAGCAGAGAACCGAACGCAATGGAGACGCACGGCTGAAGCCCTATGTTCCTCTAGGAATTAAAGGAAACAATTATATATATATATATATACCGACTAGACAGTCTGAGAAACATCTGACTGACTGATCAGCATTCATAATCCTGAAATTAGTAAGAATGGCCATAAATATATGAGGACATGTGGACAGGATTTAATACCATTTCCTACTTTTTCTCCGCTGTTTACAGAAGTATCGTGGAGAAGTGGTTGTACTTTCTACCTAAATAAACCTAACTGAAGAAATAGATCAGTTTTGAATGTACTATTATATTTTTAAAACATTATACCATTATAGCATCTACATGGGCCTACAGAATAAGAAGCTGTTAGAACGTTACAATTAATCTTCGACTGAAATAGTCTTATATCTCTTTTAGAATAAAAACACTTTTAAGTCAACAAATTAGTAAAGAAATGGGAAATTAAGGCATATCTATCATCACAGAAAACTGCTTAAGATGTTTCTCATCAGAAGTATTCAATTTTGAACATTTTCACGACTGATAGTGACCTTCGGAATAACATTTTCAATTCCACTAAGTCAGTTATTTGGTATACCTTCCAGGCATTGAATGATTTCCCCTTTAAACTGGTGTTATTATTATGGAAATTAGCCAGTATTCGAGAAAAATCTGTCAAAATATTTATCTAATTTTGATACTTCTTGGTTAATTCATTCACTCATTCCATTTACTGAGTGGACCTATGACTACTAAGCAGCTTAATATACGTTTAAAGTATCCTGAGAGTTTATTAAGCAAAATAATTTGGTTAATCTAATACCTTACAATGATTGGGAAGTCAAACACGTGGGTCAAATAAGTAGGACGAGTCAATTCGATTAGCAGAGCACAAAAATCTAGCAAAATGTAAATTGGTTACAGGATTTTCATCATGAGCTGACATTGGTTACAGAACCACTGGAAAACCTGGGAGTACTGGACAGCTGTTTCGTCGTAGTTTGGGACTCTTAAACAGTACGCACCCACCGGGATTCGAATCTAGGGCATTCTGGTTACAAGGCGAGCTCGTATACCATTAAGCCACTGGGACCCGATCCAATGGCTCATGAATTCTAACTTCTGCCAATTCACGACATAGCGCGACCCCTAGCCAATGTGTTCGGCGAGTATTTGTCCTCACACCCGACCTGCTGACCAAAGAAAGATACAGGAACAATTCTAGTGAACAGCTCAGCTACAGCACTAGAAGCAGTTACACACAGACAAACTATAGGATGGGACAAGGTGACACTATTTAAATCCAGTATAACAGGGTGGAAGGAGAGATTGATAACTGAAGGCTTATTTACTGAATGCATACCGAGAATATGCGCAATAGGAATGGCTCAACACCTGTTCCGGACATTTAGAAGATTCTACTACCTCTACGAAAATTAGGAAGGAAGAAAGAGAACTACGAAAATCAAGTTCTGAAGTTGTGTAACTACCACTGATGTGCTTATGAACAATCAATTGTGTTCATAACGTCATCCAGTCGAAAATAATAATAATAATACTGTTTCACTGTGTGATACATTCAAAAAACAAAGTAATATAGAATTACCAATCGGCCTTCTGAAGGTATTAATATTTAAGCACTATGTTAATCGTAGTCATATCTGTCTATGCATATATCCAGATGTAAGTTTTGAGATGATTTATGTCTAAAGATTTAATTAGTACATATCTCACGAAAGATGTTTTTTCTTTATCTCCTCTACTTCATGTAAGTTGAAATGCGTGATAAATTTGTTTTAAATAATTAATTATCTAGGTCGTTTTACTGATACATGTCTGTATGTGTATATATATGTATATATTAACGTGTGAATTGTGTTGTAAAACACTACAAAACTATTTTGAAAACTTTACAAGCATAAAACACGAATAGGAGGAACAATAATCACAAGCAAAGATCGATATACAAATTAAAGGAACCATGAATTCGGTTGTACGACAAAACTCAGTATTTATAAGTAGTATGTAGATAGTCATTTGACAACAGAGAGTTATGCTTGGCAGAAGTACAGATGAGGATATCAAACGCAGTATCAAGAAAGTAAGACAGATCTTTATTAATCTGTAATCAGTGCGGAAGTCCACTACTGTCAAGATAAAGAACAAGATTCAGATTTTCAGTATCAATATCAAGTCAGTCAGTGCTTCTGCATGTTTTAGAGACCTGGCGCTTCACGAGAATTATTTCCAATAGATTGACGACTTTCATCAACGGCTAGCTTCACCTTCGCTCCATAATAAAGGTGAATGGCTTATCGGAAAGAATAACCAACCAGGAACTCTGTAAACATACAAACGTCTTGCTCAAAAAATGTGCGAGAGGAAATGGAGACGGATCTGAAATATGCTCTGGAAACAGTTAAGTGATGTCATGCACCAGGCTGTTAAGTGGATCCCGAACAGGAAGCAACGAGTTGGGCTGCACTCTAAGCGTGACATCGAGTAGACTACGTGTAAGGAAGAGATTAGTGCAAAGGGATAATTGTGAAGCTAACCAAACAGGAAAACAGAGAACAAGATGAAGTGGAGATGTGTTGTTGAAACCCCATGTTCCACCTGGAACCTAAGAAAATAATAATAAAGTAAATAAAATTTGCATCAAAAATTCAACCAAAAACGACGCCTATGGATAGCAGTGGAAGTAAAAGTGCCTAAACGAATTTTCAAATTTTATTTGCAATAGATTATGTCTACAGAAGTTTTAAAATATAATGTGACCTTTAAAAGTGTCAGCACATTTATCTGAAGAGTCGACATTCTAGGGACTGGTCTGTTGTAATTTCATGAATGCTTATTAGTGAAGAGTCCTGGATTAAAATGAAACAGCTATCCATTTCATCCTGGTTTTCAAAAACGCTTCAGCCAATTTCATCTTGTAATAAGAACGATTAGTAAGTTAGAAAGCAAAGGGGATGAAGCATTTCTATTTAAGATGAAAATGTTATTATGTAATAGAATAAAACAAGGAATGACCAAAGTTTTCTTGGATTCAGAGTGGAGCGTAGGGCTTCAACGGCACATCTTCACTTCGTCTGACTATCTGCGGTCCTTTTTAGCTGGAGTCACGATTGCCCATATGCTCTCATATTCTCCTCTCACACTACCTCGTTCATGTCGTCCAAATCGCCATTTTCCATTCTGGTTCCACTCGAGCGATGGCCTTGTGGACGATGTCATCCAGTGGTCACCTCAGCGTGTGTGAAATCCACTTCCGTTTTCTTCAGCATGTTTGATAATCAACTGGTTCTTGATTGGCTCGTTTTCAGGGTTCTTGCCGGCCGTCTGATCTTCATTATGGAGGCAGCCAAGGCAGTTGTTGATGAAATCTGTGACCAGCTACTGAGAATGCTTTCAGTGACGCGTTCACCAAGTGTTTGAATCATTTAGAAGCACTAACTGACTTGGCATTAATGATGAAAATCAGAATGTAATTCTTTATGCTGAGCGCCGCCCCAATCCTAGCTCAGATATCTTCATCCATACCACCTGTAATTGAAACGATGGTGCCTAGATAAGTGGAAGAAATGACCTCCTTCATGTTTCTTTAATTGGTGATGACTGGTGCTTATTGTTGATTGGACATCTTCATCAACTTCGTCTCTTCGACCAATTTGTTGGTTTTTATCTGTAGATCTTCGATTTTGTGTGTCAGTAAACATAAATCGTAGACAAAGTTCGAGTCATCTATAGTCTTCTTGTAGGTCAGAATTATACCTGTCATCTCGCTCCGATGCGCGGTCTAGGGCATGATCCAGTCCATCTTGTCTTACTCCTGTTTTCACTTCGAAGGCTTCATCGAGTTTACCGTTGTGGTTCACTTGACATGTAGCATCGAGATATAACTGTTGAATGTGGTTGATAGAGATTTTGGACACTACATAGTGTTGAAGTAGTTCTTTAACTCTTCTTGTAGATGTGCTTCATATGATAAAGTAAGCCAAAGTTAGCAGAAAGAAAAGTAAAAATGATTTCTGAAGATAGTGTCAAACTTGAGATTACGTACAGTAGACAAAGTCCCGCAGATCCAATGTAACTTTGGTTACTATCAGCTAAATGTTGCCATATGGATCAATTAGCGTCTTCACTTACCCATCTGATTGATTAAACTGGGAATTGTTTACAAACTCCAGGAGTGATGAATCCCGATGAATGTTAT
The DNA here is from genome assembly GCA_944472155.2 of Trichobilharzia szidati. Taxonomy (NCBI): domain Eukaryota; kingdom Metazoa; phylum Platyhelminthes; class Trematoda; order Strigeidida; family Schistosomatidae; genus Trichobilharzia; species Trichobilharzia szidati. The sequence continues at coordinate 45,831,241 of OX235271.1, read as the reverse complement.
ACGCAGAGCTTTACAATAGGAGATGAATTAACTGGTTGAGTTTTCGTCTCCTTCAAAATTATCAGGCATCAATGAATGGCTTTTATGAGCTAATTCAAACAGTGCTCTCACCAAACACTTCTCAGAATCCTGTTTGGCAGTATAACCACCATCATTTACATTACTGCAGTAGATTACTTACTGTAATTTTTCACAAAATATACGAATTACATCTTAAGGAATGTTACTTATCAACGCTGTCTTCAGCAAACATGTGGTGCAAAGGAAGTTATCAGATTTGTTCTAATGACTATTGGATTAAAGCTGACATGAGCTAGGTAAAATACTCATTCTACAGTATAAGAAGTTTACCCCTCATTAATATTACAGTTACTCGTTTTCTCACTAGTAAGAAATCAAGTTTTCAAATCTCACTCTCTTCAAATGGACATAGAAAGAAGTCTGACAATAACTGAAGGTCCTACAGAGGTTTCTACCTATCTCATATGTCTTTTAATATAATTAAATTTTCACAAACTTATGTATATATATGTACATATTTAGCGTTGGTTTGTAGGGATTTAATTGGTTACGAGATTGATCCTGAGCTGACTTCACTTAGAGAACCATTGGAAAACCTTAGAGCACCTGACAGTTGTTTCTTCCTACTTCTAGGTACCTGCAAACAATCGAATTCAAGTGAACTCATACTTGATAATTAATCCGATGCTCACTAGAGACTGGTCCCATAAAGGAAGTTATCTGGGATTCTAGTGAGAAGTCACCAGCAGGGTGAATCAAGTCAGGCAGGAAGACAGTTACTTACCTGTAAAAGTGGCTGACAGTTGCACTGTATATACATAAATATATATATCAACAGTTTGGGATTCTTCAGCTGTGCAGATCCACTACCTCATCAGGGATCTGATATAGGGCCTTGAGATTACAATGATAACCCGCTAAACATTCAGCCACTGGTTTGAAATCCACTGACCTGTTGATTCTAACTTTGTGACGAAATCTGCCCGGAAGTATATATATCTTCTAAAACCTCTTCCGAAACTAATATTTATGATTATGGGTGTCATCGCACAATAAATGCAATTATAACAAACACAATGATCATAGCTGTGGTCTTTCTTTTATACTTTGAGCAGGAATTGATAAATCAATACATATTTCTTTCGTGGGGATCATCAAATGACATATCTGTATTCACAGTATTTCTTCAGGAGAGGTTAATAATGAAGTTTTTAGAAAAGATATTTAAATATAAGCTAATTATAACCAGAAATTTGCTTATATAAAACATGGATCAGATAGTTTGAATGCAAAACTTTGTTAGTTGTTAATATTGTTTATACTTGTCTGTGACCTCATCCACAAATGAGTTTGTGACCGTATAGTGTAGAAGAGATTTTTTGCGATTTCAGTCTATAGGCTGAAATGGATGGACACATTCAGGTGAACAAGATCCACCAGATTCAAAAAATAAAAGGCGGAAGAGATATTACAAACACTATGCGAAGCGTATTTAGTAAGATGACACACACTCACATACACCAGTAGAATAAAGTAACTTTTTTTGTTAAGTTAGATATAACAAAAGCAATTAACCAATAATACATCTAGCCAAGCTCTGTGATCTCTTCTTCTACCCATTTTATCTCCAAAATTTAATAACTTTAAATTGGGATAATGTTACTAGAAGACGAAGTTTATGATTATAACTGTATTGAAGCACTGAATATTCTAAATGGAGTAAGAAATGTGTTATTTTATGAGGTGATAACTTAACAGCTTTGCTGGTAAAGTTTAAATTAGATGAGATTACACATTAAACTGTTGGAGATAGTCTTTGTACTGATGACTGAAGTCCACTTGTGCGCCTCTAGTTCTGATCCTAGCATTGATTGTTTCAAATCAGAAGTGTAGGTGTACAATACTGCTTTTGATTAGATGTTACTCAGAATTTACTCTAATGTAAATATTTTAAAATGCCAGCGGCATTTTGTAGTGTTTAAGCAATGTGGATCAGTTAGCTGGGAAGTGTGCTTCTGTAGCTGAAAAGTAACTGAATACTTCATCATGAACCGACATAAGTAAAAGAACCACTGGAAAACCAGGGAGTACTGAACAGCTGTTTCGTCCTAGTTTGGGACTCTTCACAGTACGCACCCACTGCGGGTCGAACTCAAGATCTTCTGGCTATAAGCCGAGTTCGTAGTTCATTAAGTGCTAGCTTGCCCTGTAATCACAAGGTCCTGGATTCGACCTTCAGTGTGTGCGTACTGATGAAGAGTCACAAACTGAGATGCAATCCTGAAACCCATCTAATCCCTGCAAACCAACACTTGAATAACTGAATATTACTCTCTATTTGCTTTATCCATATATCTCTAGCGGTTTGTTTGAATCATCGGACTACCTGAATCGAATTGCGATTCAGTATAGTGCATCATATTTTTGTCCAATTACTATTGTTTGAACCAATCAGTTATGATTTTGAGTCACAAAATATATACCTAGGTTCACTAATGACTAGCTTTCAAACCAACGGTTCAAACCCTTGGGAGATGAAGTGCAAATATCGTGAAGGATTAGTCAATGCCTCCAAATGAACGACATTCTGTCACATGACATACTAAAGACTGCTATTTTATTTGAAGATCCTGGACGAAAAGAAAATATCATGCAAAAAATTACGTCGAGAATTTTGTATAAACATTAATGATATTATTAATAATAAAAATGAGTGAATTACTTATCACATTCAGTGTTATGGACATAATCTAACTAATAAATGTTTTTTGTATTTCTCAGAGAATGAAAAAAAACGATATTGTTGTTTTTACTGACGTTTCGCTATTTAATGCTGTTAATAGCTTTATCAAAGTATTATCAAACCAGAATTTACAAAATCCACTCAGCTTATATATAACAATTTAATCATCGTTCCTCAGCATGGGGGTCAATTTTACGCTGTTGTCAAGTTGGCCAAATGGTTAAGATAACAAAACAGGGTGTAGATTGTTGGGTTTGATAAGTGTATAAAATTATAAAAGCAGCGTATGTTTACATAATGAGGTTGCTTGACACATTTGTGTTGATTTGATGGTTTCATGTGGGCGGGGTTGTTGTAACCAGGTCAAATTCTGTTTTAGTCCACCATTCCTATTCAGACAATTTGGATTCCACTTGATATGAAGTGCTTCTGATGATATGAGACGTTCTTTGTAATTTCTGAAATGCTTTTTCTGGATTATTTCAATATTGTCAAAATCAATTTTGTGGCCCGATTCAATAGCGTGTAGACGACCTATGGCTGATGAATTTTCAAGCTTTTCTAGTTCAGCTGGATTTCTCAGTGGTCGAACAGATGCTCTACAGTGTTCATTTCTTCTGATTTTGATTTCTAGAGATGTTTGTCCGATGTATATCGCATCACATTCCCAGCAAGCATTTTATTTTATAAACACAATTAGATAAAAAGTCTTCAGGGATTTGGTCTTTTATATGGACTAGGTTGTTTCGTAGTGTGTCTGATGTTTTGAAGAAAACTCTAATGTCGAGCTGATTGAGTATTCTTCTGATATCATCTGGCGTCTCTGCTCTATATGGGATGACGACTGTCGAGGTCCGTGTTTTCGGAATGCGTTTTCGGCCATACTTAATGTCTGTGTTGATTTTGTTGATGAAGTTCCATGGGTATTTGTTTTGCTTGAGAGTTTCAGTAATGTCTGATATTTCTTTTTCTTTCTCATCCGTTATCAAAGAATGCGGTCGTCTAAGAATTTGTGTTTAATAATACGTTGATAGCGCTATTAGCAGCATTAAATAGCGAGACGTCAGTAAAAACAAAATCACTGTTTTTCATTCTCTGAGAAATACAAAAATCATTTATTATAATGAATACCGTATACACAATGCCCAAATTTTTTCACACTTTTAAAAGTGAACTTAGTTTGGACATATATAATCTAACTAATTTCATATGAAATAGCTAGAACAAATCTTCAGCACTGTATTTTCGAGACATCTGATCAAATTCATTTAGCATGGAATAGATAAGAAGCTAAGGAAATCCATGTAATCGTCAGTAGATTAGGTCTTACTACAGTCTGTTAGTTGATGAGCTCTTCATTTTGTTACATTCCAAAGCTAGTAATAAATGTAGTGAGCTGCTCATGTTTATCAGAATTTAATACTACTATCTTAAGAGGTAGGAATTTTGTGAACTCAGAGATCTGAAAGCTAACTTTGTTTGAAAGATGTTGTCTGAAGAGAAAATGAAAACTTTACAATCAAGCCATCGTCCTTAGAGAATACAACGAAACATCGAATTCATCCAGTTGGTTTACAAAAATCTTATCTACTAATTCGAAAACGAATGGATGTGGTTTTAAATGGGAAAACTTCATTTAAATAGCTTGCTTGCGTAGGGGAGGAGTTTCCAAATACTATTTTGCATATATGAGAAAGCCTCCAAAGCCTCAGGATGGTCGGGGGTGGGTGCCTTGCGCTGCTGGTTGGCCACCCCTCCGCACACCTCTTGAAATGCTCCCATATGACCGGGCGTCTTACATAGCCTCTCCTGAGGAAGTCCTACTCACTGCCTTCACGTGGCGGAGGTGTTTTTCACCAAAGTGAGAGGGCGAAAGCGGATGCCCGGCGCTCTTCACCGGGTTGACTGTCCATTGGATGACAGTCTAGGGGAGATGGCTAAACCCTGATTCCAAACCTCCAACGACTGGCGTATGAAGTTCACTGGAGCTCACCGGCAGACGTTTGGACAAAGGGCTTGTTGGATGTCCTAGATGTCTGGCCCCATTCAAAAAGGCGTATGAACCGAACTCCGGTCACCGGCTGCCAATGGATAGTGGACTCCCTACTCCACTCCTACTGCCCTGTAGGTCACACTTGGTTGTGTAAAGGCTAGAGCTGCACTCTCAAACAAAAGGCCGAGCGATTCTGGGGACATCACTCGTACCAAATTCCCATGAAACATCATGAACTCTCTTCATCAGATCGCCGCGCCTGGGCAGCGATGATTCGAGGTGTTCATGAAGCCAGCTCATCCTTCCGTAGGAGATAGCCGAAGTAAAGTAAGTATATATGAGAAAGTGGCATTTTAATTCACAGTCTGCAAATTAATTAGCAATTAGCAGTTTTCACAGTCCGAAGATGTGAGCTTCCACTACAGTCTCCTTTAGAGACTGAAATTTGTGATCTGCTTCAAACCGGACACGGCAATCACCACAGCAAGCAAATTTGCAGAAAGCTATATACTACTGATTGATTGAAATGAGTAGTTTATCATCACCATACCAATCATTCAGTAGTATCTAACATTATGAGAGCTGAACAATTATTTACCATTTCTCTTTTTCATTCAGTAGTTCTCTAGCTGATATCTGTTCATAACAATAATATCAATAAATATTAAGATTCATCTATAAAATAATGGTTATTATTTCAACTCTATAAGAAACTAAAAGAAAAACAGATGGTAGTATAAAAAGAAATTTGCATAGGAACAGTACATGGACAGGACAATATACACATTTTCACAGATTCGTTCCTCTCCAGTACAAAAGAAATTTAGTGAAGACTCTCAGACACAGGGTTAGTTAGAGCTATATGCTCAGAAGAAGTAATTGAAGATGAATTAAGCATTGTATATGATACCTTGGTTGAAAATACCTATCCTCACAAATTTATCAAGGAACATATGACAAAGAAAGCTCACTATCCCTAAGAAAGAAGCCTTTGTACACACGACTGCAATTAAAGGACGATATGCCAAGCGAAATAATTACGAAGAAATTAAGAAAATCGGTTCAAAGAACTTTTAATGCATGCAAACTACACGTTTTATTCTCTGCACGACCGATGGTGATTACTCGAATGAAAGACGAAGTACCTAGACTAGCCACATCCAATTGTATCTGCCAATTCAACGGCGCTTGTGGAGCGATTTATATTGGCCGTTGCTCTAGGAACTTGATTTTTCGTGCTCGAGAACATCTCCCACTATGGATAAGTAAAGGTGTAGTAAAGACCATCGGGTCCCAGTGGCTCAATGGTCTACGAGCTCGCCTTGTAACCAGAAGGTCCTGGGTTCGAATCCCGGTGGGCGCGTGCTGATGAAGAGTCCAAAACTAGGACGAAACAGCTGTCCATTACTCCCAGGTTTTCCAGTGGTTCTCTAACTGATGTCAGCTCATGATGAAATCCTCCATACAATTAACCAAAATCCCTACCAAACCAATACTTGAAAATTCTATATAAGACCATCTGGTCCAAACCGGCCACAAAGCCAGTTGGCTTTGAAGAATCCTTCTCTACCATCTACCAGGTACCAAATAAATTACCAAAAACATCGAAGTACCGCATGCTCCAAACATTAGAGGCTATAGCAATTCGGGTGAAACAACCAGTGCTTTGTGGGCAAAAGAAACAATTCCAGTCACTACTACTGCCCAGGCTGGCGTTCAGTGGAGACTATAAATTCATGAATTTTTAATATTATCTTTCCTAATTTTTCTGACATTCAGTTTTATTGTTATGTTGATGCTATCGAACTGTAATCTGTTGATATTGTTGATTTGATGTTATTTAAACAACATATATTAGTCAGTCGGAAAATTATTAATAAAACCTCTGTAAAAGAAATTACTTTTATCATGTTCAATACTATAGCATGTAAACTGTAGGGGAATGAACGTCAATAGAAAAAAATATGATTTGCATATTGCATCAACTGAGTTATGTTTATCGTTTACAAAGAACTAAGTTTTCGTCTGAAGAAAATATCGCTTAACATTCGTCAGTTTCTACTGTTCAGCCTTTGTTAACTAGTTTTAATATAGTTGTATGCTCGACAACCAGTCTGTCTGTCTGTATGCATTTTTAATATTTCCTTGGATTACGAATGAAAAGTACGGCGTCAACAACATATCTCCACTTTATCCAGTTCTATGCGCTCCTTCTAAGCTGACTCCTGAACTGTTTTCCATATCACCCTTGGACCCCCTGCCAAACTCATTGTTTCACACTTGGGTTCCACTAGATGGTAAGCCTGATGTGTGATGCCACTCAATTGTTCTCTCAGTATATGTCCAATCCATCTCCATTTTCCTCGGAATATTTGCTGGGCAAAATATCCTTGGCTGATTTGTTGGCAGTCAGAGATTTTTGTCGTGTTTCCTTTCCGTAGGTCCATCTGATCTAATGAAGCGAATGAAGCTGTTGATAAAAGTCGAGGGGGGCTATCAGAAATGCTTTCGGTAATGCGCCAAGTTTCTGAACTGTAGAGAAGTGCGTACTGACTTGATAATATTGTGTCGAAAATCCGAGTTTCGTTCTTTACGATGAGCTCAGAAGGCTTCCAAACTGATTTCAGAGTGTTGAATATTTGTTTTGCCTTTGCAATCCTCTCTGGTATTGACATTCCCACCCATGCTGCTGACTGTAGTTGAAGCGATCCCAATTAAATAAGTGAATGAAGTGATCTCTCTTTAATCCCTCCCGTTTATAAAGATTTGGTACTTCTCGTTCGTTATGTATCTTCGTTACCTCTGTCTTGCCTATTAACACTTGAATTTCTGTCTTCTCTGTCTGCCTCTTCCACCAGTTTGCTGGTTTTGCCTATAGATCTTCGAGTTTATTCGATATGAGACATATGTAGTCAACGAAGTTCAGATCTCAGTTTACAGTTTACAATTTATTTAGGATAGTAGGCTATATGCCTGTGTTAATCCTTTCGATTTGTTACACACAGGAGGTCCAATCTCGCCTTGAATGAATCAACGGATGGCGCTGATACGACGTGTTCCGGTAAGGAGTTCCAATGGTTCACAATCCGATGCGAAAAACGGATCTCCAGACGCAGACGATTCGACCGTGGTTTTTGAACCTTGAGGTGATGTCCTCGCAATTGGTTGGTGCTAGAAGGAAGAAATAAATTAGAAAAATTTGCTCCAAAATCATTTCTTAGGATACGGTATGCTAGTATTAGGTCACCCCTAAGTCGTCTGTATGACAGTGGAAATAAACCCAGTTGACTTAACCTCTCCTCATATGAGAGGGTTGAGAAACCCTTTATTAGCTTAGTTCCTACTCTTTGCACCCTTTCTAATAAGTCTATTTCGTAGTTGAAACACGGGCTCGCTGCCTGAATCCCATATTCCAAATGAGGTCTGATATAAGTCGGATATAATATACGAAATATTTCAGCGTCAAAATTCGCAAAAGCCTTGCTTATGGCCCTTAATATTCGAAAACCCTTAGTGGCTGCAGCTCTACAGTTTGTTGCTGTTTTCAAGTCATGCTGCACAACCACTCCCAAGTCCTTGTACTCAGTGACCACTGGGAGAGTAATGCCATTCGTTGAGTAATTGTGCACGTGACTATGAGATACATGCATAACTACACTCTTGCTTAAGTTAATCTCCAAGGCCCAGTGCTTACACCAATCACTGAACAAGTTTAAATCTTCCTGCAAAGCAAGTTGATCACTGTCATCGTGTAAAGCCCTCCATATCTTGATGTCACCAGCAAACAGTAAGCAGGATGACTCAACTACCGATGGAATCTCATTAACATAAATCAGGAAAAGAAGTGGGCCTAGAATTGTACCCTGAGGAACGCCACTCTTAACAGATTCCCATGTTGATAAAACCCCGTTAACTCGTACTCTTTGTCTTCTGTCCTTTAGGAAGTCTTGAATCCAGTCGGTGACCACTTTATTGATTCCCATACTACCTAACTTTACTAGAAGACCTAAATGAGAAACCCTGTCAAACGCCTTGCTAAGGTCGATGAATATGGCATCCACCGGTATATTAGCATCAGCTGAGCTTGCCCAACTTTCTCTGGCCAAAAGAAGGTTGGTCAAGCAAGAATGACCTGCTCTAAAACCATGCTGTTCCACAGCGAAAAGTGTGTTCCCTTCAATGAACTGAATGGTAGCATCACGAATTATTCTTTCTAGTAGTTTAACAACAATACTGGTCGGACTAACAGGACGATAGTTCTGAACTAAGTTTCTAGATCCGGTTTTGAAGACCGGACTAATGATGGCATCTTTCCGGTCTCTTGGACATTTAGACTGGTCCAGAGACATATTGAAGATTACCGACAATGGCTCGGCTGTGTTTTCAGCCAATGCTGTTAATATACGTGGGTGGAGTTCATCAGGGCCACTGGACTTACCAGGATTGAGCCTTAGAAGCCACTTTAGGACAGTATCCTTTCCAATGTATAAAGGTGTCATTTTCAAGTTACCTTCTGGGAAAGTTACAAAGCTGGTATCAATATTATCAGAGAATACTTGACTAAAGTGCTTGGACAAAGCCTCAGCCTTAGTCAAGTTATCCTCAGCCATGTTTGTCGGGTCATCTTCAAGCATAAGAGGTGGGATAGCATCACTCTTACGTGTTCTTCTCTTGATATATGAGAAGAGTCTTTTTGGGTAGCCTGGTGAACTTTTGACTAACTGGGTTTCGTAAGCTATCCTTGACTGGTGAATCAAAGTTTTACACTGGTTTCTGGTTTCACAGTGTTTCAGCCGGAACTGCTGAAGCCCAGTAGAAACAAAGAGATTCCAGAATCTTTTTCTCCGTCTTAGGAGTGTTATAGCTTGTCTATTTATCCATGGTGGCCGATTTGTTGGTCTTTTAGGAACCCTCCAGGGAATGAAATCAGTGGTAACTCTCTCAAGTGTATTCTTAAATCTATCCCATTCATGTTCAATGGATGAGACAATATTGACTGACCAGTCGGCAGTTGAAGTACGCTCCTTTATAGCGACTATGTCAGCATGCCAAACACTAGGTCGGGATTTGGGTTGAAAACTGACTAAATTGGCAGCCCTTAAGTTAAAATCTAACACCCCATGATCACTGTTTGCTAGAGGTGGATGAATAACTAGACCATCCACGTCGTCGTTGTCATGAGTAAGCACTAAGTCCAGCAAGGAAGATCCTTGGGTAGAACCGAATCTTGTACTACTTAAGACATGTTGTGTCAGGGCATTTTCCATGGTAGTCAAGAGTAACCGACTGTCAAACTTATTAGTGGATCCTGGAGATGTGACAGCTACCCAGTCTATATGAGGAGCATTAAAATCACCTCGAATAAGACAGCTACTGTGTTTACTCCATTGTTTGAGGTGATCTAAAATAAAGTCATCACACTGACAATAGGGACTTCTATACAGAACACCAATGAGTAAAGTGCCAGTTGCAAAGCTTACTTCACAGCTAATTACCTCACTTTTCCCACTGTCATGCTCTTCAGATTTCACGGAACGAACATGTAGGGAGTTGTTGATGTACAGAGCAACCCCACCACCTCTACGACTCTCAACCCTGTCGCTGCGCAAACAACTAAATCCGCATAGCTCAGGTGTGTCATCTAATCCAGAAACCAGCCATGTTTCAGTAATGGCCACAATACTTGGGCTAAGGTCTTCCACTAATACACCTAGCTCATGAAATTTGTTCCCGATACTACGTATATTAGTGTACACTACCTTCAGGCTTCCTATGCGGTCCGGCTTATCCACACAGGTCTTGGAAGCATACGTTTCCAAGACCTGACTATTTGAAAACCCACCAGTTTAAGGTTAGTCTCACCATTTTTACGTCTTGTTTCTAGCTGGGACAAAACTTCTTTTCGTTTAAGTCTGTCTTCAAGAGATAAATCAGGTCTGACTGAAATTCCTGACCCGGCAAGGTTGTGTACATTAGCCAGTAGATGATTCCGTTCATCAGGAGAACCTAAGACTACTTTAAGCAACCTACGCTGATTAGAACATTCATCATCTCTTTTGCCTATTCTAATCAGCTTTTTAATCGATACTCCAGGGAAATTCGCTGGGAGCATCTTCCTTATAATACTACTCACTAATTTAAGGTCGTGATCGTGCCTTTTTACGGGATCAGATTCTTTGGACTCTTCTAAATTTCCAACAATTATGTTAGAGTCTAAGGAGAGCTTGTCGTGTTTAGCAGTGGCTACGTCTTTTCTCACCACTATTGATGCAGCCTGGCTACAGGTGACAGACGTTTGCCTACCATCAATATTACTATGTTTCTTCCGATTGCTTACTTTCGTTACCCACTGATCATCTGCCTGCAGTTGCTTCTCAGGGCTGCTGCAGTTTTTGATGGTACAATCGAGATCAGTGTCTGCACCACCTTCATGGTTAACTTCGCTTACAGTGTTCTCTGGTGCTGAGATGCTGTTTGCAGCTTCAGTTTTGTTACCTTTTCGCTTACTAAGACTCTTCGAACGCCTAGTAGGTTTTACTTCCGGCGTAACTGGGATAGTAACCGCCGGTGTGGTAACATTCATTATGGCACTTACTGCGTCATCTTCAGACGGGCAGTCTGTGTCACTATTACTAGCCACGCTATCATCAGGAAGTTCCATGGCTTTAGACAGTAGTTCGTGAGCCTCCCTTATCAAAGTCATCTTTGGGGAGCAACACATTCTGCACATCCAGTGGGATGCTGGAGCACTACAACGTTTGTATGCAGCTGGATATAATCCAGTACACATCTTATGATACCACTTTTTACAGTTATTACACTGTATTCCATCATCTACCAAAAAGTAACACTCCGTCCTATTACATTTATGTGGTACTTTTGACATAATGAACTTCTACTGGAACAGCCAAGACAATTTACCCAATATATAGTATATAAGTGGTTAAAATCAAAACTTAACAGACAAAAGTCTAGTTAAAGTTTTAAAAAATGTCCTTGAAGTGAATAACACAACAAAAACAGCGATTTGTCAAATACGTGAAAATACATGAAAAAAGCACTCCCTTGTCAGAGAATCTTCTTATCGGTCAAAGCTATTCCTGTCTTCTCTCTGTCTACACACAGTTCCCCATATGATCCAGTCCACTAAATTAATGATTATCATCGGCGATATCACGCGGCCTTGTATTACTCCTGTTTTCATTTCAGAGGCTTCGCTGAGTTTTCCAATGACTCAAATATGCCGTACATTATAAAATATAAGCAAATAGTGAAATTATGCGTCGGTGGCATAGCGATTAGGACGCTTGCCGACTATGCACATGGTCCGGCGTTCGAACCCCGGCCGACGCACTCCTTTACCTCATTAATTCAGAAATAATGCTGGTGAAGAGGAAAGGTTTGGCACGAAGTTAGCAAACCCATCCTGTGAAATAAACACTACTACAGAAACTTCACGTCACTAGCTTGAGGCCCTATGTTCCACTTGGAACGTGAAGGAAAAGAAAATGATAAAAAATATATTTGTTCGGTGACGACTAACATTTGAAGCCAGGGTGTTTTATTTTCATGTTGCCTGAAATTCTTGATCCATGAAAGTTGTCTTCAAAGTTGCCTACGAACAAGTATTTTTTAATTGGCATTTAGTTAGAATTTCTTTCTGATAGTTTTAGAATGAACCGATCAATTTCTTTTGCAATATTGCATAAGTTGGTAGAGAAGATTTGTAGCCCAGTTGGATGATTTGCAGCTTTTTGTGTTCTTTGAGCTGGTTAGTTTAATTGCGGGGCTTTCGTCGTCCGTCTCGACAACATCTTCAGCGAAAGTTTTAGCATAAAAGGGACTGACTTAAATTCTCCATGAATGATAGAATTATGTCTCCTAGTAACCATCTTCGTGAATGGTAGTCGATTTACACACACCAAACATTCCCTTACGTCCAATCGTCTCGCCGCCAAGAACATCAACATATAATATATCTAAAGAACGTTTCAAGAATTTAAAATACCTAACAGAATTATGCAACCACTCTACCAGTTCATCAGTGCAACTTCTGGAGAAAATCAAAAACATTCAATTGGATGATAATGGAATAATGGTGTCCTTTGATGTTACAGCATTATATACTTCAATTACTCCAAAACTAGCAAAAGAAACTGTGTAACAATTACTCTATAGTGATGAAAACATAAAAACGCAATGTTCAGCTTGGACATAACTTGGAGAATTATGTCTTACAACACACTTCCAAATCAGTACTCAAATATATGAACAGATAAAAGGAACACCGATGGGATAACCCATATCAGGATCATTAGCTGAAGTCGTCATGCAAAGATTAGAATTAGCAGCTCTACCTATAATTAAACCAAAAGTGTGGGTACGTCACGTTGATGATACATTTGTAACAGTTAAAAGAAATGATTTGAAATATACTCATAAATTAATAAACAACATATTTGAAGAGATCAAATTCACAAAAGAAGAAGAATTAGATAATAAAATCCTATTTTTGTATGTCTTAATCAGGAGAGTTAAAACAGGAAATTTGCAAACACAAGTGTATAGAAAATCAGCGCAAACAGACCAAATACTACAGTGGCCAACTATAGTAACAATAACCCAATTACCCACAAAAGAAACTGTGTGCAGACATTGTTTAAAAGAGTTCAAACACACTGTAGCACTCCGGCGTTGAAAAGAATGGAAGAAAAATACCTACTAACTGTCTTCAAAAAGAATGGATATCCGCGCAATTTCATCAAAAAGTCATATGAACTGTGATCAAGATTTGACCGAATAGTTCCAAAATAATTGGGTGCCGAGTGAGAAGTAGACATTTGTAGAAAATTGTATTTGTAAAATCTCAGCAAAATTGAAATGATTAATTCCAACGTTTCGTTATGTTAATTTCGATTAATTTCCCTGCAGTAGTTTGGACCAGATTGCCGAATGAAAAGTTGGAATTAATCATTTCAATTTCGCTGAGATTTGACAAATATAATTTTTTTAAATGTCTTCATCAAAACATATATTTGAAATTGAGTCACAACACCAACAATAACCATCATCAAAGACTACAAGAAAATTCATCCTACTATATTTAAAAAATATCTCTGAAATAACAGCTAGAATACTGAAACCGTTTGATATAGATATAGCACACAAACCACTCAAATCACTTAATTCGATTTTGAGCAAACCGAAAGACCTAAAAGAACAAGAAGATAAAATTAATACCATTTACAAAATAAATCGTGTGAACTTTAACAGACATTACATCGGTCAGAGTGGGCGTCCCCTTCGAATCAAAATCCAGGATTACAAATCAACCGTGAAAAGATAAGATATGTTTTCTTTCATATCAATGCATGTAGATAATTGTGGACATCAGTTTGATTGGGATAATGTCGAAATTTTAAACAGAGGAAATACCAAAAGTGACAGGGAATTCCTAGAAGCCTGGTACTCAAGCGAATGTGCGATCAACAAACACGTTAATTTAGACCAAATCTACCAACTAATAAAAAGTAAATCATGTGAAGAGAAAGTTCGAAATCCAAGTCAATAAAAAATGATCAATACAGATGTAAATCGACTACCAGTCACGAAGATGGTTACCAGGAGGCGCAATGCTATCATTCATGGAGAATTTAAGTCAGCTGTCCATAGGGACGACGAAAGCTCTGCAATTGAACTAACCAGCTCAGAGAACACAACTAATTTCAAATTGTATAAGTTAATTAGATAGTTATTAGGCCGAATACATTGACTATGTTAACATGCTGACTTCCAGCACAGACACTTTGACTATATATGAGGATTAACTTAATGCTATTTGGTTAATTATTCTTATTATTTCCTTTAATTCCTAGAGGAACATAGGGCTTCAGCCGCACGTCTACACTGCTTTCGGTTCTCTGCTAGAGTCTTCGCCTGGCTCCAAGTCTACCCACACGTTTTCATCTCCTCTTCACATGATCTCCTCCAAGTCACCCTCGCACTGACGACCAACTCACCGCTTCCTTTTCGGGTTCCATTCGAGCGATGGGCTATCGTGTGATTTCACTAGATGGTTTCCTCAGAGTATGGCCAGCCAATCCATCTCCACTTCTTCTTGCATATTTGTTTCACAATCGGTTCCTGCTGGGTTGGTTTGCTCATTGCCAGAGATCTCTGTTGCTGATCTTTTCTGGCCTGGCATCTGATCTTGAGTATTGAGCGAAGAAAACTGTTAATGAAGGTCTGTAGTTTATCTGAGATGCTCTTTATGACGCACAGTGCAAGTCTCTGATCCGTATGGTGAGTAGCACTGACTTCACATTGGAGTTGAAAATCAGGATCTTATTTTTGATGCTGACAGTTGTTGACCTCCTCACAGACTTGAGAGTAGTGAAAGCTTGTCTTGGTTTTTCGATTCTTGCTTTGATATCCTCGTCAGTTCCGTTCGCCTGTACTTGAAACGATGCTTCCCAGGTAGGTAAAGGAGGTTGTTTCTTTCAGATTCCCCCCACTTATGCTGATTTTTATCTGTTGTTGTCTGTTGCTGTTGTTGTTACCCAAGAATCTTCATCGCCTCTGTTTCCTCTATGTTCACCTGAGTCCTATCTTTGATGCTTCTTCTGCCAACTTGTTGCTTTTGACTTGCATATCTTCCAGTTTGTGGGAAATCAGTCCAGATCCTCCAAGCTTTTTGTGTGGGTCCATTTTATGCCTGTTTCCTCATTGCCCGATATTTGTCTCATTATCCAGTCTACTGCAATCAAGAAAATCATTGGTGATAGTAGGCAGCCTTGTCTTACTCCTGTCCTTACTTCGAAGGGTTCCGTAAGTTTCCCGTTGTGGATTACTTGGCATGCAGCATTGTCGTACAGCTGTTGGATGAGATGTATAATTGTCGGCGGCATCTATTTGGTTAATAGAAGCCACTATTGTGATCTGGGATTCACGTTTGATCCCATTCAGGTCTCACCATTTGGATATACCTGCATCTTCAGTGAGTGATCGCGTTTCCGCTGAGATTCGATCTTAGAACCAATCATTTTGAACGCTCAGTTGTCCCCCATTAGGCTACTGGATAATGAGAGCCAAATCTTTTGCAGTCGGTATCAACTATATTCGTTAAAGGTAATTTTTTATTTCTCGTTGACTCATTATATTGGACAAAAATCCTCAGTCATTTTTTACAGTCTTTTTATTAAATTTATAATTTAGAAGTTCATGGAAAAGAATTTCTGTTCAATCTATTTTTCTCCCGGTTGATATCCATCTTTGACGCCTATCTGCATGACTGTCCCTTCTATACTCAAGTAAGTCTCATTTGCTGGGAAAGCCACAGTCCACACATCATGAATGTTCTTGTGTAAAACTGTGAATAAGACACTAGAATCACTCAGTCAGTCAGGTGTACAATATGCAGACGTAAACTGGCTGTCTAACGTTAAAAAATGTTCTCCGATATTAGATCTGTTTTGTTTTTAGAGTGGATTAAGCCCTGACAAATAAGAAATGTGATTCTTTGTCGATAATCACAAAAATTGATCAGTCAATAAATCAGTCAGATAGAGTTTTGACATTTGTTTTACTTGAAGAAAACATTTTTTTCCTATTTAAACTAAAATATCAACTTGACATTATCTAGAAATAGATGACTGGCTTTCTTAAAGATGGTCAACGGTGGGTTTAAAGAAATAACCGATTATTGTTTGATTTTGTTAAAACTCAATGTGTATAAAAGTAATTCATATATCTACTTCTTAGTATTCCTAGTGGCTAAGTTTTAACAGTCTTACTAAGGTGGATAACTTGCCATCACGGTGCAACTTCAATTAAATTTAGTCATCAGTAACACTGAAGACTAGAAACACAATATTGGTTAGTTACAGGATTTCATCATGAGCTGACATTGGTTAGAGAACCATTGGAAAACCTGGGGTACTGGACAGCTGTTTCGTCCTAGTTTGGGACTCTTCATCAGTACGCACCCACCGGGGTTCGAACCCAGGACCTTCTGGTTGCCAGGTGAGCTCGTATACCATTAAGCCACCGGGACCCGATCCAAAGGACCATGAATTCTAACTTCTGCCAATTCACGATATAGCGCGACCGCTAGCCAATGTCTTCGGCGAGTATTTGTCCTCGCACCCGACCTGCTGCACCCTACTGGTCACGGCTTCCCAGTGGAACCCCAGGTAACTACCTACCTGAATAGCGCCAGTCACCAGTGAGCATCTCATTCATATTCAAGTATTGGTTTGTAGGGATTCGGGCGTACTGATGAAGAGTCCTAAACTAGGACGAAACAGGTGTCCATTACTCCCTGCAGGTTTTCCACTGGTTCTCTAACCAATGTCAGCTCATGATGAAATCCTGTAACCAATCAACCAAATCCTTACAAACCAATTCTTGAATAATCTTGGTTTCTCCTTCACTGTTGACGCCGGCGGCCTGTTTAAATCACTGTGCTACCGGAATTTGCATTCATCCAAATAATTAAACTCTACGGTATTTCTTATTGTTTTATTGGTGGAATTATATTATATGAACTCTGTGTGAACTCGGGCACCTATTTAATCGGCTTCCAACTAGACCCTATGCAATTCTTGAAGGAAATGAAGAAAAAATGTTCGGAATTGGTTCTTTCCTTACATGCAACAAAGTTACGTCACATGATGTACTTCAGATTATCACTTTACACATAAATCTTGTATGGAAAGAGAATATTTTGGAACTAAATACGCTGAAAATTTTTGTACTATATGTTTACATATTGTGAAAAATGAAGCTTTATTATTTTTTTTCTTTTAATTCCTTCACTTTCACAATGTTTTAATTTTACAGGATGGGGTTGCTAGCCTCATGCCCAACCTTTCCTCTTTACCGCCTATTATTGCTGGTTTAGCGAGGTAAAGGGGTGCGTTGGCCGGGGTTCGAACCCCGGACCATGTGCATGGTCAGCGAGCGTCCTAACCACTGTGCCACCGACGCACCAAGCCTTATTATGATTTAAAAAATTATTACTCCCTACAGGAGGTGAGTAGCAGCATAGACAGGACTCCAGCTGAACACAGACAAGACGGAGTTTATGAAAATAACCAACCAACAACAACAGTAGGAACATCCAGCTCCAATCACCATCAACGGGAGGGATTTGAAAGAGGTTACTTCATTCACTTATCTAGGGAGCATTGTCTCAACTACAGAAGGAACGGGCGAAGATGCCAAATCGAGAGTCGAGAAGGCGAGAAACACATTCATCAACCTAAAAACAATCTGAAATCCTCGTCACTCAGCATCAATATACAAAATTCGGATTTTCAATACAAACGTCAAGTCAGTCAGTTCTTCTATACGGATCAGAAACTTGACGGTGGGTCACAAAGAATATTTCCAACAGCCTGTTGCACACCTTTATCAACAGCTGTCTTCGTTCTATACTGAAGATCAGATGGCCGGAAACAATCACCAACAAGAAACTATGGGAACAAACAAAACAAGAACCAATCGCTCAACAAATATGCAGGAGAAAGTGGAGATGGATTGGACACTCACTGAGGAGGCCGTTGGGTGACATCGCGCGTCAGGCCAACGCTCGAGTGGAACCCGAAAGGGAAGCGGCGAGTGGGACGTGCAAGGGTGACATGGAGGAGATCGTGTGAAGATGAGTTGAAACAGTATGGACTACCATGGATGTAGGTGAAAAGTACAGCAGAAGACAGAAGAAAGTTGAGACGTGTAGCTGAAGCCCTATTTTCAACTAGGAACCCAAGGGAACAATAATAATAATACAGGAGGTCAATAGTGATCTCGAACAGTCCAGCGATAACGTCCCTAACTCGAGCACTAATTGACATTGGTTTGAATCTCCAATTTTGTAAATACACTCTGATGAGGGGTTCCAGCAGGTACGATGCCTAGGTCCAAAGCTTTTTAACGATTATTACCAGCCAGCTGACTAATACGAAATATATGCAGCCTCATTGTCAAGATTCATCAACAAGAGATGTCACAGCAGGAGTAATGGTTTAAATAGTTAAACAAACAACATAATCGGTATTTTAAGATTTTCTGGTTAGAGAATATTTGTCTGTAGTAGTTTGCCCACCAGCTGGGAAAGATAACAACCTAAATGTGATAGTATTTTGCCTCATTCAAGCTAACGCATAACTGTTCATTTCAATAAAATATTCGACTTTTGATTTTTTATCACGCTATATGCAACATTTTTTTTATTTATCGAAATATTTTCATTCGAATATCTTTCGTTGCAATGATTAATGTTCATAGCGCGTGTACTCTCAGTGTTTTACTGCAATTTCGATTAATTTTTATAGACACGACTTGTTCAAAATATAATTTCCATGTGATTCGTGTATAAGTGTCAATAACATCTACATATATATATGTGAGATGAAATTTACAAGTTCCAGCAACGTCACTGTTTTAGTGCAATTCATGTCTTCATTCCACTTATGTGATGAAGTGAATCTGCAATAGTCTAAGGGATAGATTGTATTACAACCCACCGAAGACCTACAACAGTTTCGAAACAATAAGAAATGAGAGCTAAGAAGTTATAAGGTTTATGAAAGCTATCCAAAAGATACTGAATACTGGGTTCATTTCTTTCGTGCACTGAGTTCTATTACTAAGGTGATAATTCTGGAAACTGGCTTATTGAAATGGGGAATGCGAAGTCATATTTGCCCTTAAGAAAAAAAGGGGGGAAGGTAGACTATTGCAACCACTAAATAACCATAACTTTGACATTGGCCTTGAATGCAGAGCAGTTTTCGCCTCGAGCGCTTTCTGTTGATCTGATTTATCTACTTTAAACTTTCACGGTTGAGATTAACGGTATGCAGTGCAATAGAAGGCACCTGTGCTTCATTTTCTATTTGACACAGACCAACATCATCAAAGTTTCCACACCTGGAGTTGAATAGCCAGCAAAGACCGGGAAATTCAGTCTAGTGAAGTCAAACAAGAGAAAATTCTGAAGTTTCGTTAATTATCTCTTTTGGTTTAAAGAATTTGAAAAGTATAAGATATTGAGTGGTTTCACGTTTGACCACAGATTCACATCAGTTGCCGAACCTTCGAAGATTATAGAGTACCCGACAAATATCACGTCCTTTTTCGGGACTTCTCATCAGTACACATCCATGATCCCACAGGCGATCTAACTTACCACCTTTAGGTTACGAAGTGAGCAGGTTGACCATTTAGCCACTGCAATGAGATCCAGTGGCTCATGAATTTGAATTTCTACCCACCCGATGAACTTTACTGGTCACCACCTCTCACTAAAACTTTAGGCAACTACCTTCTGAAGCGTTTCAAACAAGGACGAAGTAGCTCTAGTACTAGTACTCTCTGTGTTTCAGTTGTTCTCTAAATGATATCTGTCCGTGATAAAACTTGGAACCGGTCAAATCCTTACAAACTAACAACTGAGAATTAAGTAGTTTATCAGTAGTATGTTAGCAGTGATAGTACAACAGTAAAAGGGTGCTATTTTTCCACTGATTTCTTGATAACATTTTTGTTGAGAGTGGATAAAGACCAGGAGCGAATCTTTTCTTATCTATTCTGAATAAAGATAAAACAAAGGAGGGAAATTTAACTGGAAAATTTTGACAAATGAATAACTTATCTATCATCTTCATTTCTAATTTTCAAATTTTTTCAAAACACTTTTTTCTGATATCATGAAAGGCAATAAAGTAAATTGGAAAAGTGAGATAATCAGAATTTGATTATCATCACCAATCATTTGTCGTTGCCTACAGACTTGAAGTTATATGAAATTGAGTAACTAAATAAATGTCAATAAAGGGGTTGTTAAGTAAAATTTAAGCATTTTAATAAGCGACAGATCGGAGGTAAAAGTAATTGAACTGTAGAGATCAGATGGTATATTATCAAAACAGATAGTATGACAGTACTACTTCACAAGAGTTTTATGTTAACAGTCAGGTAGGCGAGAAACCAGTGGACACTTCGCTTATCAGTGCCTACTTGCTGAAGACAAGATGACTGATTTGCGAATACGAATCAGTTTTAGAGAGATATGCAATAGTTTTTTCTTCTGTGATGAATACATGTCTTAATAAAATATCTCTCTTTCAACTGATTTCTAAGGTTTACTAGAAGAGGGATTATACTGCTGACATAATACCAGTAGATTTTCATCAAAAACTAGCAAACAGATGATTTTATTTCCACACTCTCATACATAGAACTCGCTACATCAAACACTAGCAACAATTTACAAAACTAGGCTTCGAAAGAAAAAGTTGGAGGACTCGTAGAAGAGGGATGTTGGAAATCTCCACCCAACAGAGGTGAGGAAGCAGGAGTCAGCGTTGCAGAAGTGGCATAAAAACAGTGAGAAGCACTGCGAAAAAACAAGCCTTGTTAATCGTCTGTCACCAATATAAAGTTATATATCGTATCTCTACATTTTGCGTATGTATGACCGCCAAAAATAACTCATTCCTACAGGCTTAAATTTTACTCAAAATTCTACTGAGTTGTACTCAAAATCTAAGTGATATCATTGCTCCTACTGTTTTTGTACGAAAGAAAGATAAAGTAATTTTCAATATGTTTAAATAAAATACTCATATTAAATGATCCCAGTAAATTTCGAGGAAATCACTATGATCTAAGTATCAATAATAACAATACTCAGCATCAGTGACTGACATCTAGATGATCACAGCTTCAGTTTATTTTTAATTCACTAGTTATCGCCCATGGTTTCATACTTTACTGCCGTTGGCTATGACTGATTCCATGCTGAAGGGAAATTCATGTATCAGCTTCTCTTTTTAACTGGTGGATGATGACTAATGGTGGAATCTAGGACGCGCATTTCGTCCCATTTTAGAATCGTCATCTGCGTGCACTTGCAGTCCCTAATAAATGGTGATGCTCGCACTGAAAGTCAGACCCAGTATCTACCAACGTGATACCTACTACGTCACTCGAACCTCGCGAGCTAACAAACGGGACGACATGAGCTTCCTGGACTTTACTTCTAAGCACTGTTTACCCAATAACATCAGTGTTAATCCTTAGACACTGTTGAAGAGGCTCTACTAGAAGGTAGCATGTCAACAGAAGCCGAACATTGAGGTTGAATTAGTCAACGGGAAAAACGCAAATTGATTTAAAATAGTTTTTCTTTTTCTTAGTGCCAGCGTAGAGAACTGAGTTGTTGTCCAGAGCCTACTGTCGTTTGTTTTTAGGTTGTAGATGCTACCAGAAGGTGAATAGAGAAAATATGTAAATTTAAATTAGAAATTAATCATAAATACTGCCCAACACATAATAATTTATATTTAAAAATTTGTCTACTCACATTTATTTAAGTAGCCGAGAAAGAAAACAAAAATTCTGCAAGCTTTGGGCTCCGGAAGAAGACTGCAGGTAAGTTTTCATGATGAATGCAAATAAGGATAAAATTTACTTCATATCATAACTTGATATGATTATGAACAATAAATTGTGCTCGAAACTTCATCCATAGATCTTACTGTATAACAGGGTGAGACTTTATCAAAATAAATTTTCTCCATAGTGGAATTATACTCTACCACAGTGTCCAAGTTCTATTCTTATTAGTATTCCTATGCTAATATTATCTTTAAATAGCTTCATGAAGTTTTTGTAAGAATAGTCTTTGTCCAACTTAAAGTTACCTTGGTGCCATTTTATTCTGTTGTTGTTAGATGTCTCCAGATGACTTCTACACTGAATATGATATGCCTACTTAAATAGATTGAGTTGATGGCTATGAATGTCCCTATGGATATTTGTCAATAAATTTTGTCTACACAAGAGATACAAATACCTTTCACATCCTTTTACGGTGCTTTTCCAAGATAGTTGGCTAGTATGACGCATATTCAGTCCAGAGATAAAGGAGAGCTTTGTGTGCTTTTGGGAGTGTGGGCGGTTGCTACTTCCCGTCTGCCCACACCCTAGGAGTTGATTTTCTCTTGGGGCACCTGAAACAAAAAGAGAATTGGTGTTGTGTTATCGCAGAGGCCGGTCACAAACGGCCTGTCTGAATTGGCTTCTTGGATTGGTTCCGTATTAGTAACTTTCTGCCGGTTATGGACCACCGTAGGGTAATACGGGATGTACAATTGTTGGTGTCAACCTCCTCTAACCCCCTCCTTCCAGAGTGGAGAGACAGTGTAGTTGGCTGGCATGCTAGTGATCTGAGGGAAACACCTTACAGCTGTTACATCCCTATTCTCCAGCAGTACGACTTTTCCCCACAAACCCCAGCATGGTGTAAAATAACTCACACAATGCCGGTAACTATCCTACAGATCTTCCTGCCATGGTAAGACCTGTAGTAACTCTAGTTCCAGCCAGTGTAGCTTGTTGGGTCATTGCGATATGCAAGCCAGACGACCACGTCAAGGTATCAGCTACCGGTAGGGGTTGAGATGGTTAGGATATGTGTTACGCATGCTTAGCCATCGCCTTGCTCGAGGGACAATTTTAGCTGAAATAGGAATGAACACTTTGGAAAAGACCTAGTGGTGGTCAAACCAAAACGTGGCTTCATCAGTCAATGAAGTCCACAACAGTTAGTTTAAGCCAGCCAGCCAGCCAATTGGGAGATGTAGACTTCCTGGCTGGGGTCCTCGGGATGGTGAAAACCAATGAATTCTGGAGACAATTGGTGATTTAGCTCAAAATCGTTCTCAATGAATAGTGCATATGTATTCACTCTTTGTAATTCATAATGTCCACTCTACTGCTATTCCGTATTGCTATTCTTTTTGCCTCACACTTCTGTTTATTATCTATCTCTCTCTCTTTTGAATCTCTCTTTACTCTTTTCTCTTACTTTGTGTGCTACAAGGAGGGAGTGTGACAGCTCGAACTCTTCCGCATCTGTTCGAAGTTCTACTTTGAAACCAGTTAGTCAGTCAGTCATATTAAGTTCACTAACAGGTTTGTCTACTCTAAACTGAACTCGATCCTTTTAAATGGATATTTCAATTGTGTAGAAAAGTATCAAGTAAGTGTGTGTCTTCCCACCTCTATAATTTCCTTCTCTTTTACTAACATTTTTTATATTCTTTGGACTACTGGTTTATTTATCTTATCCAGTGTACCACAATTACTTCTTCAAACATTAATTTCATCATTCGTTCACATTTTCAGAGTGTACAGTTTACCTACAGCTCACTTTCATATGCAGTTGTTAAATACAGGGAAAAGGAAAACTGATAATTGGTAGAGGTTAGTTTTGAAGTGATAAGTTGTCCACCGAATGAAATTAATTTGCAGACAGTAATAATTTCTGAGTGTTACACGCTGAGAGTCTTCTATTGTCTGGGAAAATATTTTCCAAATACAATGAGAGTTTTCTGATCACCATTTGATTTCACTTCTTGAAGCATTGAGAACCCGGGAGTACTGGACAGCTGTTTCTCCACTGTTTTGGAGTATTCATCAGTAGGCAGTCATTACTCTGCCAGGGACTGGACAGTGATACACCCACTGACTGGGTAGTTTTACATTGGTTTTCAGGAGAACCAAACACACTGATCTCAGTCTTTTAGGAGACTAGAACAGTATGCAGTGTCAACTGATCGAGAGCCCTATTACTTGTAACTTGAGTGTCCTGGGTTCGATCCTTGGTGGCACCATCGGTGTGTACTGTAGAAGAGTTCCGAACAAGGGCGAAACAACTGTCCCGTACTCTTTGGTTTTCTATGGATCTCTAACTGGAGTTAATCGTGATCGGAACTGAAATCAGTCAAATCCATGTAAAGCGACACCTAAAAGTTCAGTGAAAGCACTGTCACTGTTATCAAATATTGGTTACTTTTGAATTCTACCTTTCTATTGAACTAATTCTCTAGCAGATACTAATATCGATTACATCACACCTATAATCGCATATGTCTTATCCTTAACTGTTCCGCTTGCCACTTTCTAGTTGTATAAGAGGAATGTCACTTCCGTTAAATATGACAAAATTCACACGCATCTTTTGTAAACTTGTAGAAATTCCATTGACAAAGTTCAGTTTACGATTAAAGACTAAAGATTGATTACCCTGTGATCACGAATTCCAACAATTTGAAGTATTATGTCGAACCTATCATACATACGAAATGGAAGTCTTTCCAGTTACCCTTGTTTAATTCGTTTGCAGCATTGATTTCCCTTGATCAAAAGATGTTTCTTCCGAAGTTTAAAAATAATTGTCTTGCAGTTTCTTCCTTCCTGTTGTGCAGTAGATATCCTTTTTTGTGTGCACTACTGTCTTTACCAATTACAGTAAGGATTGCATGTTTATTACTTTGCGACTGTTGTCTTACTAATTAGTTTGTTTTCTGATTGCTTTGGCATATTTTAACTTCTAGATGGCTCCCTAGTTTTACACCATTAGATAAAATATGATTCAGTAGAGTTTGTTTGGAACTATAAGAATTACGAATTTGTTCAGGGAAATCATAAATATGATGAGGTAAAATATGAGTGATTTCTGTTTCTATATATTTATAGTTTTTTCATTTTTATATTATAGATAATACTCAACAGATTATTTAAGTAGATTATTTATTTCGTCAGTTTATTTTAAGAACTGAAAATTCGTGGGCTACTGGTCCCCTCCCAGTGGCTGAATTGTCTGCGAGTTTGCCTTGTAACAGAAAGGTACTGGGTCCAAAACCCAGTGGGTGTGCACTACCAGTGAGCTGCGAACTAGGACGAAATAGCAGTCAGGTACCCCTGATCTCCAGTGGTTCCCTTACTGATACCAATGCGTTGCTGCTGCTGCTGGATTCAACATAGAACTTCGCACCGAAGTGCAGCAGTTCGAGTTGCCACGTTCCAAATAGCACACAGAGGTAGACAAGAAAATGAGTGAAGAGAATCAATAGAGTTTTGACAAGTATAAGAGTGAAACAGAATGAGTAATGGTAGAAAGGAATATGAAAGATTACAGAGACCGAATACATCTGCGCCATTGACAACGATTTTGAGCCATATCACCTATTGTCTCCAGCCATTGATTCTTAGAGTCCCGAGGGTGGGCCCCAACCCGGAAGTCTGCATCTCCCTACCTGACTCAGTTTAACTGTCAAGGATTTCATGGATTGATGAGGCCATGTTTTTGTTTGGCCACCGCTTAGTCTTTTCCAACCTGCACCTATATCAGCTAGTAATGCCCGTCTGTCGGGGGAGGCGATGGCTAGGCATGCGCAGCACGTGACCTAGCCATCTCAATTTATGTAACTTTATAGCCTCTTCGATTGATTTTCCCTCTTTGGCCAACACTCTACGCCTAACGTCAACATTACTTACCTTACTATGCCACCTAACGTGAGAAAGAGATCGTAGACATCTATGACCAATGCATGCTAGTGGAAAAGGTCTTATCCAGTTTGCTGTTGCACTTTCGAATTCTTTAGACTATCGATAAACAAATTTTTGGTGGAAAATTATAGAATAAAATACTCTCGATACTTATGAACCTTAGGTAGTAGCATATCTTATTTTACTAGTCATTTATTTCCTGATCTATAGAAGTCTTAAAAACTGATAGTGTTCGACTGCCACTTATTACTTCTTTAGATTCTCTATTGATTTTATCGGACCTAAATAACTACTTGCAGTTTTATGCATGCATCTGTTCTATGAACCGTATTTATTATGAGGAAATTTTTGTTGATATCCTATTGTGGTGAGAGCTGTCTGCAAACCAAAGATGTAAGCAACAATTTACGTCAATGTTTACATCTCGAATAGGGTTCATGAGGAAAAACAAGAACAAAGCCTAATCTTGAGGAACTCACCAACCAATCACAGCAGACTTAACATGGACAGATACTATTCGCAGATATATGACCAGACTGTCTAAGAAACGGCCACAAAAAGAGATGAGACAATAACCTTCAGCAAGAAAACAACCGATCAGAAAACCTTGCTTCTCTGCTAACAATAAAGAATAATAGTGTACATAAAAATCTATAAATATCTGCTGATTTTTTCGATAAACGGTCTGTTGCCTGGCCCTTGTCTTCTGTCCTTTACACTATAATTATCTGAGATTATCAGTAGAATTCAGTATGTGCTTCTGATGCATCTATATCGGAAGGTCAGTGATTTATAATTGCTTGAAACACTGAATAACATCCGATAACTGTATCCTCAGCTGATAAATTTCAAGTTGGAACTTTGCCTTTGATTGGACACTAGTAACTAGTGTGATGTGTCTAGTCCTTTGTTTGGTGAAGACTTAATTCTATCAGTCAGGTTTGCCACGTGGCCACCATTCTAGGTAGCTCACCATCACGGTGACGCCAGTTCGAATCTCAGAAGTGAAATGAGTTCCTTCAATGTCGTAGATACACCTTGCTGACTGGTGAGTGCCAAATAGCCCGAAACCTAGGTCCAAGGCTTGCTGCCAATTGCCTCCAACCATCTAATATATATATATATATATATATATAACTTTGGCATACCAATAGAAATATAACGCGCCGTCCGTCATTTCTTATTTTCATTGGCTCCTGCTGCCCTCTTGCTGCGCCAACACCCGCGTTGTATTCTTTGGAATTCTCAGGAATATTTCATCGTCCTTCAAAGACTATTCAACAGACGGCAGACAACTTCTACAAGTGAACATGATCCCGGCAGTGAAACAGATCTGTAGATTATATTATTAATTTGTAGCAGTGGACTGTATTTTCAAGTAACCACCATTAACTTTTATAACTCGTTATCTGTATTTCTATATTGTACCGACTGAATATTCTTTTATTAACTTGGATTTTAATTCTGATATTTTGTACCGTTATTGAACTCTCATAGTTAAGTCCCCTAAGCGACCATTGACTGTGAATCACCGAGCACTTCGGTCCAGTCGATCCACAGGAAAATCTTGCATTAAGTAATTAATATGACCCCTTCCATAAAGGGTAGCTTTCGTGGCCCAAGTGGTCTAGTGGGTAACGCTTTGGCGTTTGATAGTATGGGCACTGGGTTCCAGCCTCGGTGGGAACATCATCACTCACTCAAGAATGTAAGTACATCTAGCCAGATGACGAGTCCCAAATAGGACGAAATGCGCATCCTGGATTCCACTGCTAGTCACCGTCGATCAATTAACTTCATTCAACAAGTATATAATACACAACCCACTCATAAATAATAGGAAAATCAAGAGAAGAAAATGTCTAAATTCACTTTTAAACAAATTGTATTTAAAGTTTATTTACAGTCAATAAAAATACACCAAAAACAAAAATTTAATTGTTGATCATAATGAATATGAAATTGGTTTATTCAATGTTTCAATGAATATTGTTTTAAAAACAATAATTCATCATTGAAATTGTATACAATATCGATAAGACTATGCATGAGATAATGATTAGAAAGAAATTATGACTTTATTCATGTACAAGTTTTGCTGTTGTCATTGTTTCTTATATATATATATAGATGTTGATTATGATAAAGGATACTTTAGGCCTATTTACAATATTATGCATTGTAATATAAGTAGTAATTAAAATGAGAATATACTGTCGATCGATAATAATGTTAAGACAAACAAATTACACATTTGTTAAGTTTAAATTACTTTTCACTTGTCTAATGTGTGTTTGAATTCCCAGGATCGATAAACTTTTATCAATAGCTACCATACTATTACGTTTTAATTCAGACAGTTTTGTAGGATGAATGAAATCAGAATGAATTTTTTGATGATATCGTCTTTCAATGAATTCTTCATCGATGGCAGTCATATCATTTGTAGCATCTGATCGGATACGTGGTCTCAATGGGACTAGACATGGTAAGGCTGTCATTGACAATGATTCAAGTACAGATGGTTTCTCTCTGAATTGTTTAATTTTATGTAATAAATCAAAACTTGTACAGTCTAAGTGTAAAGCACTAGAGACATTTTTTAAACCAGATTGAAATTCATTGGTAATGTCTTTAGTAAATGTCCAACTGCATCGACGTTTCTGTACGAATGGTGAAGATAAAAAAAAGAAAAATATTGTAAGCAAATGAGTAGTAATCAAATTCTCATTCATACGTATGCATTACTTTGCAGTCTGATAAAAAAAACTTACTTCATTTTGTAGAACTACTGAAAACTAGGGAGAACTGGACAACTGCTTCGTCATAGTTTAAGGAACTTCAGAAGTAGGGGTTCTCCAACTTCTGTCAGATAATGATCAGACTTGAAAGAAATCAAATCCCTATAAACCAACTTCTGAAAATTGATCTAATGCACACTAGTGGCAATTATTGACCAGAGGAGGCTATCAAGCTGAGTGCAATGATAGATATCTACTGATGGCATTGGCTGGTTGTTACGCTGTGTAGCAAATTGGCAGAAGCCAGAGCTGATAAGCTATTGGAAGCTGTGTCAGTGGCTGAGTGATCTAGCAGATCCAAAGGTCCTCTATTCGATCTCAGGTGGGGTCATTGGTGTATACGGAGAAGACTCCCAGAGTAGGATGAAACTACTCTCCACTACTCCCTAGTTTTCATTGACTGCCTTATGCCCGTTCATGATTAAACTTAGAATAAATCTCAACTAGCTTACCAACTGTAATGTAGGTTCGAAAGAAACTAGATTAGCTTTGGTTATACTACGAAGTTGAATTCATTTTCATCTCTTGGTATCTACAAAATAGAGCAACATAATAGGTACTCCAGCATAGGGATGCATGCAATTAGTAGTGTTCTCTGAGCTGATTAGTTCAATTGAGGAGCTTCCGTCATCCTTATGGACAACTGACTTAAATTCTCCATGAATGATAGAATTACGTCTCCTGGTAACCGTCTTCGTGACTGGTAGTCGATTTACATATGTACTGATCATTTTTTTATTGACTTGGATTTGAAAGTTTCTCGTTACATGATTTGCTTTTTATTAGTTTGTAGATTTGGTCTATATTAACATGTTTGTTAATCGCATTTTCGTTTGAGTACCAGGCTTCTAAGAATTTTCTGGCACTTTTGGTGTTTCCTCTGTCTAAACTTTCGACATTATCCCAGTCAAACTGATGTCTATAATTATCTACATGCACTGATACTTAAGAATACATATCGTGTCTTTTCACAGCTAATTTGTGTTCCTGGATTCTGATTCGAAGGGGTCGTCCACTTTGACCAATGTAATGTCTGTTTGGAATCGACTATTTGGATTTTATTATTTCATAGTTTTTGAATGATAGTTTGCTTGGAAATAACAATATGTGATAACTGGCTTGAAGTCCAGCATCTTAGACGCTAGTGATATAAGCAGTTTGAAACCAGTTTTACAAACATAAGTTTTGCCAGAAGGAGTTATTTACTGATTTGACTTGTTCCTTGCTATCCAGCATTTTATATAAAAACACTGTCGCTTTTCCACTAGTTCCTGTCCGTTCTACACGAGCTTATTGATTAGTCATTATCTCACACTTATTGCGTCATGCCAACTTCTGCCTCTTTTCTAACTTACAATTAATCATCCCTTCTTATACCTCACATTATGTAATGCATTTTTCGAGGACAAAATTTACCAGTATCTGATTGGTCTAAAGATTTCTCTGTTAAATGTAATTACGATTGTACAGCTCATGAAAATGAATCGTCGAAAAGAAAATTTTTCTTCGCTGTTTGTGCCTTTTTCTTATGATTCAATATGGGAATATTTCGTTCATTGAAGAATTCCCTGAAGAAGTTCGAACCAGATTGCCGAACGAAACCTTGGAGATAATCATTTCAATTTCGCTGAGATTTTACAAATATAATTCTTTGAAAATGTCTCCCGAATAAATTTATTTTATTATTGTTAAATCATTTGCACCATTTAGTCTTGTTTCTTATCTCAATGAACAAATGGGCCACCTCACTCATATAGTTTTAATTTATTCATTTGCGTGTATTTCTGTACAGAATCATATTAGTCTTACATGCGAGGAAGAAAGTCGTAACCAGCTCGCATTTTTAGACATACTTCTGAGTCGAAGAGACAATAGCTCAATAAGACGGTCTATTTACAGAAAGCCCACTTGGACAGGGCAATACCTTAATTTTCACAGCTTCTGTCCATTACAATATAAGAGAGGTTTGGTGAAGTGTCTATTTAAGAGGATTCAGCATATTTGCACGACTGATGTTATAGACAAAGAAAATGAAATATTGATGGATACTCTTGTTGAAAACGGATATCCTTTGAAATTTCCAAACAGGTGTAGAAGTCAACTAGCCTCTAAACCTACAATCCATCCCGTCCCTAAGAAAAAGGTTTTCATCAAATTACCATATAATGGGGAAATAAATGGTAGGAATTTGAGACAAAGGTTGAATTCCATCATCCGTAGAGCCTACTATGCAGCCCAGCTTGTAATTGTGGAAAAAGCTAAAAATATGCTTCACTGGGAACCTCAAAAGTGCACAAGTGATTATATCACATCCCACACAATTTACCAATTTTCGTGTGTGTGTGAACATACATACATAGGGAGGAGTAATCGTGCGTTGCACGTGAGGGTGGGAGAGCATATCCCAAAGTGGTTAGGAAAACAGATGAATTGTGACAAGCCAATAGATGCAGGTGTCAGACTACCAACTTCGTCTATACCTAAACATTTAATCGAGATGAACCATAAGGTTGATGTTAACTCAGCCTTTAAGGTCATCTATAAAAACGGTCAAAGACATTTACTGAAATACGCTGAGGCTATAGCCATTCATAAACTTAAGCCCCCTTGTGTATTCAAAAACAGTTTGTTATTACTCTTAACCTGCCTTGGTAATCCTTATTTGATTGGATTACCAAACGTTTGTGTTAATTATTCTTAATTCTTTTTTTTGTCACTTTGCTTAACTTAACTTTTCCTTCTAATATTGACTTGACAAGTAAATGTGTGATCAGACTGTTCGAAATGTATAGCGCAAATACATCACATTTTTCAGATAATCTCCGTCTTCTAATAATGCTATCGAAACATAATATACAATAAAACATGGCTTATTGCTGACTTCCACCAATCAAAGCGTACCACAATAGTGACTCATCAAACTTTAGGTGACCACACTGCAAACTTGACTAGCAGAGTCGAGTCAGCATCAACATTAAGGAATATCGACGTGACATTGGTCACACCTTATGGATTAATCATCATATACCATAATTCCATTAATTTCCCTACTGTGTTAGTAAACTTTTTGTTTATAGTGAGTAACAAAGCCTGATCATTTCATGCATTTCATCAATCTCGAAAAGCCATGTACATTCATGTAAGGCATACTTTGTTCATTTTTTTTTAATGACGTCATAATTCTACACTTGTTTCACAATATATGTAATCAGACATGTAAGCTGCCTATTCAACTGAAAAATTCTACCAAAATTTCTGTAAATTCACTTAATCCTACTTAACTGAAAACATTTTGTTGTAAATTTCTGTCACAAAGGTGTAATACATGTGAATTTTTTTGTTAAAACTTATTTCATGTAATTTCTAAAAAGACATATTTCTGAACTCATTCTTTTTTGTTCAGATTGAAAATAAAAACAAAAATAATAGGAATAACAATTGAAATAATAAATTATGGATGTAGAGATTGAATAAACAAAACGGAAAATAAATAGGACAAAGGTAGAAACGCGGATTAGAGAAACGTTTAGCTCAATAACTGAATGAAAGCAAAACACATAGATCAGCGAAGAGTCTCTTTTCGGCGAATCCAATTTTTTACCTGTACAGTCGCAAGTATATATCTCTTATTTTGTATGTATGTGTACATTAAGTTTGTCAAACAAAAATACAATTGGTTATAGTTATTTAAACTGAACAGGTGAAGATTGGTAATCGGAGTTACGTAATACAAAATCAGTCAAGAAAATTAGGTGTTAGTGAAATTAGGGTAGTAACAAAGGTGATGAGTTGTCACAAACAGTTTTTGAAAAGGAGTTGCGTGATAAATGAATAGTTTGATGACTGAGTTGTATTCAGGATACACACGGAAACAAAGTAGACAACCATCTCAATATTGGAATACCAACAACATATTTGAAGGAATTACTATTGAGATGAACTCTGAAGGTCCAATTCACATTCAACGACACCATCTACAGACAAAAAGATGGTATTGCAATGGGATCTCCGTTGGGTCCATTACTATCAGATTGCTTCGTCGCAAGCCTCGAGAGAGGTCCACTAAAGCCAAGCACTGACAATTTGCGACTGTATGAAAGATACGTAGACGACATATTCATTATTTGTGACAACTTAGATACTCTCAGAGAAATTTCCATCCAAAATGGATACCCAATAAGATTCATCGACAAAAATATCAAACCAAGAATTCGGAGAAACGAAACTTTACTTGCGCCAAAAAAGAAACTCTACATGAACCTGGATTTCAAGGGAGATTTAGCAAGCGATATTCTCAAGAGAAGGATCACATCATCTCTGAGAAGAACATTCTTTGCAGCAACCCGAAGAACAGTGTTCTCCAGTCGCCAACTGATCTGCAGAAGCCTCAAGGACAAGATCCCGCATCTGACCACTTCCATGTGCATATATCAGTTCACCTGCTGTTGTGGAGCCAGGTACATCGGTCATTCGACGCGCACTCTGTCCAAGAGGATTCAAGAACACTATCCAGCATGGCTGCGAAAACGTAATAGTGGTGCAATAAGAAGTGCGATAATTGAACATCTGGTTAACACTGATCATTCCATCTCAACAAACGCCTCCTTCAAAGTAATCTACAGAGTCAAGAACAACATACCAAAGGCAATACGGTTTCGCCTTCTTTGTATGGCTGAAGCTCTGGCCATTCACATAGAAAAACCGGAGTTGTGCATACAAAAGAGGATTACTCAACCACTTCTACTGTCTTGGTAACAACTTTTTTGATTTGATTTGACTTTTTGATTTTGATGACTTAATTTTGTTTCTTTGCCTGTTCTTTAATTACTTATAATTCTTGTATTCATTTAGAACTCTTATATAATTTGTATCCTCTACTTTGTTCCCGTGTGTATCCTAAATACAACTCAGTCATCAAACTATTCATTTATCACGCAACTCCTTTTCAAAAACTGTTTGTGACAACTCATCACCTTTGTTACTACCCTAATTTCACTAACACCTAATTTTC